>CM060448.1:121476681-122676681 GCA_030545235.1 Helianthus tuberosus
TATAAGGAGATGGACCAATTTTTTTTGTCTCGCACGAGGCCCAAAAATTTTTATCATTCTCAGGGACGGCTCTGCGCACATGGCAATCATGTGATTACATAAAAGAATTAAATGAATAATACTGATTATAAATTCCATAAATTAGTTAGACTACAAATTAGGGTTGTCCAAACCGCTTGTCCCTCGCTCGACGCTCGCTCGGTAATTGCTCGGAAAATGCTCGTTCTATTTGAGGCTCGGTTTTAAACGAGCCGTTATGCTCGGTTCGATTTGTAAACTAGCCAAGCATGAGCAAAGGTCCGCTCAGCGTAGTTCGGCTCGAATTATTATTTTTACTTAGTATAATTATACTAAAATAATATTGAAAATATTATTTAACAAATCATACATCTATTTTGACTTGGTCAAAGTTGCACCAAGACAAGAATACGTAACATATTATAAGTATATGTATACAAGACTAAGTTAAAAATATATTATTTTTAACACCCATCAAAATTGGATTTTATATATATATATATATAGGATTAGGTTCAAGAGTGAACACTAGTGTAGTTTGCGAACTGAGCGAACTACCTGGCCATACATGTGTGTAGATCAATGGCCAGGATTTTATGATTAAATACACTAGTGTATTTTACGATTTGATGAAGAGATCCTAGCCATCCACGTGTGTAAATCAATGGCCAAGATTTGTTCACTCAGTTCGCAAATACATTAGTATTCACTCTAGAACCCCACCATATATATATATATATATATATGTATATAGGGGATGGTTCAAATGAAAACCACTTTTAATGTGAAAACTAAAAAACTAACTAAAAAAAGGCTAAAAAACACACAAATTTTTTTTTCAATTTTTTTTTATAAAAATCGCAGGTTTTTTTATATAAAAAAACTTTTAAAAAAAATTTGTAATACACATGTGTAGTACACATACACATGTGTAGTATTACACATGTCCACTACAAAAAAAAATATATTTTTTTTGAATTTTTTTACATACATAAAGTTGCGAAAATTTGTATGCAAAAAAAAAAAAAAAAAATTGGTATGTTTTTTTGGCTTTTTTAATTAGTTTTCGAGTTTTCACAATAACTAGTGGTTTTCATTTGAACCTTCCCCTATATATAGAGGGTAAGGTTCATGCGAGAACCACCTTTATTGCGAGAACCAATGTGAACACAACCAAAAATACCTAAAAAATCCTAACCCCCACCCCCCCCTCCCAAAAAAAAAAAAAAAAAAAAAAAAAAAACTAAACCCCCCCCCCCCCCAAGCTAAATGCTAAAAACTAACCCCCCCCCCCCCCCCAAAAAAAAAAAAAACCTAAAAAAAAAAAACGTAACCCCCCAAACCCACCCCCCAAAAACCTAAACCCCCCATCCAAGCTAAAATGCTAAAAACTAAACCCCAAAAAAACATAAAAAAATCAAAAAAAAAAAAAAAACAAACAAACTTTTTTTTATATTTTTATATTAAAATCGCTACTTTTAGTATCAAAAAAATTAAAAAAATATTTTTTAGTAACGAAATATAGCGATTTTTTATAAATAATATAAAAATATTATGTGTTTTTTTAGCTATTTTTAGGTATTTTTGGTTGTGTTCACATTGGTTCTCGCGGTTCTCGCAAGAGTGGTTCCTAACGGATCCTTCTCCTATATCTATTATCTATTACTATATATAATGTATATAAGAGAGAGAAAGTTGGATGTTGAAAATTTAAGAGTTGTATAACTTTTAATGCATATGTTACAACCATTGATGTAGCAATTGATTTGTACTTTTGTAGTACTGATTTGAGTGAGATTGCCCAAAATGTACAATTAGTCTCTATCTGGTTCTAAAGAAGAATTCAGTCATACACCAAAGAAAACATCGCTTGAGCATTCACTTATTTGGGTGAGATTGCCCAAAATGCACTATTAGTCTTTCTCTGGTTCTAAAGAAGAGTTCATCCATACACCAAAGAAAGCATCGCTTTGACTAGCATTCAAATTTTAAATTTCACCTCTCTATTTCCCCAAATGTTTAGCTTTTGACTTTCTCATATCTCACTCTTCACAGTTCACGCTAACTCAACTCATCTGGTTTTCTTTCTACACACAAACTCATCCGGTTCTCTCTATTAGAGATGATTAGAAGCATGAAGCTTCAAATCTGATATTAGATCGATCAAGCAAGTTATCCGGTAAGAAAGCTAAAACCTAATCGTGTTTCATTTATCTTGTTCTCTTGAAAACTTCATGTGATTTCCTCTTTTCTCATAATTAGAACGTTTAGGAAGCATCTTCATACCAACACCCCTTCCCATGCTCTCTTCTTTTATCCATTTTATCTTCTTCTTTCAGAGGCAGTCACGGAGGTGTAGACTTCACGGTCTTAGAGGTGAGTTCTCCGCACTCACCGGAGGTGTAGATTTCACAGTCACAGAGGTGAGTTCTCTTTTCCTTACCTTCTTTGCATTCAATCCCTATTTTGTGAGTTTTGGGCTTAGGTTTTTTTAAACCATAAAGATGAACATGAATTTATATCCTGAATTTGAGGTTTCTTACAAGGGTACACAGAGAATCCACTAGAAGTCAGTTTGATTTTCATCCCATTTGACTTATTTCTTTTTGTATTTTTAGGTAAGGGGTTAGATTCTGAAACTGGAAGTACTGTTGGTGGAGGAAACATGGTTGGAAGTTTTTTCTTTATATAGTTCTACCCCATATGGCCAGCTAAAAGCTATCATGCCAGGTGTTTACTTGAATTTGTTTAAAATTAGATCTGTACTTTTAGTTTTGTTTGCATAAATATTTGGACGATGAAGTACACGGGTTGAAGCGAGCTGGTTTTTTTAGAGGAAGGGGTGACTCCAGTTCAGATGCGAGTTCAGAGCGTAGTGAGAGTGCCTACCAGTTGGATTTGGCAACGCCAGTACAGGTTTTTACATGCATTTTTCATTGTATATGGGGCAGGATGGGTGGGTCAGCATTTTGGGTAACGAGTCAAATATAAGGGTTGTGTATCGGGTCTCTCTCTCTTTAAATGATAAAAAATGTACCTCTAATGATATGGAAACACAACTAACTTTAAAAGATAGTAGCCTAGAATTACCAGATTGGGCAAGCAATATAACAAGCATTTTAGGCCTTATGTTCTTAGGAATAAGTATGTTTTGTATCAGGATTTTTATTGTAATAATCAAAAAGAAAAATATATAGAAAGTTAAATATAATTCTGATATTGTGTGATGACCTCTGGTCCATCTGCCCATGTTGTCCTCAGTTGTGTAACACCATGTCTTAAAAGTCACAAACATCAATAAATATATAATGTTAATGAGATCTTGGGTTTAAAAAGCTCGCCTAGGCGCAGGGCTTGGGGCTTTTTTGCTTCTCGCCTTGTGTAATTACAGGAAGCGACCAAAAGGCGCATTTTTTGATTTTTTTTGTGGGCTTTTTGGCCTGAGGCGCGCGCCTCATGTAACTTAGGCTTTTTACTGCATAAAAATATTGTACCTTAGGTTTTTTGACTTGTACATGTAATTAAAATTGTATAAAAGCCTTACTTATAGCTATATTTTGGTTAAAGGAAGCTAAAAACCTATGGGATGTGTATGGGATATATAAAAAAATTTATATAAACATCTTGCGCCTCGGGTACGAAAAGCCCACCGCTTTTGCGCTTTGCGCCTCAATTTTAGACCTCGTCGCTTTTGTGCGCCTCTCGCTTTTTAAAACCAAGAATGAGATTGAACAAAAACAATCTAATAATCTTATACTAAAGTTATATATAAGATTAGAGTCTTATACTAAAGTTATATATAAGATTAGATAGTTGTACCAGTGGATGGGGACATTGTATCTAGCTTTCTTTGTAACATGTAGTATCTCCATTGTTCACTTCTAGGATCGGACACGGGAACTGCTTGTAGACCATGATGGAATTATGGGTTTCGCATAGCCTCTTGGGAAGATGGATTAAATCCCAATTTGAATTTGAATCCTACATGCCTAGCTTTTGCTGAAGAAAAGAAAAGTTAACGTTAAAAGTTTGTTTGGTCAAGAATATAGATCAAGAATTCGCGTCGGATTTGATCCGTGAACACGACCCACTTAGCATGTTTAGTATTTTTTTTATATACTTTACTTGTTTAGGTGATAAACAAGTAATTGGTTTTCTAAATAGATTTGCCGACTTTCAAGTTTCAACCCATTTGATCAATTCTTGTTTAGCCTTTTTGTGTGTATGTGTTTAGCAGTCTACCCGCAAGAGATAAAACATAGCTTAATACAATTTAATCATATGCAAACATTTTGAAATTGTTATGTCAATTAGTTTCATAGAGTTGACCATAAAAGTCTTTCAATCTTTTATACATGTTTTGTAAGTAGAAAAGACTGATTTAAGAGATGAGATACAAAGGCAGGGTAAGAGAGATTAGAGTAAAAAATTAAGGCCTTTACTAGACCACCCGTCACACCAGCCTTCTTCCCGTATCTTCATAGTCAAATTGTTGATGCAAGTTTGTACACGTCATGGGATACCATATAGTTCCAATGTAGCCATTTACTTACATTTATGCTGTCAGGATCATTTTATTCATCCGCCTCTAGCTTAGAAAAATCAACATTGACCGTTGTACGAGTTATGGGATACCATGGAATTACAATGTGGCCATTCACTTCCATTCTTGTTGAGGACACCTCATAGGATAATATTCTTCATCCTCCTCTAGCTTAGAAAAGATCAACATTGACCATTATATATTGTTTTGCCTAAGTTTTTTATATAAATTAAACAATCTAGACATGACCGCATCGTGCGGGTTCCCTACTAATATATATATATATATATATAGGAAACGAGCTTGAGCTCGAGCCGACTCATGAGCTTAAACCACCCTAGACGAGCCACTATGTATATATTTTTAATTAATATACCAAATACATATAGAAATAATTATAAATACAATAAATTAATTCATACATATCAAACGAGCCGAGCCTGAGTCGAGCCTGAGCCGAGCCTGAGTCGAGCCTGAGCTGAGCTCGAGTTTGAGTTCGAAAAAACTATCTACGAGCCGAATTTATACCTCAATTTCATGTCTTTTAAGCAAAAGTTTTAGCCCAACTGTTGTTTTGGCTAATAACCGAAATTAAAAGAACTGAGCAAAAATTGGCAATGTAACCAAATAAACCGAACTGATTAAATGAATAAACCGAACTGATTAGCCGAAAATCGATTGGTTAATAAAATAGACAAACCAATGGCTTCGGTTGAGGATAATAGCCACACCGAAAGAACCATGCACACCACGATGAAATGGATTAATCGATATAACTTCTCTTATGAACATATATCCACCGCCATAATACTACAATAAGTATTATACAAACACGAAAACTATCGTAAACGAGTATCGCAATGCAAATTGTCACCCCCGCCGCATCGCGCGGGCACCCTGCTAGTATATATATATACCCATACACTTGAAAGATGATCCATGATCACATTAAACAAGAAAATACATTTTAAGAATATATAACATATCCGTTAACGTCGTCAACGAGACAAAGCTGTGTGACCTGTAACGACTCTCATCAAAAGTCATAATTATTAAATTAATTTGACCAATAGGAAACCCTAATTGAGACACCCAAGTGATTCTGCGCAAACCATAAGATTTTCAGAAAAATCAGAATCAGGATTAGGGCCCCTAAAACTCAGGGGGGGTAAACCCTAGTGGACGATTATCCACTTAAATTGCTGTCAACATATGAGAATTCGAGTATGTGAGTCAGCTAAGCTAGTCCCACACGTGGCTACTCTATAACCGACTTTCAACCCCTTACGCATCGTATCAGATTATGGCCTACGATGCGCAACCAGGTTAAAACACCATACGATGCGTATGGGATTGTAGGCCTACGATGCGCAGGGCTTCTCAAATTTCAGCTATAAATAGCAGATATTGGCATTCAAAATCTGGACATTTTACGTCGAAAGAATTCACAATTATACACCGAGTTTACTGCTGTACACTTCAATTAACACACACAGGCCTCTAATTGAAGTTGCAATCAGGGTATTAGCACAATCGCTGCTACGATTCATTTTCCGACGATCAATATATCCAATGAATGTTTAAGTGCCGCCCACATTAGGGTTATACTTTGTCGTTCGTCGTTACTTCGATGGATGAGTTGAAGTATTGTACTTTGTCGTTCGTCGTTAATTCGATGGATGAGTTGAAGTACCGCACTTTGTCATTCATTGTGAGAATTTGATCTCGTGAGTTATCGTAAATGCTGGATTGATTACTAACCCCAAATTGTGTGCTTGTTATTGAAATTAGGATAAAAGGCTAATCAGTAGGCTAGGCTCTGCCCGTATAAATCTGCAATGTGAGTCATTCTCCTTTTCTCACAGTTTGTGAGTCATTTTCTTTATATCAAATTATTTTACAATACCTCAAATTATTTTCAAGGTTATAATTACAGGGACTAAGTCGTGGATATCTTGAATTACTGGTTAGTGGGGTATTGTGCACATTACTAATTGTCTTCCAGTTAGGTTCATTGACCTACTCGGGATAATCACTGTTAGGTTCATTGACCTAAAGGGATAATCGTCATTATTTAGGTTCATTGATCTAAATAGTGGTATGACCATCGTCACCATTGTGACTTGTCACCATTGTGACAGAAGGCCAGATAAAAATAAGATAGAGGCCATTGTAATCGTTCTTATGCTGTAATTGATAACTATGCATCATTATGCAAAATAGAATGATTCACTCAGTATTTCCCGCTGACAAAACCTTTTTCAAACATGTTTCAGGTGATCTGTTATAAATCAGGAAAAGTGCTGGGGAGCATTTCAAGCTTAAGATAGTGGCTCATTATAAAATAAAGCAATAAGTTTTGTAACATAACGATTTCCTAGAAAAATCATACTATTGCAAATTATCGGGGTTTTATCCCGAATTGTGAAATAAAATAATCGGGGAAAAATTTTAGCTTTAAACGATCCTGTTTCCGCTGTTAAACTCAATTAAAACAATACCGCAGTATTTTCTGCCGCGGCACCTGAAACGGGTCAAACCGGGTCATGGGCCGTGACAGAAAAAGGTGGTATCAGAGCCACTGGGTTAAGCTAATTAAGTATTTAGAAATACTTAATTTTTCCTGATTACTATTATGTGATTATGTGTTTTATTAACTGGCTATTTGTTAATTTTAATATGCGCAGATTTTTATATATATTTATTGCTCTATCATCGTTAATCGAAAAACATTATAAAATTACTTGATTATATATGGAATTACCTAATTTATAAATATAATATTACTATATTACAGTAAAGAAAATTATATTTTATGTTTGAAATATACTCTTATTTAAAATTTTGTTTAAATTATTTATTATTAATAATTTTATTATTAATAATAATATATTAATAGTAGTAGTATTAAGATTATTTTTAAATACTAGGGTTATTATCAAAGGCAGATATTGGATAACCTAGCCTTAGTTAGGCATGGACTGATCACCTATGCTTAAACAAGGCAGCACTAACCAATATCCACCATGATAATGACTAGTTAATATATATAAATTAAGTCATCCTACTTATTTCGTATATAGATTTTTATATGTTAACTACTGTAATAGTAAATATAAATCTTTAAATATTCTGATTTAAAGTTTAGTATTTTTATTATCTACAGTCTAGAAAATTTATAAATAAATTACAAATAAAACCTAGTATGTTTTAATTTTTAATTGTTTTGGTAGTATGAAATACTATTTAACAAGTTGTGCTATAAAATTTTAGTATGATTTAATAATTATGTGTATCTTGCATAAACAGCATGAGTGATCTGTCGGAAGCCCTTCAGAATTTAAATCTTTATCCAGTCAGAATCGAAGTTTCCAGAGATTTTAATAGGTATATTCCAGACATAGAAGAACCTATAGAATTTAACGCTTTACCTCTCGAGAAACCTAAGCCTAAGAAAATGGAAAGTGGGGAAAGCTCTAGGCAAATTGAAGAGTTACCATCTCAAGAAGAACTAGATTTTATAATGGCAACTGATGATACTATTGAGCCTGTTAATGAAAATAATTTTATGAACTTAGAACCAGCTATTCCAAACCCTTCAAACCACTGGAATATAGACGAATGGTTGGATAATGAAATACTGTTACAAAACCATCCCTATAGGCTTTTTCCTAAATACAATCCAGAACCTTTACCAAATTCATCAATAAGTAACAAGAATAGGATTGAACTTCATCATTTTGACAAAATGGATGCTGGGATTAGAATCCAAGAGATTTTTGGACAGATCTCCTGGAAATACGATGAGAAGAAACGCCGTTACTAGAACATCATCTGACAAAGGATAGAGGATTATGAAACTATGGTTGTGTAATTATAATAGTAAAATCGGTATGTGTAAATTAAATAATAAAACGGGTGTGTATAGAAACATGATATAAGGAAATTTTAGAAAGTTACAACTTTTGTTTGTATATTCGTTTACATGATTATGTGCAACTAAATTGTGACATTTGATTATTTCCTTTATACTAATTATTTATCTATAAATTAGATATCAGATGGAAAACGCTAATAATGAACCGGTTAATGAGGGTAATCAATCTGAACACCAACTAGGGGATCAATATGTGACTAGGCAAGATATAGAAAATATCATTGCTCAAGAGATAGCCAACACTATTCCAGGAATAGTTGCTCAAGGGATAGCCAATGCTATTCCAGCAATCATTGCTGCTGTTAAAAATCCAAATGAACCGCAACAAGTTGTTCCTAGTAAACGCATTTCTGAAGATAATTTCAGTAATAGCGTAAATGGAGGCGGTAATCATGTTAATCATGATAATGAACCACGGCAAGCTTCGCTCCCTAAGAAAAGGAAAGTTGCAACGCCTGGTTGCACTTATAAAGAATTCCTTGCTTGTAAACCCACTGAGTTTGCAGGCAATGAAGGAGCGACTGCGGCACTGCGTTGGTTAGAGAAAACCGAGGCAGTAATTGCCATAAGTAAATGTGCTCAGGATGATCAGGTCATGTATGCATCAAATCTTTTCAAAGAAGTGGCGCTAGAATGGTGGAATACGATGTTACAGGCAAAAGGAAGAAGGATGGCGTATGCTATGAACAGGGAAGAATTTAAGAGTCTTGTAGAAAGAAAATTCTGTCCCGAATATGAAAAAGATCAAATGGCAAATAAGTTTTTAACTCATCGGATGGTAGATGTAGATTGTCGAGGGTATACTACGACATTCTTCGAGTATGCTAGAGTGGTACCAACCCTGGCTTCGCCAGAACCGGTACTTATTTCTCGTTATATTTGGGGATTAATTTCCGAGATCCGTAATATTGTCAAAGCTACGAAACCTCGCACGATTGATGATGCAGTAGAATTAGCCAATACTATGACTGACGAGTTAGTAAGGACAAGAGAAGAAAATAGAAGGAAGGAAGTAGCCCAAAAGATTACCCAAGAATTCAATTCGGGTAACCATAACCATTTCAAGAAAGGAGGGAATGGGCAATCTTCTACTAGTCCATTTTGCAATTTTTGCAAAAGGAAGCATTTTGGAAGATGCAAAGGATATTGCAATTTTTGCAAGATTCCAGGGCATCAAGAAGAAGACTGTAGGAGGAAGAAATTTTCAGTTTGCTACAACTGTAGAGAAACTGGACATCTTAGGCCAGATTGTCCAAAACTAAATAAACCATTTGACAATCAAGCCAAACCAGCAGAAGGAGCAAAAAGGATGCGAGAGCCTTTCAGCTGACTACTCATGAAGCCGAGATGATTCCAGATGTGATAGCCGGTATGTTCTTAGTTTACAACATTTACACAAAAGTATTATTTGACTCTGGTGCAAACCAAAGTTTTATAAATACTTTATTCTGCCAAACTCTTAACTTACCGTTAACCAGCATTAGATAAATTTCTATATTAGAAACGACAGATGGGAATTCAATTAAAATAAATAAGGTTATGCAGAACATAGAAATAAGTTATAAGTTTTCTGCAATCCTATTATCTATGAAATTAGTTGAATTCAATGTTGTGATCATTATCTGTGATCAGAATTTCTTAGAAATTCAATCAACCATCGGAGAAGTATTTATAATTACAGGAGATAAACCATGTAAGCCTATGAAGTTCATATCAGTAATGGAAATTGCTAATTATGAACGAAAGCAAGGAATAGTATATATGATTTCAGTAATCATTAATACTAAAGATACAGAAATTAAGGAAATTTCTGTAAATTTAGAATACCCAGATATATTTCCAGAAGATTTACCTGGATTACCACCAGATATGAAGATAGAATTTAGGATTTATCAATTCCAGGAATTTTACCGATAAACCAGGGAACCTTATCGGTTGGCACAATATTGGTTGTTAAGAAAAAGAAAAAGAAAAGCTTTACGCCCACTTTTCGAAGAATGAATTTTGGCTGCTAGAAGTGCAATTCTAGGTCATATGGTGAATCATGAAGGTATTCACATAAATCTTGCTAAAATAGCAGTAATTACCAAATGGAAGATTCTGCAATCAGTAATGGAAATTAGGAATTTTGTAGGTTTAAGTATTATAGACAGTTTATTAAGGAATTTTCAAAATAGCTATATCATTAACTAAGTTAACCAATAATATAAATTCTAGCCTTACCAGAAGGAACAGAAGATTTTAAAAGTATATGGTGAAGTTTCAAAATTCTGATTTGGATATATGTTAATACAACGCAAAAAAAGGTAATTGCGTATGCCTCATGGCAATTGGAAAAGTATGAAGAAAATTTTATCACGCATAATTTAGAAATTTAAAACCATAATTTTTGCCTTAAGATTTGAAAATATTATCTGTATGGAAGTAAGGATACTATCTATACAGATTATAAGAAGTTAAGATATATATATTTTTAGGCAAAAAGAATTTGAGACGAAAGGGATGGATGAAAATCCTAAGTAACTATGACTGTGATATTTCAGTATCACGAGGGAAAAGCTGAAAACGGCAAGAGATAGTCATAAGGATTATGCAGATAATAGATAAAAGCCGTTGGAGTTCGAGTTGGAGACAAAATATAATTGGAAGTATTTCCTTGGAAAAGAGTAAGAAAGGAAAACTAAGTCCAAAAGTATGTAGGATCATTTCCAGTAAATTTAACGTATTGGATCAGTTACTTATAGTTTACAACTACCAGGAAGGTTAGTTGGAATACATGATTTATTTTATATATCCAATCTCCAGAAATGTCTATCAGACGAATCTTTGGTAGTACCTTTCTAAGATATAAAGATAAACAAATAGTGTTAAGTAAAGTAGGATTCAAAGACAGGATCCTAATATACTTGGGAACTGGAATCAAAAGGAAGAGAAAGTATTCTCAATTATTCCAGTAAATCTCGAGGACGAGATTTTTATTAAGTTGGGGAGAATGTAACGACTCTCATCAAAAGTCATAATTATTAAATTAATTTGACCAATAGGAAACCCTAATTGAGACACCCAAGTGATTCTGCGCAAACCATAAGATTTTCAGAAAAATCAGAATCAGGATTGAGACACCCGAACTGATTAGCCGAAAATCGATTGGTTAATAAAATAGACAAACCAATGGCTTCGGTTGAGGATAATAGCCACACCGAAAGAACCATGCACACCACGATGAAATGGATTAATCGATATAACTTCTCTTATGAACATATATCCACCGCCATAATACTACAATAAGTATTATACAAACACGAAAACTATCGTAAACGAGTATCGCAATGCAAATTGTCACCCCCGCCGCATCGCGCGGGCACCCTGCTAGTATATATATATACCCATACACTTGAAAGATGATCCATGATCACATTAAACAAGAAAATACATTTTAAGAATATATAACATATCCGTTAACGTCGTCAACGAGACAAAGCTGTGTGACCTGTAACGACTCTCATCAAAAGTCATAATTATTAAATTAATTTGACCAATAGGAAACCCTAATTGAGACACCCAAGTGATTCTGCGCAAACCATAAGATTTTCAGAAAAATCAGAATCAGGATTAGGGCCCCTAAAACTCAGGGGGGGTAAACCCTAGTGGACGATTATCCACTTAAATTGCTGTCAACATATGAGAATTCGAGTATGTGAGTCAGCTAAGCTAGTCCCACACGTGGCTACTCTATAACCAACTTTCAACCCCTTACGCATCGTATCAGATTATGGCCTACGATGCGCAACCAGGTTAAAACACCATACGATGCGTATGGGATTGTAGGCCTACGATGCGCAGGGCTTCTCAAATTTCAGCTATAAATAGCAGATATTGGCATTCAAAATCTGGACATTTTACGTCGAAAGAATTCACAATTATACACCGAGTTTACTGCTGTACACTTCAATTAACACACACAGGCCTCTAATTGAAGTTGCAATCAGGGTATTAGCACAATCGCTGCTACGATTCATTTTCCGACGATCAATATATCCAATGAATGTTTAAGTGCCGCCCACATTAGGGTTATACTTTGTCGTTCGTCGTTACTTCGATGGATGAGTTGAAGTATTGTACTTTGTCGTTCGTCGTTAATTCGATGGATGAGTTGAAGTACCGCACTTTGTCATTCATTGTGAGAATTTGATCTCGTGAGTTATCGTAAATGCTGGATTGATTACTAACCCCAAATTGTGTGCTTGTTATTGAAATTAGGATAAAAGGCTAATCAGTAGGCTAGGCTCTGCCCGTATAAATCTGCAATGTGAGTCATTCTCCTTTTCTCACAGTTTGTGAGTCATTTTCTTTATATCAAATTATTTTACAATACCTCAAATTATTTTCAAGGTTATAATTACAGGGACTAAGTCGTGGATATCTTGAATTACTGGTTAGTGGGGTATTGTGCACATTACTAATTGTCTTCCAGTTAGGTTCATTGACCTACTCGGGATAATCACTGTTAGGTTCATTGACCTAAAGGGATAATCGTCATTATTTAGGTTCATTGATCTAAATAGTGGTATGACCATCGTCACCATTGTGACTTGTCACCATTGTGACAGAAGGCCAGATAAAAATAAGATAGAGGCCATTGTAATCGTTCTTATGCTGTAATTGATAACTATGCATCATTATGCAAAATAGAATGATTCACTCAGTATTTCCCGCTGACAAAACCTTTTTCAAACATGTTTCAGGTGATCTGTTATAAATCAGGAAAAGTGCTGGGGAGCATTTCAAGCTTAAGATAGTGGCTCATTATAAAATAAAGCAATAAGTTTTGTAACATAACGATTTCCTAGAAAAATCATACTATTGTAAATTATCGGGGTTTTATCCCGAATTGTGAAATAAAATAATCGGGGAAAAATTTTAGCTTTAAACGATCCTGTTTCCGCTGTTAAACTCAATTAAAACAATACCGCAGTATTTTCTGCCGCGGCACCTGAAACGGGTCAAACCGGGTCATGGGCCGTGACATGACCCGACTACAAGGGGCTCGGTCCCACACATGTCGTGGACAATTATATAACACTCGTGCGAGGCACGAAGTCACAAGAGGGCTATGCCTGTTCATACAACTCGCAAGTATACAAAAATATATATTAACAACTTAAAAACTTATACATCTAAAACATAGTCTATACACAATAATTCTATACAACTTAATAAATATTCAAGATGGACAACTTGTACATAGTTATCATAAGCCTAATTTTCTAACAATTTAGGACACTTGTAGGTTGTTTCACAAACAAGGAAAACTCATTTGATTCTTGCAGCTTATGCAAGGAATGCATTCAGTGAGTTCATGTCCTCTCTTTTAAAAGTTTTCAAGTTTTTAAAGTTTTGGGGGAGATACATGTACAAATAGTATGACGAGCTAGGAAATGGAACGACTTAGATCATGTGCGAATATGGTTGTACTTAAGCATCATTAATCACATTTAGAGCAAGGAACGGAAGGGGTAGATCTACTGAGCGCTTTTGTGTCCTAGTCGAGGGTAATCGACACAAAAATCGTCAAGGGTTGAATTGCTTCCTATGTTGTCACACATATTAATGTCTTACCTAAACATTAATGATCAATGATTTCATTGACGCTTAAATATATAGGATTTTATACAAATACATCTCACATTTTAAAGATTCATTTGATACAAAAACATCTACATGAATTCACCAACTTTGTTGACGTTTTCAAACTTACATGTATTTTAGGAAATTAGTGGACTATGCGGGGATTTCGTATCAAGATTAGTAAGTGTTGGAACTCCATGCCATGTTTTGGAGGATTTGCTCATTATATTCCGCCTCCTTGCAGTGATATAGTGAACAAAACCATGATTTTTAAAAATTTGCATTATGTTGTATGACATTTTGAAAACTTGTTTTGAATAGAAGTGTTGTAAACTATATTGTTAACTTCATGTTGTGTTTTGAAACTTATGGCAATGGCATTTGGAGTTTGTTTTATTCATTTAGTATGTTTACTTTATCGTATGCAATGAGAATCAATCACGATCACACCTTGCGCTTCCGCCTACGAGTGGGTGTGACAACCTTACGGTCCACAAGGGACTTCCAGAGATAGAATTTTGGCATTTTAGTCCTTGGACTTTATATCTTTTCCCATTTGGGTAGTTTTGGTCCCTCTCCTTCCACATAGACAGGATTTCTTGGAGATTTGGGATACGTGTCGTTACACAGTTGAACAAAAAAGTCTCTCTCCTTCCACATAGTCGGGATTAGTTGGAGATTCGGGACATGTGTCGTTGCATAGTTGGACGAAAATTTTCGGGTGTTACATAGGGTGATAGTTGGTTAGCAGGTCGACAGATGATGGATATGAATGGTTGTTGTTGAAGATGGTGGATGGTGCGATGGTTTAGTCGAAGAGGGTTGATACGATGAAGATGATGATGGTGGGTAACGGTGATCGGAATAAAGGTGGTGACCGGAGTTTGGTGTGGAGTTCAGGTTGCATTGATGATATGCAAGGTGACGATAATTCTGATAAATAGCGTTAATTATGATATATGGTGGTAGACCGAAGTTGAAAGGAGGTGTCCGATAGTAAACGATGATGAATGCGAAAACTGAAAAACCCGTGAATCCGAAATTTTTATCTCGAAAACTCTTTTAGAGTTTTTGTCGAAAACTGATTGTCATGTCGAGAACTATAGTTGTCGAGATCTTGTTATAATTTGAAAGTTGCAGAGAACTCGAAAACTCTAAATGTCGCAAACTTGGCAACCTTACATCTCGTTAACACTATATTTGAAGAACTCTTTTGACACTGAGAACACAACACGAAAACTCAAAACCAAAACACTCGAAACCACAAACTCGTAAACGGCCTTGCTATCTTGTGAACTTGACAACTTCACTCGAAAACTTTAGGGACTCGATAAATTGAAATAACTCAAGAACTTTATGAAAATGGAACTCGAAAAACAAGCAATCATGAGAACTCCAAACTGAGTAATCAAGAAACAGTCGAAAAATCATAAATTCGAAAACTGAAAACATTTCTTCAAGTCGAAAACTGTTGTTCTTATGTCGAGAGCTCCCATAATTGTAGTGATAAATTTCCTTATCTCGAAAACTTATTTTTTTAACTCTCGAAAACTATATGAGATCAATGAAGAAACTCGCAAACTCAATATTACAAAAAGTGTTTTAGAGTTATAATTTTTTAATCTATAGAAAATCGTTCATAGTTTAAAAATAAATTCCGAGATATTGTGAAATTTAGAATCTTTTCAAAACAAGCAATTATATTCAAAATCATTTGAATATCAAATATTATCTCTTAATCCTTTTAACACCTTTCAAAATGGATCGAAACATCAGAATATAATGATTTTCAGTATAAATTGATGAATATCACGATGAACTAGATGAAGAATTTTTCATTTTTTGTGTAGTAAATGTGACACCTGGTCACTTAGACCATCAAACAAATACCAAGCCAATGAAATATTGTATTTCATACTTGGGATCTGTATAAATATGTGTATCGTTTACACATATCAATTCATGTTCGATTCCAAACTCTAAATCGCTTTCTGGAAGGTTATACGCGCACTGATGCGTAAATATAACCAGTTTAATGCAATGAACACTCCGGAATAGTGAAATAGGCTTAACATACCTTAAATAACCTTTACATAACTTAGAAATAAGTTTTGAAGGCTTTGGTATGGCAAAATCAAGTTAAATCGCTTACTGGGACTAAAGTTGACAAACTGCGAAAGTATGCCAATTTAAACTGTAACAGACATTCCAGAACATGACCATAAGTTAAACACACCTTAAATATCCTCTACATAGCTTAGAAATAGGCTTTGAGGGGTTCGGTATGCTAAAATAAACTTTTGGGTCATTCAGGGACTAAAAGTGTCAAAAAGTGCACAAGTTTGCATTTTCGCGCATAACTTACGTTCTGAATACATCTGGACATCCAAAAATATATGTAAGCACTAAAATATTTTATTTTAGTGTTTGGCATAAGAAAAATCCATTCGTCACGCATTTTGGATCGTTTTTCGCGCTTGTGCGCATTCCGTCGTAATTAAGCGAACATCGCGTTCGTACGACCAAACGACCTGACATCCGACATATTTTTGAGCATGTTTCATGTCCACAATGTTTAGGCATCATTTTAGGGCCTTGAAGTTGGCTTTACGGGCCTTGGAAGTGCCGGAAATGAGCTTAAACACGTGCAGGGACCAAAACTGTAATTACTGAAACATGTTGCTGATCAGACAAGGCCAGGCGGCCCGCCTGAGCCTTGTGTGATCCTGAAGCGGGCCGCGTACGCCTCCCAGAACAGATTAGATCGAACAGTCAGCAGATCACAGCTGTTTAACTCACATCCACACATTCTCAACTGCCCATTCAGCTCATTTAGACCCATTTTTAGCTACCATGAGTTTCCGACAAGTGTACGCATGAGATTCGAGCACGGTTTCCATGAAACGATCTTAACGGTTACCCGAAAGCTATAAATACCCCACCCCCCATTACTTCAAAATCACTAGAATCTGATCTTAAAGACTCTAAGTTGAAACCATTGTTTCATACCTGAGTTATTTCGATCTAGATTAGCATTCGGGGACCCTTCGTAAGTATTCTTTCGTTCTTTTCTTTCTTTTATTGCTTTTCGAGTCAGAAAGTCAAACTTTGTTTGACTTTCAGCGTTGACCAGCTTATGGTCAATGCGAAGTTCGTTTGAACTTCGCAACGTGATTGTAATCACGATGGTTATAGTCCCTTGGGACTAAGCCTACTGATTACCACGTTGTCTAGGGTCGTAAGGGTAAGCGATCTAATAAATCGCTTATACCTTCGAACCCGACCCAGTTTGGTCGATCATTAGGATCCGACCAAATACATTAGGTGACCATAGTATATAGGGAATAACCTTCCGAGGTTATACCTTATGGTCGCTTCGTTTAAGTAGTTGTATGATAGGTAGTTTATATGCCTTAGGTAAATTACCAGAATACCCTTTTCATGTATAATTGGTAATTAAGCATATGTAACCTAAACTTTTGTCACATAACTGATTATGTAACATGTTTAGGCATATAATACTTGTCATAGAACTAGTTAGGCGGTCCGAACGCGTTTCACGCGAACGACGCGTTAAAGTAGCATAAGCTACCTAAACGGGTCGTAATGGGTCGTAAACACTTAGGTTAGGTTTCATTTAGTATGTAGGCTTTGTTAAACCATATGACACGAGTTTCCATACTCGTTTGGTTTACAAACCCTCATTCTATCCGATCCTCCGATTTAGGTCCGGTTTATTAATGTAGTTACCTATATTAGGTGCCGTTTAATATCCGCGATCTCTAGCATTGTTTGGTTGTTACTCAAGGACTTCTGAGCAATCTCAAGTGAGTACATAGACCCCTCTTTTACTGTTTTCCAAACTGTTTTGGGGTGGAACACATGTGCCTACTTGTTACTTTCGTGCTTTCCTGTTTTCACATCATATACTTGCTATGTTCATTAGTACATTTATAGTACATGTTTTACAGTACATTTCATGCTACGTATGTCTGTTGTTGCATACTTAGTACAGGTCACATGCTACGTATGTCTATTGTTGCATACTTAGTACAGGTCACATGCTACGTATGTCTATTGTTGCATACTTAGTACATTTGTTATTCATCACATGCTTACATTTTAGATGCATATTACATGATTTACATTGATCATGCATTTCCACAGGACATAACTTTGATTTAAACCAAGTTTTACTTCAATACTATGTTCTTGTGCATATGGTATAGTTGATGCATTTCACTAGCCATACATATCATTTTGGTTACACATTACATGGTTTACATTTGACACATAAACACTTTTGACATTGGTTATACATTATATGATTTACATCTTGACATAAACATTTTAACATATTATTTCAATACATTTTGAAGTTGGTTTAAACATAGACATCTTACATTGTTTGGTTTGGTTGAGTAAGTGATTAAGTAACGAGGCGTGTGTAATATGATACAAGCATGGTGGATACGCCGCTGGTACTTCCTATATATAAGTGTTTGTATGGTATTACATATCGTAGCGTTATTTGAATCATTTCAGTTTGAGACATATAACATTTTATACAAATAACATACTTTTCACAAGACATTGATTTACAAACAACTTATTTTATACAAACTCATTTTACATGGTTATTCATTTAACCTTACATTTATTTATACATATCATCTGATATTATCGTTTTTCAAATGATTTACAAGACAAAGCAAATTACAAGGTTCATGACTAAACATTTTCTCAAACATAAGTCATGAATCCTATTTTCACAAAACCTATGTATGTCACAGGCATTTTTATGCTGATGTACCTATTTTCACATGTGTTTTCAGGAGATGATGCATAGGATTTATCAAGACATACTTAGGCGGACTCGTGCCTTAGCGACTTAAAACGAGACAATAACTAGTTAATTTATGTTATGTACCCTTTGTTTCTTGTTTAAACAATGTAAACTCTCATGATTGATTAATAAAATGAAACTTTAATTGCCATGGATTTGAAACAATTAATTCTGTTACAACACTCCCCGATGTTTCCGCCACGTTTTGTATGTTCTACGTGGTCGGGGTGTGACAGAAAAGATGGTATCAGAGCCAATGGTTATAGGGAATTAGGTTATTAGTAATGCTTTGACCTAGTCTATAACCTTCTTAGGACCCTAACGCGAGTTTACTTGCGTTTAGTCATAAAACAATACCGTCACTTATTCTTAGGTGACAACCACAATAAGAACATAAATTTCAATCCCACTTTGAAAACTAATCATCTGTACTAGGATGATTGATTACTAGGTTTTGAACCCTCTATTGTAAGGTTTTGAACCCTCTGTTATATGGTTTTGAACCCCTTTGAGTTTTCAAAATCTCGTCAAAGTTTTGGGTTTTAAATAATGTGAACACGTGCAAACTGGAAGGGTGAATGCCTGTATTCTGGGTTTTCTGTCTAGGCAAGCACTTCGTATATATCTCATCAGACGCGAGACCAGTTGTGCTTACCTGGGAATTCTTGGGATGAGTGTTCACTTATAGGCGAGCATGTCTTCGTGATACATTATTTTTGACCCATTTACTTTGATTAGTCACTGTGTGTAGTTTGTTTGCTTGGTAGTAACAAACAAATGACCACTATCCTTGCTTTCATCAGATTTGTTTCATCTCATTCTTTTCGTCTAAATCTCTCACTCGTTTCCTTTCATGTTCCTCTTTTAGAATGCCTCCTCGACGCGACAATCAGATGGCGAATGCCGAACTGGCGGAAATCATCGCACAGCAAATGGCTGTTGCCTTCCCAAATCTTTATGCTCAAATGATGCAAGCCATCAACAACAACAATGCTCCATGCAATTTCAAGAGTTTCAACTCGGCTAAACCACTCAAGTTTAGTGGTTCTGAGGGAGCAACTGGGCTTCTTCAATGGTTCGAGAGCATTGAGAATACTTTCCGTCACGTTCAGTGTCCTGAAAATCGCAAGGTCGAGTTTTCTTCAAGTGTGTTTCAGAAGAGGGCTCTTACGTGGTGGAACGGGGTTATGAGAGACCGCGGTGCTGAGGTTGCATTAGCACAGAATTGGGCTGAGCTTAGGGCTCTTATGATGAAGGAGTTTTGCCCTCGTCATGAACTGCGAGCTTTGGAGAGGGAGTTTGATGATTTGAAGCAAGACAGTGGTGAACATCGAGCCTATACTGACCGTTTTGAAGAATTGAGCCTGTTGTGTCCTGCTATGGTTACTCCTGTGGATAAGGCGATCGAGAAATATACTGATGGTCTTCCTGACCTAGTTCAGGATATTGTTACTAGCAGCAACCCTACTACTGTCAGACAAGCCATTGAATTGTCTGCTACTCTAACTGAATCCCACATCAGAAAGAAAAAGCTTTTTCGAAAAGGCGACCCAAGACCATCCGACAAGACTGCTCAAGTGGAACCAAAGGAAGAACATGCTGAGGTGTCCAAGAAGAAGAAGCGTAAGGCTTCGCAGAATTGTGCGATTGCTGCTCAACCCAACCAAAACACCCGCAACCAGCCAACTCAACCTCCTGCAAGGAAACCTTATGCTGGTACTGCACCGATATGCGACAAATGTAATGCACACCACTTAGCTCACCTACAGTGTCGTTTATGTGCATCATGTGGGCGACTCGGTCACCTGGCAAATGCTTGTCGATTTACCCCAAACCATGGTGGTCCAAACCAACCTCAAGTAAATCCTGCTCAAGCTCTTCTTCCACTAGGTCCTTGCTTCAACTATAACGAGATGGGCCATTTCCGAAGAAATTGCCCAAAGATTGGTAACGCGAATCCAGCGCAGGGATGAGCATCGGACCAACTAGAAGACAATGTTGTTTAGAAATAATCAAGCCTTATGTATTATTTTCTTTTGTTGTCAAGTTCCATGAAACAATTGTTGTTGTTTATAAATAAATCTTTTTATTTTGCATTGCAATGTACAAATATGATGGCATGTATAAACAACGTATCCCCTACAATACTGACAATCAAGGAACCGTATTCCTTGAAGAACAAACTACCCCGTAATTTCTTCCATTTTATTATCTCTTGCGTTTTCCACGGAAATCCTAAGTACCCGTTTCTTCCAAGGAAACGAAGTACAAGGCGCAAGTTACAACTCTGTACGAATACCCAACGTACCACTATAAATTCTTAATAGGGTACCTAAGGGTATTTCCGTATCTTCAAATTTTTGTGTTCCTTAATTCGAATACTGCGTTTTCTTGAAAACGAAATCGAATTTTTGGAAGATCTTGCTATCTTCATAGTTAGATTCTTGCTAATGTTTAAAGTACCAAATGAAATCCCTGAAATGGATTCCTAGTGTGCTTTAAATGCATGTACGTAATTAACAAAACAAAACTTACAAATTAAAGATCTAGATAAACAATTTTGTGGTTATGTGACTATGTGTTTATGCATTTTGCGTTTTCTTTTATGCATTTTTGTGTTTTTGTATACTCTGGATATTCGTTATCCAAATCCTCATAGAATCTTTCTTACCTTCATATGAAGGATTCGTAGTAGGATATTCAAAAAGGTACTATCTTAAATCCTTAATGGACTTCTACTTTGTAGTTAAGTCCCTTGGATTATAAAGTACTATTCCAAGGTTTAAGGACAGCATGTGTTAATATAGTTGAAGAGATTGGTCCGACAATCTAGTTAAATACATCCTGCGTCGATGTAGTTAAATATTCCTCTTGGGAAGTTTAGTTGAAGAGATTGGTCCGACAATCTAGTTAAATACATCCTGCGTCGATGTAGTTAAATATTCCCCGTGGGTAGTTAAGTTAAAGAGATCCTACGTCGATCTAAGTTAAATAGATTGGTTCGACAATCTAGTTAAATATATCATGCGTTGATATAGTTAAAGAGATCCTACGTCGATCTAAGTTAAATAGATTGGTTTGACAATCTAGTTAAATATATCATGCGTTGATATAGTTAAAAAGATCCTACGTCGATCTAAGTTAAATAGATTGGTTCGACAATCTAGTTAAATATATCATGCGTTGATATAGTTAAAGAGATCCTACGTCGATCTAAGTTAAATAGATTGGTTCGACAATCTAGTTAAATATATCATGTGTTTATGTAATTAAATAGGCCCTCGGGTGGTCTAGTTCAAGAGATTGTTCGTTGATCTAATCCTTTGGTGACCTAGTTAAAGAGACTCTATTGCAGTCAAGTTAAATCACCACAGGATTATTCGTTTGATTTTTCCCCATACGCATTATGAAATGAACCGTGCGGACTGTGCAAGGAACTACGTAATTATGGAGGCCTACATAATTATGGAATTCAGTGCACAGAAACCACAGGAAGTTTTGTCATGTGTTAAGACCAACAGTGGCAAGAGTAATGATACGGGAGAAGTCTTGGATTTTGACCAATGTCATTTATTCTCACACTCCCCAATTCTGATCTCTATAACACTCACAGTTTCCCATGATAAGTCTTCATAAGAAACATTCTTCTGTCCGTAGTTTGAAACTCCATGTTTTGCTGCTACAAGGACTTCACTTTGAGGGATTGACAATTTCGCTAAGAACCCTATCATGGCCCAGAGTTCTACTTAGGGTTCAAGGGGTTCATTTAAAGCGAAAACATCACCGTCGTCCCCACAAGTTTCTCCTAAAATTTAATTTCGGGACGAAATTTCCTAAAGTAGGGGAGACTGTGACACCTGGTCACTTAGACCATCAAACAAATACCAAGCCAATGAAATATTGTATTTCATACTTGGGATCTGTATAAATATGTGTATCGTTTACACATATCAATTCATGTTCGATTCCAAACTCTAAATCGCTTTCTGGAAGGTTATACGCGCACTGATGTGTAAATATAACCAGTTTAATGCAACGAACACTCCGGAATAGTGAAATAGGCTTAACATACCTTAAATAACCTTTACATAACTTAGAAATAAGTTTTGAAGGCTTTGGTATGGCAAAATCAAGTTAAATCGCTTACTGGGACTAAAGTTGACAAACTGCGAAAGTATGCCAATTTAAACTGTAACAGACATTCCGGAACATGAACATAAGTTAAACACACCTTAAATATCCTCTACATAGCTTAGAAATAGGCTTTGAGGGGTTCGGTATGCTAAAATAAACTTTTGGGTCATTCAGGGACTAAAAGTGTCAAAAAGTGCACAAGTTTGCATTTTCGCGCATAACTTACGTTCTGAATACATCTGGACATCCAAAAATTTATGTAAGCACTAAAATATTTTATTTTAGTGTTTGGCATAAGAAAAATCCATTCGTCACGCATTTTGGATCGTTTTTCGCGCTTGTGCGCATTCCGTCGTAATTAAGCGAACATCGCGTTCGTACGACCAAACGAACTGACATCCGACATATTTTTGAGCATGTTTCATGTCCACAATGTTTAGGCATCATTTTAGGGCCTTGAAGTTGGCTTTACGGGCCTTGGAAGTGCCGGAAATGAGCTTAAACACGTGCAGGGACCAAAACTGTAATTACGGAAACATGTTGCTGATCAGACAAGGCCAGGCGGCCCGCCTGAGCCTTGTGTGATCCTGAAGCGGGACGCGTACGCCTCCCAGAACAGATTAGATCGAACAGTCAGCAGATCACAGCTGTTTAACTCACATCCACACATTCTCAACTGCCCATTCAGCTCATTTAGACCCATTTTTAGCTACCATGAGTTTCCGACAAGTGTACGCATGAGATTCGAGCACGGTTTCCATGAAACGATCTTAACGGTTACCCGAAAACTATAAATACCCCACCCCCCATTACTTCAAAATCACTAGAATCTGATCTTAAAGACTCTAAGTTGAAACCATTGTTTCATACCTGAGTTATTTCGATCTAGATTAGCATTCGGGGACCCTTCGTAAGTATTCTTTCTTTCTTTTATTGCTTTTCGAGTCAGAAAGTCAAACTTTGTTTGACTTTCAGCGTTGACCAGCTTATGGTCAATGCGAAGTTCGTTTGAACTTCGCAACGTGATTGTAATCACGATGGTTATAGTCCCTTGGGACTAAGCCTACTGATTACCACGTTGTCTAGGGTCGTAAGGGTAAGCGATCTAATAAATCGCTTATACCTTCGAACCCGACCCAGTTTGGTCGATCATTAGGATCCGACCAAATACATTAGGTGACCATAGTATATAGGGAGTAACCTTCCGAGGTTATACCTTATGGTCGCTTCGTTTAAGTAGTTGTATGATAGGTAGTTTATATGCCTTAGGTAAATTACCAGAATACCCTTTTCATGTATAATTGGTAATTAAGCATATGTAACCTAAACTTTTGTCACATAACTGATTATGTAACATGTTTAGGCATATAATACTTGTCATAGAACTAGTTAGGCGGTCCGAACGCGTTTCACGCGAACGACGCGTTAAAGTAGCATAAGCTACCTAAACGGGTCGTAATGGGTCGTAAACACTTAGGTTAGGTTTCATTTAGTATGTAGGCTTTGTTAAACCATATGGCACGAGTTTCCATACTCGTTTGGTTTACAAACCCTCATTCTATCCGATCCTCCGATTTAGGTCCGGTTTATTAATGTAGTTACCTATATTAGGTGCCGTTTAATATCCGCGATCTCTAGCATTGTTTGGTTGTTACTCAAGGACTTCTGAGCAATCTCAAGTGAGTACATAGACCCCTCTTTTACTGTTTTCCAAACTGTTTTGGGGTGGAACACATGTGCCTACTTGTTACTTTCGTGCTTTCCTGTTTTCACATCATATACTTGCTATGTTCATTAGTACATTTATAGTACATGTTTTACAGTACATTTCATGCTACGTATGTCTATTGTTGCATACTTAGTACAGGTCACATGCTACGTATGTCTATTGTTGCATACTTAGTACAGGTCACATGCTACGTATGTCTATTGTTGCATACTTAGTACATTTGTTATTCATCACATGCTTACATTTTGGATGCATATTACATGATTTACATTGATCATGCATTTCCACAGGACATAACTTTGATTTAAACCAAGTTTTACTTCAATACTATGTTCTTGTGCATATGGTTTAGTTGATGCATTTCACTAGCCATACATATCATTTTGGTTACACATTACATGGTTTACATTTGACACATAAACACTTCTGACATTGGTTATACATTATATGATTTACATCTTGACATAAACATTTTAACATATTATTTCAATACATTTTGAAGTTGGTTTAAACATAGACATCTTACATTGTTTGGTTTGGTTTGGTTGAGTAAGTGATTAAGTAACGAGGCGTGTGTAATATGATACAAGCATGGTGGATACGCCGCTGGTACTTCCTATATATAAGTGTTTGTATGGTATTACATATCGTAGCGTTATTTGAATCATTTCAGTTTGAGACATATAACATTTTATACAAATAACATACTTTTGACAAGACATTGATTTACAAACAACTTAGTTTATACAAACTCATTTTACATGGTTATTCATTTAACCTTACATTTATTTATACATATCATCTGATATTATCGTTTTTCAAATAATTTACAAGACAAAGCAAATTACAAGGTTCATGACTAAACATTTTCTCAAACATAAGTCATGAATCCTATTTTCACAAAACCTATGTATCTCACAGGCATTTTTATGCTGACGTACCTATTTTCACATGTGTTTTCAGGAGATGATGCATAGGATTTATCAAGACATACTTAGGCGGACTCGTGCCTTAGCGACTTAAAATGAGACAATAACTAGTTAATTTATGTTATGTACCCTTTGTTTCTTGTTTAAACAATGTAAACTCTCATGATTGATTAATAAAACGAAACTTTAATTGCCATGGATTTGAAACAATTAATTCTGTTACAACACTCCCCGATGTTTCCGCCACGTTTTGTATGTTCTACGTGGTCGGGGTGTGACAGTAAAGCCGCCAAAAAAGGTCCAAACCTGCATAAAAACAATGATTAAAAGCAAATATGAACTCAAAACCGATTCAAAAGACACAAATCTAAGCCGAAATCTCGGGTCTTCATATTCTTGAATCTTGATATCAAAACGAGCCTATAAAAAGGTGCAATAGGCTTTGATACCACTTGTAAGTTCCAAAAAACATATCTAACAATGATATCAACGAACACCAAGTTTGTGCGGAATCCAAACTTGATGTGATTCAAGAAATAACACGAATAACACAAGAATCACTTTAACACCTTGCACATGATTATATTACTTTAATAAGCAAATCCGTTTAGTACAAGATGAACACCAAAATCGCCTTTCTCTAGCTCTCTCTAGAATTCTCTAAGTTGTGAGGCTTAAACCATAGAAATAAAACAAAACATGTTTATATACTCTAGGTGGCCCATGCCCCACATGTGTCACACCCTGACTTTTGCGGAAGCGTGTGATGTGTGACTTGATCAATATCATTGCATTCAGTTATAATAAACAACTATATGATTTAAAACATGATGTTCATCTATTCATAAGTTTTAAAATATTACAAACCCAAGTTGTTAAATACCATCCAACAAACTTCAAGTTATGTGTACAAACCATTCAAGTAGAAATAAGTTCCATAAAGGACTTTTAAACAAAAGACTTTTTTAAACCAAGGCTTTGATTCACATATCCTATCTAAGATAAGATATCCAAATCTAACCCTTAAAAAGTAGGATGACCTCAATCTTGAAATAACTTCTTGAAAACCTTTCGCAGAGCTGCCAGATCCATCTAGTTTCCTGAAATACATATAATTTTGAAAACATCAATAAAAGTTTAGCGAGTTCATGTGTTTTTGTATGTGAGCTCAAATAATCTTGTAAGAATTTGTAAGTAATCCTTTGTAATCCGGTATGAAAGCATCTATGAACAAATTAATTAATGTTTTGCAAGGACATTAATATGTGTGCAATGGCATAGGAAGGCTCAAACCTTTGCGGATTTCGTACCGGGCCACCTGGCTAGAACGACATAGTCACCACATGGGCCAACTCCCAGACCATGGGTGGGGCTCGCAACACCCAAATTGATCTATCACTCATGCCCTCGGTCTTCATACGAAGATTAATGGTCTTATGTGTTGTGCCTATCCATTCACATGATCTAACAGTTCATTCCTTAGCTAACCATACCATTTGAAACATGTATTTCACCCCCGTAAGTTATAAAACCGAAAACAATTAAAAGAAAAGGGGGACTTGATCTCACAAGTTTGCGTCCGGTGTCCTGTAAACTCAAAGATCTTTTCCTCGGGTCGTACAACTACCTACACACGCGTTATGTTTATTAGACGATTAGGTCGTCTAACGACTCTTAGTCTTATTTGTTAAGACTTATTTTGGAATTCTGGTATACTTTGAGTTACATGCTTGATGTACATTATATAATTCCAAATTATATAATTATTAGTTAAAATAAGAATATTTTAATTTAAACTATTTTTATCCAATTATTTGGAATACTGTTATAAATAATATATTTATTTTTAACTTGCTTTGTCATGTATTTCTCACCTAAATATTCTCCCAAGTATAGGTGTACTTATACTTGTGTATTTTCACAGTTGTGTATAACATTTGTATACGGGTATTTTGCCAAGCATTGGTAGTGTATTCCGGTGTGTTATTTATACGTATAAGAATACGTATTTTCTTGTATTTATTAAGCATTTTATACTTAATTTATGTATAATTTTACAGGATATTATTTTTATACAAATAAAAATCAATAACTTTATATTCTTAAAGTATACATATTTTAAGAGAATTTTTATAGAAAAATATCTATAAATTTACTTGGCAAAAATTAGTATACTTTCAAATACATATTAAAAATAATATATTTTTAAGATTAAACTTAGAAAAATATACATTTTTAGTTTTCATCAAAATAATATATTTTTGAATTGTTTAAGAAAATATATATTTACTCCACTTCGAAATTAATATATTTTCTATTTCAACAAAATATGATATATTTTGTAAAAATTCATATTTTGCTATTTCTTTGGTTTCAAGATACCGTTTATCACATTTGTTAAGTTACGAATTTATTTCCGGAATATGTATATGTGTATATATATATATATATATATATAGTAGTCATTTACTCGCGCGAGTGGCGATTTACAATAGGGTACTCGTTTACCGCTAGTTTATCCGTCGTCTCGTGATATATTGTATAGTACTTAAGTTAGTTTCTTATTCGTAATATGTTGGCACTGGTTTTCTGTTAGTTTATCGATTCTTTGGTGATATACTCGGGTAAATTTTTTTAGCTGTAGTTTCGGCGTTATCTATCTACAAGAAGAGTACAAAAGAAGGAAGTAGATGTAATTAAAAACAAGAAGAATACAAAACAGGCAAGTAGCTGGGCAAAACACTAAAAACAAAATACGGGGAGTCTCTTGTATCTCTTCCTGTTTTACCAATACATCCGTTCGCTCAAGACTTTCTTGTATCTTCTCCTCTACTGTACCAGATTTCGACACATAAAAAAAACAATGTTAGAAGCTTACAGGTGTTTTAAAAAAGTAATTAAAAAGTAATTTCTAGAAGCAATTAAGGCACAAAATCTACTAACTTACCTTCGTTTTGATACGGATGCGGTTAATTAATCACGCAACACTTCCTGGTAGACAACATTTGATGTGTAAACTCCATGTTGTTTGAAATCTTTGGCGAGATGTACCAACACCTTCGTATTTTGTCTTGAAATCCCTCTTGATAACGCCACATAAAGTTGTCCGTGTGAAAATACAGAATCCGGTAGATAAATACCAACATGCGGAATTGTTTGACCTTGAGCTTTATTAATCGTCATGGAAAAGCTAAGTCGAATTGGAAATTGTTTTCTTTTCAGCTTGAATGGGAACATGTCATCTTTAGAAAGGGTTAGAGGGATTCTTGGCAAAAAAAACTCGTTTTCCGGCATGTTAACCGACTGCAATTTCCGCATCAATAACATTTCGCATGAAACCTTTACATATCAACCGCGTGCCATTACACAGGTCATGTGATGGATCGATATTCCGTAACAATATTATTGGGCATCCAATTTTTAAACGAAGCTTATGAGGCGGCAAACCACTAACATTTAGCGAGTTTAAGAACTCGACCTGATAGAAGTTGCGCTGATCGTCTTCAACTTCGTCAAAACTATAATAAACTTTTTCCTCCCCTTGAAAAATTTCAATCATTTGATTATTAATCTCGTCAACACTCTCATTTTTAGTGGACAACATTGCTCTAGAGATTATATAATCTGAAGAATATACAATATCTTCAATTGATGGAAAAATGGCATTGATCAATTCTTTTATATAGTTTTCTCTATTGTTGCACTGAATTGTCATGTCATCGGGTATGCGGATATAGTTTCCTTCGATTGGTTCTTCAGTTCCATCGCCGACTTTTAAAAGAAATTCAGAAAACCATGGATCTTTAAGCGCTCTCATATTTATGGTCAACCGCATCTTCTTAGTCAAAGACCAAAGAGGTGACATTCGTAGGCTGGAGTCTACAATCTGTTCTCGAGTGCCACGTTTAATAACCAGCAACACCTGTCTGAAGTCACCTCCCATAACCATTATCTTCCCACCAAATGGGAGACTAACACCTATAATGTCTTGGAATGTACGATCGACTACCTCTATCGCCTGCCGTTTAGCCATCGACGCTTCATCCCATATGATTATTTTGGCAGACCGAATCAGTTTAGCGGCCCCACTCTGTTTTTTTGATATTGCACATTGAATTATTTTCAAGATTAATAGGAATCTTGAATCTCGAGTGAGCCGTTCTACCTCCTGGCATATTATTAGCCGCAACACCTAATGAAGCTGTTGCGAGAGCAATAAGACCACGTGACCGAACTTCAGCAAGTAAGGCATTGTACAAAAATGTTTTTCCAGTTCCACCTGGACCATCAATAAAGAAGACACCTGGAAGATCATTATCAACATGCATCATGATCTCATCAAACACGTTTTTTTGGTCCCGATTAAGTGAATCTTTGGCACTCAAGTGTTCAGGTTCCAAAACAATCCCATACTCCTCTTGTAACTCACGATAACCTACATCCTGTAAGTTAACGTCGTCTGTTATCTTAGGAAGGTCGAATTCATTGATATTTTTACCCATGGATTGTAGAAAGACACTAATTTCGGTAAGAACCATATTTTGAAATCGTTCTATGCTTTGACAGTGTAACCGATGATCTTCAGACAGTGAATCAAAGTGGTAATTCCATAACTTTCGAATATCTCCAGGTTGGCAAAAAATCATTATGGTCGAAAATAACCTTCTAAGAGCATTGGGAAATTGAAACATAGAGGCTTCTTCGAGACATTGTGATAGATATTCATCGTCTTCTATTAAGCCTAACTCAAGAGCTGCTTTTCGAAATGTCTCACACCGTTAACCATTAACTGTGCAAAGATGTTCAAAAGAAGTAGGCTCTCTGACATTTGACAAAAGTAGGCGTAAGTAGTACCTTTCTCCTTCGGCTGGATTAGCGGAAACGATACGACCTCTTTATTTTTTACCTCCACGAGGATTCCAACGGCGTGTGCTTCCATTCCACGTAAAGTGTTTTGGAAAATCTTTATACAAATATACCCTTGCTGTTTCATCGATTCTATTTTTCTCAAAAAATGCTGTTAGCATGGTTCTCTTATCCCTTTCCCTATCAACAATATTAGACATTATGTCATCATCTCTAAATCTAACCATCTGATTATTTGGGAGATGAAGTTGTAAGGCTAGAACAGAAGGAGATATTTGAGAAAGAGAGAAGGAAAAAATGCGCCACATAGCCTCTGGGGGCGATATGTAGCATGCATCTTGAAAGCTGTTTATCTCATTAACAACAACCCCTGGCTCACTTTAATCAACTTCAATAACCTGTTTGTCATGTCCTTTATAAACATATTTAAAAAGATATTTCACAGATTTTATACTTGTGCAAACTTCAACATTGATGTGGCAGTTAAACATCATCAAAATCCTTGGGTTATATGGGACCACCCATCTATTATCAAGTGTTTTTCCTCGTACATCCACTTCTATCCCGGTGTCTCTCCTTCGATACAACGGATACGCATCTTCTCCTTGTGTTGTCTGTTCATTGAATTGTCTAGGATAGTGAAAACGACAAATTTTAGGATCACCCTGCATACAAGGACTGCTTAATCGTAAATTGCCGCAAGGACTGTGAATCATGTGCTTGACAACCATCTCATGCAATTTGGGATGTCTTAGTTTGTTAGGAATTTCAGCACACACAACCTTATCATAATGGTCCGCGTTATTGATCTTGTGTTGCGGGTACATGATAAGGAGAAAATGTGCATGCGGCAAACCACGCTTTTGAAATTCGATGACATAAACGTATGCCTTAACTTCCCCGAGGATATGTTTCTTGAAGAGTTGTTCCTTAAGATCTTCTAATTTAGCCCGAAACACTCTTGAAACAAGGTCTGGACGATCTTGTGCAGTTTGACCAACATGTAAATTATCACATATCTCAGGCCACTTAGGATTACACGTCATTGTAAGGAATATATCAGGCTTGCCGTCATCTTGAACTAAATTCATCGCATCTAGAAACCGACGTCGCATGTCGCGAGGCCCTCCGATGAAAGATGCAGGCAACACAATTCTTTTCCCGACTCTGTTTGCATGAACCTCACCAGCATTGACGCAATCCACAAGACCTTGGTACAGATCTGCCCGTATCTTAGCCTGGTTTCTCTCACAAAATTCTAAGTGTGACATCTCAATTTTTATGTAAACATCTACCACAAACTGTTGTAGCAGTCTACCACCGAATAGAAGCACGTTTTCGGTCGATCGAATCTGGAACTTGTAACAGTAGTACTCTCGCATAGCCACGCTTGTTCTACCACTTCGTGTGTTAGCCTCTGAATGATGAAGATGTTTTAAAAACAAACAGTTAATAAAAATAAAACGCATTACGGTATTTTTATGATCTTCACTTAAAAAGGATAATAAATTGTTGGTACCTTCCATTTCTCCTTCGATGTTGTCATTGTTGCGAACCTTGTTGATTGATACTTCGTGACGTGGTATGTTGGCATGCCAACCCGACTCACCATTAGGAAAAAATATAGGATACGACAATGGATCGTAACAACTGAAGTACGGCTGAATAGTTTGGCTATATTCAGACCTACCATACACAATAATACTTCATTTATACGAAGTGATATTGTCATTACCTTCAACCCAAATACCAGCAACCTATATAATCGTGAACTATAAGTAAGTAAAATAAGCAATACTATTAAATAATTGTAATTAATATAATATTTTATATACCTCTGATGTCGTTGGTCGGTTGTACACCCTTTGGTCAAGTTCAACCGAGGCATTCAAAGTGACTCTATAGTTGTCCAGAGGTCCTAGTTCCGCAAGTCTTTTAAATGTATCAACATATGGGTTTGTAGAAAGAACGCGTGTCAAAATCTGAGTAATACGACGATCAAGATTTGGCCATTGGAGTCTGAGATCTAACTCGGCATCAGGATCATAAAAATACAACTGCAGGTACCTAGGGGTTCCATCCCTCGGAACTAATTGGTCGATTTTGTGATATATTCCTCTATGTGCACGAAAAGTATATACACCGTCTCTCATATTGTTCAATGTATCATCCAACGTCACTCCCATTGAGGCAAAAGAAAAAATTGGTGTTATAAGCACGAATGTTTTGCCTAAAAATATTTCCAATTTCATCTTGCGATGTGAAAAGTCGGTGCAATTCCTCTGGAATTTCTGAATTTGCTAACACAGTTTTCCCACTCATACAACAAAAGGTATCAAATTCAAATTGAAAACGTTTTGCTCCACAATCAGGACATGCACCATGTTCTTTTAAAACACGATGCTCTCTAGGTAAACGATAGTAAACAAAGTTATATGGATCATCTTCTACATTCTCATTTTGGAAGGAAGGTTGATCAACTACTTCAGAAAATTGAGGTAAAAGTGTACGTGGTTGAATTCGAACACCTAAAAAAATCGTTGTCTTAAGTAATGAAGGTTATTAAAGATATCAAATTCAATAAAGAAATCAATGTTAAGTAAATAGAAACCTCGTGATGTTCTGGTAATGACTTCATCAATTACATTGGGGAATGTGGTTGTCGGCGTAACATCATTGGTCGGGGTTGATGTAATTTGACTACCGTTTGAAATATGCATTCCCTTGTACTCCTTACATTTCACGGTAGAAATACTTGATGCGTTCACGTTTGTTATTTGGGTAAATTGAGTAATATTAGTCTGTAAACTTCTTAACGGTGTCCTTTCTGCTGATCTATTACTCATTAAAGATAGTGATGAAGCACTTTGGGAGACCTCACCACTCCCAAATTTCGGGACTTTGTTATTTTCTTTGCGTGCATCATAATATCTTTTGTTATACTCTTTTCGTTTTTCAGCTCTAGTAGATGAACTCGAGCTAGAAGCTTGATTAAGATGGTTTGGTTGTCCATTAGTCATTGTAAATTGTTAAAGTGTCAAATACCTTGCAAATTAAATAAAAGATAGTTATCATAGATGATGAAATTCTGAAATTATTACAAGATTAGTACACGATACTTAAACAAAATAACATGATTACCAGAAATAGAAAACCAAAATTCTTAAAACATTGAATACATAATGATAACATTAAGTGAAAGCCAAACTAAATACTTGGTGAAACGACGGTCTCAACAAACACCACACCCTTATAACCACGAAACCAAGTAACTGGATAAAGAATTTCGAAGGGCTTCGTATCCATTTCAATAGTAAAAAGCTTCCCTAATTTAGTCATCACAAACCAATTACCATTTGTCACGTAATGTGTTATATCGCCCCACAATGACAATGATATTGGGGGGATCGGAGGACATGATAAGACCTTAATCCAGTAATCCTCTTTTAGCGTCCATACCAGCCAGTCGTAGCAAACATGTGAAGCTCATTTTTTACATTCACTAAAACACCTTGAACAAATCCCGTAGATGGAACAGGTGGAAAGCTTATCTCCTTGAACTGCTCTGAATTAATATCAAAACAAATCACCACATTTGTACCTCCAACCCAACATTCGCAAAGAGTGAAATACAGAGTACCACCACAAAATATGCCTGGTGACCAATAGAAATTTGGGCTAAGGTACTCTTGTCTTGTTAAGAAAGGAATATTTATCCAAAAGTTTAATTCCCTAGAATAAACATAGCTTTCATATACACCACACCTACGCTTGATATGCAAGACCTTGTAATCATTGGTATCATTAGCATACAAACCAACGGCATCAAGATTATTTATATAGATTCCAAGAGAATCAGGTGTTGAAAAACGCTTGAAAGCAGTAGTTGTTGGATTCCAAAGAAGCAACTCGTTTGTATGATTCAAGCAAACATACAACAATCCATTCAAATGTGAAAGTATTGACACATCATTATTTTGGTGGTCGAATGGTAATGTAACTATTGACCTTGGCCCATAATCATAGGATTGAAAGATGATCGGATGAACAGAGCATGTTAGGTCATCAATTAAGAGAACTCTTTGGTTAGATGAAACTAATGAGCGAGAACAATGTACCCTTATGAAATCTCGAGTTGACAGCAACGCATACCATTCCTTACAAAAACTCTTAGAACGTCCTACGACCTTCGCTGGCACCCTCGTTAATATCTCAAATATTGTTTCAATAGGAAGGTCAGCCATGGTGATACCCTCTTTAAGATAAATAATAACTTTTTAATTGTCCAACCTATCTAGATCATAGTTTGGTGAAAAATAGGCGTAACCATTACTTTTAAATCAAGTAATATAACATACTTGTTTCAACATAATATAATATTAAACAAACTAAAGTATACTTCTACAAGTAGGAAAGAAACATAAAGGCAGTTAACCAAAAGCAAATCACGAAACACCATCATGGATTTTAATATTCAACAACTAAAGATATAAAAACACCCAATGTTTCTAACATGAACACGGACTTAGGTATAGATCCATAATTTAAATATCTCGTGCCTCGAGCATATCTGGGTCGTACGTAATCCTACTCAGTTCTGTAGACTTCAAAATATTAACTGAAAAAACAAATAAAATATAACTTTTATTAAATTACATGACCCATTAGATGTAACTAATTTTTTAAAAAAGTTGATCTTTAAAGCATAACGTACTATCCGGTAGGTGAACTAACTTGACACGTGATACGTATATGATAGACTTTCGTTGCACCGCTCGAATGGTACATATAACATCGGAAGGCTTCAGGGCGGACAAAAACATTTGTATTGTATGACCACTGTACACAACAATTTTGGGTTAAAGTTCTTTTAAAATTAGTTTTTTGTTACATACGATGTAAATAATATGTCTCTAATATGTTAATAAATAATAACTTACGTCTTATCCGAAGAGAAAGTTCGAAACAACAACGATCTCGTTTACCTTCTATTATCCTCCCAACCACATCTACAATGAAATCAACCAAATTGTATACACCATATCTAATATCTAAATATATAAACTTCTATATTTTTAATCAAAAAATAAAGAATGGGATTTTATATGTACCAACAATAAATTTTTTAGGTCTTCTGTCATGCTTCAATTTTATAATGGAAGGCACCAACGGATATATACAAGCACCTCTTGGAATCGTAAGCTCCAGTGATAAAAGCTTCGTATATTCATTGATGACGATTTTTTTCTCCGAACAGACTAAGAGGTCATTATGGTACTTTGGGTACTCATGATAGTTTAGATTCTCAATTTGGAAATGATTCAACGAAAAAAAGCCACCCATCAATGTATCGTCATTATATAGGTGTATCAAATCTTGTGGAACGATCGCAACAATTTTTTGTCTCTAAAAAAAGAACAAATTTAGTGGTGAAAAAACATTCACTCGTATAACATATAGCAAATTAAAATAATGTTCTTACGTTTTGATCAAGAAAAATAATCACTAATCTCTTTCCCTCGACGTCATGCCAAATAAGCTCGACCATAACAAATGTTAGATTATACCATGCTCTATCATTTCTCAATGATGAAAATTCGTTGACGGTACAATGACCAGACATATCCTATTAATGTTCAATGTTAGTCAAAGAAAAAATAAAAATTACATATATTTAAATTTATATCTGTTTGATTTTTAAGGTCAAGTAGATAAGAGAGGGAGTCAACTAAAATTAAAGTAATACATGATTAAAATTTAAATAACCTTAAAATTAAAAAGTTATATTAATACATAATTAAAACCGAAACATCTACATAAATAAAATTCAAACTAATACAAAAGAAAAATACATTGAAATAAAAATAACTAACACATAATAGAACATTTAGTAAATCACATTAAATATTACTCAAAAACAAAACACCGAATCATAGGAGAATCAATCATTATCATCGTCGTTTCGGTGGATGCATTCATCAATAACGTTTTTTTATGGTTCCCAATTCATTTCTTCATCCAAGGGTGGTTCGTATTCCGCTCCAGGATCGGTTTCGTACCCTTCAGCCCAATCCGGTACTCCTTGTGTTTGATGGGGGTTTTCCACATGAGGGGGGTTTGAAGATGGTGGATGGTTTGGCACTGTAGGAGTGTTTGCCAATGGACGATAATGCCCCTCCCCAATACGTAGTGCCCCAAATTGTAGTTGAGCAAAGGTATAATCATACGCCCAAATCAACTCTTCATCCGTCCAAGTATTTGGATCATTATCTTGAGGGATTGTGACTGGAGGTGGGTTTGTGACGGGAGGTGGGTTTGTGACGGAAGGTGGGGTTGTCACTGGAGAAGGGTTTGATCGTCCACGACTTGAAGGCCCTTGTCACACCCCGACCACGTAGAACATACAAAACGTGGCGGAAACGTCGGGGAGTGTTGTAACAGAATTAATGTTTCAAATCCATGGCAATTGAAATTTTGTTTTATTCAATAGAAGTGTTACAATGTCTTAACAAACAAGGAAATACAACATAATTAACTAGTCTTGCATCTTTTATTGTCACTAAAGCCCAAGTCAGCCTATGTGTATCTTGATCATCTTATGCTTCATTTCCTGAAAAACACATGTGAAAATATGGTACGTCAGCATAAAAATGCCGGTGAGATACATAGGTTTTGTGAAAATAGGTTTCATGACTTATGCTTGAGAAAATGTTTAGTCATGAACCTTGTTATTTGCTTTGTTTTGTAAATCATTTGAAAAACGATAAGATCAGATGATATGTATAAATAAATGTCAGGTTAAATGAATAACCATGTAAAATGAGTTTGTATAAGATAAGTTGTTTGTAAAACAATGTCTTGTGAAAAGTATGTTATTTGTATAAAATGTTATATATCTCAAATTGAAATGATTCAAATAACGCTACGATATGTAATACCATACAAACACTTATATATAGGAAGTACCAGCGGCGTATCCACCATGCTTGTATCACATTACACACGCATCATTACTTAATCACTTAATCAAACCAAACCAATCAATGTAAAATGTCTATGTTTAATCCAATGGTCAATGTATTGAATAATATGTCAAAATGCATGATCAATGTAAATCATGTAATGTGTAACCTAAATGATATGTATGGCTAGTGAAAACGCATTAACTAAACCATAGGTGAAATGCACAAAAACAAAGTATTGAAGTAAAACTTGGTTTAAATCAACGTTATGTTTTGTGTAAATGCATGATCAATGTCAATCATGTTAAAATGTCTATGTCGAAATGTCTATGTCAAATGTCTATGTCAAAATGTCTATGTCAAAATGTCATGTATGGCTAGTGAAATGTCTCAACTAAACCATATGCACAAAAGCAAAGTATTGAAGTAAAACTGTGTTTAAATCAATATTATGTCTTGTGTAAATGCATGATCAAGGTCAATCATGTAATGTGTAAATGCATGATCAAGGTCAATCATGTAATGTGTAAATGCATGATCAATGTCAATCATGTAATGTGTAAATGCATGATCAAGGTCAATCATGTAATGTGTAAATGCATGCTATACTGAATATGAACATTTATGCGGTGTTGTTATAATGCATACATCCAAGCCTTGCGACTGTGGTGATAAACCCTTAAACAAATTAAAGGTCTATCTGTGTAAATATCATCGAATTCGGTCATTCCTTTCTGTCCCCTTTCCCTGGGATGTCCGGAACGGGAGTTGTCAATTCCTATGGTACCACTACCTACTAACGAACGGCGTAGCTAATGTTAATGAATGTATTGTCCCATGTAAACAAACCAAATGTCATACCAAAATGTAGGCATGTGATGAAATGAATCTGTACTAAGTATGCAACAAATGAACATACATAGCATGTGATGTGATGTGATGTAAAACAATGTACTAAGTAATGCACACTATGGGCACACCTAGCATAAAATGTCATGTAAAACAATGTACTAAGTAATGCACACAATGGGCACACCTAGCATGAAATGTAATGAAATCATGTACTATAATGTACTAACGAACATAGCAGTATATGATGTGAAAACAGGAAAGCAGGAAAGTAACAAGTAGGCACATGTGTTTCACCCCAAAACAGTTTGGAAAACAGTAAAAGAGGGGTCTATGTACTCACTTGAGATTGCTCAGTTGTCTAAAGATAACCACCAAACAGTGCTAGAGATCTCGGAATCAAACGGCACCTAATGTAGGTAACTATGTTAATTAACCGGACCTAGATCGGAAGATCGGGTAGCATTAGGGTTGGTAAACCAAACGAGTGTAGAGACTCGTGTCATTTGGTTTAACAAAGCCTACATGCTAAATGAAACTTAACCTAACTGCTTACGACCCATTACGACCCGTTTAGGTAGCTTATGCTACTTTAACGCGTCGTTCGCGTGAAACGCGTTCGGACCGCCTAACTAGTCCTATGACAAGTGTTATATGCCTAAACATGTTACATAATCAGTTATGTGACAAAAGTTTAGGTTACATATGCTTAATTACCAATTATACATGAAAAGGGTATTCTGGTAATTTACCTAAGGCATATAAACTACCTATCATACAACTACTTAAACGATGTGACCATAAGGTATAACCTCGGAAGGTTATTCCCTACACTATGGTCACCTAATGTATTTGGTCGGATCCTAATGATCGACCAAACTGGGTCGGGTTCGAAGGTATAGGCGATTTATTAGATCGCCTACCCTACGACCCTAGACAACGTGGTAATCAGTGGGCATAGTCCCAAGGGACTATGACCAACGTGATTACACTCACGTTGCGAAGTTCAAACGAACTTCGCATTGACCATTACTGGTCAACGCTGAAAGTCAAACAAACTCGAAAAGCAGTAAAATAAGGAAAAGAACGAAAGAATACTTACGAAGGGTCCCCGAATGCTAATCCCGATCCAAGAACTCAGGTATGAAACAATGGTTTCAACTTAGAGCTCTCAAATCAGAATTCTTGTGCAAAATGAGGTTGTGTGGGTTGGGTATTTATAGGAATACCCGAACCGTTAGGATCGTTTCATGGAAAACGTGCCATGATCCAACCCGTACACTTGTCGGAACCTTATGGAAGCTACATATGCTCCTTATCTTAGTGACTAAGCAACTTAGAACATGTGGTGGTGGTTAAATCTGCTGAAAACAGGCTGTTAAAAACTCTGAATCTGGTCAGAACATCCCATACGCATCGTAGGGTATAAACACCATACGCATCGTATGGGTGTACTTTGGCAGATTTACACTTTTGGTCCCTGAACTGTATTTAGGTCATTTTTGACACGTTTAAGGCCCGTTAACCCCATTTCAAAGCTCTAAAATGAAGTTAAAGTATAGGGAACTTAAAACATGTTCAAAAATATCTCGGATGTCGGTTCGTTTGGCCGTACGATCGCGATGTTCGCTTAATTACGACGGAATGCGCATAAGCGCGAAAAACGATCCAAATGACGCGACGAATGGATTTTTCTTATGGCGAACACTAAAATATAATATAGTCATGCTTATATAAATTTTTGGATGTCCAGATGTATTCAGAACGTAAGTTATGCGCGAAAATGCACACTTGTGCACTTTTTGACACTTTTAGTCCCTGAATGACCCAAAAGTTTATTTTAGCATACCGAACCCCTCAAAGCCTATTTCTAAGCTATGTAAAGGCTATTTATGGTATGTTTAACTTATGGTCATGTTCCGGAATGTCTGTTACAGTTCAAATTGGCATACTTTCGCAGTTTGTCAACTTTAGTCCCTGTAAGCGATTTAACTTTGATTTCACCACACCAAACCTTCCAAAACTTATATCTAAGTTATGTATAGGTTATTTAAGGTATGTAAAGCCTATTTCACTATTCCGGAGTGTTCGTTGCATTAAACTGGTTATATTTACGCATTAGTGCGCGTATAACCTTCCAGAAAGCGATTTAGAGCTTGAAATCGAACATGAGTCGATATGTGCAAAAGATACACATATTTATACAAGTCCAAAGTATGAAATACATTATTTCATTGGTTTGACATTTGTTTGATGGCCGTGGAGGTACAGGTGTTACAGCCCTTGTGGTTCAACTGGAATTGGATAACCACCACCCATACCTCTCAATTAAATATGTGTTTGGAATGAATTGTAAACTAAAAAATACAATTTTGATTGGATATAAAGATCAATTTTTAAGCAAATAAAAATAGTTTAAATACTATTTTATTGGATACAAAGTTATGATATTCTAAAAAAATTAGTTATTGACACTGGTTGTAGCCGGTTCCTTTATGTCTTTCTTCTTGAACAAAACAAAAAAGATTGTTAAGTGGAAACCACGTTTAAATTTAAATATTGCGTTAGGTGTGTATATATATATATATAGAGAATAAGTATAATGTACAAAATGGCTTATCCTACATTATCGTACGCGACAAAGGATATAACATGCGTAATTACATTTTTTGATCAAAATAACGTGCGTTATTTTTGGTTCCATGCGTGATTTACCCAAAAAAACCAACCCTCATGCGTGATTACATATCCAAAGCGCGATTACATGTCCAAAGCATGATTATTCCCCTGATCGGACGGTTACGCGTGTAGCGTACATAATGTATGATAAGGCTTTTTGTATGTTAACCTTCCCCTATATATATATATATATATATATATATATATATATATATATAATTTAAGTAAATTTAAGTATTGCGTTAGGTATATATATGCAATTTAAATTTAATTTAAATACCATAAATTATCAACTTATTTGTGCATAAGGTGTTGTACATCATGTTTGGGGAGTTTTTCAAAAAAAGAAGTTGATTTTATACTTTTAGTCCAATAGTATTTGATGAATTATTTTTAATCCAAAACTATTTGAGTTATTACTTTTAACCAAAACTTTTCATCTTTTCAGTTTAACCTCATAACTTTACTTTTAAATGACTTCCTCTAGAAATCATATAGTAGCTTTTAGACTAAAACAGCAGGTTAGTCTATTTATTTGTTTAATACTAATAATAGTATAACTGCAGGTTATGCTTTTAGAAGTTTTTTCCATACAGGTGTAGCTGAAAAACTTATTTACCAAAATAGGTGATGTAAAAAGTATTTACTGGGTGTTTTTTTTTAAAGTTAGGTTTTCTCACTTTTAATTCTATTGGATAAAAGCACTGCTATTTATAAATATGTTTACTTAATAAGAGTTAAAAGAAAAATTGTAGTAATGTTAAAAAAATCGATCGTAGATTTTATATGAAGTTTTTTTCAAAGTTTTTTCCTAATTATTTTATTAACATTTTATTCTTTCATAGGTATTGTTTTAGTTTCCTTCAAAATATTTTATTATAAACTTTTTTTACACTTATCTTTCAACTATTTTTTTAATTTTTAGTAATTTATTTACATAATAATAAAAGAAAAAACACATCATTTTAAGTTCAAACAACACAAATATAATATCCATTTTAAGTGGAAAGCTAATATATTCAATAAACCTTCATATATTTAGTTTAACACACTTTGTTAATGTATTTAGCATAAAAACAATAAACAGTTAAAAAACATAAAAATAGTTTACGCTGTACCATTAAATAAGTACATACATTATTCTTATTCTTATAAATCATTATGTAATTATATTTTTATGTAAGGAAATTAGGAATGACATTTTTTTTAATTGGTCTTGCATTTTATTTCTGTGGTTTGACATGAGTTATTTGAATTGGTCTTGTATTTCCTTTTTGGGTGTTTCATTGGGTGGGGTAGTCTTCTTTTGATTCCCCCAAGTCTGGTTGTGTTCTGGGTGGGGGTGGTAGTCTCCTATTTTGTAAGTGTTATTTTATGAATGAGGGTTGGTCTTGGTTGTTTAAATACAACATCTGTTAAAAATAGAAGATAGAAAAGTCAAAAAAATTAAATCAAATTAACTTGTTTATACTTCCCAAAAGACTAATATAGTTCTATAAGAAACTGGATAAATATGAAAAACGTTGATAGATATTTTGGAAGATTTGACGTAGAAAAAGTAATAATATACTTTTGGAATGTTTCTTTTTCGAGAAATGCTAAGAGGCGCCTTTATTTTTTTAGAAAATGTCAAAATATGGTACTTTCATTTTTAACCTTATACTTGAATCTTTAAATCCAATTTTTAAAACATCTCCAAGTGAAGTCATCTGACTTCTGCTCATTTTTAAACCCCTAATAATGATGCATATTTTAGCAAGTTTTTTTCCAAAGTGGTGTTGATGGAAAAAAATATTTACCATAATAGTGTTGTTTCAAAAGTATTTACTAAAATGGTGTTTTATCTTTTTAATAGTTTCTCACTCCTAATTTCATTGTTTAGCTTCACTTTATTAACAACATTATAGACTTTACCACTTTTTTAGTAAAAAAATTAAACTGTTAACTTTAAATACTTTCTTAATGTTGAGAGTTCACATTAGATTTTTTTTTTTTAAACTGAAGGAGATTAATTTGTTTTTTTTATTTGTGTTACAATTTCTTAGTCCACATGTTAAGAAAACAAGCAACAATAATTCAATAATAATTCAATAAGTAATTTATATGTATTATCTGTTTAAACTAAATAGGAAAAGGTACAAAATTATTTAACTCGATTATATTTTTTTATCAAACTTGCTTTAAACCTTTTTTTTTTATTTTCCTCAATCAACTTGTTATATTCTTATTTTATTTCATGTTGTAAATTTATTTCATATGGTTCTTTTAAATTTTACTGTTCATGGAATCTTTGATCGAAATACGCATATCAAACATACTTGAATGAACTTATTCAAATTCGAACCAGTGGTTTGAATTCGGATATCAATCAATCAAGTAAAATATAAACTAAAAAAATCGTGCGAAATAAGTTTAATTAATTAGGAAAAAAATACATTTTTTGGTTAACAAAGAAAACTATAACGACTGATAATCCGCCCCGCATTCCGAATATATAGATTTATGATTCTTGCAAACGACGATTGCCATCTAGTTTTGGTAAATAAGTTTTCCACCGACACCTATTTGGGCAAAAACTCTAGCTTATAGACTTGAACAACAGGTTATATAGTAGCTTTTAGACTTAAACAGCAGGTTATATAGTAGCTTTTAGACTATAACAGCAGGTTGTATAAAGGTTTAGACTTAAACAGCAGGTTAATAATAGTATAACAGCAGGCTATATAGTAGCTTCATTCCAATATTACCGTCCACAAATACACAACACAATTTATGACATGTACAATTAATACAAATTTGAACTTGCAAGACTGATTAAAAAGGTTAAAACAAGAAAACTTATAACTGTCCAACATAACCGTTTCTAATACAGTTAATTAGTTATGAGAATATACTAAATTTTTTTACACTAAACTTAAAGAAAAGGGAGTTTTAGGAGGATGGTTCACCTTAGCAAGCAAGGAGAAGGATTTGAGAGAAAATAAAGAGCCTGAACTTGGACTTGGAACTTGATCTTGTAGCTTAACTTGCTTCAGTTTCAAACAGGTTCAAATTACCTTAACTTGCTTCAGCTTGAACCGTTCAAGTTTGTAGCTTGAACTTGTGTGTGTGTGTAGTGGGTGTTTCTACTCAAATTATGGAGGTGGAGGAAGAGTAAAAGTGAGTTAATGTGGGGAGGTGCTTCTTATAAGGGAAGTGAGAGAGAGTAAGGGTTTAATGTCTAAATGCATGACACCTGAAGGGTTAAAATGGTTTGTTTGAGGGTTATTTGTTTGACCGGTTTTTAAAAAAAAAGGGAAGAGCAGGCTATAAAGTGTGTTAATGAGCAGGCTATAAAGTGTGTTACTGTTGAAATGAGCAGGCTATATAAAAGTGAAATGACTCTGTTGCACTCTTTCACCATTTTAGGAAATCAGAGAGAGAGAGGACCATCTATGCAGCCTGCACTCTTTCACCATTTTAGCCACTGAAGAAGATTCAGAAATGTGTGTCCAGTTTTTCTGCAGAAAGCAATTCCATACAAATCAAACTAAGTCTCGGTTTTTTAAAAATATACAAATTCAAATGAACAAACCTTTGACTTTGGAATAACTTTGACTGCAACAAGAGTGACCATAAAAACCAAACTTTTCTATAAAATGTAAAAAGAAAATTAACACGTTTTCAAACAGATTAAACCAAAAACCGAACAGATGAACAACTTAACTGATTGAATTAAAACTCGAACCGAATAACCAATTCGGTTTATGGTTCAGGTTGTAACCAAAACACGAAGGATCGAATTTGTAAACTGAATAAACCGAAGAGATAAGAAAATAGGCTTGGGATCAGCTAAAAACAAGTGTAAAAAAGATATTAAGACCTTGATTTTTCGGTTTCAAACCGATCAAACTAAACACCATATCATAACCAAAATAAACCTGACCGAATAACCATTACGGTTTCGGTTCCTGTTTTAACCCAAACAACAGGAACATTGAGTTTCTAAACCGAAATAAGCTAACCGAAACCTTAATAAACCAAAGTTTTAATTACCTGGTAAGATGTTGTGATTATATATCCACACAAACAAAATAATATGATTCTGGGCCGGTCGTAGATCAGACATTGTCGCATGTCTTCGTTCAGATGGCCGCAGTAGTGATGCACTTCCACTTGGCGAGTCATGTCGTCCGCGTAAAAGTGAAATGTAAACGAAAATAAACAAAATCAGTGCTGATGTATGACAAAAGAAAATGTAAAAGCAAATTAACGCGTTCTTTGTTCGGTTTCAAACCAAATAAAAAATGTACCAAACCGACCACCCAATCGTTTTTTGGTTCGGTTTGTAACCGAAATAGAGTGATTGAATTTGTGGAAAATAAATGAAAATATAGGTGTACAAATCGGTTTTTCGGTCTTGTTTTTAACCGAACCGTTTATTTAACAGTTCTAGAAAACCGGTTCATTTTTTTAACCGATGGGAACCAAACTGGTACTAACCGGTTTGGGGCAAAAAAAAACGTTTTATTTTACGGGTTTCAAAGAGACAAAGATCAAGAATACCAACCAGTCTACAAACCGCTAGATCGGTCCGGGTTGAAACCGTTTTTTTTTACACCTCTATTTGATATCGTATAAAAACATGTTTTTCTTTTCTATAAAATGTAAAAAGAAAATTAACATGTTTTCAAACAGATTAAACTGAAAACCAAATAGATGAACAACTTAACCGATTGAATTAAAACTCGAACCGAATAACCAATTCGGTTTATGGTTCGGTTTGTAACCAAAACACGAAGGATCGAATTTGTAAACTGAATAAACCGAAGAGATAAGAAAATAGGATTGGGATCAGCTAAAAACAAGTGTAAAAAAAGATATTAAGACCTTGATTTTTCGGTTTCAAACCGATCAAACTAAACACCATATCCTAACCAAAATAAACCTGACCGAATAACCATTACGGTTTCGGTTCCTATTTTAACCCAAACAACAGGAACATTGAGTTTCTAAACCGAATTAAGCAAACCGAAACTTTAATAAACCAAAAACCAAAGTTTTAATTACCTGGTAAGATGTTGTGATTATATATCCACACAAACAAAACAATATGATTCTGGGCCGGTCGTAGATTAGACACTGTCACATGTCTTCATTCAGATGGCCGCAGTAGTGATGCGCTTCCACTTGGTGAGTCATGTCGTCCGTGTAAAAGTGAAATGTAAATGAAAATAAACAAAATCAGTGCTGATGTACGACAAAAGAAAATGTAAAAGTAAATTAACGCGTTCTTTGTTCGGTTTCAAGCCAAACCAAAAATGTACCAAACCGACCACCCAATCCTTTTTTGGTTTGGTAAATCAGATTAATCTGCCTATCCTTCTGTCCACTTTTCTAAAACATTTATAAACAGTTAGTACAAAAAAGTTTAATGCGCTTCGGGCTAATTTCAACCAGTTCGACCCGTTGTAGATATAAACAGATCAAAACTTTTACCTCTACTTCATCCCTTCACATAGGTGCGCGGGACAAACCCTCATTCGATATGTTATGGTCTACAGGCCTCACCGGAGTGTTTGATCCACTGGGTGTTGGGACTTTAATATGTGAATCTGGGCCATGATAAACAACAAATAACTATTTGCAGTTTATATCTAGCGACTCTTTGATCTGCAAGTTTCAAGTAAACAAGATATTTAATAACTTTAATAATTTGTGAAATAATAAAAGACATCTTTTTGTGAGATTTTTAGTAGCTGATAAAAGGTAAATAAAATTATTCAAGGTCGACAAAGAGAATAAGAAAAATTAGCTGCTTAACTTAAATGGCTTAGACACATCTCGTGCAGTATAATTTTGCAGAGATCTTTTGTTTAATGAGTGTTCATTATTCTCAATAATTTTAAAACATATATAATAAAGAAATTAAATAGCAATTATGTAAATGGATGTAGTATAAATTTAATAAGTCTAAACCTCACCTCTAAATTTCTAAACTCAGGTTCAATATCAGCCTCATCAGCTTCTTCTTTATCTTCACCTTCTTCAGCAATCCGCGATAAAATACGAGCAAAATCATCTTCGCCTGAAATTCATATTAAAATTTCAAAATGCAAAAAGAAATGACAATTTACTGACATATATCCATGAGCGTTGTATCTGTTTCAAACCAAGAAGATATCAAATAATACGAGATATGAACCTGCTGTTGTGGCCTTATCTTCATTAAAAGCTTCTTCAACATAGTCTTCTCTTATTTCTACAATACCCTCCTGTTTCAATCATCGTTTGAAGTTAAGACTTTGTGTCATCTTTTTTAAAACAAAATATAAAGATACAATAACCCGTATAGAGATATATGATATTCTACATAAGTTACCATTTCTGCAGAGAGATGAGAACTTACAGCAGCCTCGGTAGCTGTTTCATCAAAGAACAAGGCCTCAAACTTGAGATCCTTTATTACAATGTTAAGCGATTCAATCTGTGACTCTAAACCCTTTCCTCCTCTTTTCAGAATGTCAACTGTTTGTTTGGACATTCTTTCGGCGTAGTAGCCTTCTCCCAATAGAACCTGCAATGAAATTGGATACAACTCATAAGGTCTAAAACATTAGTTATAACAGTTTAATTTCATGCCACACCCCAACAGACGTCTTAAACTCATCTGACAAACAGTCAGAATATCTCGTTCAGATGGCCGCAGTAGTGATGCGCTTCCACTTGGCGAGTCATGGCGTCCGCGTAAAAGTGAAATGTAAACGAAAATAAACAAAATCAGTGCTGATGTACGACAAAAGAAAATGTAAAAGTAAATTAACGCGTTCTTTGTTCGGTTTCAAACCAAACCAAAAATGTACCAAACCGACCACCCAATCCTTTTTTGGTTTGGTTTATAACCGAAAGAGAGCGATTGAATTTGTGGAAAATAAATGAAAATATAGGTGTACAAATCAGTTTTTGAGTCCTGTTTTTAACCGAACCTTTTTTAACAGTTTTAGAAAACCAGCTCGTTTTTTTAACCTTTGGTTAAACTCTGAGCCTTATGAATTAATAGGATTGTAAATGTTTGAATTTTAGCAACAAAAAAAAAACACAGACACCTTGGAACTTTTGGATTATATAAGCACCTTAAAACTCACAAATGCATCAGCCATAGATCTTTTTTATCCTCTCCTACAAAATTATAAATAAATAAGTAAATGAAGGTTATATAGACTAAAGCCCAGATGCTGATCGTACCTGGTGACAACTCCCATGTACCTGTAGGAGCTCTAACTGGGCTATAGAATCCAGTGAAGATGCAGGAGCTACTGATACTCTATCTGGATCCTTGTCCTTTATATACCGAAGCAGAGTCTGCAATTCCCCCTGCAAAGACAAAAACATTGTGTATATTTTCGCGTATAATCATGCAAGGTACCTTCTCATCAGTAAGAGAAATATAAAGTGCCAAACCTTTTTCCTTTTGATCAGCTGGTAGGCTTGCCAAAATAGAATCCTTTTCAACGACTGCAATCTGATCAAGGAATATGAAATAATGAGGAAAACGAACAAGGTCACTCTTCATTATAAACATGTCTAAAGCTTAAAGGTGATTAACTACCTTTAAAGCTTTCTTTACATTGCCCTCCATTATTCCATAAGGCTTTCTCTGAGGAATCCTTAGCAAGTATGACAGTTCCTCAAAAGAATTCTACAAGAAAACAAGATAAATTTCAACACGAGATATACCAAAACGTAGAAAGTGTCCCAATGAAGAACTGTTTGATGGACCTGTATACTTTTCATATTTGTGTTTGTAGGGATGGCTTTTCTCAAAGCTAATTCTCCAGTTCTGGGCACCCATCCGGATAACGGCAGGTGGAAGAAATGGTGCATCCTATCCAGATAACGGCACTGGAGATATGAGTTGAATGATAAAAACTGCTATAGAGACTGCAGCTCCCAATCTCATGATTCCATACTGTAACACTGGCAAACATGATTTGGTGTCGGTTTTGTGGGTGTCTGAACATTCCTACATGACAAAGTCCACTTGTAAAATTGGCAGAATCTGAATGAATGTGACTCAGTATTGATTTTAAAACCACTAAAAATCGCAAGAAAAAAATGCATATCTAAAGTCAATTCTAAACTAATTTAAACCTAATTAAAAATCAAAACCACTGAAACTAAAGTGAATTCATACACCAAAACGTAATTTATGCCTAATTACGAAATACAAGCTATTCTATCAGATTGTAATGAGATTAGCATCACCTGAAACAACAAACGTACCACCTCCTAAATCAAACACCAATATGGTCTCATTATTCTTCCTTTCAAAACCATAAGCCAAAGAAGCCGTAGTAGGCTCATTAATAATTCTAAGAACTTCAAGACCCGCAATCTGACCCGCATCCTTCTCCGCTGTCCTCTGAATGTAAAACTCCTAAGTGTAAAACTCAGATCTGAGCTTAAAATGCATGTTCATCTACAACAAACCAACCAAAAACTTCAAAAAATGACCTTAGATATGAGAAAACATTCAGCAAAAAAAAAAAAAATAAAATAAAATAAACCTACCTGGATCTTTTTCTCAAAATTAATGGTAGCACGATGCAAAGTTATTAAAGAAAGAAAAAGTCTTAGATCTGGGCTTGTAAAATTCTTGAATGTAGCATAGAAACTCAGATCTGCACAGTTTTTCTTGCCATCTTCATCTACAATAAAGCAACCAAAAACATCAAAATTAACGGTAGAATGCTAGATTTGAGAAAACTATAAGTAGAAAATAGAAAAAATCTACCTGATTGCATGTAACATCTGTGCTTGTTATCATTATGAACAGTTCTATTATCAATAAAACAATGTTACTTGATCCCAATGTTTGTTTGGTTGTGTTTTACATTTTTCGTGTTTTGACTTTTATTCAATTCCAAACTCTGTATCGCTTTCTGGAGAGTTATACGCAAACTGGTGCGTAAACGTACTTAGTTTAACGCGACAAATACTCCGGAATATCAACATATACTTAACATACCTTAAATAACCTTTACATAACTTAGAAATAAGTTTTAAAGGCTTTGGTATGGCAAAAACAAGTTAATCCGTGTACAAGGGGTTAAAGCATCAACATTGAAATTTAGGACTTTTCGGGTAACAATAAAGTTAACCGAGGACTTAGAAAATGAGGTACAAGTCCTAAAGCCCTTGTATGTAATTAGGAAGGGGTCAAATTGCAAAATACAAGCTTAGTTGGCCTTTCAAAGTGCCAAGGGACAAGTTGCAACAACTTAAAACAACTTAAGCCTGATTACAAGGCTGACGCGGCCCGCGTCAGTCTTAAGCAAATCTCAGGCGGGCCGCGTCAGGCCCCCAGATGCAGAAAATCGTTTTTTCTTGGCTTTTCAGCTTGGAACCGACTTAGATCAGTTGTTTCACTTCATGGGCGACCCCTAAACACCTCCTAGACACTTAGGGACACTTGTTAATCAGTTGTGGTCATGTGTAGACTTGTGTGTCAACTTCTTATGGTGATTAAATCACTATATAAAGCCTTTAGTTGCAACAAGTTCTTCACACTTCACTTCTGCATTTCTGGAGCATTTCTGGAGCACAAGCCTTCTCTCAAGTGATCCCTGGTCATTCTTAGGACTCTTGTAAGTTTGCCTAACCTTCCTTAGTTTAGTTTTAGTTTAGTTTTTAGCTTAAAAGTCAACCGTCGTAATTAACGGTTGACTTAACGATTAATCACTAATGGTCCAGTGATTAGTCGAATCAAAAGTAGTTATAAGTTGGTAATTATGTGGGTAATAAACCCTTAAAAAGGTTCCCCCTGATTCCCATTCTAACTAGGTCAAATGTCGGGTCAAACTTGCTTATAAAAAGTCAACAGAATTGTCAATTTCTAATTTATGCATAATTAGCAATGTAGAACATATACAACCTGTTTGATCATTAATATAACTTAGTAATTAGTGTAAAAACATGTCCAAACCTGTTCAACCCGACAATTTCCTGTTTAGACCCGGTTCGGAACCGAAAGTCGCATAGTTTGACTTTTGCTTTGACTTTCAGTTCTGACCCATTTAGGCATGTTTTAGAAATGCCTCAGAGCTTTAATTGGACTAAGTTACATACTAGTATAACCCTCTGTGATTATACACCTTGGTTCATTAGTTATCCAATTAATATGCATATTTCCGTTAAATGCTCATATGTTGACCATTATGCCCTTTTCACTTTAAAACGTGATTTTTGAAAATATAAAAGAGTAGAAACCTTTGTTACTGATATATAAACTTGTATCCAAAATTTGAGATCAATTCGTGGTGTAGATTGAGAGTTATGCTCGTTAGCGCAAAATGAAAGCTTTATGTTAATTAAATGGCGTAATTAGCGTATAGCCTAGTTAAGCCTACTTTTTGATATCAAAATTATTACCTAGTGATGTAATATATTATTTTGGGATTTTTGAAGATTTTTAATTAATTTTAGGCTGAGCATAACTTATAGTCGTAGGCTTAATCCGGTAATTGTCGGTTTTGCCCTTACGGGCCATAAAATGAGTTTTACATATCCAAATGACTCCAAACCTTTTGCTACTGATCTTAAATGATAAATTATTTTAAGCCTTCTGGAACAATAAAAATATCAGCTTTATGTATATAACCCGGAAACGGCTCCTAACCGCCTTTCCAAGCGTTTTTAACGCATAGTATGTACTAGAAACTATTTTCGACATACAAGGGTTGATACCTACTGATATTTTAGGTAAATTATAATGTTTTAACAGTAAGCAAAAGTTGTTTAACTCAGACTTTAGTTTGAGCTTTACGGCTTATGTGAAATTACCAAAATGCCCCTACGGTGCATAGTTTGGTTATAATTGATAAATTTCACATATATACTTTACCCTACTGATATAACTTAGAAAATTGAGTATATTTGCTGATTACATCAGACCTGTAACTCAGGTTAACACTTAAACTCTTTTATAACCTTTTAAATGACCAAACTACCCTTACGTGGCATAGTTTGTGTTTAAATACGTTTCGGGCATAATGAAAGACATATTACTGATGTCACAACATATTTGAAGCATATTAACTTAGGAAACCTGTATATGGCTCTTACGGATACCCGTTACGCTTATTACGCGTTCGGTTCGGTTTATATAACTAGTTTACATAAATTAGCCGAAGCGGGTCAAACCTTATCGGTTTTATCTAGAAATCCAGAATGTGCGTGAAATACCCATATTAAACAAGTCTTCAAACTTGTCGGGTCTAAATCACATTCTATCCGATCTTCCGATTTAGGTCCGGTTTATTAATGTAGTTACTTATATTAGGTGCCGTTTGATATTCCGTGATCTCTAGCATTGCTTGGTGGTTATCTTAGGACTTCTGAGCAATCTCAAGTGAGTACATAGACCCCTCTTTTACTGTTTTCCAAACTGTTTTGGGGTGAAACACATGTGCCTACTTGTTACTTTCATGCTTTACTGTTTTCACATCATATACTTGTTATGTTCGTTAGTACTTTATAGTACATGATTTCATTACATTTCATGCTATGTATGTCCATTGTGTACATACTTAGTACATTGTTTTACATTACATTTCTGCTATGTATGTTAACTGATAGCATGCTAGTACATTGATTTACATGATTTTTCTGCTTTGTATGTTAACTTAGCATACCTAGTACATTGTTTTCATATGACTTGTATACAATTGCTATAACATTTGGTTTGCACAAACGAGACTTTTATACGTTCATTAACATTAGCTACGCCGCTCGGGAGTAAGTAGTGGTACCATAGGACTTGACAAATCCCATTCCTGACATCCCGGGTATGTTTGGATGTAAGGAATGACTGAATCCGAAAACATTTCTTTTGATAACCTTGACTGAAAGGGTTATCCGACTGTCTCAAGGCTTGAATGTATGCGTTAACTTACCACATAAATGTTTGTATCAATGTAACATGCATTACTTTGCAAAACATAACTTTTTGGTATATTCAAAATACTTTGTTTTGTACATTTCTACATTTGGATTATGTGACAATACTTTACTTACAACACATAACATTTGTTACACATTACTTGACTACTTTTGGACTATCAACTTTTGACATGGTTTATACAAGGACTTTTAACAATTGGTTTAAACATAAACATTATACATTGTTGGTTGGTTTAAGTGACTTAAGTAACGAGATGTGAGTAATATGATACAAGCATGGTGGATACGCCGTTGGTACTTCCTATATATAAGTGTTTGTATTATATTACATATCATAGCGTTATTTAAATCATTCATTTTGGACTTATACATTTTACACAAGTAACATGTTTTCACAGGACTTTGGTTTACAATACGGTTTATTTTATACAACTCATTTTACATGGTTATTCATTTAACCATACATTATTCTTTTATTTATACATATCATCTGAACATATTGTTTTTCAAGCGATTTACAAAACAAATCAAATTACAAGGTTCATGACTAAACATTTTCCTAAACTTAAGTCATGAATCCAATTTTCACAAACCTATGTATCTCACAGGCATTTTTATGCTGACGTACCTATTTTTACATGTGTTTTCAGGAGCTTTTCCGTAGGATGATGATCGTGAAACTAGGGCGGACATGTGCCTTAGAGACTTAAAATGAAGAAAGACTTAGTTTAATTATGTTCTGAACTCTTTAATTTCTGTTTAAGACAATGTAACTCTTATGTTAATAAATAAAATACAACTTTGAATACCATGGTTATGAAACAATTAATTCTGTTACAACACTCCCCGACGTTTTCCGCCACGTCTTGTATGTTATACGTGGTCGGGGTGTGACAGAAGAGTTGGTATCAGAGCCAATGGTTATAGGGAATTAGGTTATTAGTAATTCTTTGACCTAGACTATAACCTTTCTAGGACCCTAACACAAGTTATATTGTGTTTAGATTTTAAAACATGCACTTCACCTATCCTTAGGTGATAACCACAACGAGAACATCGATTCCGAATCCGCTTTGAAAATTAATCATCTGTGCTAGGATGATTGATTACTAAGTTTTGAACCCTCTATTGTAAGGTTTTGAACCCTCTGTTATATGGTTTTGAACCCCTTTGAGTTTTCAAAATCTTGGACGAATGACCACCATCTTTGCTTTTGATTTTGTTTCATCTCATTCTCTTCATCCAATCATCTCACTCGTTTCTTTTCATGTTTCCTCTTTTAGAATGCCTCCTCGACGCGAAAACCAGATAGCGACTGCAGAACTGGCAGAAATCATTGCGTAGCAGATGGCTGCTCAATTTCCAAACCTCTTTGCTCAATGGAACCAGGCCAACAACAACAACAATGCTCCATGCAAATACAAGGATTTTAACTCGGCTAAACCACTCAAGTTTAGTGGTTCTGAAGGAGCGACTGGGCTTCTTCAATGGTTCGAGAGCATTGAGAATACTTTTCGCCACGTGCAGTGTCCTGACAATCGCAAGGTCGAGTTTTCTTCGAGTGTGTTTCAGAAGAGGGCTCTCACATGGTGGAACGGGTTTATGAGAGACCGTGGTGCAGAAGTTGCTCTAGCACAGACATGGGCTGAACTCAGGGCCCTTATGATGAGGGAGTTCTATCCTCGTCATGAAGTGCGAGCGTTGGAGAAAGAGTTTGATAATTTGAAGCAAGATAGTGGTGAGCATCGGGCGTATACTGATAGGTTTGAAGGGTTGAGTCTGCTTTGCCCAACTATGGTTACCCCACTCGACAAGGCTATCGAAAGGTACATCGACGGCCTACCTGACTCAGTACAAGACATCCTTACTGGTAGTAACCCTGCCACACTCCGTCAGGCGATCGAGCTAGCAGCGACATTGACTGAGTCGCAGGTTCGAAAGGGAAAGCTGCATAAAAAGGGTGACAAAGGCAAGAAGCAGGCGTCTGACAAGGGGGATGGCAAGAAAGGTGAAAACAAGAAGGGAAAGAATTCTGGAGGGTCTAGGAAGCGGAAGGCTTCCCAAAACTATGCTGTTACTGCACAGGCCCAAGCTGCACCAAATCAGCCTGCGTAACCACTAGCCAAGAAGCCATATCTTGGCACTGCGCCTTTGTGCAACAGGTGTAACGGCCATCACCTACCACACCTCCAGTGTCGTCAGTGCACCAACTGCGGAAGATCTGGTCATCTTGCCGCTACCTGCCGCATTCCTGCTAATCAGAACCAGGCAGTTCAGAACCAAGCTCAACAAGTTGCTCAACCTCTTGCTCAGCAACAAGGTCAAGCAGCACGACCTCATTTTCCTCCTGGTTCGTGCTACAATTGTGGGGATCTGACCCACTACAGAAACCGGTGCCCAAGAGTAGCCAACCAGAATCAGAATCCAAACCAGAATCAGGCTCAGGCTCGAGGGCGGGCTTTTAACTTGAATGCCCAAGAGGCGCAGGCGGACGATAATGTGGTGAACGGTACGTTCTTTATTAATAATCAGCCTGCATCTGTTCTCTTTGATTCGGGTGCCGATAAGAGTTTTGTGTCATTGTCTTTTGAGCCAATGCTTTGCGTGTCTAGAACAAAACTAGGTAAACCTTTGACCGTAGAAGTTGCTAATGGTGAACCCATTGTTCTTAATTCTGTTCTTCGCAACTGCCAGTTGAACCTTAACGACCATCTTTTTCCTATTGACCTCACGCCTATGCAACTTGGAAGCTTCGCCGTTATTGTGGGTATGGATCGGTTATCCAAGCATCGCGTAGAGGTAGTTTGTTTTGAGAAGATCGTTCGTGTGCCACTTTCGACAGGCGAGATCCTACAGGTTCGTGGCGAGAAACCTGCTGGTGGTCTCAAACTCATGTCTTGTTTTAAAGCTCGGAAGTATCTGCGAAAGAATTATGTGGCCTTCTTGGCACATGTCACAGCAGATAAAGGCAAAGGTAAGTCTATCCAAGATATTCCTGTTGTTCGAGATTATTCTGAAGTATTCCCTGAAGATTTACCTGGTCTACCCCCAGCACGCCAAGTCGAGTTCCGTATTGATCTCATACCTGGTGCAAATCCCATTGCCAGAGCTCCATATCGTCTTGCACCGTTTGAGATGCAAGAGTTGTCTAAGCAGCTTCAGGAGCTCTCTGACAAAGGTTTTATCCATCCTAGCTTTTCACCTTGGGGGTGCTCCCGTTCTTTTTGTCAAGAAGAAGGATGGATCTTTTAGGATGTGTATCGATTATCGTGAGCTTAACAAGCTTACCATCAAGAATCGATATCCTCTACCTCGCATAGACGATCTCTTTGATCAGCTACAGGGTGCTTCTTATTTTTCGAAGATTGATCTACGTTCTGGATACCATCAACTTCGTGTGCATGAAGAAGATATTCCCAAGACAGCGTTCCGTACTCGTTATGGACATTATGAATTCACAGTCATGCCATTCGGTTTGACTAATGCTCCTGCTGTTTTCATGGACTTAATGAATAGGGTCTGCAAACCTTATTTGGATCAGTTCGTCATTGTTTTTATTGACGACATCTTGATTTATTCAAAGACGCGAGCTGATCACGAGCAACATCTTCGTCTTACTCTGGAACTCCTAAAGAAAGAGCAACTTTTCGCCAAATTCTCCAGGTGTGAATTCTGGCTTAAAGAAGTTCAATTTTTAGGACATATCATCAACAAACAAGGTATTTATGTAGATCCCTCCAAGGTCAGTGCGATTAAGGATTGGGATACGCCTACTACTCCTACTGAAGTTCGTTCTTTTCTTGGTCTAGCGGGTTATTACCGCCGCTTCATTGAGAACTTCTCAAAGATTGCAGTTCCTCTAACTGCTCTAACTCAGAAGAACAAACCCTTTGATTGGGGATTCAAACAAGTGGAAGCTTTTCAACACTTGAAGCAAAAGCTTTGCGACGCGCCTGTTCTGACTTTGCCTGAGGGCAATGATGATTTCGTTGTTTACTGTGATGCATCTAAATTGGGTCTTGGCTGTGTTCTGATGCAAAGGAACAAAGTTATAGCATATGCATCAAGGCAGTTGAAGATACATGAGAAGAACTACACCACTCATGATCTTGAGTTGGGTGCAGTTATCTTCGTTCTTAAGATCTGGAGACACTACTTGTACGGTACAAAATGTGTGGTTTTCACGGACCACAAAAGTCTTCAGCATATCTTCAACCAGAAAGAACTCAACATGAGGCAACGACGTTGGGTGGAGCTTCTAAACGACTATGACTGCGAAATTCGCTACCATCCTGGTAAGGCGAATGTCGTAGCCGATGCATTGAGTCGTAAGGAACGTACTAAGCTTCATTGTGTACGTGTTCAATCTGTTATACAAGCTCGATCCGATATCCAAACACGCATTTCTCAGGCTCAACAATCTTGTGTTTCACAAGGTTTGATGGATAAGTGATGCGTGCGAAGTGTTATATATATTAGGTGTATATTTTAAGCCTTTTTTAACACTTATTTTAGCCAAGTTTTAAATTTATAAAACACGATATTTCACTAACACTAAACACACATATGGGCAAGTGCACCCATCGTTGAGTGTAGTATAGCGTTGGTAAGATACCGAGGTCGTCCAAGGACACAAGAGCTTTTAGTACCAGTTTATCCTCAACGTCTAACCAAAATAAAAGTTTAGAAAAATGTTTTAAACTAAGAAAAATAAAACTAACTAAAATGCTGAAAATAAAATAAAAATAAAAACAGATAGACAAGATGAATCACTTGGTTCCGACTCGTATCTAGTATAACCTTTGATTATTTCCGCACTTTTGCACATAATTAAGAGATTATCTTAGTTATTGTAGTAGGCCCCTCTTTTGAAGGCGACGTTACCCTCACCCCAGTAGTTTGAGTCAGCAGGGATACAATCCTAAAAGGGTGGATTATTGGAAGATAATGAATTAAGTTATTAATGCAGTATTATGGTAGGCCCCGCTTTTGGCGGTGACGTTACCCTCGGCTAAGTAGTCTGAGTCAGCAGGGATACATTCCTAAATAGCCGGGTTATAGTATTAATAGTAGTTAACTTATGAGGGGATCAAAGAGTTTGGACCCCCGCCATCCAATACCGTGAAGTATTGAAGGAGGTCCTACTAAATTTGACCCAGGTCCATTGCAGGACCTCTAAACGCTGAACAATGGCAAGACCTTTACCAAACCGTTCCCTTAACCCCCTACCAGGTAGCCAACATATCTCCATATAGACCGTGGAGATATGAATGGTGAAAATCCTTTATTTTATATAGACAGTAAAATAATGCCAAGACACCACGGACAAACGATAAGGAAAGATCACCTTCAACATAAGTAACTAGTTATTAAAGTCATTAATACAAAACCAAATAAAAAGTGCAAAAGATTAGAAATAAAAAGTATTATACTAGACACTTTGTCTTCACCAAGTGATGTAACAGACTTAGGCAAACATGGCCTTGATTGTCAAGAACTCTTACGATTAATCTTGGATCCCGAGACGACTCACACACTCTACGATGGACAATGGATGATGGTGGTGGATGATGGTGTTGTGATGGTGGTGGGTGGTGGATGAAGTGTGAGAGAGGTGGTGTGCCAAGGGATGAGATGAAATGAATCCAAGCACTCCTATTTATAGGCTGAACAGAGAGCTGGACACGGCCCCGTGTCCGCTGGGCACGGCCCCGTGTCCGTCTGGCACTCTTTCTCCTCATTAATTGTAATTCGCAATTACAATAAATGCGCCTGATGTACTTTCGACACGCCCCCGTGTCCGCTGAGGACGGCCCCGTGATGGGCAATAGAAGCTTCTATAGGTTTGTCTTTTCTGCTGCTTCTTGGGCACGGCCCCGTGCTGGCTGAGCACGGGGCGTGTTCAGTCTTCTGTTTTCTCTATTTTGCTTTGGAAGGTGCCGTTGAGGGTTCGGGCAGTCCACTAATGTTCCTTTTCTTGTATTTATGTTGGATTTAGCTGTCTTTTTGCTTCTTTTGCGTTTTTGAGCTCATTTAACCCTGAAAATACAAAAGGAAGACAAAAACACTCTTTTTCCAATATTAGTACTAAAAAAAAGGGTTAGTTTTATGCCTCATTTGATGTAATTTATATGTTGCATTTTACACACATCAAATACCCCCACACTTGAACTTTTGCTTGTCCTCAAGCAAAACTCTTTAATATGTGGCTTACACTCCCAAATGGAATAGGTAGAAGAGAAGGTTTTGGGCTTGTCGTAGAGTGTCGGGATTTCCAAGATCTTTTTGGGTTTTATTTTTATTTATTTACACTCCTATTCGTAATGATTTATTTAGAACTTTTCATAAAAGAAATTACTTATTTGGGCATAACATGCCTTTTTTAAAATTCTATTTATATACAAGTTCACATACCTCGCGGGGAAATCACTCACACTCGGCCGAAGGTGTATTTTTAGTGAATCACTCGAGAGCGGCATGGAACTTATTCCTACCATAGGCTTGCCAAGAAATCAATCCTCCTCCTTTTTAACTTTTATACCTTTGTAGATATCAAGAGGACTTTGTGGGTTAAAGGTTAGGCTAGGGTTAAAGGTAGGTGGTTGGGTTAGTGGTTAGTAGAAAAAAGGCTAAAAGCGTAACAAGTGTCGGTTTTCGTATTTTTGCAACTTTTTATTTTGATGAAGCTTTTATTCAAACTAAGTTATTTTTGATTAACTTGTTTGTTTATTTTCTTTTTGCTTCATCATTATCACAAAAATTTATTTTATTTTATTTTATTTTTTTCGAAGAACCGAACTTGTTACTAAAATAAAGGGTTAAAAATGAAAAAGGTTTTGGTGAGTAAAAGGGTTTTTGTTTGGGTGATGAAACGAAAAGGTTTAGGCTCAAAAGGGCTAACTAGGGGGATTTTTGGGTAGGTGGTAAAAGAAAAGGAAAATAAAGGTGTAGAAATAAAAAAGGGTTAGTCCTAATGCCTCCATCATTTACTTACTCGGGTTTAAGTTGATAAGGACCGGGAATGTATTGTCATGGCAAGTTCTAGAGTCGTAAGAACCAAGCGGCTATTCACACAAGAAACGAAAAATGAGCATTTAGTCAAATGATATGTAATTTGTGTGCTCAATAAAGGCTCAAAACTCACTTTTGTGGGAATGGGTTTTTATGTGATCAAGTATATAATCAAATTTTAAATAAGTTTGCTATGCCTTTTCATAATTTTCTTATGTTGGTTCTTTTTATTACTACGCTATCGGTTGTAAATTCGTAAAAATATAACCTTTTTGAGAACTTGAATTTCCCGAGTTAAACCTAGACAAGTAAAAAAAAATGAAATTTTTGAAAAAATTTGGGGTGATTAGCGGTTCCAATAGAGTTTTGTGTAAGGCTTGTATTTAGGACTTGCAAAATTCAAGGTTTTAGCATCCCCCCCACACTTAAATTACACATTGTCCTCAATGTGTCCCAAAAATAAATTTTTAGGTTGATTAGATGTGTAAAATAGTGTTTAAAAAAACAAAAATTTGTGTTACTGGGCACTGAACACGGCCCCGTGTTGAGTGGGCACGACCCCGTGTTCAGGTGCCAGTAACAAGAACTTACAGAAGGTGGACACGGCCCCGTGTCCACTGGACACGGCCACGTGTCTGACAAAATTCTGCAGAACAGAAGCCATACAGCAGGTCTGGGAGGTGAGCACGGGGGCGTGTTGGCTGGACACGTCCCCGTGTGGACAGTCTGAAAACCTGAAAAACAGGTTTCTTCCTCCGGTTTTTCCATCCTGGCCCTATAAGTGCTGAGGCTTAGCACCCCAAGCCTTGGTTTGTACCTGTTTCAACACTTAATACCACACCAAGCGATACAAACATCCTACATTACCACAGTTAATTGTTCCAAGCATAAAGTAAAAGAAAAATAAAACGGAAAATAAAAGTGTTTAAGGAAAGTAAATTGTTCAACTTCTGGCACGCAGGCCACCTATCGTTCGATAGATAAAGGGACTTAAACCTGTGGGCTCGCCATCAACCCGCTCCTGCTCCTCCAAACCCTCTAATCCATATCTTCATCGCTATCATCACCTCCATCCCCATGCCCCGCCATATGCTCCCGGATGCTGCTGATATCGTCTTGTATATCGTTGATGTTGCGTTCAATAGCTCCGACCCGGTGGTATGTGTTGTTAGCGAGGTTGTAGGCGTTCCTGGTACACATAAGGTTTTCCTGCATAAGATCATGTAGGCTTTGAAAATTAGGAAAACCGCCTCCTTGTGAGGAGGATTGACCCGGATCACCATGGGGTGGATACTGGTGGTGGGGAGGTGGTGCGTGAAGAACTAGGGCCTCCTGTGGGTTCCATGCATAGCCTTGCGTTCTTTGGAAACTCACTGTTCCGTCTTCCGCCTCATAGAGTAAGTTCATGGCTCGGCAAATGTGGTAGTCAACTCGTCCCGACCATGGGCTTCTTTCAAAGGCTCTCGGAATTCGCGTGTAATGCTTAAAAAGACGGTACACCCATCCTCCGTAGAAGATAGGTGTTGGAGCTCGAGCAAGGCGGTTGAGATGCATGTTTTTCAACAGGAGATACGGAACGTCAAGAGGCTTTTGGTTGTGGATACAGTGAAGGACAACCAAATCTTTCAACCCTACAACACCACTACTGTCGTGACGTTGGTTTAGAGAGTAGGTGAGGATCCTGTGAATGTAGCGATAGAGCGGATCCCTCAGCTTCGTACTCTTGGTGCTACGAGGGTCGTAGATTCCTTCACCGATTTGAGCCCATGCGGCTTGTCTTTCATTTACCTCCAAGTCTCATAATCCCCCGGTATTTTCTTCGTTTCCCGATTCTTCTTCTTGATATAGACCTATTATGGCTCCAAACTGTGCCATGGAGATCGAGTACATTGTTCCTCCACACCGAAATACAACCCCAGTATTGTCAAATGGGTCACACCTTGAATCGAAGTTGAAGGTACTGTAGAACTCCATGGTACATTGATGTACTGATTGAAGCCTAGTGTTTAATGCAACAGCTAGTGGACCCGTAACGATGTTGTTGAATCGGTTCAGCTGGTTTACCAAGGTTAACAGATCTGTGCAAGCTCTCCTCGGGTACTCTTCGGGTCTTGTTTGAAGAACCTCATACCTTGCCCTTGCATCAAGCTCACTTGCATTGAACCTTGTGAACTTTGCCATCATCTTTGTCTAGAAAAGCATATTCCAAACCTTTTGGAAGTTCTTTGAGCTCAAGTGGTGGGTCTTTAGGAGACTCCTTATTTGGTTGCTCGTTTCGATCAAGAACTTTAAAAGTTTGTTCTATGGCGACCTCTTCTTCAACAAAGTGGTGAATCTCTTCACTTGTATCGGGTGGTTCATCTTCATCTTCAATTAGGGGGTCATTATTGCCGAATGGATATTTCATTGATCGTTCGAGATCGACACTTCTTTTAAATGCCCCTAATTGAAGAGGTAAATTATTGAACTTCCGGTTTTTCAAAGCTTCGTGAGTTTTTACAAATGGTCGTCCCAACACTAGAGGAGCGTCATCGAGGATGACAAAGTCGGCTGGGATTACCATTTGATTTGTTTGAACCAAAACATCTTCAACTATACCGATTGATTTTATTACTTTTCCGATTGGATAGAAAAATGGGTATTTGAAGTGGAGAAAAATCACTAATACTTAATTTTTCGAAAATGTAGTTAGGCATTATGTTAACACAAAGATCTTTATCGATTGTGACATTACTAATAAACGAATTTTGAAAGAAACATGGAACCGGTGTAATGTTAATTTCAAATGGGTCTTCTTTTATTAGCGAAGTTTGATCATTGGTTAACTTAACACTTACCGTTTCGTCAATTTTAGTGTTAGTGTTTAACTCTTTTAAAAACTTAGCATGAGTGGGTACTAAACAATGATTTTCGAAAGAAGGTGTCAAGAGATTAATTTCTTCAAAATTAGACTCTTCTTGGATTTTAACGTTATTGGACTCACCTTTTTCCTTGCTTAACTCATGTGTCGGTTTTTCACTTATTTGTTCTTCCATTTTTTCATTTTTAGTTATCTCTTCCTTTTTTGATTCTTCTCTTGCGCGGGACTCCTCTTCCCTTGCGCGAGCTTCTTTTATACATCGATCGATAACTCTAATGTGTTCTAATATCCTATCGGTCACTTCGGTTATAGAAAAAGAATCATTATTTTCTAAGCTTGATTCCGGTTGTTCGACCCTTTGTTCCCCATAATACCCATATGAAGTTGATGGTTCACACCATTGTCCTTCATTGTAAGCATATGATGGATAAGGTTCGTAATTTTGTTCTTCATAATACTCATATGAGGTGGGTTGTTCACGCCAAGGTTCCTCATAATAAGCATATGAAGGTGGTGGCTCATATCTTGGTTCCTCAAAGTATGAGTAAGAAGGCTCATACCTTGGTTCATCAAAATATGAGTATGAGGGAGGAGGTTCATACCTTTGGTCTTCATAGGATGTGTATGAAGTTGATGGCTCGTACCTGGGCTCCTCATAATGAGTGTATGAATTGGATGGTTGATACGAGTGATTATTTTGAATCGAACGTGTATTACGACAATTTGTGCAATAATTACCCCTATAATCATCCTCATCATAGGTGTAGTTGTAACCTCCTGAGTATTGATCCATAAGAATCACTCAGCAGACCACAACTGAGTCTCGGGACCAGAAAATGAAACAAAGACTGAAACAGAAGGCTGGACACGGCCCCGTGTCTGGTGAACACGGCCCCGTGTACAGGATCTGTATCTGGGCGTTTTAATTAAAGTTACTGGTCACGTTGAGCACGGGGGCGTGTTCAGCGAGCACGACCCCGTGTTCAGACTCTGTACTGAAGTTCGTTCTTTTCTTGGTCTAGCGGGTTATTACCGCCGCTTCATTGAGAACTTCTCAAAGATTGCAGTTCCTCTAACTGCTCTAACTCAGAAGAACAAACCCTTTGATTGGGGATTCAAACAAGTGGAAGCTTTTCAACACTTGAAGCAAAAGCTTTGCGACGCGCCTGTTCTGACTTTGCCTGAGGGCAATGATGATTTCGTTGTTTACTGTGATGCATCTAAATTGGGTCTTGGCTGTGTTCTGATGCAAAGGAACAAAGTCATAGCATAAGCATCAAGGCAGTTGAAGATACATGAGAAGAACTACACCACTCATGATCTTGAGTTGGGTGCAGTTATCTTCGTTCTTAAGATCTGGAGACACTACTTGTACGGTACAAAATGTGTGGTTTTCACGGACCACAAAAGTCTTCAGCATATCTTCAACCAGAAAGAACTCAACATGAGGCAACGACGTTGGGTGGAGCTTCTAAACGACTATGACTGCGAAATTCGCTACCATCCTGGTAAGGCGAATGTCGTAGCCGATGCATTGAGTCGTAAGGAACGTACTAAGCTTCATTGTGTACGTGTTCAATCTGTTATACAAGCTCGATCCGATATCCAAACACGCATTTCTCAGGCTCAACAATCTTGTGTTTCACAAGGTTTGATGGATAAGTGATGCGTGCGAAGTGTTATATATATTAGGTGTATATTTTAAGCCCTTTTTAACACTTATTTTAGCCAAGTTTTAAATTTATAAAACACGATATTTCACTAACACTAAACACACATATGGGCAAGTGCACCCATCGTTGAGTGTAGTATAGCGTTGGTAAGATACCGAGGTCGTCCAAGGACACAAGAGCTTTTAGTACCAGTTTATCCTCAACGTCTAACCAAAATAAAAGTTTAGAAAAATGTTTTAAACTAAGAAAAATAAAACTAACTAAAATGCTGAAAATAAAATAAAAATAAAAACAGATAGACAAGATGAATCACTTGGTTCCGACTCGTATCTAGTATAACCTTTGATTATTTCCGCACTTTTGCACATAATTAAGAGATTATCTTAGTTATTATAGTAGGCCCCTCTTTTGAAGGCGACGTTACCCTCACCCCAGTAGTTTGAGTCAGCAGGGATACAATCCTAAAAGGGTGGATTATTGGAAGATAATGAATTAAGTTATTAATGCAGTATTATGGTAGGCCCCGCTTTTGGCGGTGACGTTACCCTCGGCTAAGTAGTCTGAGTCAGCAGGTATACAGTCCTAAATAGCCGGGTTATAGTATTAATAGTAGTTAACTTATGAGGGGATCAGAGAGTTTGGACCCCCGCCATCCAATACCGTGAAGTATTGAAGGAGGTCCTACTAAATTTGACCCAGGTCCATTGCAGGACCTCTAAACGCTGAACAATGGCAAGACCTTTACCAAACCATTCCCTTAACCCCCTACCAGGTAGCCAACATATCTCCATATAGACCGTGGAGATATGAATGGTGAAAATCCTTTATTTTATATAGACAGTAAAATAATGCCAAGACACCACGGACAAACGATAAGGAAAGATCACCTTCAACATAAGTAACTAGTTATTAAAGTCATTAATACAAAACCAAATAAAAAGTGCAAAAGATTAGAAATAAAAAGTATTATACTAGACACTTTGTCTTCACCAAGTGATGTAACAGACTTAGGCAAACATGGCCTTGATTGTCAAGAACTCTTACGATTAATCTTGGATCCCGAGACGACTCACACACTCTACGATGGACAATGGATGATGGTGGTGGATGATGGTGTTGTGATGGTGGTGGGTGGTGGATGAAGTGTGAGAGAGGTGGTGTGCCAAGGGATGAGATGAAATGAATCCAAGCACTCCTATTTATAGGCTGAACAGAGAGCTGGACACGGCCCCGTGTCCGCTGGGCACGGCCCCGTGTCCGTCTGACACTCTCTCTCCTCATTAATTGTAATTCGCAATTACAATAAATGCGCCTGCTGTACTTTTGACACGCCCCCGTGTCCGCTGAGCACGGCCCCGTGATGGGCAATAGAAGCTTCTATAGGTTTGTCTTTTCTGCTGCTTCTTGGGCACGGCCCCGTGCTGGCTGAGCACGGGGCGTGTTCAGTCTTCTGTTTTCTCTATTTTGCTTTGGAAGGTGCCGTTGAGGGTTCGGGCAGTCCACTAATGTTCCTTTTCTTGTATTTATGTTGGATTTAGCTGTCTTTTTGCTTCTTTTGCGTTTTTGAGCTCATTTAACCCTGAAAATACAAAAGGAAGACAAAAACACTCTTTTTCCAATATTAGTACTAAAAAAAAGGGTTAGTTTTATGCCTCATTTGATGTAATTTATATGTTGCATTTTACACACATCAAATACCCCCACACTTGAACTTTTGCTTGTCCTCAAGCAAAACTCTTTAATATGTGGCTTACACTCCCAAATGGAATAGGTAGAAGAGAAGGTTTTGGGCTTGTCGTAGAGTGTCGGGATTTCCAAGATCTTTTTGGGTTTTATTTTTATTTATTTACACTCCTATTCGTAATGATTTATTTAGAACTTTTCATAAAAGAAATTACTTATTTGGGCATAACATGCCTTTTTTAAAATTCTATTTATATACAAGTTCACATACCTCGCGGGGAAATCACTCACACTCGGCCGAAGGTGTATTTTTAGTGAATCACTCGAGAGCGGCATGGAACTTATTCCTACCATAGGCTTGCCAAGAAATCAATCCTCCTCCTTTTTAACTTTTATACCTTTGTAGATATCAAGAGGACTTTGTGGGTTAAAGGTTAGGCTAGGGTTAAAGGTAGGTGGTTGGGTTAGTGGTTAGTAGAAAAAAGGCTAAAAGCGTAACAAGTGTCGGTTTTCGTATTTTTGCAACTTTTTATTTTGATGAAGCTTTTATTCAAACTAAGTTATTTTTGATTAACTTGTTTGTTTATTTTCTTTTTGCTTCATCATTATCACAAAAATTTATTTTATTTTATTTTATTTTTTTCGAAGAACCGAACTTGTTACTAAAATAAAGGGTTAAAAATGAAAAAGGTTTTGGTGAGTAAAAGGGTTTTTGTTTGGGTGATGAAACGAAAAGGTTTAGGCTCAAAAGGGCTAACTAGGGGGATTTTTGGGTAGGTGGTAAAAGAAAAGGAAAATAAAGGTGTAGAAATAAAAAAGGGTTAGTCCTAATGCCTCCATCATTTACTTACTCGGGTTTAAGTTGATAAGGACCGGGAATGTATTGTCATGGCAAGTTCTAGAGTCGTAAGAACCAAGCGGCTATTCACACAAGAAACGGAAAATGAGCATTTAGTCAAATGATATGTAATTTGTGTGCTCAATAAAGGCTCAAAACTCACTTTTGTGGGAATGGGTTTTTATGTGATCAAGTATATAATCAAATTTTAAATAAGTTTGCTATGCCTTTTCATAATTTTCTTATGTTGGTTCTTTTTATTACTACGCTATCGGTTGTAAATTCGTAAAAATATAACCTTTTTGAGAACTTGAATTTCCCGAGTTAAACCTAGACAAGTAAAAAAAAATGAAATTTTTGAAAAAATTTGGGGTGATTAGCGGTTCCAATAGAGTTTTGTGTAAGGCTTGTATTTAGGACTTGCAAAATTCAAGGTTTTAGCATCCCCCCCACACTTAAATTACACATTGTCCTCAATGTGTCCCAAAAATAAATTTTTAGGTTGATTAGATGTGTAAAATAGTGTTTAAAAAAACAAAAATTTGTGTTACTGGGCACTGAACACGGCCCCGTGTTGAGTGGGCACGACCCCGTGTTCATGTGCCAGTAACAAGAACTTACAGAAGGTGGACACGGCCCCGTGTCCACTGGACACGGCCACGTGTCTGACAAAATTCTGCAGAACAGAAGCCATACAGCAGGTCTGGGAGGTGAGCACGGGGGCGTGTTGGCTGGACACGTCCCCGTGTGGACAGTCTGAAAACCTGAAAAACAGGTTTCTTCCTCCGGTTTTTCCATCCTGGCCCTATAAGTGCTGAGGCTTAGCACCCCAAGCCTTGGTTTGTACCTGTTTCAACACTTAATACCACACCAAGCGATACAAACATCCTACATTACCACAGTTAATTGTTCCAAGCATAAAGTAAAAGAAAAATAAAACGGAAAATAAAAGTGTTTAAGGAAAGTAAATTGTTCAACTTCTGGCACGCAGGCCACCTATCGTTCGATAGATAAAGGGACTTAAACCTGTGGGCTCGCCATCAACCCGCTCCTGCTCCTCCAAACCCTCTAATCCATATCTTCATCGCTATCATCACCTCCATCCCCATGCCCCGCCATATGCTCCCGGATGCTGCTGATATCGTCTTGTATATCGTTGATGTTGCGTTCAATAGCTCCGACCCGGTGGTATGTGTTGTTAGCGAGGTTGTAGGCGTTCCTGGTACACATAAGGTTTTCCTGCATAAGATCATGTAGGCTTTGAAAATTAGGAAAACCGCCTCCTTGTGAGGAGGATTGACCCGGATCACCATGGGGTGGATACTGGTGGTGGGGAGGTGGTGCGTGAAGAACTAGGGCCTCCTGTGGGTTCCATGCATAGCCTTGCGTTCTTTGGAAACTCACTGTTCCGTCTTCCGCCTCATAGAGTAAGTTCATGGCTCGGCAAATGTGGTAGTCAACTCGTCCCGACCATGGGCTTCTTTCAAAGGCTCTCGGAATTCGCGTGTAATGCTTAAAAAGACGGTACACCCATCCTCCGTAGAAGATAGGTGTTGGAGCTCGAGCAAGGCGGTTGAGATGCATGTTTTTCAACAGGAGATACGGAACGTCAAGAGGCTTTTGGTTGTGGATACAGTGAAGGACAACCAAATCTTTCAACCCTACAACACCACTACTGTCGTGACGTTGGTTTAGAGAGTAGGTGAGGATCCTGTGAATGTAGCGATAGAGCGGATCCCTCAGCTTCGTACTCTTGGTGCTACGAGGGTCGTAGATTCCTTCACCGATTTGAGCCCATGCGGCTTGTCTTTCATTTACCTCCAAGTCTCGTAATCCCCCGGTATTTTCTTCGTTTCCCGATTCTTCTTCTTGATATAGACCTATTATGGCTCCAAACTGTGCCATGGAGATCGAGTACATTGTTCCTCCACACCGAAATACAACCCCAGTATTGTCAAATGGGTCACACCTTGAATCGAAGTTGAAGGTACTGTAGAACTCCATGGTACATTGATGTACTGATTGAAGCCTAGTGTTTAATGCAACAGCTAGTGGACCCGTAACGATGTTGTTGAATCGGTTCAGCTGGTTTACCAAGGTTAACAGATCTGTGCAAGCTCTCCTCGGGTACTCTTCGGGTCTTGTTTGAAGAACCTCATACCTTGCCCTTGCATCAAGCTCACTTGCATTGAACCTTGTGAACTTTGCCATCATCTTTGTCTAGAAAAGCATATTCCAAACCTTTTGGAAGTTCTTTGAGCTCAAGTGGTGGGTCTTTAGGAGACTCCTTATTTGGTTGCTCGTTTCGATCAAGAACTTTAAAAGTTTGTTCTATGGCGACCTCTTCTTCAACAAAGTGGTCAATCTCTTTACTTGTATCGGGTGGTTCATCTTCATCTTCAATTAGGGGGTCATTATTGCCGAATGGATATTTCATTGATCGTTCGAGATCGACACTTCTTTTAAATGCCCCTAATTGAAGAGGTAAATTATTGAACTTCCGGTTTTTCAAAGCTTCGTGAGTTTTTACAAATGGTCGTCCCAACACTAGAGGAGCGTCATCGAGGATGACAAAGTCGGCTGGGATTACCATTTGATTTGTTTGAACCAAAACATCTTCAACTATACCGATTGATTTTATTACTTTCCGATTGGATAGAAAAATGGGTATTTGAAGTGGAGAAAAATCACTAATACTTAATTTTTCGAAAATGTAGTTAGGCATTATGTTAACACAAAGATCTTTATCGATTGTGACATTACTAATAAACGAATTTTGAAAGAAACATGGAACCGGTGTAATGTTAATTTCAAATGGGTCTTCTTTTATTAGCGAAGTTTGATCATTGGTTAACTTAACACTTACCGTTTCGTCAATTTTAGTGTTAGTGTTTAACTCTTTTAAAAACTTAGCATGAGTGGGTACTAAACAATGATTTTCGAAAGAAGGTGTCAAGAGATTAATTTCTTCAAAATTAGACTCTTCTTGGATTTTAACGTTATTGGACTCACCTTTTTCCTTGCTTAACTCATGTGTTGGTTTTTCACTTATTTGTTCTTCCATTTTTTCATTTTTAGTTATCTCTTCCTTTTTTGATTCTTCTCTTGCGCGGGACTCCTCTTCCCTTGCGCGAGCTTCTTTTATACATCGATCGATAACTCTAATGTGTTCTAATATCCTATCGGTCACTTCGGTTATAGAAAAAGAATCATTATTTTCTAAGCTTGATTCCGGTTGTTCGACCCTTTGTTCCCCATAATACCCATATGAAGTTGATGGTTCACACCATTGTCCTTCATTGTAAGCATATGATGGATAAGGTTCGTAATTTTGTTCTTCATAATACTCATATGAGGTGGGTTGTTCACGCCAAGGTTCCTCATAATAAGCATATGAAGGTGGTGGCTCATATCTTGGTTCCTCAAAGTATGAGTAAGAAGGCTCATACCTTGGTTCATCAAAATATGAGTATGAGGGGGGAGGTTCATACCTTTGGTCTTCATAGGATGTGTATGAAGTTGATGGCTCGTACCTGGGCTCCTCATAATGAGTGTATGAATTGGATGGTTGATACGAGTGATTATTTTGAATCGAACGTGTATTACGACAATTTGTGCAATAATTACCCCTATAATCATCCTCATCATAGGTGTAGTTGTAACCTCCTGAGTATTGATCCATAAGAATCACTCAGCAGACCACAACTGAGTCTCGGGACCAGAAAATGAAACAAAGACTGAAACAGAAGGCTGGACACGGCCCGGTGTCTGGTGAACACGGCCCCGTGTACAGGATCTGTATCTGGGCGTTTTAATTAAAGTTACTGGTCACGTTGAGCACGGGGGCGTGTTCAGCGAGCACGACCCCGTGTTCAGACTCTGTACTGAAGTTCGTTCTTTTCTTGGTCTAGCGGGTTATTACCGCCGCTTCATTGAGAACTTCTCAAAGATTGCAGTTCCTCTAACTGCTCTAACTCAGAAGAACAAACCCTTTGATTGGGGATTCAAACAAGTGGAAGCTTTTCAAAACTTGAAGCAAAAGCTTTGCGACGCGCCTGTTCTGACTTTGCCTGAGGGCAATGATGATTTCGTTGTTTACTGTGATGCATCTAAATTGGGTCTTGGCTGTGTTCTGATGCAAAGGAACAAAGTCATAGCATAAGCATCAAGGCAGTTGAAGATACATGAGAAGAACTACACCACTCATGATCTTGAGTTGGGTGCAGTTATCTTCGTTCTTAAGATCTGGAGACACTACTTGTACGGTACAAAATGTGTGGTTTTCACGGACCACAAAAGTCTTCAGCATATCTTCAACCAGAAAGAACTCAACATGAGGCAACGACGTTGGGTGGAGCTTCTAAACGACTATGACTGCGAAATTCGCTACCATCCTGGTAAGGCGAATGTCGTAGCCGATGCATTGAGTCGTAAGGAACGTACTAAGCTTCATTGTGTACGTGTTCAATCTGTTATACAAGCTCGATCCGATATCCAAACACGCATTTCTCAGGCTCAACAATCTTGTGTTTCACAAGGTTTGATGGATAAGTGATGCGTGCGAAGTGTTATATATATTAGGTGTATATTTTAAGCCCTTTTTAACACTTATTTTAGCCAAGTTTTAAATTTATAAAACACGATATTTCACTAACACTAAACACACATATGGGCAAGTGCACCCATCGTTGAGTGTAGTATAGCGTTGGTAAGATACCGAGGTCGCCCAAGGACACAAGAGCTTTTAGTACCAGTTTATCCTCAACGTCTAACCAAAATAAAAGTTTAGAAAAATGTTTTAAACTAAGAAAAATAAAACTAACTAAAATGCTGAAAATAAAATAAAAATAAAAACAGATAGACAAGATGAATCACTTGGTTCCGACTCGTATCTAGTATAACCTTTGATTATTTCCGCACTTTTGCACATAATTAAGAGATTATCTTAGTTATTGTAGTAGGCCCCTCTTTTGAAGGCGACGTTACCCTCACCCCAGTAGTTTGAGTCAGCAGGGATACAATCCTAAAAGGGTGGATTATTGGAAGATAATGAATTAAGTTATTAATGCAGTATTATGGTAGGCCCCGCTTTTGGCGGTGACGTTACCCTCGGCTAAGTAGTCTGAGTCAGCAGGGATACAGTCCTAAATAGCCGGGTTATAGTATTAATAGTAGTTAACTTATGAGGGGATCAGAGAGTTTGGACCCCCGCCATCCAATACCGTGAAGTATTGAAGGAGGTCCTACTAAATTTGACCCAGGTCCATTGCAGGACCTCTAAACGCTGAACAATGGCAAGACCTTTACCAAACCGTTCCCTTAACCCCCTACCAGGTAGCCAACATATCTCCATATAGACCGTGGAGATATGAATGGTGAAAATCCTTTATTTTATATAGACAGTAAAATAATGCCAAGACACCACGGACAAACGATAAGGAAAGATCACCTTCAACATAAGTAACTAGTTATTAAAGTCATTAATACAAAACCAAATAAAAAGTGCAAAAGATTAGAAATAAAAAGTATTATACTAGACACTTTGTCTTCACCAAGTGATGTAAGAGACTTAGGCAAACATGGCCTTGATTGTCAAGAACTCTTACGATCAATCTTGGATCCCGAGACGACTCACATACTCTACGATGGACAATGGATGATGGTGGTGGATGATGGTGTTGTGATGGTGGTGGGTGGTGGATGAAGTGTGAGAGAGGTGGTGTGCCAAGGGATGAGATGAAATGAATCCAAGCACTCCTATTTATAGGCTGAACAGAGAGCTGGACACGGCCCCGTGTCCGCTGGGCACGGCCCCGTGTCCGTCTGGCACTCTCTCTCCTCATTAATTGTAATTCGCAATTACAATAAATGCGCCTGATGTACTTTCGACACGCCCCCGTGTCCGCTGAGGACGGCCCCGTGATGGGCAATAGAAGCTTCTATAGGTTTGTCTTTTCTGCTGCTTCTTGGGCACGACCCCGTGCTGGCTGAGCACGGGGCGTGTTCAGTCTTCTGTTTTCTCTATTTTGCTTTGGAAGGTGCCGTTGAGGGTTCGGGCAGTCCACTAATGTTCCTTTTCTTGTATTTATGTTGGATTTAGCTGTCTTTTTGCTTCTTTTGCGTTTTTGAGCTCATTTAACCCTGAAAATACAAAAGGAAGACAAAAACACTCTTTTTCCAATATTAGTACTAAAAAAAAGGGTTAGTTTTATGCCTCATTTGATGTAATTTATATGTTGCATTTTACACACATCAAATACCCCCACACTTGAACTTTTGCTTGTCCTCAAGCAAAACTCTTTAATATGTGGCTTACACTCCCAAATGGAATAGGTAGAAGAGAAGGTTTTGGGCTTGTCGTAGAGTGTCGGGATTTCCAAGATCTTTTTGGGTTTTATTTTTATTTATTTACACTCCTATTCGTAATGATTTATTTAGAACTTTTCATAAAAGAAATTACTTATTTGGGCATAACATGCCTTTTTTAAAATTCTATTTATATACAAGTTCACATACCTCGCGGGGAAATCACTCACACTCGGCCGAAGGTGTATTTTTAGTGAATCACTCGAGAGCGGCATGGAACTTATTCCTACCATAGGCTTGCCAAGAAATCAATCCTCCTCCTTTTTAACTTTTATACCTTTGTAGATATCAAGAGGACTTTGTGGGTTAAAGGTTAGGCTAGGGTTAAAGGTAGGTGGTTGGGTTAGTGGTTAGTAGAAAAAAGGCTAAAAGCGTAACAAGTGTCGGTTTTCGTATTTTTGCAACTTTTTATTTTGATGAAGCTTTTATTCAAACTAAGTTATTTTTGATTAACTTGTTTGTTTATTTTCTTTTTGCTTCATCATTATCACAAAAATTTATTTTATTTTATTTTATTTTTTTCGAAGAACCGAACTTGTTACTAAAATAAAGGGTTAAAAATGAAAAAGGTTTTGGTGAGTAAAAGGGTTTTTGTTTGGGTGATGAAACGAAAAGGTTTAGGCTCAAAAGGGCTAACTAGGGGGATTTTTGGGTAGGTGGTAAAAGAAAAGGAAAATAAAGGTGTAGAAATAAAAAAGGGTTAGTCCTAATGCCTCCATCATTTACTTACTCGGGTTTAAGTTGATAAGGACCGGGAATGTATTGTCATGGCAAGTTCTAGTACTAAAAAAAAGGGTTAGTTTTATGCCTCATTTGATGTAATTTATATGTTGCATTTTACACACATCAATAAGGAATTTCCTTATCACATAACACCTGATTTGGAACTGAAGGACAATGGATCGTATTATTTCATGGACCGTTTGTGGCTCCCAAGCCTAGATAACCTTCGCACCTTACTTATGGATGAAGCCCATAAGTATCGCTATTCTATTCATCCGGGCTCAGATAAAATGTATAAGGATCTTCGTATTCACTATTGGTGGCCTGGTATGAAGAAAGACATAGCCTTATACCTATCAAAATGCCTTACTTGTCTTAAGGTTAAGGCTGAACATCAACGTCCTTCGGGTTTATTGGTGCAACCAGAGATCCCAGTTTGGAAATGGGAAAACATTACTATGGATCTTGTTACCAAACTTCCGCGCACAAAGAAAGGTCATGATGCCATCTGGGTAGTTGTTGATCGTCTTACTAAGTCAGCACATTTCTTGCCAATCCGTGAGGATTTTCCTGCTGACAGACTTGCAAAAATCTATGTGGATGAAATTGTAGCTCGACATGGTGTTCCTTTGAACATCATTTCTGACAGAGATGCTCGTTTCACTTCTCATTTTTGGAGAACCATGCAATCTGCTATGGGGACCCAACTTAATCTGAGCACAGCTTATCATCCGCAAACGGATGGTCAATCTGAAAGAACAATCCAGACTCTGGAGGATATGCTTAGAGCTTGTGTGATCGATTTTGGTGGTAGTTGGGATTCACATTTTCAGTTAATTGAATTCTCCTACAACAACAGTTATCACACCAGCATCAAAATGGCTCCTTTCGAGGCTCTCTATGGTCGAAAATGTCGTTCACCAGTCTGCTGGAATGAGATCGGCGAGGCTCAACTTACTGGACCTGCCCTCATTTTAGAGACAACTGACAAGATTAAGAAAGTTCGTGATAACCTTCAGACAGCTAGAAGCCGTCAAAAGAGTTACGCGGACCCAAAACGCAAGCCCTTGGAATTTCAAGTCGGTGATCGAGTATTACTTAAGGTCTCACCTTGGAAAGGTGTGATCAGATTTGGAAAGAAAGGAAAACTTGCACCTAGATACGTTGGACCATTCAAGATCGTCGAAAGAATCGGAAAGGTAGCCTACAGACTTGAGTTACCTCCTGAACTTGGAAATGTTCATCCAACTTTTCACGTGTCCAATCTCAAGAGGTGTTTAGTTGATGAGAACCTCCACATACCGCTTGACGAAATTCGTGTTGGCAAAACACTGAAATTTGTTGAGAAGCCAGTGGAAATCATGGAACGTGAAGTCAAGTGTTTTAAACGCAAGCGCATTCCTTTGGTCAAAGTTCGCTGGGAAGCTAAACGTGGACCCGAGTTTACTTGGGAACGCGAAGATCAAATGAAGGCGAAATATCCGCATCTTTTTCCACGAGTTTCCTCTAAATAAATTTCGGGATAAAATTTCCACAAGTAGGGGAGACTGTAACATCTGTGCTTGTTATCATTATGAACAGTTCTATTATCAATAAAACAATGTTACTTGATCCCAATGTTTGTTTGGTTGTGTTTTACATTTTTTGTGTTTTGACTTTTATTCAATTCCAAACTCTGTATCGCTTTCTGGAGAGTTATACGCAAACTGGTGCGTAAACGTACTTAGTTTAACGCGACAAATACTCCGGAATATCAACATATACTTAACATACCTTAAATAACCTTTACATAACTTAGAAATAAGTTTTAAAGGCTTTGGTATGGCAAAAACAAGTTAATCCGTGTACAAGGGGTTAAAGCGTCAACATTGAAATTTAGGACTTTTCGGGTAACAATAAAGTTAACCGAGGACTTAGAAAATGAGGTACAAGTCCTAAAGCCCTTGTATGTAATTAGGAAGGGGTCAAATTGCAAAATACAAGCTTAGTTGGCCTTTCAAAGTGCCAAGGGACAAGTTGCAACAACTTAAAACAACTTAAGCCTGATTACAAGGCTGACGCGGCCCGCGTCAGTCTTAAGCAAATCTCAGGCGGGCCGCGTCAGGCCCCCAGATGCAGAAAATCGTTTTTTCTTGGCTTTTCAGCTTGGAACCGACTTAGATCAGTTGTTTCACTTCATGGGCGACCCCTAAACACCTCCTAGACACTTAGGGACACTTGTTAATCAGTTGTGGTCATGTGTAGACTTGTGTGTCAACTTCTTATGGTGATTAAATCACTATATAAAGCCTTTAGTTGCAACAAGTTCTTCACACTTCACTTCTGCATTTCTGGAGCATTTCTGGAGCACAAGCCTTCTCTCAAGTGATCCCTGGTCATTCTTAGGACTCTTGTAAGTTTGCCTAACCTTCCTTAGTTTAGTTTTAGTTTAGTTTTTAGCTTAAAAGTCAACCGTCGTAATTAACGGTTGACTTAACGATTAATCACTAATGGTCCAGTGATTAGTCGAATCAAAAGTAGTTATAATTTGGTAATTATGTGGGTAATAAACCCTTAAAAAGGTTCCCCCTGATTCCCATTCTAACTAGGTCAAATGTCGGGTCAAACTTGCTTATAAAAAGTCAACAGAATTGTCAATTTCTAATTTATGCATAACTAGCAATGTAGAACATATACAACCTGTTTGATCATTAATATAACTTAGTAATTAGTGTAAAAACATGTCCAAACCTGTTCAACCCGACAATTTCCTGTTTAGACCCGGTTCGGAACCGAAAGTCGCATAGTTTGACTTTTGCTTTGACTTTCAGTTCTAACCCATTTAGGCATGTTTTAGAAATGCCTCAGAGCTTTAATTGGACTAAGTTACATACTAGTATAACCCTCTGTGATTATACACCTTGGTTCATTAGTTATCCAATTAATATGCATATTTCCGTTAAATGCTCATATGTTGACCATTATGCCCTTTTCACTTTAAAACGTGATTTTTGAAAATATAAAAGAGTAGAAACCTTTGTTACTGATATATAAACTTGTATCCAAAATTTGAGATCAATTCGTGGTGTAGATTGAGAGTTATGCTCGTTAGCGCAAAATGAAAGCTTTATGTTAATTAAATGGCGTAATTAGCGTATAGCCTAGTTAAGCCTACTTTTTGATATCAAACTTATTACCTACTGATGTAATATATTATTTTAGGATTTTTGAAGATTTTTAATTAATTTTAGGCTGAGCATAACTTATAGTCGTAGGCTTAATCCGGTAATTGTCGGTTTTGCCCTTACGGGCCATAAAATGAGTTTTACATATCCAAATGACTCCAAACCTTTTGCTACTGATCTTAAATGATAAATAAATTATTTTAAGCCTTCTGGAACAATAAAAATATCAGCTTTATGTATATAACCCGGAAACGGCTCCTAACCGCCTTTCCAAGCGTTTTTAACGCATAGTATGTACTAGAAACTATTTTTGACATACAAGGGTTGATACCTACTGATATTTTAGGTAAATTATAATGTTTTAACAGTAAGCAAAAGTTGTTTAACTCAGACTTCAGTTTTGAGCTTTACGGCTTATGTGAAATTACCAAAATGCCCCTACGGTGCATAGTTTGGTTATAATTGATAAATTTCACATATATACTTTACCCTACTGATATAACTTAGGAAATTGAGTATATTTGCTGATTACATTAGACCTGTAACTCAGGTTAACACTTAAACTCTTTTATAACCTTTTAAATGACCAAACTACCCTTACGGGGCATAGTTTGTGTTTAAATACGTTTCGGGCATAATGAAAGACATATTACTGATGTCACAACATATTTGAAGCATATTAACTTAGGAAACCTGTATATGGCTCTTACGGATACCCGTTACGCTTATTACGCGTTCGGTTCGGTTTATATAACTAGTTTACATAAATTAGCCGAAGAGGGTCAAACCTTATCGGTTTTATCTAGAAATCCAGAATGTGCGTGAAATACCCATATTAAACAAGTCTTCAAACTTGTCGGGTCTAAATCACATTCTATCCGATCTTCCGATTTAGGTCCGGTTTATTAATGTAGTTACTTATATTAGGTGCCGTTTGATATTCCGTGATCTCTAGCATTGCTTGGTGGTTATCTTAGGACTTCTGAGCAATCTCAAGTGAGTACATGGACCCCTCTTTTACTGTTTTCCAAACTGTTTTGGGGTGAAACACATGTGCCTACTTGTTACTTTCATGCTTTACTGTTTTCACATCATATACTTGTTATGTTCGTTAGTACATTATAGTACATGATTTCATTACATTTCATGCTATGTATGTCCATTGTGTACATACTTAGTACATTGTTTTACATTACATTTCTGCTATGTATGTTAACTGATAGCATGCTAGTACATTGATTTACATGATTTTTCTGCTTTGTATGTTAACTTAGCATACCTAGTACATTGTTTTCATATGACTTGTATACAATTGCTATAACATTTGGTTTGCACAAACGAGACTTTTATACGTTCATTAACATTAGCTACGCCGCTCGGGAGTAAGTAGTGGTACCATAGGACTTGACAAATCCCATTCCTGACATCCCGGGTATGTTTGGATGTAAGGAATGACTGAATCCGAAAACATTTCTTTTGATAACCTTGACTGAAAGGGTTATCCGACTGTCTCAAGGCTTGAATGTATGCGTTAACTTACCACATAAATGTTTGTATCAATGTAACATGCATTACTTTGCAAAACATAACTTTTTGGTATATTCAAAATACTTTGTTTTGTACATTTCTACATTTGGATTATGTGACAATACTTTACTTACAATACATAACATTTGTTACACATTACTTGACTACTTTTGGACTATCAACTTTTGACATGGTTTATACAAGGACTTTTAACAATTGGTTTAAACATAAACATTATACATTGTTGGTTGGTTTAAGTGACTTAAGTAACGAGATGTGAGTAATATGATACAAGCATGGTGGATATGCCGTTGGTACTTCCTATATATAAGTGTTTGTATTATATTACATATCATAGCGTTATTTAAATCATTCATTTTGGACTTATACATTTTACACAAGTAACATGTTTTCACAGGACTTTGGTTTACAATACAGTTTATTTTATACAACTCATTTTACATGGTTATTCATTTAACCATACATTATTCTTTTATTTATACATATCATCTGAACATACTGTTTTTCAAGCGATTTACAAAACAAATCAAATTACAAGGTTCATGACTAAACATTTTCCTAAACTTAAGTCATGAATCCAATTTTCACAAACCTATGTATCTCACAGGCATTTTTATGCTGACGTACCTATTTTCACATGTGTTTTCAGGAGCTTTTCCGTAGGATGATGATCGTGACACTAGGGCGGACCTGTGCCTTAAAGACTTAAAATGAAGAAAGTCTTAGTTTAATTATGTTCTGAACTCTTTAATTTCTGTTTAAGACAATGTAACTCTTATGTTAATAAATAAAATACAACTTTGAATACCATGGTTATGAAACAATTAATTCTGTTACAACACTCCCCGACGTTTTCCGCCACGTCTTGTATGTTATACGTGGTCGGGGTGTGACATTGCAACTACATCGAAGCTCCATCCTTCTGATTTCCATAAGAATGTGTGTGCGAAGGGGGAAGAGACCTTGCGAGTTTAGGTTTCAATAAGAGAGAAGGGGAAGGGGGATGGGGGCGGATAATGAGGATGTTTTGGAAACCCTAAATTCATGTACCCGTGTGTTTTTTGAGTGAAGGGTATAATTGGGATTGTAAATTCTAATGTGCTTTACAAGGCTGTACATCATGCTTTAGGGGTGTTTTAAAGAAATTTCAATGACTTAAGAAGTCCTTTGGATATGTATATTATATATAGTATATATATATATATATATATTGTCCAAAGTCCATTGTCCGATTTGTCCAATATTCGGGTATAAGTTATATATTCATTTTCTTGTGATTTTGGTAATATTTTCATATTACAATTTTTGGTATTTTGATGTGTTATATTAATTTCAAGATTTCTAATTTAATATAACTAATACAAACAATATACAAGTAGCACACAATTTTGTGACATCTAAATATATATTTTCCTAAATATATACACTTAGTCATTTTTATTATCAAAAATCAATTCCAATACTTGTAATTTTTATAACAAAAATTATGGCAAACTTTTATATATTAGTAGAGGCAAGTGAAGTAATTAAGGGTTGTATTTTGGAGCTTGGTGAGCGTGAACTTTCTATAGATCTCCTACCAGTTGACTTGGGAAGTTTTGATGTCGTGGTTGGGATGGATTGGTTGTCTAGCAATTGTGCGGAGATAGTGTTCCATGAGAAGATCATTCGCATTCCGATGGCGAATGAGGAGACGAACGTGATTCATGGAGAGAAGCATGATACGCCCTTGTGGATTATCAGTTGTATGAAAGCGCAAAAGTTTCTACGTAAAGGATGCGTTGCCTTCTTAGCTCATGTAGTGGATAAGGAAGCCGAAGAGCCGAGGATTGAAGACATCCCAGTGGTGAGTGAATATCCTGAGGTCTTACCCAAAGAATTTCCAGGATTACCTCCTCAACGACAAGTTGAATTCCACATTGACTTGGTTCCAGGCGCCGCGCCTGTAGCCAAGGCACCTTATCGACTTACGCCATAAGAGATGCAAGAGTTATCCACGCAGCTTCAGGAATTATTGGACAAAGGATTCATAAGGCCGAGCTTCTCGCCTTGGGGAGCTCGAGTATTGTTCGTTAAGAAGAAGGATGGTAGCTTTCGAATGTGTATTGATTACCAGGAGTTGAACAAGTTAACTATCAAGAATCGGTATCCATTACCGAGGACTGGTGATTTATTCGACCAACTGCAAGGATCGAGCTACTACTCCAAGATTGATCTTCGATCGGGTTATCATCAATTACGGATTCAAGAGGAGAGCATACCGAAGACTGCGTTCAGGACTCGTTATGGACACTATGAGTTCCTTGTGATGCCTTTCGGATTGACTAACGCGCCAGCAGTATTCATGGATTTGATGAATCGTGTGTGCAAGCCATATCTCGATAAATTTGTGATCGTATTTATCGACGATATTCTGATTTACTCGCGGATGAAGGAAGAGCACGCGCAACATCTCAGAGCCATTTTAGAGCTATTAAAGAAGGAGAAGCTCTATGCTAAGTTCTCAAAGTGAGAATTCTGGATTCGCGAGGTAGAGTTCCTTGGTCATGTGGTAAACGAGAATGGAATACATGTGGATCCCACAAAGATTGAAGCGATAAAGTACTGGGAAACTCCGAGGACACCGACTGAGATCCGACAGTTTGTGGGTTTAGCGGGTTATTACTGCAGGTTCATCGAGAATTTTTCCAAGATAGCTCAACCGCTAACATCCCTTACTCAGAAGGACAAGAAGTACGACTGGGGAGACAAGCAAGAAGAAGCCTTTCAGCTACTCAAGAACAAGCTATGCGATGCACCGATACTATCCCTACCCGAAGGCACTGAAGACTTCGTGGTATATTGCGACGCTTCGCGTCAGGGATTGGGTTGCGTGCTCATGCAACGCCAAAAGGTTATCGCTTTTGCTTCACGCCAACTGAAAGTACATGAGAAGGATTATACCACTCATGATTTGGAGCTAGGCACATTGGTATTTGCTCTGAAGATTTGGCGACATTACCTGTATGGCACTCGATGTACTATCTTCTCGGATGACAAAAGTCTGCAGCACATATTTGATCAAAAAGAGCTTAATATGCGACAGCGACGATGGGTTGAGTTGCTGAATGATTATGACTGCGAAATCAAGTATCATCCTGGAAAGGCGAATGTGGTAGCAGATGCCCTAAGTCAAAAGGAAAGGGTTAAGCCTATAAGGGTTCGAGCTTTAGAAATGATTATTCAAACAGATCTCCATTCACGCATACGTGACGCACAACAAGAAGCTCTTAAGAAGAAGAATCTTAAGGCTGAATATCTCCGAGGAATGGATAAGAAGTTGGTGCCTAATGAGGAAGGAACCTTGTATTTCATGGGACGCATTTAGGTTCCGCTCTATGGCGGTATACGAGAGGTTATTTTTTACGAAGCCCATAAGTCAAGGTACTCGATCCACCCATGATCGGACAAGATATACCAAAATCTAAAAGATAATTATTGGTGGCCAAAACTCAAGAGAGACGTTGCCATTTATGTTTGAAAATGCCTAACCTGTGCTAAGGTTAAGGCCGAGTATCAGAAACCTTCAGGACTTTTGCAACAACCAGAAATACCCATGTGGAAGTGGGAACAAATTTCGATGGACTTCATAACAAAGTTACCCAGGACTCCTAGAGGACACAATATGATTTGGGTAATAGTGGACCGATTGACAAAGTCTGCACACTTCCTACCTATTCGAGAGAAGGATAGCACGAGAAAGCTAGCTGAGCTTTACCTTAAAGAGATAGTAGCACGACATGGAGTGCCTATCACGATAATATCAGACAGAGACGGACGGTTTGTGTCAAGGATTTGGCAATCCTTTTAGGAGGCCTTTGGATCTCAGTTGAATCTGAGTACGACTTTTCACCCGCAGACAGACGGTCAGAGCGAACAAACTATTCAAACACTGGAAGACATGCTTCGTGCATGTGTGATGGATTTAGGTGGCAGTTGGGATACTCATCTACCTCTAGTTGAGCTTTCCTACAATAACAACTACCATACGAGCATTCAAGCCGCACCGTTCGAAGCTCTTTATGGCCGTAAGTTCCGATCACCGTTGTGTTGGGCAGATGCTGGGGATAGACAGATGGTTGGTCCCGAACTGGTTCAAGAAACAACTGACAAGATCATGCAGATCCGAGAGCGCATCAAGGCGGCTCGTGATCGACAACAGAGTTACGCAGATCAAAGACAGAAACCTTTGGAATTCGAGGTAGGAGACATGGTTCTGTTGAAGGTCTCACCTTGGAAAGGTGTAGCACGATTCGGGAAACGTGGCAAGTTAAATCCATGTTACATTGGGCCGTTCAAGATATTGGAAAGGGTTGGTACCGTAGCATACAAGTTGGAATTGCTAGAGGAACTAAACGGTGTTCACAATACATTTCATGTGTCAAACCTAAAGAAAAGCCCAACTCAGGAGACATTTATCATCCCTGCGGATGAAGTGCATGCCGACGATACTCTCCAATTCATGGAGGAACCCGTTGAGGTTACACACTGGAAAGTCAGCAAGACTCGGCGGAGTCATGTCAAGCTTGTCGAGGTTCGCTGGAATTCACGTCACAGCCTAGAGTTTACTTGGGAGCGAGAAGATCGAATGAAATCAAAGTATCCACATTTGTTCCTTAACTCCCCTACAACCGATAGCGTAGCTTAAAATTTCGGGATGAAATTTTATTAACGGGGGGAGAATGTGACAACTGTCAATTTTCCATGTAATTCCGTACATGTTAAACAGTAATTTATGCTTTAATAACTGTGCTTGAATTGAATTAATGACATGAATGATTTCTGATTATTATCATATACATACAAGTGCATTACATGTTGCATAATTATTTACCATTATTGCATGCAACACAATATGATTCAATTGATGCACGAAACAAAGTTAGCACAGTTATCAGACAAACTAGAAGTACTGACAGGAGTTCAGTGCTCAGATAAACATGATGTTAAGACATAGAATGAGCCTGAAACACCAAGAGTTACACTAGTATAGTGTGTAGGAAAGTGAGGATCATAAAACTGCCTTCCTAATGATAGTTTAAGTGCCGGAAAGTGCCTAAAACTCACATAAGCTACAGAATTCTGCAATTTTTAGCAAAAATCAGCATTTTAACAATACAATATAGTGCAAAATTAAGGTTTAATGGTCCAGAATACCTTTCTAGGTGTCGGGAATCAAAACTGTCACAAAAGGGAACCTAAAGCTCACTAAACTGTGTAATTTAGCACCTTAACGAACCGGTAACCAACCGAACAACCGGACACTACCCGAAACACCAAATTTTCACTAGAAGCATTGTTTTATCATTTCCGAGCTAGTTATGGTCACCAAACATCATAACACACCTTATAAACATATAACACCTAACAACACTAACATTAAACTTAGATTCTAACTAACTTAATCAACTAGCCATTGCATTTCAACCTTATACCCCCCCCCCCCTTTTCGACGGTTACCATGGGTGGCCCACCCATGGATTTTGTGATTTGTTTATTAGATTATGTTTAGACCTTTAGAAACATATAGACCAATAGTTCTTATAATGTTTTAGGAGCATTACTTAAAGACCACAAGACATAACATAAGCTCATTTCACAACACCAAACACTTCACTCACTTCTCCCTCTCCCTCTCCTCTCCTTGTCTTGGCCATAAACCACCACCACACCACCACCACCATTTTCAAGTTTCCTTCATACATTCCAAGGTGATTCCAAGGTGCAAGAAGCAAGATTAAGGAGCTTGGAGCCATTGGAGTTTGAAGGACCACTCTCTAGAGCTTTTATCCACCAAGTTTATCATTTTCATCATATTTGATCTCTTCCCTAGCCTTGTGCTAGTAGTAAGACTCTTATAACTTGATTTTACTTCTTATATTGATGGTTAAAAGATTATGTAAATGGTTAAACATGAAGATCATGTAGAAACAAGAAGATGAACTCTAACATAAAGCTTAACAACATAAAATCTAAGTTGATTTAGTGTATGTGTATATCTTGACTGTTGATTTCTTGTGATTATGATGTTAATCATCATAAGAAACTTGCTAGATTGTGATTAAACACATGATCTAGCAAGTGAGAGGATGAATCTTGTAAGAAATCAAAATGATCATACTTTATGTAAACATGAACTTGAAGAATGAAGTTGTTTTTGTGCAAGATGATGATGGATGCGTGTATTAAGTCTTGTAAATGAATGATTACAAAACTAATTTTCTCAAGAAACCAAGATTATTTACAAGATTTACGTAATCATGATTTTTAAAGAAACTAATTATATTTTTAGTGTTAAAACAAGACTAGAAACATGTTTGTAACAAGAAAAATACAAAAGAATGATTTTTAGAAAAATCATCTTGTAAGTTGTAAAAGACTAAATCTTTCAAGAAATAGATTTACAAACAAATAACCACACTTTTAAGAGTAACTAAACCTACTAAATAACATACTAAACTACTACAAGTTTTTGCAAAACTTCAAGTTCATGATGTTGTGTAAATTTCATGATTTTGGCTCATGGTAAGTCTTGAATGATTTGTTGATGATTGATGATGATTTTAAAAGAAAATGATATGATTGTTAAAGCATGGAAACCTCCATTTTTAAGGGGAAACTATGGCAAAATTTTTGTAGAATTTAAACACTTTGAAAAATATTTTTAAACAAGCGTTTATAAGTAAATTTTAACCATGGTTTTTCATATAAAATTTGCCATAATTTTTGTTACAAAAATTACAAATGTTGGAGGTTGTTTTTGATAAATAAAAGTGATTAAGTATATATTTAGGAAAATATATATTTTGATGTCACAATTTGTGTGATTACTTGTATATTATGTGTATTAGTTATATTATTTTAGGACTTGAAAATAATATAACTTACCAAAATACCAAAAATTGTAATACAAAATAATACCAAAATTCCAAGAAAATAAATATATAATTTATACCCGAATTATGAACAAATCAAACAAGGAATATGGATTACATATATATATATATATATATATATATATATATATATATATATATATATATATATTCCGGAAATAGATTTATATTATGACAAATGGGTGAAACGGTATTTTGGAAACCAAGGAAACGAAATAAGCCTTGAAGGGTTCGGTATGCGAAAATGCGCTTATTTGATCAATAGGGACTAAAAGTGTCAAAAAGTGCATAAGTTTGCATTTACGCGCATATCTTACGTTCTGAACGTATCCGGACATCCAAAATTTTTTGTAATCATTAAAATATTGTATTTTAGTGATTGGAATGCAAAAATACCATTCGTCGCGTAATTTGTATCGTTTTTCGCGTCCATTCTAGTTTCATCGTAATCAACCGAATAACGTGACCGTACGACCAAACGAACCGACATCCGAGATATTTTCAAGCATATTTTAAGTCCCTTTTGAAATGGGGTTAACGAGAGTTAAACGCGTCAAATATCAAGTTTTGGAGCTGCAGGGACTTGTTTTGACAAGTTTGAAAGTTCTGACCAGCACTCCCTGGCGGCCAACGAAAGAATTTGTTGTTTGCTTCGCGGCCCGCGAGAGCTGGAGTTGGCAGATTCAGTGAATCCTTCAAAAAAACATGTTCCCCTTGGTTTTAACCATTGTTTTTGCATACCATGAGCTGGTTTGTGTGCTCAACAAGCCCCCTAATCAGATTATAACATTTGTAGGGTCAAGATCATGCTTTGATCCAAGCAAAAACACTTGGCAATGATCAAATGGAGCTTGATTTCCTATAGGGTAAATTACACAAATCAACCTTTATGTTATACCTAAACTGCACTTTGTACCTTTCACTATGAAATCGGTCAAACCCAACCTTTATGTTCATGTTTTGTTACATTTTATAACCTTTACAACTAACGCCGTCCAAAAACTCAGTTAATTTACCTCACATGCTTTGCATGTGAGGGCACTATGGTCTTTTATAACATAAAGGTTGATGTGTACAAAAAAATTATTTATAACATAAAGGTTGATTTGTGTAAAAATATTATTATACATATAGTAGAATATTTTTTTTTCAAAAACATTATTATTGATTAATAATTATATGTTTATAAATATAAAAATACAGTTTTGAATTTATTTTATATTTTGATTTTAATATTTTTATAAAGTAAATAACGATGACAAGATTAATTACTTTTTATATAAAGTATAAATAAAATAGAAATTATTTTAAATAAAGTTATTGTAATATTCGAAATACTTTTATAAATATATATAATTATAACGGACGTTTTAAAGCTACTCAAACTAAAAAGTATTTTTTATGTATATGTAAGTATGTGTTTATAAGAACAGAATATTAGATAAATTTATATCGATAAAAAAAACTAATACATAATTTTGACGTTTAAAAAAATCGTTTGTAAACTTTAGTAAACAAATTGTATTATTTACATATTATATATTTAGAATTTTTTTACTGAAATTTATTAAACATTTTTTTAAACGTCAAATTAATTTATTAGTTTCTTTTATCGATATAAATTTGTCTAATAACTTTTTTTTTATAAACACATACTTACATATACTTAAAAAATACTTTTTAGTTTAAGTAGTTTTAAAACGTCCGTTATAATTATATATAATTATAAAAATATTCCTGATATTACAATAACTTTATATAGAAGAATTTGAGTTTTATTTATACTTTATATAACAAGTAATTCTTGTCATTGTTATTTTCTTTATAAAAATATCAATTTCATAATTTTTATAAAATAAATTTAAAACTAATTTTTATATATGTTTATATATATAAATATATAATTATTAACAAATAATAATGTTTTTTGAAAAAAAATATTCTACTATTATATATATAATAATATTTTTACACAAATCAACCTTTATGTTATAAATAATATTTTTGCAAAAATCAACCTTTATGCTATAAAAGACCATAGTACCCCTCACATGCTTTGCATGTGAGGTAACTTAGCTGAGTTTTTGGACGAGGTTGGTTGTAAAGGTTATAGAATGTAACAAAACATGAACATAAAGGTTGGGTTTGGCCGATTTCATAGTGAAAGGTACGAAGTGCAGTTTAGGTATAACATAAAGGTTGATTTGTGTAATTTTGTCTTTCCTATAAACACTCACTTCTTTTGCTCCATTCTTTGCTCATTCAAGTTTCTTTCACTCAATCTCTGATTGGAAGCTCTCACATTGTTGAAGGCATCTCTTATTCGGCCTTGAACACTTATAAGTGTTCTTCATCTCTTGTTTATGTATTTAAGCAAGAAAGTCAAACAGTGTTTGACTTTCTTCTTTGACCATGATTTGGTCAAGACAAAGTTCATTTGAACTTTGCAACGTGAGCGTAATCACGATGGTTATAGTCCCTTGTGACTATACCTACTGATTACCACGTTGATTAGTCGAAGTGACGAGTCAAAGTTTCGGTCAAAATGCACGATTATGTGCATTTTGCAACAAAACTATTTTCGGGTATCAAAACACTTTGTTTTGATATCAAATCAATTTTTTAACTTAGTTAAACATGTTTTAACATGTTTAACTCGTCACTTTTAGTCTAGTGCTTATATAGGGTCGTAAGTCAAGCAGACTTGACAACCGTTTGGACTTTCAAACCCGACCCGTTTGGTCGATCTTTAGGATCCGACCAAACATATTTGTGACCATAGTTGTATAAGGAATAACCTTCTGAGGTTATACCTTATGGTCACTTAGTTTAATTAGTTGTTATGATAGGTAGTTTATATGCCTTAGGAAAATGACCAAAATACCCTTTTCATGCATAATTTGAATTTAAGAATATGTAACTAAATTTTTGACACTTAAACTGATTATGCAACATATTTAAACATGTTAGGGCATATACTACTTGTCATAGGACTAGTTAGGCTATTCGTTTGCGCTTTTGCGCAAATGACGCGTTAAAGTAGCGTAGACTACCTTAACGGGTCATAACGGGTCATAAGCACTTAGGATAGGTTCCGATTTAGAATGTAGGTTTTGCTAAGCCATATCACATGAGTTCCAATACTCATTTGGTTTACAAAACCTCATTCTACCCTATCTCCCGATTTAGGTGCCGATTTATTAACATAGTGATCCGATACTAGGTGCCACTTGATTCCTTGATTTCCGAGCTTTGTTAGTTCACTTAAATCGAGGATACCTTGCAATCTCAAGTGAGTACATAGTTCCCCTCTTTTACTACTTTCAATTTTTCTGGGGTGATTCTTATGTGCTAAACGATTTCGATGTTTTCAAAAATGAATGCCATGGTTTATATTAAATACAACGATTTCTATAATGTGGACAAAACTTGTTGGTGCGTTAATACGAATCACATTCATTAACTATGATCAAGCCGACCAGTAGAATGTTATGGTACCATAGGATCTGACAAATCCCGTTATCGGACTATCACCATGGTTATGGGGGTAATGTGGGTAACGAAAGAACCAAATGATTGAAAACTTACCCTTTGGTGGTTTGTTAGTACGAGTTGAACGATTGGGACGAGTCACACAGGTTTGAATGTATTCAACGAGAACGACCAAAAGTTAGTTTTCACAATTAAAACATGAACTATTTGAACGATTGGAACTATTTGAACTACGTGAACGATTTGAACTACTTGAACGATTGGAACTATTTGAACTATGTGAACGATTTGAACTATTTGAACGATTGGAACGATTTGAACTATGTGAACGATTTGAAGGAATTAAACGATTGGTTTATGGTGAGTGATTAGGTAACAGGGCGGGTGTAATGTGATAAAAGCATGGTGGATATGCCGCTAGTACTTCCTATATATAAGTGCTTTTAACACATTACATGTCGTTGCGTTATCTAGATCACTTGGACGAATGTTTTCAAAATGAAGTTACACTACAATGTTTACTTAAAGATATAAACCATACAATGTTTACTTTCAATGACAATTTACTACTTGGTTTACAATGACAAATGTTTTCAGTCAAGATTCATGGCTACAATGGTTTTGGTTTAAACATATATCAACTTGTAAAGTTGATAAACATACTGCAATATCAAACACTTTTGATTTCAAGGTACACACTCGACAACTCTCGTAGTTGGACGAGGTATTGCAATATGAACTCAAAGCCATGAATCTGACACACTCACAAAATCTATGTACTTGCCGGCATTTTTATGCTGACTTATTTTCACATATGTTTCAGGTGATATTGTATGATGATGTTTGATGATAATTAGGATGCATGCTCACATAGGAATGGACGAGGCCTTAGAGACTCAATAACAATGAAAGACAATATGTTCATGTTTTGCTTCTAATTTCAGTACAATTTAATAAACTTAATTCAATAAAACGAAACTTCAATCCATGTGTTGTGAAACAATGATTCTGTCGCTCCACTCCCCGACGTTTCCGCCGCAGTTTCGTTGTTTTAACGCTGTCGGGGTGTGACAGAAGAGTTGGTATCAGAGCTCATGGTTATAGGGAATTAGGTTATTAGTAATGCTTTGACCTAGACTATAACCTTCCTAGGACCCTAACACAAGTTATCTTGTGTTTAGTCTTAAAACAATACCGTTGTCTATCTTTAGGTGACAACCACAACAAGAACACGAATTATAAATCCGTTTTGAAAACCAATCATCTATTCCTAGATGATTTATTATAAGGTTTTGAACCTTCAATGTTTTCAAAATCTCATCAAATTTTGGGTCTTATTAATGTGAATACGTGCAATCTGGAAGGGTGGGTGCCTGTATCTCGAGTTTTCTGTCTAAGGCTAGAGTGTTCGTACAAATCCACATAATCGGACCAATCACTCTTACCTGGGAACTCTTGGGATGAGTGTCCACTTATAGGCTAAAGCATGTCTTCGCGATACATTATAAAGACCTATTTACTTTGATTAGCCACTGGGTGTCGTTTGTTTGTTTGTTTGAGGTAACGAACAAATGATCGCCTTCCTTATGTTTCGTCAACATCTTCAATACCTCTTTTGTTTATCCAAATATCAATCTCACTCGTTTCTTATGTTTCCTTGTTCTTTTAGAAAATGCCTTCAAGACGCGATCTAACTGAGGATGGTGCCCTCGCAGCCCTAGTCGCTTAGCAGATTGCTGCTGTGATTCCGAACCTCATTACCCAGATAAACCAAGCGAATAACAATAACAACAATAACAATGCACAGTGTAGCTTCAAAACATTCAATTCAGCTAAACCACTGAAATTTTCTGGGTCTCAAGGAGTAACTGTGCTCCTACAATGGTTCGAGAGTCTAGAAAGCACATTCCGACATGTTCAATGTCCAAATGAGCGAAAGGTTGAATTCGCATCTAGTGTTTTTGAGAAACGAGCATTAACATGGTGGAATGGTGTGATGAGAGACAGGGGTACCGATGTGGCATTTGCTCAAACCTGGGAAGAGCTTCGAGCTCTAATGATGAAGGAATTCTATCCTCATCATGAAATCAGGGCACTGGAAATGGAATTCGACGATCTTAAACAAGATAGTGGTGAGCATCGAGCCTACAAAGACCCATATGTGGAACTAATTCTGTTATGTCTAACCATGGTTACGACTTTGGATAAGGCGATTGAAAAGTACATTGATGGCCTCCCTGACTCAGTCCAAGACATTGTTACTGGTAGCAACCCTACCACAGTTAGACATGCCATTGAGCTATCAGCTACCCTGACTGAATCTCAGATCAGGAAGGGTAAACTTTTCCAAAAAGGCAACAAGAAACCATCAGATGAGATAAAACCAAAGGATAAGCAGACCGAGTCCTCTAAGAAGTCAAAGAAGCATAAGGCTTCCCAGAATTTCGCCGTCGTTGCTCAAAACAATCAAGCTCACCCTAACCAACCAGCTCAACCCCCTGCTAAAAAGCCATACAATGGAACTGCACCTCTGTGCAACCAATGTAACCTTCATCATCACGCTAATGTACAATGCCGCAAATGCCTAAATTGTGGACTTGTTGGTCATACAACTAGGGTTTTCCGAGTTGTGGCTACACAAAATCAAGTTGATAACAACCCTGCTCAAGCTCTTTTTCCACCAGGTTCTTGCTACAACTGTGGCCAGAGGGGCCATTTCAGAAACAATTGCCCAAAGCTTGTTAATGCAAATCCAGGCCATGGATGAGCATTCGACTAACTGAAAGATGATGCTGCTTAGAGATAATTGAACTTTATGTTTTATTTCCTTTGTTATCCAAGACTATGAAACAACTATTTTGGTTTTTAAATAAATCTTTATTCGCATTACGATGTACGAAAAAAATGTGGTTACGTGTAAGAATGACATACCCCTACGATACCGACACCACGGAACCGTGTTCCTTGCAAGACAAACTACTCTTGTAGTTCTTCCTTTTGAGATCGCTCGCGATCTTGTAACACCTCGTAAAATCACATCCAATACAATGGTGACATGTGTCATAAACCCTAATTGTGATTAAAGATATCTTGAGGGACTGAAGCTGTCAAACAGTGCAAGGATGTAATTAGAAGGACCAAAATTATCAACATACCAAACCTATGCCTCTGAATGACTTTACATAATGTTCGTATTCTTTACTGAATAAAATAATTAACACAAGAAGCCGTTTGTGCTTAAAAATCAAAAGTTACAAAACACAGGGGTTAAATGTGTCAACATGTTAATTTTTACCTCTGAGTGACCTTTTGACATTCCTGAAGCTTTGTAACACATTATCATACCCTCTGGTATAAATAATAAAGGTTTCATATAGATCTGGTTCAAAATCGTGATGTAAATTGAAGTTTCCAAGAATAGGGGTTAAAAGTGTAAATATATGAATTCTTCATACGGGAGACATTTACAATGTGTCCAAGACTTACAAATGCATGGCTACACTCCCTAGGATACCCTTGACCTGAATACACTGACCATGCATGCTGAAAATGTCAGTTTATCGATCAATGGAAGTGCAGGGACTGAACATGCAACAAAACAAAACAACTTGAAAACGTACACCCTCGCGTGGTGCGCCAGGGTTGTCCTAGTCTGTCGCGTGGCGCATCAGAAAGGGTTTCCCAGCCAAACTGCCAGCTGCCCAGCTCTGCAACCTGCAATCCTTGGAAGATCTTTGCAACCTGTTTTCGAAATCAGCTGCAAATTTAACTGTTTTGGGAAACCACTATACACTTGTTAGCATCATAACCCACCTGAGGACACAAGGAATCATCTCAATTCACCTCCATTTACTATAAATAGGGGCCTTAGTTGCTCATTGTTCTTGCACATTCAAAACAAATTTACAAGCAAACACTCATCTGAGTTCTCTGGAGCAACCTGGTATTTAAGGAGGCTCTATTAGTTCAATTTTTTGTGCTAAGGACTCTTGTAAGTGATTTTAGCTTCTGTAATTAAGGTTTTATTAGTTTAATGACCAAAAGTCAAATCTATCGTAATTGAGCTTTGACTTAGTGATTAATCACTAATGGTCCAGTCATTATTCGAATTGAATGTGGCTATAAGTTGGTAATTATGTAGGTAATAAACCCTAAAAAGGGCACCTACTGATTATCACTCTAACTTGGTCAATTGTCGGGTCAAACTTTATATTAAAAAGTCAACAGAAAGCTATTTTTGCAATTAAACCCATAACTGATAATGTAGAAGTTATGAAACCTGTTTTAACACTAAAATAACTTGGTAAATAATGTAAGAACATGTCTAAGAATGTTCAACCCGACAATTCTAGGTTTAGGCTCGGTTCGCAACCGAAAGTCGCAAAGGAAGACTTTTGCTTTGACTTTCAGTTCTGACCCAATTTAGCTTGTTTTAGATATGCCTTAAGGTTCCTTTAGGACCATATTATAAGTTAGTAAAACCCTCTGAGGTTATACTACATGGTTCCTTATTTATCCGATTCATTTGCATGTTTCCGTTAATTGCTTAAATGTTGACCATAATGCCCTTTTGATATTAAAACGAGATTTTTGAAAATGTGAGAGGACAAAAACCTTTATTACTGATTTATAAACATGACCTAAAAATTTGACATAAGTTTGAGGTCTAAATTAGGAGTTATGCTCAATATCGTAATTTGCAAGCTTTTTATTAATTAAACGGCATTATTAGCATAAAGCCTACTTAAACCCAAATTTCGACACCTAACTTTTCACCCACTGATGTAATATAATATTTTGAAATTTTTTGAATATTTTTAATTATTTTTAAACTGATCATAATATAGGGTTCTTGCTTTGATTCGGTAATTGACGGTTATACCCTTTTCGTGAATAAAATGAGTTCTACATAACATCTTGATACCAAACCTTTTGCTACTGATTTTATATGATAAATAAAATATTTTGAACTTTATAAACTGATCAAAAACTCATATTTCCTTATATAACCTGAAAATCGCCTAAAACCGACTTTTTACGCGTTTTAATCGCATAGTATGGATTAAAACTATATTGACACATAAGACTTAATACCTACTGATGTTTTAAGTAAATTTCTATACTTTAACAGTAAGTAAAAGTTTTGAACTCAGATTTCCAAATTTGACCTTTAAAGCTTATGTGAATGACCAAAATGCCCCTACGGTGCATAGTTTGGTTATAAATGATAAATTTCACATATGTTTAATAACCTACTAAAATAAATATTTTTACTGATCATTTTAGACCAGAACCTCAGATTAATATTTAATCTCTTTTATAACCTTTAAAATGACCAAAATACCCCTACGGGGCTTAAATTGATTTTTAATCCGTTTTGGGCATAATGGAAGGTATCCTACTGATATCATAACACATTTTAAGCATATTAACTTAGGGAACCTGTTCATGACTCATTTGGTTAACCGTTATGCATTTTTCGCGTTCGGTGCGGTTTATGTGACTAGTTTGCATAAATTGACCGAAACGGGTCAAACCTTATCATTTTTACCTCAAAATCCAGAATGTGTTTAGTTTACCCATATTATACAAGTCTTCATACTTGTCGGGTCTAAACCACATTCTAATCCGATCTTCACTTAATCTTGCGTTTGAACCGTAAACATTTCTTTAAAAACTAACCGGTCTAAGTTTAAACTTAAGTAAAACCCGTTAGGAATCTAATAGGTTATTAAAACCTTCGTTCAAGATTTAGGAGCCCAGTAAAAGATATTTGCACTTGCTGATTGTATACGGCTGGGATAAATTTGTATAATTTGCTCAGGTAAAACTTTTAACATATTTTCCGTTATACGGGCTTGGGATACGGTATTATAATAATACCGCTTGGTCGGGTGTGTAGTTATTTAAATCGGATTGTGATTAATATACTTACATAACCCGTTTTAATCTGTCTTGTTTCGTATATGGCCTTTGGGGGGCTAATGACCATGTACTGGATATCCTCGGCTCATTCATTGAAATGGCCACGACTTAAGCACGGGGTGTAGGCATACACCTGACAGTTGCGTATGTATAAAAGTATCCCACAATAAGGTATTCCTTGTGAGCATTATACTTGTGGTGTGTCAGTTAATCTTGTCCGTCTCTTTTAACCGGCCCTGACGGACGGCAAACATGTAAAACTGTATACAAGATTGTTTTTATAATAATTGTCCCAAGTTATAAAAGATTATTTGTGCCTTGTGCATTAAAATCAAATTTTCTTAAATATTTTTAAAAGTGTCGGTTAATTGTATTTACCAGTGTAAACTGACGTATTTTCCAAAAGGTTAAGTGCAGGTACTATGCGAAATAGGCTGGCTACTCCTGAGTGAATAAATAAAGAAGTCTTGCAAGCTTTGTCACTTAAAAATCTGTTGAACAATATTTTCCTCTGTTTTGATCCGCCTGTGGATCCTTTTACATTCTGTTTGTAATACTTATGTTACTTTCATTCGGGTTGTAATATTATTACTTTTAGACTTCCGCTGTGCATTGAACTGTGATAAATTGACTATGATGATATCAACTACGTCACGATACTCCCCACCAGGCCCACCAGTAATACGTGGAAATATCGGGGTGTGACAGGTTGGTATCAGAGCCAGCATTGAGTGAATTAAACACTAGCCTTTTTTGTTTAGTCTCAATGACACAGTTGCACATTCCTTGACTTCCGAGTCTAGGCAAAGGACTTAGGACTAATCCTAATCTTTTATTTTTTCCTTTATTGTTTTTCTTTGTTGTTTCTTTTGTTTGTTTTGAGAGGAAAACGAACATGCCGCCAAGATTCAGAGGCCGAGGAGGACGAGGCAAGGCAAGGCAAGGCACCCTTCACTACTCCAAACAATTTTGAGGCCGAGCCCACACTGACGAACTCCTTCTGTAACAATGAGCACAAGTCCTCAGGAGGACTAGAGGACCTACTTAGAGCCTGCAAGGCGTTCAGTCTCGCTTAGATCCTCGCCTTCCTACCACGACTCTTTCGGGCTCCATCAAGGCAACGAGTTCGACCATTCACGCCATTCTTACTTGCCATTGCAGCGGTCGGGTTCTCATCGGGCCTTCCAGGACCCGACCCCGTATTTCCAGAGCCGGTTCAACCCTGCAAATCAGATCGAAGAACCAATGGGTCATAACCCATTGGGCCCTGAAGACCATTTCCCTGAAGCTCAGGGTATGGATATGGATGATGATCCCGATCCTGCCGAACCACTATCTGGGACGCCCACGCATCCCATAGATATATCTGATGGCTCATCTTTTCATGGATCACCTTATCGAGGTCCAGACAGCTATGAAGTAAGATTTGCTTCATACCCTTGGGAGTTCACTCCTTCCTTCAACCAACAACAACAACAGCAGCAGGATCCCTCTGAGGATTCGCATTTTGTGGCGGTCACGCCACCACCACCACCACCGCTTGAACAGTAGTTGCCTCTGGAGCCACCAAGGCGTAGAAGAACAGGTGCACGGATGTCCGTGCGAGGAGGGGATTTCCACTTCAGCACCCCTCAACACTCCAGTGGCAGTCACTACCCTCCACTGTATTAAGACCCGCAGCTGGGTGGGCCTCCAAACCCAGTTTCTGAGGTGGACTCTGCGCCAGTCGCACCACCACCACCGCACATGGGTTATGATAACCCAATTCCTTCATACGCTGGTGCAGCGGCGTATAACCCTTTTGAGCAGCTAGCTTACCCTGGGTACAACTACTACAAAGCCCCTGATGTTGACCCGTATCTCGTAGCGGCAAACTACAATGCTATTCACCCTGAAGGGCCCTATGCAGCTTCGTACCAATCTGGGTACCAATACCCGACACCTGCTCAACCTCCGCAGCAACAGCCGCCGTAGCCGCCGTTGATCCCGCCACCGCAACAACATGAGATTCTTCAGAGGCTGAGCCAGGTGGAACGGGAGGCTCAAGAGGAGCGTAGGAGCCACCGGGGATTTCTTAAGGGTTTGGCGAATCTGATCAAGGGGAAGAAGAAGAAGAGGGATTTTTGAAGATTCCTTATTTATTTGTCTTTGTAATTTTCAATTTTCAATTAAGTCCCTGTGTGGACATCTATTTATGTATTCAGTCCCTACGAGGACTTATATTTTCATTTTAGCCCCTGCGTGGGTAAGTTATTTATGTAAAAGTCTCGTTTAAGGCACCTATGTATTCCTTCTTAATTTAGTGGAATGTTTTAGTTCAAATTTCATTTTGTCATTTTATGTATAAATATATTATATGAAATAAATTAACATAAAATATTTCATTTTATGTTGATCTGCCAATAAATATTAAACAAAATCTTAAAGGAAAAACCTAGCCCATGTGTCATTTTAAGACAAGGCCATGATGGTAGATCCTTGTTAAGATTCAAATCCTTGTTAACATCTGAAAACATGTTAACACTCCTGGAAAATGTGATTCGTTAAAATCACACATGTCATCCTTATATTGGATTCTTCCAATTCCTTAACTTTCCTTATTTAAACATCCATTAGTGATGTGGTGCCTACGGGCCGTATTAATTGTCAAATAAGACAAAAGACAGATGTAGTCTACGACACCCTGTCAATAAAAGGTAATGAACTATGTTCAAGCCTTAATGCCTCGATTGTAACACCTGTGCCTCCACGGCCATCAAACAAATACCGAACCAATGAAATTTTATATTTCATACTTGGGATTTGTAAAAATATGTGTATCATTTGCACATATCAATTTTTGTTCAATTCCAAACTATAAATCGCTTTCTGGAAGGTTATACGCGCACCGATGCGTAAATATAACCAGTTTAATGCAACAAACACTCCGGAATAGTGACATAGGCTTAACATACCTTAAATAACCTTTACATAACTTAGAAATAAGTTTTGAAGGCTTTGGTATGGCAAAAACAAGTTAATTCGCTTACAGGGACTAAACTTGACAAACTACGAAAGTATGCCAATTAGAACTGTAACAGACATTCCGGAACATGACCATAAGTTAAACATACCATAAATATCCTTCACATAGCTTAGAAATAGGCTTTGAGGGGTTCGGTGTGCTAAAATAAACTTTTGGGTCATTCAGGGACTAAAAGTGTCAAAAAGTGCACAAGTTTGCACTTTCGCGCATAACTTACGTTCTGAATACATCCGGACATTCAAAAATTTATGTAAGCATGACTATATTATGCTTTAGTGTTTGGCTTGCCAAAAATCCATTCGTCGCGTCATTTGGATCGTTTTTCGCGCTTATGCGCATTCCTTCGTAATTAAGCGAACATCGCGTTCGTACGACCAAACGAACCAACATCCGGCATATTTTTGAGCATGTTTCATGTCCACAATGTTTAGGCATCATTTTAGGGCCTTAAATTTGGCTTTACGGGCCTTAGAAGTGCCGGAAATGGGCTTAAACACGTGCAGGGACTGAAACTGTCATTTCTGAAACTTTGTTCTGATCTGTGACTCCTAGGCGGCCCGCCTCAGGATCTTAACATCCTCACGCGGCCCGCGTCAGTCCTTCTGACCAGGTTAACTGATTTTAACAGCAGGTTGCAGCTGTTTGTTTCACCACCACACAATCCCAATTGTCTAGTCAGCTGATAAGGATCAAATTTTAGTCACCATAAGGTTCCGACACTTGTACGGTTGCGATTAAAGCACGGTTTCCATGAAACGATCTTAACGGTGGACCGAAAACTATAAATACCCCATCACCCCATTGCTCAAATCACTAGAATTTTGATTTGAGAAACTCTAAGTTGAAACTATTGTTTCATACCTGAGATTTTTGAATCGAAATTAGCATTCGGGGACCCTTCGTAAGTATTCTTTCGTTCTTTTATTGCTTTTCGAGTCTTTAGAGTCTGAAAGTCAAACTTTGTTTGACTTTCTACGTTGACCAGTTTATGGTCAATGCGAAGTTCGTTTGAACTTCGCAACGTGAGTGTAATCACGTTGGTTATAGTCCCTTGGGACTATGCCTACTGATTACCACGTTGTCTAGGGTCGTAGGGTAAGCGATCTAATAAATCGCTTATACCTCGAACCCGACCCATTTGGTCGATCATTAGGATCCGACCAAACACATTAGGTGACCATAGTAGGTAGGGAATAACCTTCCGAGGTTATACCCTATGGTCACATCGTTTGAGTAGTTGTATGATAGGTAGTTTATATGCCTTAGGTAAATTACCAGAATACCCTTTTCATGTATAATTGGTAATTAAGCATATGTAACCTAAACTTTTGTCACATAACTGATTTTGTAACATGTTTAGGCATATAACACTTGTCATAGGACTAGTTAGGCGGTCCGAACGCGTTTCACGCGAACGACGCGTTAAAGTAGCATAAGCTACCTAAACGGGTCGTAATGGGTCGTAAACACTTATGTTAGGTTTCATTTAGTATGTAGGCTTTGTTAAACCATATTACATGAGTTTCCATACTCGTTTGGTTTACAAACCCTCATTCTATCAAATCTTCCGATCTAGGTCCGGTTTATTAACATAGTTACCTATATTAGGTGCCGTTTGATATCCGCGATCTCTAGCATTGTTTGGTTGTTACTCAAGGACTACTAAGCAATCTCAAGTGAGTACATAGACCCCTCTTTTACTGTTTTCCAAACTGTTTTGGGGTGAAACAAATGTGCCTACTTGTTACTTTCATGCTTTCCTGTTTTCACATCATATACTTGCTATGTTTATTAGTACATTCATAGTACATGATTTCATTACATTTTATGCTATGTATGTCCATTGCGTGCATACTTAGTACATTGTTTTACATTACATTTTATGCTATGTATGTCCATTGCGTGCATACTTAGTACATTGTTTTACATTTACATTTTATGCTATGTATGTCCATTGCGTGCATACTTAGTACATTGTTTTACATTTACATTTTATGCTATGTATGTCCATTGCGTGCATACTTAGTACATCGTTTTCATCACATGCTTACATTTTGTTATGACATTTAGGTTGTTTACAATGGAACAATACATTCATTAACATTAGCTACGCCGTTCGTTAGTAGGTAGTGGTACCATAGGAATTGACAACTCCCGTTCCGGACATCCCAGGGAAAGGGGATGAAAGGAATGACCGAATTCGATATACATAATTTAGATAAACCTTTAAGTGGTTTAAGGGTTTATCGCCGCAGTCTCAAGGCTTGGATGTATGCATTTTCACAACACCGCATAGATGTTCGTATCAGTATAGCATGCATTTACACAAAACATAGCTTTGATTTAAACCAAGTTTTACTTCAATACTATGTTCTTGTGCATATGGTTTAGTTGATGCATTTCACTAGCCATACAGATCATTTTGGTTACATATTACATGATTTACATTGATCATGCATTTCCACAAAACATAACTTTGATTTAAACCAAGTTTTACTTCAATGCTTTGTTTTGTGCATTTCATCTATGGTTTAGTTGATGCATTTTCACTAGCCATACATATCATTTTGGTTACATATTACATGATTTACATTGATCATGCATTTCCACAAAACATAACTTTGATTTAAACCAAGTTTTACTTCAATGCTTTGTTTTGTGCATTTCATCTATGGTTTAGTTGATGCACTTTCACTAGCCATACATATCATTTTGGTTACATATTACATGGTTTACATTTGACACATAAACACTTTTGACATTGGTTATACATTACATGATTTACATTAGACATGAACATTTTACATTGTTGGTTTGGTTTGAGTAAGTGATTAAGTAACGATGCGTGTGTAATATGATACAAGCATGGTGGATACGCCGCTGGTACTTCCTATATATAAGTGTTTGTATGGTATTACATATTGTAGCGTTATTTAAATCATTTCAGTTTATGACATATAACATTTTATACAAAAAACATATTTTTCCCAATACATTGTTTTACAAACAACTTAACTTATACAAACTCATTTTTACATGGTTATTCATTTAACCATGCATTATTCTCTTATTTATACGTATCATTTGAACTTATTGTATTTCAAATGATTTACAAAGACAAAGCAAATTACAAGGTTCATGACTAAACATTTTCTTAAACAGAAGTCATGAATCTTATTTTCACAAAACCTATGTACTCGCCGGCATTTTTATGCTGACGTACCTATTTTCACATGTGTTTCAGGAAATGAAGCATAGGATTGATCAAGATACACTTAGGCGGACATGGGCCTTAGTGACAATAAAAGATGCAAGACTAGTTATTTATGTTATGTTTCTTTGATTGTCAAGACATTGTAACTCGTGTATTCAATAAAACAGTATTTCAATTTCCATGGTTGTGAAACATTAATTCTGTTACAACACTCCCTGATGTTTCCGCCACGTTTTGTATGTTCTACGTGGTCGGGGTGTGACAGAAAAGTTGGTATCAGAGCTCATGGTTATAGGGAATTAGGTTATTAGTAATACTTTGACCTAGTCTATAACCTTCTTAGGACCCTAACGCGAGTTTACTTGCGTTTAGTCATAAAACAATACTGTCACCTATCCTTAGGCGACAACTACAACAAGAACATAAATTTCAAAACCGCTTTGAAAACTAATCATCTGTTCTAGGATGATTGATTACTAGGTTTTGAACCCTCTATTGTAAGGTTTTGAACTCTCTATTATATGGTTTTGAACCCCTTTGAGTTTTCAAAATCTTGTCAAGGTTTTGGGTTTTAAATAATGTGAACATGTGCAAACTGGAAGGGTGAATGCCTGTATTCTGGGTTTTCTGTCTAGGCAAGCACTTCGTATACATCTCATCAGACGCGAGACCAGTTGTGCTTACCTGGGAATTCTTGGGATGAGTGTTCACTTATAGGCGAGCATGTCTTCGCGATACATTATTTTTGACCCATTTACTTTGATTTGTCACCATCTCATTTGTTTGCCTTAGGTAACAAACAAATGATCACAATTTTCATTCGTTACCATTCTGTATTGATTATCCAATAACCTTTCACTCGTTTCTTCCTATGTCTTTCATTTTCTTCTAGAATGTCTATTCCTCTCAGCACTGGTCAAACGTCCGAGCGAACAGCCAAATTTGTCCAGCAAATAGGCGAAGTGATTCAGAAGACTGTGGATTTAGGCATTGCCATGGCTCGTCTCAACAATGAAGCCTCTCGTCTCGACAATGAAGCCACTCAAGAGCCACCAAAGGAAGCAGAAGTCAAGCCAGCACCTAAATCAAGGAAGCGTAAGGCTTCAAGGAAACCCGCAGCGGTTACACCAAATCAAGCGGGACCTAGCCATGTGGCAAAGCCACCAGCTAGGAAGCCATACAATGGAACTTCACCCTTGTGCAACAAATGTAACCTTTATCATCATGCTATGGTGAAGTGCCGTGAATGCCAAATTTGTGGACGTAAAGGTCATACAGCAAAAGTTTGTGTTGCAGCAGTACCAAATCAAACAGGACCCATCCGGGTGGCAACACCACCTGCTAAGAAGCAATACAAGGGAACGGCACCATTATGCAGCAAATGTAAGGGGCATCACCTAGCTCACTTACAGTGTCATCGGTGTGTATCATGTGGAAGAGTTGGTCACCTGGCAAGTGTTTGTCGATGTAACCCGAACCAAGGTGGTCTAACTCAACCCCAAGTCAACCCAACTCAAGCTCGTTTTCCGCGTGGTACTTGCTACAACTGTGGCGATACGAGCCATTTCAGGAACAACTGCCCGAAGATAGTCAGTGCAAATCCAACCCTTGGATGAGCATTCGGCTGAACAAAGGATGTTGCTGTCTTATGCCTTTGTTTCTTTTGTTTTCGTGTATTGTGAAACAATATGTCTTGTTCATAAATAAAAGTTGTTGATCACAATTCTGATATACAAGTATAATAACAAGTGTTTATGGCATTTCCCTATAATACCTGCATTAAGGAACTATGTTCCTTACAAACTACTCTTGTGATTCTCTCTTTCAAATGATCGCTCATGAGTCCCTCGAAAATTTTAAGTACTCGTTTCATTCTAAGATACGAAGTACAGAAAATAAAGTGACATTATGAGTAATCATGCTTCAGCACATCTTTACCTTTAAATCCTTGGTTAGATAATTAAGGGTATTTTCAAATCTCATACCCATTACGTTTTGATTTTTCAACATACACAGTACAAGTATTTCAACACAATCTTCATGATCTCAAAACATTTCATATAGTTTGAAAACAATTTTTTTTTCTTGATGCATTGTCTATGTTATTTCAAAAACATTGGCCATGTTATCAAAACCAACCTTCCTAATTTCAAAATATTTCATATAGTCTGAAGGCAATATTAACACAGTACATTTTCTTATCAAGTGCATGATTTCGAAAAGCATCATTCATGTCTTTCAAAAAAAAAAAAAAAAAAAAAAAACCTTATACATAATTTCAAAATTTATCTCGCATGATTTTAAAACATTTTGTAAATATATCTACCTAATACACCTACTTTATGATTTCGAAAGTATTATATATAAGGTTTCAAAAACGTTAAACACATTTTTCTTAAAAGAACCCCATGCATAGTTTTCAAAAATATTTTCCTCATACATTGACTTAACCTTCAAATTCTGCTTCATATGTCGCCTTGACATATCAAGCATCTCAACTTCATAAACATTTTACTTCTTGTTTTGACATAAGCACATCCCGTGCAAGGTTTCAAAACATCTTCAACTTCAACTTCAAAAATCCACATGGGATCTTTTTATCTTCACATTTAGATCCTTGTGGATAATTATCATCCAAAATCAGAGTCCTTAATTGGATTCCTTATGTACCTTAATTCGAACACTTCGGTTCCTAATAATCGAAATTGAATTTTCTTTTTGAATCTTTCTATCTTTATAGTTGGATTCTTGATAACGTTTAAAGTACCAAATGAAATCCACGGAATGGATTCCTAGTGTGCTTTAAATGCATGTACGCAATTTACAAGACAAATTAACAAACAATTTTGTGGTTATGTGACTATGTGTTTATGCATCTTATGTTTTTATTTATGCATTTTTTTGTGTTTTTGTATACTCTGGATATTCGTTATCCAAATCCTCGTAGAATCTTTCATATCTTCATATGATGGATTCGTAGCAGGATATTCAAAAGGCGCTACCTTAAATCCTTAATGGGCTTCTATATAATAGTTAAGACCCTTGGATTATATAGTACCACTCCATGATTCATAAGAGACCCTTTAGTGGTCTAGTCAAAAAGATTGATTCACAATTTGGTTAAAGAACGACATCTAGTGATGTAGCTGAACAGACTCCTTGATAGTCTATTTAGATCATTTATTGATTTAATTAAAAGGACTCTATGGCGGTCTAGTCACACTCATCACAGGATTGTTCATTTGGTTTTCCCCTACACATTATAAAATAGACTGAGTGAACTATGCAAGGAATTGTCTAATTATGGACGCGTACATAATTATGAAATTTAGTGCACAGAAACCTAGTAAGATTTATTATGTGTAAGAACCGATAGCGACAACAATAACAAAATGAGAACGATGTAATGGAGGTACGGTGGACGCACCAAAGACGCTTCATATACTTGTATATAAGTATCCCTCTTACATTGCAAGCATGATGTTATTAAAGTTACTAGAAGTTCAGAACCCTAACCAATGATGTTCGATCTTTTCAACTTCATGTTTTCAAGCTCTCACATGTTTCCTCTAAATAAATTTCGGGACGAAATTTCCTAAAGTAGGGGAGACTGTAACACCTGTGCCTCCACGGCCATCAAACAAATACCGAACCAATGAAATTTTATATTTCATACTTGGGATTTGTAAAAATATGTGTATCATTTGCACATATCAATTTTTGTTCAATTCCAAACTATAAATCGCTTTCTGGAAGGTTATACGCGCACCGATGCGTAAATATAACCAGTTTAATGCAACAAACACTCCGGAATAGTGACATAGGCTTAACATACCTTAAATAACCTTTACATAACTTAGAAATAAGTTTTGAAGGCTTTGGTATGGCAAAAACAAGTTAATTCGCTTACAGGGATTAAACTTGACAAACTGCGAAAGTATGACAATTAGAACTGTAACAGACATTCCGGAACATGACCATAAGTTAAACATACCATAAATGTCCTTCACATAGCTTAGAAATAGGCTTTGAGGGGTTTGGTGTGCTAAAATAAACTTTTGGGTCATTCAGGGACTAAAAGTGTCAAAAAGTGCACAAGTTTGCACTTTCGCGCATAACTTACGTTCTGAATACATCCGGACATTCAAAAATTTATGTAAGCATGACTATATTATGCTTTAGTGTTTGGCTTGCCAAAAATCCATTCGTCGCGTCATTTGGATCGTTTTTCGCGCTTATGCGCATTCCGTCGTAATTAAGCGAACATCGCGTTCGTACGACCAAACGAACCAACATCCGGCATATTTTTGAGCATGTTTCATGTCCACAATGTTTAGGCATCATTTTAGGGCCTTAAAGTTGGCTTTACGGGCCTTAGAAGTGCCGGAAATGGGCTTAAACACGTGCAGGGACTGAAACTGTCATTTCTGAAACTTTGTTCTGATCTGTGACTCCTAGGCGGCCCGCCTCAGGATCTTAACATCCTCACGCGGCCCGCGTCAGTCCTTCTGACCAGGTTAACTGATTTTAACAGCAGGTTGCAGCTGTTTGTTTCACCACCACACAATCCCAATTGTCTAGTCAGCTGATAAGGATCAAATTTTAGTCACCATAAGGTTCCGACACTTGTACGGTTGCGATTAAAGCACGGTTTCCATGAAACGATCTTAACGGTGGACCGAAAACTATAAATACCCCATCACCCCATTGCTCAAATCACTAGAATTTTGATTTGAGAAACTCTAAGTTGAAACTATTGTTTCATACCTGAGATTTTTGAATCGAAATTAGCATTCGGGGACCCTTCGTAAGTATTCTTTCGTTCTTTTATTGCTTTTCGAGTCTTTAGAGTCTGAAAGTCAAACTTTGTTTGACTTTCTACGTTGACCAGTTTATGGTCAATGCGAAGTTCGTTTGAACTTCGCAACGTGAGTGTAATCACGTTGGTTATAGTCCCTTGGGACTATGCCTACTGATTACCACGTTGTCTAGGGTCGTAGGGTAAGCGATCTAATAAATCGCTTATACCTCGAACCCGACCCATTTGGTCGATCATTAGGATCCGACCAAACACATTAGGTGACCATAGTAGGTAGGGAATAACCTTCCGAGGTTATACCCTATGGTCACATCGTTTGAGTAGTTGTATGATAGGTAGTTTATATGCCTTAGGTAAATTACCAGAATACCCTTTTCATGTATAATTGGTAATTAAGCATATGTAACCTAAACTTTTGTCACATAACTGATTTTGTAACATGTTTAGGCATATAACACTTGTCATAGGACTAGTTAGGCGGTCCGAACGCGTTTCACGCGAACGACGCGTTAAAGTAGCATAAGCTACCTAAATGGGTCGTAATGGGTCGTAAACACTTATGTTAGGTTTCACTTAGTATGTAGGCTTTGTTAAACCATATTACACGAGTTTCCATACTCGTTTGGTTTACAAACCCTCATTCTATCAAATCTTCCGATCTAGGTCCGGTTTATTAACATAGTTACCTATATTAGGTGCCGTTTGATATCCGCGATCTCTAGCATTGTTTGGTTGTTACTCAAGGACTACTAAGCAATCTCAAGTGAGTACATAGACCCCTCTTTTACTGTTTTCCAAACTGTTTTGGGGTGAAACACATGTGCCTACTTGTTACTTTCATGCTTTCCTGTTTTCACATCATATACTTGCTATGTTTATTAGTACATTCATAGTACATGATTTCATTACATTTTATGCTATGTATGTCCATTGCGTGCATACTTAGTACATTGTTTTACATTACATTTTATGCTATGTATGTCCATTGCGTGCATACTTAGTACATTGTTTTACATTTACATTTTATGCTATGTATGTCCATTGCGTGCATACTTAGTACATTGTTTTACATTTACATTTTATGCTATGTATGTCCATTGCGTGCATACTTAGTACATCGTTTTCATCACATGCTTACATTTTGTTATGACATTTGGGTTGTTTACAATGGAACAATACATTCATTAACATTAGCTACGCCGTTCGTTAGTAGGTAGTGGTACCATAGGAATTGACAACTCCCGTTCCGGACATCCCAGGGAAAGGGGATGAAAGGAATGACCGAATTCGATATACATAATTTAGATAAACCTTTAAGTGGTTTAAGGGTTTATCGCCGCAGTCTCAAGGCTTGGATGTATGTATTTTCACAACACCGCATAGATGTTCGTATCAGTATAGCATGCATTTACACAAAACATAGCTTTGATTTAAACCAAGTTTTACTTCAATACTATGTTCTTGTGCATATGGTTTAGTTGATGCATTTCACTAGCCATACAAATCATTTTGGTTACATATTACATGATTTACATTGATCATGCATTTCCACAAAACATAACTTTGATTTAAACCAAGTTTTACTTCAAGGCTTTGTTTTGTGCATTTCATCTATGGTTTAGTTGATGCATTTTCACTAGCCATACATATCATTTTGGTTACATATTACATGATTTACATTGATCATGCATTTCCACAAAACATAACTTTGATTTAAACTAAGTTTTACTTCAATGCTTTGTTTTGTGCATTTCATCTATGGTTTAGTTGATGCACTTTCACTAGCCATACATATCATTTTGGTTACATATTACATGGTTTACATTTGACACATAAACACTTTTGACATTGGTTATACATTACATGATTTACATTAGACATGAACATTTTACATTGTTGGTTTGGTTTGAGTAAGTGATTAAGTAACGATGCGTGTGTAATATGATACAAGCATGGTGGATACGCCGCTGGTACTTCCTATATATAAGTGTTTGTATGGTATTACATATCGTAGCGTTATTTAAATCATTTCAGTTTATGACATATAACATTTTATACAAATAACATATTTTTCCCAATACATTGTTTTACAAACAACTTAACTTATACAAACTCATTTTTACATGGTTATTCATTTAACCATGCATTATTCTCTTATTTATACGTATCATCTGAACTTATTGTATTTCAAATGATTTACAAAGACAAAGCAAATTACAAGGTTCATGACTAAACATTTTCTTAAACAGAAGTCATGAATCTTATTTTCACAAAACCTATGTACTTGCCGGCATTTTTATGCTGACGTACCTATTTTCACATGTGTTTCAGGAAATGAAGCATAGGATTGATCAAGATACACTTAGGCGGACATGGGCCTTAGTGACAATAAAAGATGCAAGACTAGTTATTTATGTTATGTTTCTTTGATTGTCAAGACATTGTAACTCGTGTATTCAATAAAACAGTATTTCAATTTCCATGGTTGTGAAACATTAATTCTGTTACAACACTCCCCGATGTTTCCGCCACGTTTTGTATGTTCTACGTGGTCGGGGTGTGACATCGATTCTCTGAAATCATGGCTTAAAATTGTCCTTGTGACTAGGCCTTTTGAATGCCACCCTATTATCCTAAATAGTTAGAACTGGGATAAAATATAATAAAAATTTAAATAAATTAAAATTAACCAATATGGCTTAAATTTTACCATGGTTAATGGATTGTCATAAAAGACGATTCCATAATAGACTTCTGAATAAATCATTGTCATTATTTTATGTAGCAATCAAGCTACATGGCAGAATCTGAAGAAGTCAACAGTCACCCGAGGGAGAATCATGATACTACCAGAGTTAATGTAGCGGGCGCGGAATTGCAGGCATTAATAGATAATGCCGTTACTCGAGCTCTTGACAGACAATTTAATGAATCGAGTTGAACTCGCACTAGAACTCAGTATGTACCACATTCAAAACCACCCTCCAAGACTCATACAGCTCGCAAGAGTGAATCTCATCATTCTTCAAATCAGAGGAGTGTCCCGTCTAAGAAAATTGTGCTCAATCAAGAGCCCCGTGTTAAAGCTTGTTCTTATAAGTATTTCGTCTCCTGCAAGCCCAGGGATTTCACAGGGAAGAAAGGAGCCATCGACTGTATGACGTGGCTAGATGAGATGGATACGGTAGTTGATATTAGTGGATGTGCAGAACAAGATATTGTAAGGTATGTATCACAATCGTTCAAGGGAAAAGCTCTAGCTTGGTGGAGATCCTTAATCCAAGCTACAGGAAAGATCCACTTATATAACATGTCTTGGGATCAGTTCGTTGCCTTAATCAAAGAAAATTTTTGTCCTCAACATGAAGTTGAAAAGATTGAGACTGATTTCCTAACATTGGTTATGAAGAACTTAGATTTCCAGGCATATCTCACGAGTTTCAACACAATGTCGCGATTGGTTACTTACCTGGTTACCCCGGAACCAAAACGTATAGCCCGTTTTATTGGGGGTTTAGCCCCAGAGATCAAAGCTAGTGTGAAAGCGTCTTGACCTACTACTTTCAGGTCAGTGGCTGATCTGTCATTATCCCTTACCCACAACGCGGTCAGGCAGAGATCGCTTAGGAATTCTGAAGAGGGAAAAAGAAAGCGTGAAGATGAGAACTCATGTCGTTCTGATAAGAAGCATAGGGGGAATTCAGACCACAAGAAGAATTCTGGGTCTATCAAGGGTAACCAGCAATCAGATGAAAAGCCTAAATGCAAAACCTGCCAGAAGCATCATTTTGGAAAATGCAGGTTTGAATCGAAGTCACAGTCGCAATCGAAGCCTATTAAATGTGGGATCTGCAAGTCCAAAGAACATAAGACTTTGGATTGCAAGAAGTTGAAAGATGCAACCTTTTATGGTTGCAACGAGAAGGGGCATATTAAAACAAACTGCCCAAAATATGCAAAGAAACCTGAAGAAGGTAAGAATACCAATGCTAGGGTCTTTCAGATGAATGCACGGGAAGCAGTTCAGAATGACAACATGATAACATGTACCTTTCTTATAAATGATGTTTATGCAAGGGTATTGTTTGATTCGGGTGCAGATAAATCGTTTGTGGATAATAAATTTTGTAAGTTATTAAATCTACCTGTTAAAACCCTAAGCATAAAATATGAAGTAGAATTGGCCGACGGCACCATAGAAACTGCTTCAACTGTGTTAGATGGATGTTTTATATCCATTAGAAACCACTCCTTTCCTCTATCCTTGCTTCCTTTGAAATTAGCTGGTTTCGACATAATGATATGCATGGATTGGTTATCTCATAACCAAGCCCAGATTGTTTGTGACAAGAAACAAGTGGTTATCAAGACTCCATATGGTGAGCCACTTACCATACAAGGAGATACTCAGTATGGGTTGCCTAAGCAAGTATCTATGCTTAAGGCGTCGAGATGTTTAAAGAAGGGTTGTGTCATTTACATGGCACAAGTGACTATTGACGAACCAAAGCCCAAGATTGAAGACGTCCCTGTCATTTCTGAATATCCAGAAGTATTCCCTGAAGAACTACCTGGTTTACCACCAGATAGGCAAGTGGAGTTAATAATTGACATCAATCCTGGAGCAGCACCTGTTGCAAGAGCACCTTATAGGTTGGCACCGACTGAGATGAAGGAGTTAAGAACTCAACTGAATGATTTGTTGGCCAAAGGTTTTATTAGACCTAGCTCATCTCCTTGGGGATCACCGATACTGTTTGTGAAGAAAAAGGATGGATCGATGCATCTATGCATCGATTATCGCGAGCTTAACAAGGTTACAATCAAGAATAGATATCCATTGCCCAGGATCGACGATCTATTCGATCAACTGCAAGGGACAAGTTACTTCTCCAAGATTGATTTAAGATCGGGTTACCTTCAGCTGAAGGTCAGAGACGAAGATGCGCATAAGACTGCATTCAGGACTCGTTATGGTCACTACGAGTTCTTGGTGATGCCTTTCGGGCTCACTAATGTACCAGCAGCATTCATGGATCTCATGAATCGCGTTTGCAAACCTTACTTGGACAAGTTTGTCATCGTCTTTATTGATGACATACTTATATATTCGAAGAACCAGACTGATCATGAAAAACACCTTCGATGTATCCTTAAACTTCTTCAGCAAGAGAAGCTCTACGCCAAGTTTTCAAAATGTGAGTTTTGTCTTCGTGAAGTCCAATTTCTTGGACACGTGGTTAGTGAGCATGGTATCCAAGTGGATCCCGCTAAGATTGAAGCCATCATGAATTGGCAAGAGCCGAAGACGCCCACAGAGATTCGCAGCTTCTTGGGTCTTGCAGGATATTACAGGCGTTTTATTGAAAACTTCTCAAGGATTGCTGCACCCCTAACTTCATTGACCCGTAAGAATATAAAGTTTGACTGGGGTCCTAAGCAGCAAGAATCCTTTGATATTCTTAAGCAGAAGCTAAGCAATGCACCTGTTTGACATTGCCTGAAGGGATTGAAGAATTTGTGGTTTACTGCGACGCATCACAAACTGGTATGGGATGTGTGCTAATGCAAAAGGGCAAAGTTATTGCCTATGCTTCCCGACAATTAAAGGTGCATGAAAAGAATTACACCACCCACGACTTGGAATTGGGTGTCGTTGTGTTTGCACTAAAACTTTGGAGACATTATTTATATGGTACCAAATGTGTGATTTATTCTGATCACAAGAGCCTTCAGTATCTGTTCAATCAGAAGGATCTAAACATGAGACAGCGCCAATGGATGGAGACACTGAATGATTATGATTGTGAAATCCGGTACCATTCAGGAAAGGCGAATGTAGTCGCAGATGCTTTGAGCAGGAAGGAACGGGTTAAGCCCATTAGAATCAATTTCAAGAGCATTGAATTGAAGAGCAGTTTGAATGAAAGGTTGTTAGCCGCTCAAAAGGAAGCCGTACTAGAAGCTAACTATCCAAATGAAAAGCTAGGAGTCACTGCTGAACAGTTATCATATGGCAAGGATGAAATCTTATGATTGAATGGACGAATATGGGTTCCAATCTATGGAGGACTTCGGGACGTGATCCTTCAAGAAGCCCATAGTTCCAAGTATTATGTTCATCCTGGAAATGATAAGATGTACCAGGATTTAAAGGCAAATTATTGGTGGATAGGCTTGAAGAAGTCTATAGCCACTTATGTGGCTAAATGTCTGACATGTGCGCAAGTCAAAGCAGAGCACCAGAAACCGTCAGGCTTGCTGCAACAGCCTGAACTTCCCACTTGGAAGTGGGAAATGGTAACTATGGATTTCATCACTAAGTTACCAAAAACAAAGTGAGGGAATGATATAATTTGGGTTATAGTCGATAGGTTGACTAAGTCAGCTCACTTCTTACCGATTAAAGAAACTCACAACTCTGACAAATTAGCCCAGCTGTACGTGGATGAGATTGTATTTCTCCACGAAGTGCTAGTATCTATTATCTCCGATAGGGATACAAGATATTGGAAAAGCTTTCAGCAATCCCTAGGCACTCGATTAAACTTCAGCACTGCGTATCATCCTCAGACAGATGGTCAAAGCGAGCGTACAATTCAAACGCTTGAGGATATGCTACGAGCTTGTGTTATTGATTTAGGAGGAAGTTGGGATGATCATCTCCCATTGATTGAATTCTCGTATAATAATAGCTATCATTCGAGTATTCAAGCTGCACCTTTTGAAGCTTTGTTTGGAAGAAAGTGCAGGACGCCAGTTTGTTGGGCGAAAGTCGGAGATGTCCAACTAATAGGACCTGATATAGTCTTGGAGACGACAGATAAGATTGTACAGATACGTGATCGTCTCAAAGTTGCCAGGGATAGGCAGAAAAGCTACGCAGATAAAAGGCGTAAACCTCTGAAATTCGAGGTAGGTGATAAAGTGTTACTTAAGTTATCACCCTGGAAAGGGGTAATGCATTTTGGCAAGAAAGGAAAGTTAAGCCCAAGATACATAGGACCATTCAAGATCATCAAATGTGTCGGAACAGTGTCTTACAAGTTAAACCTGCCTGAAGAGCTCAGTGGAATTCATAATGTGTTCCACATCTGCAATCTGAAGAAGTGTCTAGCTGATGAATCGCTAGCCATGTCACATAAGGGTGTGCGTATAGATGAGAGCTTAAATTTTGTTGAAAAACCTTTGTCGATCAAGGATAGACAGGTTAAGAAACTTCGAAAGAAGCATGTGCCGATTGTAAAGGTAAAATGGGATGCCCGTAGAGGCCCCGAATACACATGGGAGGTTGAATCCACGATGAAGCAGAAATACCCTCATTTATTTCAGTAAATCTCGAGGTTGAGATTTCTTTTAAGGGGGTGAGGATGTAACACCTCGTAAAATCACATCCAATACAATGGTGACATGTGTCATAAACCCTAATTGTGATTAAAGATATCTTGAGGGACTGAAGCTGTCAAACAGTGAAAGGATGTAATTAGAAGGACCAAAAGCATCAACATGCCAAACCTGTGCCTCTGAATGACTTTACATAATGTTCGTATTCTTTACTGAATAAAATAATGAACACAAGAAGCCGTTTGTGCTTAAAAATCAAAAGTTACAAAACACAGGGGTTAAAAGTGTCAACATGTTAATTTTTACCTCTGAGTGACCTTTTGACATTCCCGAAGCTTTGTAACACATTATCATACCCTCAGGTATAAATAATAAAGGTTTCATAAAGATCCGGTTCAAAATCGTGATGTAAATTGAAGTTTCCAAGAATAGGGGTTAAAAGTGTAAATATATGAATTCTTCATACGGGAGCCATTTACAATGTGTCCAAGACTTACAAATGCATGGCTACACTCCCTAGGATACCCCTGACCTGAATACACTGACCATGCATGCTGAAAATGTCAGTTTATCGATCAATGGAAGTGCAGGGACTGAACATGCAACAAAACAAAACAACTTGAAAACGTACACCCTCGTGTGGCGCGCCAGGGTTGTCATGGTCTGGCGCGTGGCATGACAGAAAGGGTTTCCCAGCCAAACTGTCAGCTGCCCAGCTCTGCAACCTGCAATCCTTGGAAGATCTTTGCAACCTGTTTTCGAAATCAGCAGCAAATTTAACTGTTTTGGGAAACCACTGTACACTTGTTAGCATCATAAACCACCTAAGGACACATGGAATCATCTCAATTCACCTCCATTTACTATAAATAGGGGCCTTAGTTGTTCATTGTTCTTGCACATTCAAAACAAATTTACAAGCAAACACTCATCTGAGTTCTCTGGAGCAACCTGGTTTTAAGGAGGCTCTATTAGTTCAAATTTTCGTGCTAAGGACCCTTGTAAGTGCTCTTAGCTTCTGTAATTAAGGTTTTATTAGTTTAATGACCAAAAGTCAAAGCTATCGTAATTGAGCTTTGACTTAGTGATTAATCACTAATGGTCCAGCCATTATTCGAATTGAAAGTGGCTATAAGTTGGTAATTATGTAGGTAATAAACCCTTAAAAGGGCACCTACTGATCATCACTCTAACTTGGTCAATTGTCGGGTCAAACTTTATATTAAAAAGTCAACAGAAACCTGTTTTAACACTAAAATAACTTGTTAAATAATGTAAAAACATGTCTAAGCATGTTCAACCCGACAATTCTAGGTTTAGGCTCGGTTCGCAACCGAAAGTCGCAAAAGAAGACTTTTGCTTTGACTTTCAGTTCTGACCCAATTTAGCTTGTTTTAGATATGCCTTAAGGTTCCTTTAGGACCATATTATAAGTTAGTAAAACCCTCTGAGGTTATACTACATGGTTCCTTATTTATCCGATTCATTTGCATGTTTCCGTTAATTGCTTAAATGTTGACAATAATGCCCTTTTGATATTAAAACGAGATTTTTGAAAATTTGAGATGACAAAAACCTTTATTACTGATTTATAAACATGTCCTAAAAATTTGACATCAGTTTGAGGTCTAAATTAGGAGTTATGCTCAATATTGTAATTTGCAAGCTTTTTATTAATTAAACGGCATTATTAGCATAAAGCCTATTTAAACCCAAATTTCTACACCAAAATTTTTACCCACTGATGTAATATAATATTTTTGAATTTTTGAAGATTTTTAATTATTTTTAAACTGATCATAATATAGGGTTCTTGCTTTGATTCGGTAATTGACGGTGATACCCTTTTCGTGAATAAAATGAGTTCTACATAACATTTTGATACCAAACATTTTGCTACTGATTTTATATGATAAATAAAGTATTTTGAACTTTATAAACAGATCAAAAACTCAGATTTCCTTATATAACCTGAAAATCGCTTAAAACCGACTTTTTACGCGTTTTAAATTAAAACTATTTTGACACATAAGACTTAATACCTACTGATGTTTTAAGAAATTTCTATACTTTAACAGTAAGTAAAAGTTTTGAACTCAGATTTCCAAATTTGACCTTTAAAGCTTATGTGAAATGACCAAAATGCTCCTACGGTGCATAGTTTGGTTATAAATGATAAATTTCACATATGTTTAATAACCTACTAAAATAAATATTTTTACTGATGATTTTAGACCAGAACCTCAGATTAATATTTAATCTCTTTTATAACCTTTAAAATGACCAAAATACCCCTACGGGGCTTAAATTGATTTTTAATCCGTTTTGGGCATAATGGAAGGTATCCTACTGATATCATAACACATTTTAAGCATATTAACTTAGGGAACCTGTTCATGACTCATTTGGTTAACCATTATGCATTTTTCACGTTCGGTGCGGTTTATGTGACTAGTTTGCATAAATTGACCGAAACGGGTCAAACCTTATCATTTTTACCTCAAAATCCAGAGTGTGTTTAGTTTACCCATATTATACAAGTCTTCATACTTGTCGGGTCTAAACCACATTCTAATCCGATCTTCACTTAATCTTGCGTTTGAACCGTAAACCTTTCTTTAAAAACTAACCGGTCTAAGTTTAAACTTAAGTAAGACCCGTTAGGAATCTAATAGGTTATTAAAACCTTCGTTCCAGATTTAGGAGCCCAGTAAAAGATATTTGCACTTGCTGATTGTATACGGCTGGGATAAATTTGTATAATTTGCTCAGGTAAAACTTTTAACATATTTTTCGTTATACGGGCTTGGGATACGGTATTATAATAATACTGCTTGGTCGGGTGTGTAGTTATTTAAATCGGATTGTGATTAATATACTTACATAACCCATTTTAATCTGTCTTGTTTGTTATATGGCCTTTGGGGGGTTAATGACCATGTCCTGGATATCCTCGGCTCATTCATTGAAATGGCCACGACTTAAGCACGGGGTGTAGGCATACACCTGACAGTTGCGTATGTATAAAAGTATCCCACAATAAGGTATTCCTTGTGGGCATTATACTTGTGGTGTGTCAGTTAATCTTGTCCGGCTCTTCTAACCGGCCCTGATGGACGACAAACATGTAAAACTGTATACATGATTGTTTTTATAATAATTGTCCCAAGTTATAAAAGATTATTTGTGCCTTGTGCATTAAAATCAAATTTTCTTAAATATTTTCAAAAGTGTTGGTTAATTGTATTTACCAGTGTAAATTGACGTATTTTCCAAAAGGTTAAGTGTAGGTACTATGCGAAATAGGCTGGCTACTCCTGAGTGAATAAATAAAGAAGTCTTGCAAGCTTTGTCACTTAAAAATCTGTTGAACAATATTTTCCTTTGTTTTGATCCGCCTGTGGATCCTTTTACATTCCGTTTGTAATACTTATGTTACTTTCATTTTGGTTGTAATATTATTACTTTCAGACTTCCGCTGTGCATTGAACTGTGATAAATTGACTATGATGATATCAACTACGTCACGATACTCCCCACCGGGCCCACCGGTAATACGTGGAAATATCAGGGTGTGACAGATCTCCACGAAAATCCTAAGTACCCGTTTCTTCTAAGAAACGAAGTACAAGGTACAAGTTACAACTCTGGACAAATACTCCAAAGTACCACTTTAAATCTTTAATTGGATACCTAAGGGTACTTCCGTAAGTCCTTAATTGGTCTTACACAATATACATATAATATCTTCCTAGTTCACGATATTTTACGCAGCATATGGTTTCAAAGAATTATACATGTTTTCAAAAACCTTATACATGATTTTAAAATCATCTCACGTGGTTTTAAAACATTTTGTAAACATATATACCTAGTACATGATTTCAAATTTTTTTTACATAAGGTTTCAAAAACATTAAACATATTTTCAAAGATCCCATGCATAATTTTCGAAGGCAATCTGCTCGTATGTTGCTTTAGCATACGTAGTACGCAATTTTCTAGAACACTCTACTTCGTATGTCGGCTTAGCATGCTTAGCACAATGATTTCAAGGATCCATTTGCTTCATTTGTTGACTTAGCATATCTAGCACCTTGATTTCATAAACACTATACTTCGTATGTTGACTTAGCATACCTAGTACAAGGTTTCAAAACATTGCTCACTACACAAATTCCAAATCCTTGTAGAGTCTTACTATCTTCATAGTTAGATTCTTGTGGATGTTTAAAGCGCAAAATCAAAATCCTTAAGTGGATTTTTGTGTGCTTTAATACGTATGTTACGATTCAATGAGAACAAAACCGATCCTTATGAGATCATCCTATCTTTATAAGATAGATTCTTGAGGATGTTTAAAATACTAATCGAAGTCCATTGATTAGATTCTTGGTGTACTTTAAATGCATGTGTACAAATCGACGACAAGTTAATAATAAACTAATAACAAGTTGGTAACCAAGTTGAAAATTGTGTGACAATGTGATTATGTGCTTACGTGTTTATGTGTTGACCTAATTAAAGAAACTCTATGGTAATCTAGTCAAAGTATTCACAAGACTATTCGTTTGATTCTATCCCCTACACATTATAAAATAAACTGTGCGGACTGTGTAAGGAATTACGTAATTATGGATGCATACATAATTATGGAATTCAGTGCACAGAAACACAGCAAGTTTTGTCATGTGTTAACTTAAACAAGAAACAAAAGTTATCTATATTCATTTCCATTTCTGATGAAGTATCCACTGAGGAAAAATGAACTAGCTATTCATTTTTCGCTTCTGAAAGAGATATCCACTAGGAAATGAATAATCTGTTCAAGAACCGTGTTCATTTTCATTTCTGATGAAGTATCCACTGAGGAAAATGAATTATCCATTCATTTTCGCTTCTGCAGAAATATACACTAAGGAAAAGTACAAATTCATTTTCATTTCTAATGAAATATCCACTGAGGAAAATAAACTATCCGTTCATTTTCGCTTCTAAACAAATATCCACTGAGGAAAATGAATAAATTCATTCCACTTCTGATGTAGTATCCATTGAGGAATATGAATCATTCATTCATTTTTGCTTCTAAAGAAATATCCATTGGGGAATGAATAATCCTATATCGATTCTTTCATTAATATTCTTTACAATAATCCTTCATTTCCACTTCTGACGAAGTATCCACTGAGGAAAATGAATTATCCATTCATTTTCGCTTCTGAAGAAACATCCATCGGGGAAATGAATATTCTTTACGATAATTCTTTCATTTCCACTTCTGACGAAGTACCCACTGAGGAAAATGTATTATCCATTCATTTTCGCTTCTGAAGAAATATCCATCGGGGAAATGAATACTCTTTTGATAATCCTTCATTTCCACTTCTGACGAAGTATCCACTGAGGAAAATGAATTATCCATTCATTTTCGCTTCTGAAGAAACATCCATCAGGGAAATGAATATTCTTTACGATAATTCTTTCATTTCCACTTCTGACGAAGTACCCACCAAGGAAAATGAATTATCCATTCATTTTCTCTTCCGAAGAAATATCCATCAGGGAAATTAATACTCTTTCGATAATCCTTCATTTCCACTTCTGACGAAGTATCCACTAAGGAAAATGAATTATCCATTCATTTTCGCTTCTGAAGAAACATCCATCGGGGAAATGAATATTCTTTATGATAATTCTTTCATTTCGACTTCTGACGAAGTACCCACTGAGGAAAATGAATTATCCATTCATTTTCGCTTCCGAAGAAATATCAATCGGGGAAATGAATAACTTATTCAACAATTCTTCATTTCTACTTCTGACGAAGTATCCATTGAGGAAAATGAATTATCCATTCATTTTCGCTTATGAAGAAATAACCATTGAGAAATGAACAACTTATACATTCCTTCATTTCCATTTTCGATAAAAGTATCCATTGGGGAAAATGAATTATCCATTCATTTCCTCTTTTAAAGAAATATCCATTGGAAATGAATAACCTATTCACTTTTCATTTTCCCTTCTGACAAAGAATCCATTGAGGAAATGAATTATCCATTCATTTTCGCTTTTGCAGAATATCCACTGAGGAAAATGAAATACAAATCCTTGTAGAATCTTCCTTAATAGTTAGATTTTTAAAGGGACACTTAAAGTACTTCTTTTAAATCCGCGATAGGATTTCTAAGAAAGCTTTACTAAACACTGAAACAAAGGGGCCAAATCCTTACAAGATCTTTCTATCTTAATAGTTAGACTCTTAAGGATATTCACAGAACTATTGGTTAATTTGGTTCTATCATTAATCAAATCTCTCATTCCCACTTCCTGCTTTAATCAAGGGAGTATCCTTTAGGGGATGAGCATCGTAGGTATAACAGCCCGTTCCCAATTCCAGCATTATCTGAGGAAGCATCCACTGGGGAATGACAAAGTTATGCCTTACGTGGAGATCCTTGATGGGTTAGTCTATACAAATAGATAACACCCTAGATTCCATGCAAGACAATTGTTTCACACAACTATACAGACAGACTCCTACGAATAAAATTCGGGACCAAATTTCCTAAAGTAGGGGAGACTATGACATCTGTGTCTCTACGACTATCATACAAATGCAAATCCATTGAAATCTTGTGTTTCATTCTTGGTATTTGTACAATTATGTGTGAAATTTGCACATATCAATCCTAGTTCAATTTCAAGCTCTAAATCGCTTTAGGGAAAGTTATACGCAAACTATTACGTAAACATAATCAGTTTAATGCGACAAACACTCTGGGATAGTGACATAAGCTTAACATACCTTAAATAACCTTTACATAACTTAGAAATAAGTTTTGATGGGTTTGGTGTGTCAAAAACAAGTTTATTCGCTCACAGGGACTATTTGCGACAAACTGCGAAAGCCTGCCGATTCGTACAGTAACGTACACTCCGGAACAAGATCATAAGCTAAACATACCCTAAATATCCTTTACATATCTTAGAAATAATCTTTGAAGGGTTCGGTATGCGAAAATGCGCTTATTTGATCAATAGGGACTAAAAGCATAAAAAAGTGCATAAGTTTGCATTTACGCGCATATCTTACGTTCTGAACATATCCGGACATCCAAAAATTTTTGTAATCATTAAAATATTGTATTTTAGTGATTGGAATGTAAAAATACCATTCTTCGCGTAATTTGGATCGTTTTTCGCGTCCGTTCGAGTTCCGTCGTAATTAACCGAATAACGTGACCGTACGACCAAACAAACCGACATCCATGATATTTTCAAGCATATTTTAAGTACCCTATGCTTTAACATCCTTGTAGAGCCTTGAAATGGGGTTAACGGGAGTTAAACGTGTCGAAAATCAAGTTTTGGAGCTGCAGGGACTTGTTTTGACAAGTTTGAAAGTTCTGACTAGCACTCTGTCACACCCTGACTTTTGCGGAAGCGTATGATGTGTGACTTGTTCAATATCATTGCATTCAATTATAATAAACAACTATATGATTAAAACATGGTGTTCATCCATTCATAAGTATAAAATGTTACAACACAATTCATTTAGGTTTCAACCAACAAATCCTCAAGTTACGTTACACATCAAAAGTGGATGACATATAAACTTGAAATTTACGTCTTGAAAACAACACCAGTGCCCAAGATCCATCTTGTTTCCTGAAATACATGTAATTTTGAAAGCATCAACAAAAGTTGAGCGAGTTCATGTGTCTCTGTATGAGTTCGAATAATCTTGTAAACATTTGTATGTTGTCACACCCCGACCACGTGGAACATACAAAACGTGGCGGAAACGTCGGGGAGTGTTGTAACAGAATTAATGTTTCACAACCTTGGAAATTAAAGTTTCGTTTTATTCAATATAAGTGTTACAATGTCTAAACAAACATGGAAATACAACATAATTAACTAGTCTGCATCTTTTATTGTCACTAAGGCCCATGTCCGCCTAAGTGTATCTTGATCATCTTATGCAACAGCTCCTGAAAAACACATGTGAAAATATGGTACGTCAGCATAAAAATGCCGGTGAGATACATAGGTTTTGTGAAAATAGGCTTCATGACTTATGTTTGAGAAAATGTTTAGTCATGAACCTTGTTATTTGCTTTGTTTTGTAAATCATTTGAAAATCGATAAGATCAGATGATATGTAGAAATAAATGAATAATGTATGGTTAAATGAATAACCATAGTAAAATGGATTTGTATAAGATAAGTTGTTTGTAAAACAATGTCTTGTGAAAAGTATGTTATTTGTATAAAATGTTATATGTATCAAACTGAAATGATCCAAATAACGCTACAATATGTAATACCATACAAACACTTATATATAGGAAGTACCAGCGGCGTATCCACCATGCTTGTATCATATTACACACGTATCGTTACTTAATCATTTAATCAAACCAAACCACCAAAGTAATGTTTAACAATAGTAGAAATGTTTATGTATGGTCAAATACGGTTCACAGATACAAACGGTTCACAGATACAAACGGTTCACAGATACAAACGGTTCACAGATACAAACGGTTCACAGATACAAACGGTTCACAGATATCAACGGATCACAGATACAAACGGTTCAGATAGTCAAATGTTTACAACGGTTCAATATGTAGTATAATGTGTTCATATGCTGGATAAGCATATGCAACAGAAAAGCAATGAAAAACAATGTACTAAGTATGCACATAATGGACATACATAGCATAAAGTGTATTGAAATCATGTACTATAATGTACTAACGAACATAGCAGTATATGATGTTAAAACAGGAAAGCATGAAAGTAACAAGTAGGCACATGTGTTCCACCCCAAAACAGTTTGGAAAACAGTAAAAGAGGGGTCTATGTACTCACTTGAGATTGCTCAGAAGTCCTATGATAACCACCAAGCAATGCTAGAGATCACGGAATCAAACGGCACCTAAATAGGTAACTACGTTAATTAATCGGACCTAAAACGGAAGATCTGATAGAATGAGGGTTCGTAAACCAAACGAGTATAGAGACTCGTGTCATATGGTTTAACAAAGCCTACATACTAATGAAACCTTAATCTAAGTGCCTTCGACCCATTACGACCCGTTTAGGTAGCTTATGCTACTTTAACGCGTCGTTCGCGTGAAACGCGTTCGGACCGCCTAACTAGTCCTATGACAAGTGTTATATGCCTAAACATGTTGCATAATCAGTTATGTGACAAAAGTTTAGGTTACATATGCTAAATTACCAATTATACATGAAAAGGGTATTCTGGTAATTTACCTAAGGCATATAAACTACCTATCATACAACTACTTAAACGATGTGACCATAGGGTATAACCTCGGAAGGTTATTCCCTACCTACTATGGTCACCTAATGTATTTGGTCGGATCCTAATGATCGACCAAACTGGGTCGGGTTCGAGGTATAAGCGATTTATTAGATCGCTTACCCTACGACCCTAGACAACGTGGTAATCAGTAGGCATAGTCCCAAGGGACTATGACCATCGTGATTACAATCACGTTGCGAAGTTCAAACGAACTTCGCATTGACCATTACTGGTCAACGTTGAAAGTCAAACAAAGTTTGACTTTCTGACTCGAAAAGCAGTAAAATAAGGAAAAGAACGAAAGAATACTTACCCAGGGTCCCCGAATGCTAATCCCGATTCAAGAATCTCAGGTATGAAACAATGGTTTCAACTTAGAGTTTCTAAAATCAGAATTCTAGTGCATTTGTAGTAATGGGGGGTGGGGTATTTATAGTATTCGGAGAACCGTTAAGATCGTTTCATGGAAAACGTGCCACGATCCAAGGCGTACACTTGTCGGGATGTTATGGTGCCTAAATTGCCACTAACCATAAGGATTTGACATGTGGAAGAGGGATTGGAGGTGCTAAACAGCTGCAACCAGCTGTTAAATGCAGTTAATCTGGTCTGATAGTGGGAAGCGGCCCGCTTCAGGATCAGTCAAAGACAATGCGGGCCGCATGGCCCTTCTGATCTGCACATATGTTTGAAAAATGACAGTTTCAGTCCCTGCACGTGTTTAAGGCCATTTCCGACACTTCTAAGGCCCGTAAAGCCAACTTTAAGGCCCTAAAATGTTGCCTAAACATTGTGGACATGAAAAATGCTCAAAAATATGCCGGGTGTTGGTTCGTTTGGTCGTACGAACGCGATGTTCGCTTAATTACGACGGAATGCGCATAAGCGCGAAAAACGATCCAAATGATGCGACGAATGGATTTTTCTTAAGGCGAACACTAAAATATAATGTAGTCATGCTTTCATAAATTTTTGGATGTCCGGATGTATTCAGAACGTAAGTTATGCGCGAAAATGCAAACTTGTGCACTTTTTGACGCTTTTAGTCCCTGAATGACACAAAAGTTTATTTTAGCATACCGAACACCTCAAAGCCTATTTCTAAGCTATGTAAAGGATATTTATGGTATGTTTAACTTATGGTCATGTTCCGGAAGGTCTGTTACAGTTCAAATTGACATACTTTCGCAGTTTGTCAATTTTAGTCCCTGTGGACGATTTAACTTGATTTTTGCAATACCAAAGCCTTCAAAACTTATTTCTAAGTTATGTAAAGGTTATTTAAGGTATGTTAAGTATATGTCACTATTCCGGAGTGTTTGCTGCATTTAAACTGGTTATATTTACGCATTAGTGCGCGTATAACCTTCCAGAAAGCGATATAGAGTTTGAAATCGAACAAGAATTGATATGTGTAAACGATACACATATTTTTACAAATCCCAAGTATGAAATACAATATTTCATTGGTTGGGCATTTGTTTGATGGTTGAAATGACACAGGTGTTACAGTCTCCCCTACTTTAGGAAATTTCGTCCCGAAATTAATTCGTAGGAGTCTGTTTATGACTTTGTGTCAAATAGTCACCAGAGATATGTAGGACATAATCTGGTTATTTTCCTCAACGGATAATTTTCAGAAGCGAAAATGAACAAACAGAGTCATTTTCTTCAATGGTTTCTTCGGAAATGGAAAATAAAGGAGTTAATTAAGCGGATATACATTTCCCTCAACGGATATTCTTCAGAAGTGAGAATGAATGGATGATTCATTCTTTCTCAACGGATTCTTCGTCAGAATTGGGAATGAAGGAAAATCCACGGATATTCATTTCTCTCAACGGATATTCTTCAGAACGAAAATGAACAAACGGGGTCATTTTCCTCAACGGTTTGTTCTTCAGAGTTTGAAATGAAAGAAAAATCAACGGATATTCATTTCCTCAACGGGTAATCTTCAGAAACGAAAATGAAATAACGGAGTCATTTTCAACGGTTGTTTCCTCAGGTACGGAAATGAAGGACTACACAACGGATATTCATTTCCCCAACGGATAATCTTCAGAACGAAAATGAACAAACGGGGTCATTTTCCTCAACGGTTTGTTCTTCAGAGTTTGAAATGAAAGAAAAATCAACGGATATTCATTTCCTCAACGGGTAATCTTCAGAAACGAAAATGAAATAACGGAGTCATTTTCAACGGTTGTTTCCTCAGGTACGGAAATGAAGGACTACACAACGGATATTCATTTCCCCAACGGATAATCTTCAGAAACGAAAATGAACTAACGGAGTCATTTTCAACGGTTATTTCTTCAGAGTTGGAAATGAAGGACTACACAACGGATATTCATTTCCCCAACGGATAATCTTCAGAAACGAAAATGAACTAACGGAGTCATTTTCAACGGTTATTTCTTCAGAGTTGGAAATGAAGGACTACACAACGGATATTCATTTCCTCAACGGATAATCTTCAGAAACGAAAATGAACTAACGGAGTCATTTTCAACGGTTATTTCCTCAGAGTTGGAAATGAAGGATTACACAACGGATATTCATTTCCTCAACGGATATTCTTCAGAATGAAAATGAATGGATAATTCATTTTTCTCAACGGTTATTCTTCAGAATGGAAATGAAAAGATAAACAACGGATATTCATTTCTTCAACGGATATTCTTCAGAAGTGAAAAATGAATAGCTAGTTCATTTTTCCTCAACGGATGCTTCATCAGAATTGGAAATGAATAGGGTTAACTCTAGATACATGATAGAACTTGCTGTGATTTTCGTGCACTAAATTCCATAATTATGTATGCATCCATAATTACGTAATTCCTTGCACAGTCCGCACAGTTTGTTTTATAATGTTGTGGGGAAAGATGTCGAACTTGTGATGACGGTGACTAGACTACCATAGGGTCCTTTTAATTAGATCAACAGAGGATCTTCTTAATTAGGCCACAAAGGAGTCCTTTCAGCTTGTATCATCCAGTTTAACTAGACCACTCAAGGGATCTAATTACGAAGTAGTACCTTATAATCCAAGGGACTTTAACTACAGCGTAGAAGTCTATTAAGGATTTTAGGTAGTACCTTTTGGGTATCCTACTATGAATCTCTTGCACAAGGATATGTAAGATTCTACGAGGATTTGGATAATATAATTTGAATCACATGACACATAAAAGATAACACATAAGCACATAACCACATAATTGTTTAATTGTTATTATCTTGTTATTGATTGCTATTAACTTGGCACCTCGTACTTCGTTTCTCTTGGAAGAAACGGGTACTTAGGATTTTCGTGAAAAACGCAAGAGATCATACAATGGAAGAAATTTGGGAGTAGTTTGTTCTTCAAGGAATGCGGTTCCTTGATTGTCGGTATTGTAGGGGATATGTTGTTTATACATACAATCACATAAATACATTGCAATGTAAATAAAAGATTTATTTATAAACAACGATAACAACTGTTTCTTGGATCTTGACAACAAAAGAAGATAATACATAAGACGTAATTATTTCTAAACGACGTTGTCTTCTGGTAGATCATATGCTCATCCCTGCGCTGGATTTGCATTAGCAAGCCTTGGGCAATTCCTACGAAAATGGCCCATCTCGCCACAGTTGTAGCAAGATCCCGGTGGAAATCGAGCTTGAGCAGGATTATTGCCAGTTTGATTTGGTGCAGCTGCGGTTGGGCAAACCCTAGCTGTATGACCTATAAGTCCGCAATCTTGGCATGTGCGGCACTTCACCCCAGCATAATGATGTAGGCCACATTGGTTGCACAAGGGTGCAGTTCCGTTGTAGGGTTTCCTAGCAGGGGGTTGAGCTGGTTGGTTGGGGACGGCTTGATCATTGTGAGTAACCACGGCGAAGTTCTGAGAAGCCTTTCGCTTCTTTGACTTCTTAGAGGATCCAGTCTGTTCATCCATGGTCTTTGATTCCTCGATTGGTTTCGATTCCTCGACCAGTTTCTTGTCATCCTTTCGGAAAAGCTTACGTTTCCTGATCTGCGATTCAGTCAAGGTTGCAGATAGCTCAATGGCCTGCCTAACAGTAGTAGGGTTGCTACCAGTCAAAATGTCTTGTATTGAATCAGGGAGGCCATCAATGTACTTTTCGATTGCCTTATCCAAAGGCGTGACCATGTTTGGGCATAATAGACTTAACTCCTCATAACGGTCCGTGTAGGCTCGATGCTCACCGCTATCCTGCTTAAGATCATCAAATTCCCTTTCCAAAGCTCTGATCTCGTGACGAGGACAAAACTCCTTCATCATGAGAGCCCTAAGTTCGGCCCACGTCTGTGCTAGAGCAACTTCTGCACCTCGATCTCTCATAACCCCGTTCCACCACGTAAGGGCCCTCTTCTGGAACACACTCGTAGAAAACTCGACCTTGCGATTGTCAGGACACTGCACGTGGCGGAAAGTATTCTCAATGCTCTTGAACCATTGAAGAAGCCCGGTCGCTCCCTCAGAACCACTAAACTTGAGTGGTTTTGCCGAGTTAAAACTCTTGAAATTGCATGGACCATTGTTGTTGTTGTTGGCTTGATTCCATAGAGCAAAGAGGTTTGGGAATTGAGCAGCCATTTGCTGCGCAATGATTTCTGCCAGCTCGGCAGTCGCTATCTGGTTTTCGCGTCGAGGAGGCATTCTAAAAGAGGAAACATGAAAGGAAACGAGTGAGAGAAATAGACGAAAAGAATGAGATGAACAAATCTGCTGAAAGCAAGGATAGTGGTCATTTGTTTGTTACTACAAAGCAACAAACGACACACAGTGACTAATCAAAGTAGATGAGTCAAAAAATAATGTATCATGAAGACATGCTCGCCTATAAGTGAACACTCATCCCAAGAATTCCCAGGTAAGCACAACTGGTCTCGCGTCTGATGAGATGTATACGAAGTGCTTGCCTAGACAGAAAACCCAGAATACATGCATTCACCCTTCCAGTTTGCACGTGTTCACATTATTTAAAACCCAAAACCTTGACGAGATTTTGAAAACTCAAAGGGTTCAAAACCTTATAATAGAGAGTTCAAAACCTTACAATAGAGGGTTCAAAACCTAGTAATCAATCATCCTAGAACAGATGATTAGTTTTCGAAGCGGTTTTGAAATTTATGTTCTTGTTGTGGTAGTCGCCTAAGGATAGGTGACGGTATGTTTTATGACTAAACGCAAGTAAACTTGCGTTAGGGTCCTAGAAAGGTTATAGACTAGGTCAAAGCATTACTAATAACCTAATTCCCTATAACCATAAGCTCTGATACCATCTTTTCTGTCACACCCCGACCACGTGGAACATACAAAACGTGGCGGAAACGTCGGGGAGTGTTGTAACAGAATTAATGTTTCACAACCTTGGAAATTAAAGTTTCGTTTTATTCAATATAAGTGTTACAATGTCTAAACAAACATGGAAATACAACATAATTAACTAGTCTGCATCTTTTATTGTCACTAAGGCCCATGTCCGCCTAAGTGTATCTTGATCATCTTATGCAACAGCTCCTGAAAAACACATGTGAAAATATGGTACGTCAGCATAAAAATGCCGGTGAGATACATAGGTTTTGTGAAAATAGGCTTCATGACTTATGTTTGAGAACATGTTTAGTCATGAACCTTGTTATTTGCTTTGTTTTGTAAATCATTTGAAAATCGATAAGATCAGATGATATGTAGAAATAAATGAATAATGTATGGTTAAATGAATAACCATAGTAAAATGGATTTGTATAAGATAAGTTGTTTGTAAAACAATGTCTTGTGAAAAGTATGTTATTTGTATAAAATGTTATATGTATCAAACTGAAATGATCCAAATAACGCTACAATATGTAATACCATACAAACACTTATATATAGGAAGTACCAGCGGCGTATCCACCATGCTTGTATCATATTACACACGTATCGTTACTTAATCATTTAATCAAACCAAACCACCAAAGTAATGTTTAACAATAGTAGAAATGTTTATGTATGGTCAAATACGGTTCACAGATACAAACGGTTCACAGATACAAACGGTTCACAGATACAAACGGTTCACAGATACAAACGGTTCACAGATACAAACGGTTCACAGATACAAACGGTTCACAGATATCAACGGATCACAGATACAAACGGTTCACATAGTCAAATGTTTACAACGGTTCAATATGTAGTATAATGTGTTCATATGCTGGATAAGCATATGCAACAGAAAAGCAATGAAAAACAATGTACTAAGTATGCACATAATGGACATACATAGCATAAAGTGTATTGAAATCATGTACTATAATGTACTAACGAACATAGCAGTATATGATGTTAAAACAGGAAAGCATGAAAGTAACAAGTAGGCACATGTGTTCCACCCCAAAACAGTTTGGAAAACAGTAAAAGAGGGGTCTATGTACTCACTTGAGATTGCTCAGAAGTCCTATGATAACCACCAAGCAATGCTAGAGATCACGGAATCAAACGGCACCTAAATAGGTAACTACGTTAATTAACCGGACCTAAAACGGAAGATCTGATAGAATGAGGGTTCGTAAACCAAACGAGTATAGAGACTCGTGTCATATGGTTTAACAAAGCCTACATACTAATGAAACCTTAATCTAAGTGCCTTCGACCCATTACGACCCGTTTAGGTAGCTTATGCTACTTTAACGCGTCGTTCGCGTGAAACGCGTTCGGACCGCCTAACTAGTCCTATGACAAGTGTTATATGCCTAAACATGTTGCATAATCAGTTATGTGACAAAAGTTTAGGTTACATATGCTAAATTACCAATTATACATGAAAAGGGTATTCTGGTAATTTACCTAAGGCATATAAACTACCTATCATACAACTACTTAAACGATGTGACCATAGGGTATAACCTCGGAAGGTTATTCCCTACCTACTATGGTCACCTAATGTATTTGGTCGGATCCTAATGATCGACCAAACTGGGTCGGGTTCGAGGTATAAGCGATTTATTAGATCGCTTACCCTACGACCCTAGACAACGTGGTAATCAGTAGGCATAGTCCCAAGGGACTATGACCATCGTGATTACAATCACGTTGCGAAGTTCAAACGAACTTCGCATTGACCATTACTGGTCAACGTTGAAAGTCAAACAAAGTTTGACTTTCTGACTCGAAAAGCAGTAAAATAAGGAAAAGAACGAAAGAATACTTACCCAGGGTCCCCGAATGCTAATCCCGATTCAAGAATCTCAGGTATGAAACAATGGTTTCAACTTAGAGTTTCTAAAATCAGAATTCTAGTGCATTTGTAGTAATGGGGGGTGGGGTATTTATAGTATTCGGAGAACCGTTAAGATCGATTCATGGAAAACGTGCCACGATCCAAGGCGTACACTTGTCGGGATGTTATGGTGCCTAAATTGCCACTAACCATAAGGATTTGACATGTGGAAGAGGGATTGGAGGTGCTAAACAACTGCAACCAGCTGTTAAATGCAGTTAATCTGGTCTGACAGTGGGAAGCGGCCCGCTTCAGGATCAGTCAAAGACAATGCGGGCCGCATGGCCCTTCTGATCTGCACATATGTTTGAAAAATGACAGTTTCAGTCCCTGCACGTGTTTAAGGCCATTTCCGACGCTTCTAAGGCCCGTAAAGCCAACTTTAAGGCCCTAAAATGTTTCCTAAACATTGTGGACATGAAACATGCTCAAAAATATGCCGGGTGTTGGTTCGTTTGGTCGTACGAACGCGATGTTCGCTTAATTACGACGGAATGCGCATAAGCGCGAAAAGCGATCCAAATGATGCGACGAATGGATTTTTCTTAAGGAGAACACTAAAATATAATGTAGTCATGCTTTCATAAATTTTTGGATGTCCGGATGTATTCAGAACGTAAGTTATGCGCGAAAATGCAAACTTGTGCACTTTTTGACGCTTTTAGTCCCTGAATGACACAAAAGTTTATTTTAGCATACCGAACACCTCAAAGCCTATTTCTAAGCTATGTAAAGGATATTTATGGTATGTTTAACTTATGGTCATGTTCCGGAAGGTCTGTTACAGTTCAAATTGACATACTTTCGCAGTTTGTCAATTTTAGTCCCTGTGGACGATTTAACTTGATTTTTGCAATACCAAAGCCTTCAAAACTTATTTCTAAGTTATGTAAAGGTTATTTAAGGTATGTTAAGTATATGTCACTATTCCGGAGTGTTTGCTGCATTTAAACTGGTTATATTTACGCATTAGTGCGCGTATAACCTTCCAGAAAGCGATATAGAGTTTGAAATCGAACAAGAATTGATATGTGTAAACGATACACATATTTTTACAAATCCCAAGTATGAAATACAATATTTCATTGGTTGGGCATTTGTTTGATGGTTGAAATGACACAGGTGTTACATATGTAAGCCTTTATAATCCGGTATGAAAGCGTCTATGAATAGATCATTAATGTGCATCTAAGACATTAATATGTGTGGTGTGTAAGAAGTGCTCAAACCTCGCGAATTTCCTCCGGGCCATCCGGCGGGAACGACATAGTCACCACATGCGGCCACACAAGGACCGATGGGTGGGGCTCGCTACACCCAAATAGATCTACCACTCATGCCCCTCGGTCCAGGGCCGGCTCAACCGATCGAGAGGCCCAAAGCAAAACAAAATTCGGAGGCCCTAACTATGTATCAACTAATAAATTTTCAAACTTTTGTGACTTCTATTGTATATCAGCTCTTCCCTCCGTTCCTAGATATGCCAGCCAGTTGCTCACCAAGGCCCAAATTACATTAATCAAAAAAAGGTTTGGGGGCCCTATTCACCTGGAGGCCTAAAGCAAACGCTTGCTTTCACTACCCCAAGAGCCGGCACTGCCTCGGTCTATACTAGATTAATGGCACTTAAGAGAGATACTACATCATCCGCGTGATCTAACAGTTCATTCCTTAGCTATATCATACCAATGAAACATTTGAAACATTAAAGCATTTGAAACATTTGAGACATTTGAAACATGCATCTCACCCCCAAGAGTTATAATACTGAAAACAGTTAAAAGAAAAGGGGGACATGAACTCACAGATTTACGTCCTGTATCCTGTTACTCAAAGAACTCCTCCTGATGTCGTATCACTACCTACATACGTGCTAAGTCTTATTAGACGTTAAAGTCGTGTAACGACTCTTGGTCTTAGTTGCTTAGTAAGACTTATTTCGGAATTCTTGGTATACTTTGAGTTACATCTTTGATGCTCATTATATAATTCCAAGGTATATAATTATTAGTTAAAATAATATTATTTTAACTTAAATTATATTCATTTCATTATTTGGAATATTTGTTAAGATAATATATGTGACTTATTTCATTTTGTAATCCTTTCATGAATATTTTCCAAGTATGGGTGCACTTATACTTGTGTATTTTTAGTCTCGTGTATTTGTGTATTTTGCCAAGTATTGGTGGCATACTCCGGTGTGTATTTGTACGTATGAGAATACGTATTTTCTTGTATTCATTAAGTATTTTATACTTAATTTTGTATTTAATTTTCCGGAATATTATTTTTAATCAACTAAAAATCATCAATGTATATTTTTAAAATATATGTATTTTAAGAAAACTTTTGTAGAAAATTTTCTATAAACTTTACTCGGAAAAAATCATTATACTTTCATAGAAAGATTTAAAATAATATATTTTCAAGATTAACTTAGAAAATATTTATATTTCTAATTTTCACCCCAAATAATATGTTTTTAGTTGTTTAAGGAAATATACATTTTCTTGAAAATTAATATATCTTCTGATTGTTCAAGAAAGTATATATATTTTTCTCCACTAAAAAATAATGTATTTTCTACTTGATAAATATGATATATCTTGTAATACTTGTAAAAATCATATTTTCCGTTTCTTTGGTTTCCAAGATACCGTTTAACTCCATTGTCGAAATATATGAATTTAATTCCGGAATATATATATATATATTCACAGTCCATAATCCTTGTTTGGTTTGTCCAAAATTTGAGTATAATTTATATATTTATTTTCTTGAAATTTTAGTAATATTTTGTATTACAATTTTGGTATATTTGGTGAGTTATATTATTTTCAAGTTCCTAAAATAACATAACTAATACACATAATATACATGTAGCACACAATTGACATCTAAATATATATTCTCCTAAATATATACTTAGTCACTTTTATTTAGCAAAAATCAACCTCCATATTTGTAATTTTTGTAACAAAAATTATGGCAAGTTTTTATATGAAAACAATGACCAAAATTTACTTGTAAACAATTGTTTAAAAAATATTTTTCTAAGTGTTTAATTTCTACAAAAATTTTCTATAGTTTCCCCTTAAAAATGGAGGTTTCCATGCTTTAAAAAGCATATCATTTTCTTTTAAAATCCTCACCAATCATCAACAATTCAATCAAGACTTACCATGAGCCAAAAATATGCAATTTACACTATGACATGAACTTGAAACTTTGTAAAAATTTGTAGTAACTTAATATGTTGTTAAGTAAGTTTAGCTACCCCTAAAAATATGGTTATTTGTTTATAAATCTCATTCTTGAAAAATTTAATCTTTTACAACTTGTTATGATGATTTTCTAAAACTGATTTTCTTGTATTCTTCTTGTTATCAATATGTTTCTAGCTTTGGTTAAACACTTAAAACATGTTTAACCTCTTTAAAAATCATGATCTTGTAATTCTTGTAAGTAACTTTGGTTTCTTGAGAAAACTATTTTTGAAATCATCTATTTACAAGACTTATAACATGTATCAATCATCATCATGCTCAAAAACAATCTTTTATTCAAGTTCATGTTCCACATAAAGGATGACCATTATGATTTTCACAAGATTCATCCTCTCACTGCTGATCATGTGTTTAATCACAATCTAGCAAGCTTCTTATGATGATTAACATCATAAACACAAGAAATCAACAATCAAGTTACACACATACACTAAATCAGCTTAGATTTCAAGTTATTAAGCTTTATGTAGATTATCATCTTCTTGTTTCTTTGAGATTCATTAGATTAACTCATTACATAACCTTTTTAACCACCTAAATTAGAAGTAAAATCAAGTTGTAAGAAGCTTACTACTAGCACAATGGCTAGGGAAGAAATCAAGTTGAAGATGATGATGAACAAGGTGGATAGAAGCTCTAGGAGGTGGTCCTTCAAGTTCCAATGCTTCCAAGCTTCTTAACTTTGCTTCTTGCACTCTTGAATCACCTTAGATTGGTTGAGAATGATTGAAAAATGGAGGTTGAAGTGTGGGTGATGTGATCCGAGAGCAAGGAAGGGAGGAAGGAGGTTGATGAAGTTGTTTAAGTGTTGAAATGAGTTGGATGATGATCTTATGGTTATTTAAAAGACCTTCCAACAAACAAGTGTCTAATGGGTCTTATGTTCACTAATTGTCCTTCCCTCATGTCTAGAACCGGTTATGGGGAGGGGGGGGGGGTATGGTTGGTTTCTAATGATGGTTAAACTAGTTAGTTACATTTCAAGTATATTAGTTAGTGTTTTAGGCGTTATAGTGTTTTAGGGTATGTTATGATGTTCGGTGACCATAACTAGCTTCATAACACTAAAACAATGCTTCTAGTGAAAATTTGGTGTTTTGGGTAGTGTCCGGTTGTTCGGTTGGTTAGCGGTTCGTTAAGGTGCTAAATTACGCAGTTTAGTGTGCTTTATGTAGTCTTTCATGACAGTTTTGATTCCCGACACCTATGAAAGTATTCTGGACCATTAGACCATAGTTCTGCATCATATTTTGATACAAAAATGCTGATTTTTGCTGATTTTTATTGTTTTCTGCAGAATTCTGAAGTTTTTGTGTGTTTCGGGCACTTTCCAGCACTTAAATCATTACTATGAAGGCAGTTTTGTAATCCATACTTTCCTACACACTATTCTAGTGTAACTCTTGGTTTCGGGCTCATTCTGTGTCTTAATATCATGTCTGTTTGAGTACTGAACTCCCGTCAGTACTTCTAGTTTGTCTGATAACTGTGCTTACTTGGTTTTGTGCACTAATTGTATCACACTGTGTTGCATGCAATAGTGATTGATGCGTGTGTAGCGTGATATATTTTTATGTATATTTTAAGCCCCTTTTAACACTTTAGTCAAGTTTTAAATTTATAAAACACGATATTCTACTAACACTAAACACACATATGGGCAAGTGCACCCATCGTGAGCGTAGTATAGCGTTGGTAAGATACCGAGGTCGTCCAAAGATACAAGAGCTTTTAGTACCGATTTATCCTCAACGTCTAATCAAATCAAAATTTTAGAAAAGGTTTTAAACATGAACATAAAAACTAAAATTGCTGAAAAATAAAATAAAATAAAAACAGATAGACAAGATGAATCACTTGGATCAGACTCGCCTTTAGTGTAACCTTTGATGTTTTCCGCACTTTTCCACTTTTTAAGAGATTATCGTAGTTATAGTAGTAGGTCCCTCTTTTGAAGGTGACGTTACCCTCAACCCAGTAGTTTGAGTCAGCAAGGATACAATCCTAAAGGGTCGGAATATTGGAAGATAATTAATTAAGTAATTAATGCGTAATGTGGTAGGCTCCTCTTTTGAAGGTGACGTTACCCTCGGCTAAGTGGTTTGAGTCTGCAGGGATACAATCCCAAGTAGCCGGGTTAATGTATTAATAGTAGTTTACATATGAGGGGATCAAGCCATTCGCACCCCCGCCATCCAATACCAGTGGGTATTGAAGGAGGTCCTAGTAAGCTTGACCTAGGTCCTTGTAGGATCTATACACTGAACAATGCAAGAACCTTACCAAACCATTCCCTTAACCCCCGACCAGGTAGCCAACATATCTCTATATACATCGTAGAGATATGAATGGTGAAAATCTTTTATTTTATATAGACAGTAAAAAATAATGCCTAGACACCACTGACAAATGATAAGGAAGTTTCACCTTCAACATAAGAAACTACTTATTAAAGTCATTAATACAAAACCAAATAAAAAGTGCAAAAAGATTAAAAATCAAAAGTAATACACTAAATGCTTCTCTTCACCAAGTGATGTAAGAGACTTAGGCAAACATGGCCTTTGATTGTCAAGAACTCTTACTATCAATCTTGGATCCCGAGACTACTACACACACTCTAAGATGGATGATGGATGACGGTGGTGGATGTGGGTTGTAGTGGTGGTGGAGTGTGGGTGAAGTGGGAGAGAGGTGGTTTGCCAAGGGATGCCTTTGAAGTGAACCAAGCACCTCTATTTATAGCCTGCAGAGACGCCCGAACACGGCCCCATGTCCATCCTTATTCTCTTTCTTCATTAATTGCAATTTGTCTGTATTAGCTCCACATGCCCCCGTGTTCACTGGGCACGGCCCCGTGTGAAGAAGCGAATCTGTACTATCAAGATTTGCAAGAATTTGTGAATCTTAGCGTTGACCATGGCCCATGTTGAGCTGGGCACGCCCCCATGCTGGGAATAGAAGCTTCTATGACTTTGTCTTTTCTGCAGGTTCCTGGCCACGGCCCCGTGCCCGCTTCTGTTTCTTTGTTTTTGCTTGGGAAGATGCTATCGAGGGGTCGGGCATGCCATGTTTATTCCTTTTCTTGTATTTATGTTACATTTGGCTGCATATTTTTTCCTTTTGTTCAATTACACACATTTAGTCCTGAAAATACAAAAGGAAGACAAAAGCACACTTTTTCCAACATTAATACTAAAAAAGGGTTAGTTTTATGCCTCATTTGATGTAATTTATATGTTGCATTTTACACACATCAAATACCCCCACAGTTGAATCTTTACTTGTCCTCAAGCAAAACTCTTTATAATGTGGCTTACACGCCCAAATGGAATGGGTAGAAGAGAAGTTTTGGGCTTGTCTTGAGTGTCGGGAATCCAAGATCTTTTATTGGGCTTTATTTTTACGTTATTTACAATCCTATTCGTTATGATTTATTTAGAACGTTTCATAAGAAAAATTACTTATTTGGGCATAACATGCCTCTTTAAAATTCCATTTATATACAAGTTCACATACCTCATGGGAGATCACTCAACACTCGGCCGAAGATGTATTTTTGTGAAACACTCGAGACCGGCATGGAACTTACTTCTACCATATGCTTGCCAAGTAATCAATCCTCCTGCTTTTTAACTATAAATCTTTGTAAATATCAAGAGGACTTGGGGAAGGGTTAGGATTGGGTTAAAGGTAGGTGGTTTTGGGTTAGTGGTTAGTAAAAAGGGCGAAAAGCGTAAAAAGCGTCGGTCGTCTTAAAACCTTTTGTTTTTGTGACATTTTATTCAAACAAAGCATTTTCAAACAAAGTTTCTTTTGAGGAACTTGTTTATTTATTGTTAGACTTCATTATTTTTTTTTTTGATAAGCAATGTGACATGAAAACCGAGCTTTTTACTAAAATAAAGGGTTAAAATAAAAAGGGTTTTGGTGGGTAAAGGGTGTTTGTTTTGTGGGTTTAGAAATGAAAAGGTTTAGGCTCAAAGAGGTTAACTAGGGGGATTTTTGGGTAGGTTAAAAGAAAAAGAAAAATAATGGTGTTGAAAAGAAAAAGGGTTAGTCCTAATGCCTCCATCATTTACTTACTTGGGTTTAAGTTGGTAAGGACCGGGAATGTATCGTCATGGCAAGTTCTAGAGTCGTAAGAAACCAAGCGGCTATTCACACAAGAAACGAAAAATGAGCATTTAATTTAAAGATGTATGCTTTTATGCTCAATAAAGGCTCAAAACTCACTTTTGTGGGAATGGGTTTATAATGTGATCAAGTATATATAATCAGATTTTAACTAGATTTGTCATGCCGTTTCATAATTTTCTTATGTTGGTTCTTTTTATCACGACGCTATCGGTTGTAAATTTGTAAAAAATATAATCTTTTTAGAACTTGTTATTCCCAAATTAAACCAAGACAATTAAAAAAAATGAAAAGTTTTTGAAAAATTTTGGGGTGATTAGCGGTTCCAATAGAGTTTTGTGTAAGGCTAGTTATTAGAATTTGCAAAATTCAAGGTTTTAGCATCCCCCCACACTTAAATTACACATTGTCCTCAATGTGTCCCAAAAATAAGTTTTTAGGTTGATTTAATGTGTAAAAAGATGTTTAAAAAAAATTATGTTACTGGGCGTCTAGACACGGGCCCGTGTTGGTCCGGGCACGACCACGTGTTCAGATTGCCAGTATCATAATTTACAGAAGGCTGGGCACGGGGGCATGTTCAGTGAACACGGCCCCATGTCCAGTTACCTGAACTGGGCGTTTTCTGCAGAACCTTGGGCACGGGGCGTGTTGGGCTGAGCACGGCCCCATGCTGAACTTGCTGTAATGAAGAAAAATTGTCGGGAGGCTCTGTTTTTGCGTATGGGGCGCGGGTTCAAGTTTCCCTTAGTATCCTCCACCATTTAGCGTGTGTTGTATTCCTTACAACTTTATCCAAACACCATTTAATACTTTAAAAACCATTATTCATTAAAGAGTGAATTACATAAGATCCTAGAAATTTAAAAATAAAGCTAGAAATGAAAATCTAAAAGTTCCAAAGATAGATAGGTCAAGTAACGTAGAAAATCATTTCAAGGAGTTCTACCCTTATTGTAGGAATATCAAAAAACCCGGAAATAGGCATTGTAGAACTCGTAACCCAGGGATGTCCTTTAGATGTTGTTGAGCCATTCCTCTATCTCCCTCGGGAGGAAGAAGGCGGGCTCATTTTCCACAATGTCTTCTGGAGGAGGTGCGTTGGCAACCGGGACCCCATGTAATATGTCTTGAGGGGGTTCCGGGTGCATGACATACCATTCGGCTGGAATGATGACTTCTGGTACTACATTCCACCCCCTTTGTGTAATGATTGGTACCAAAGGAGGAAAAGCGAGAATATTCAACCTTTGGTGCAAAAGGTTGACTTCTCGAAGACATCCTTCTAGTCCCACCGTCAAATGATTTATACGGTCGACCAAGACTTCCTCTACTCCCGTCATTTCATCGATGGCCTTTCTCAAGGCATACACGTAGTTGACGAGAGAGCCTTCTACCGATGACCTTCTTCCACATCGGTCGTTCCTGGAGTGTGATGAAGATGTTCTGCTATTTCTGCTTGACATTCTAAGAAAACAATCCAAAAGAAATTTCAATTTAATGAAACAGTACCTCGGCCACGGCCCCGTGCTCGCTGAGCACGGCCCCGTGGCCACCTCTCTGCAGGTTTTTGAGACAAGGAATCTTGGAGTTTTAAATTATTTTTCTGACTTTAGAAACATTTTTAAGCATAACTAACTTAAAATAGTGTTGTAAAACTTATTTTTGACAAGATTCCTTGAATAAAAACCTACCAATTATCACAATAAAGCTTGAAAACATGGAGATTTCAAACCTTAATGGAGGTTTTGAGGAGAAAATGAAGAAGAAGGCAATGGACAAAAGTAGAAAAGACAAGATGGTTGTTGAGAACCTTCTTTAGAATATACCTTGTATGGCATATGTGAAGATCCCACCAGATCTTTGTCTTTGGAATGGGTCCAAGAGTGTAGGAATCTTGCTGCATTTATAGAAAATGACAGCACGCTGAACACGGCCCTGTGTCGGCTGAACACGGCCCCGTGTGCTGACAAAATTCTGACACTTTTTGTCCGTATTCTGACCAAAAGTCCGATCGGAATCTTTGGTTGGACACGGGGGTGTGCTGACCTGGACACGCCCCCATGGCTAGAAGTTTTTATGAAGTTTTGTCTATTTTAAGGAGTTTATCCGGATCGGGTGGTTCCTTACTGGATGGAACAACACCGAAGTGCCTGAGATACCTAAGTTGCCCTAGTTTTATACAAGAACGCAAGAGGTTATCGGAAAGGGTGATTCCTAACCTAAATACCCGTGGGCAAGACCAACTTTTATTTCCCTTATCCGGGCTCTCGTTAAAGAAGGTATATGCTGAATCGCACAGGTCTATGTATGCATTGGCGGAAACCGATGGGTAGTCCTTCATGGCGCAATCAACACAGGGATGACTATCGCTCAAGTCCTCGCAAGAGTTAGAGGTGATTTCGGGAGGAACGATGTTGTTATAATCTGAATGCGATCTCAATAATTCTCCTTGATCGTCGTCTTGAGATGAATTAGTTATTTCCATCTCAAGTTCTTTTATCCATCGGAGAATTACTTCTTCCATTTGAAATGATTCTTCAAGAATCATTTCATCTAGAAGGGATGATTGAGAGCATTCGAGGGAGAGATAGGGATTGTTTTTACTTTCGCCCATCTTAAGGCTACAGGAAAACAATGGGTCTATATAGTGGGGAATGTAATTTAAAAAATAACATTTTAAATCTTCATGAGATCGGCCACATAATTGACACCACGTACCATAAGAGGAGCGAAAGTGAAAATGATCAGTATCACTCATGTTTGCGTCAGAAATTACCAACCGTCGGGATTTTACGGTTCTGTTCACTATCTGAAACTTGGGCACGGGGGCGTGTTTAGCGGGCACGACCCCGTGTTCAGCTACTGTCTGACTTAAAACAGGATTGCCAGTACCAAAGATTGGGCACGGGGGCATGTTCAGCAGGCACGGCCCTGTGCTGAGCTCTGCAGAAACTGAAAAATTAAAAAAAAAATCCTAAAAAAAAGAAGAATAAGAAAAATGATTAGGCCGTTGATTCCTAACTTTTTTAAAATCCTCGTGTCCCCGGAAACGGCGCCAAAAACTTGATGCATGTGTAGCGTGATATATTTTTATGTATATTTTAAGCCCCTTTTAACACTTTAGTCAAGTTTTAAATTTATAAAATACGATATTCTACTAACACTAAACACACATATGGGCAAGTGCACCCATCGTGAGCGTAGTATAGCGTTGGTAAGACACCGAGGTCGTCCAAGGACACAAGAGCTTTTAGTACCGGTTTATCCTCAACGTCTAATCAAATCAAAATTTTAGAAAAGGTTTTAAACATGAAAATAAAAACTAAAAATGCTAAAAATAAAATAAAAACAGATAGACAAGATGAATCACTTGGATCCGACTCACCTTTAGTGTAACCTTTGATGATTTCCGCACTTTTGCACTTTTTAAGAGAATATCTTAGTTATAGTAGTAGGCCCTCTTTTGAAGGTGACGTTACCCTCAACCCAGTAGTTTGAGTCAGCAAGGATACAATCCTAAAGGGTCGGAATATTGGAAGATAATTAATTAAGTAATTAATGCGTAATGTGGTAGGCTCCTCTTTTGAAGGTGACGTTACCCTCGGCTAAGTGGTTTGAGTCTGCAGGGATACAATCCCAAGTAGCCGGGTTAATGTATTAATAGTAGTTTACATATGAGGGGATCAAGCCATTCGCACCCCCGCCATCTAATACCAGTGGGTATTGAAGGAGGTCCTAGTAAGCTTGACCCAGGTCCTTGCAGGATCTATACACTGAACAAGGCAAGAACCTTACCAAACCATTCCCTTAACCCCCGACCAGGTAGCCAACATATCTCTATATAGACCGTAGAGATATGAATAGTGAAAATATTTTATTTTATATAGACAGTAAAATAATGCCAAGACACCACGGACAAATGATAAGGAAGTTTCACCTTCAACATAAGAAACTAGTTATTAAAGTCATTAATACAAAACCAAATAAAAAGTGCGAAAAGATTAAAAATCAAAAGTATTACACCAAATGCTTTTCTTCACCAAGTGATGTAAGAGACTTAGGCAAACATGGCCTTTGATTGTCAAGAACTCTTACTATTAATCTTGGATCCCGAGACTACTACACACACTCTAAGATGGATGACGGATGACGGTGGTGGATGTGGGTTGTGGTGGTGGTGGATTGTGGGTGAAGTGGGAGAGAGGTGGTTTGCCAAGGGATGCCTTTGAAGTGAACCAAGCACCTCTATTTATAGCCTGCACAGACGCCCTGACACGGTCCCATGTCCATCCTTATTCTCTTTCTTCATTAATTGCAATTTGTCTGTATTAGCTCCACACGCCCCCGTGTTCACTGGGCATGGCCCCGTGTGCAGAAGCGAATCTGTACTATCAGGATTTGCAAGATTTTGCGAATCTTAGTGTTGACCATGACCCGTGTTGAGCTGGGCATGCCCCCATGCTGGGAATAGAAGCTTCTATGACTTTGTCTTTTCTGCAGGTGCCTGGCCACGCCCCCATGTCCGCTGGGCACGGGGCCATGGTCAGCCTTTTGTTTCTTTGTTTTTGATTGGGAAGATACTGTCGAGGGGTCGGGTATGCCACGTTTATTCCTTTTCTTGTATTTATGTTAGATTTGGCTGCATATTTGTTCCTTTTGTTCAATTACGATCATTTAGTTCTGAAAATACAAAAGGAAGACAAAAGCACACTTTTTCCAACATTAGTACTAAAAAGGGTTAGTTTTATGCCTCATTTGATGTAATTTATATGTTGCATTTTACACACATCAGTGATAAATAATTTTGCAACTTGTAATGCACTTGTATGTATATGACAGCTGTTATGGGTGGTTTTCTGCTCATATATCCTGAATAATATTCTGACTATGTTTCTTTTGTTGTAATCAGGATACCGAATCAGGATATTGGTAACATCCTGATACATTATCCTGGTAGTAACTAATTAACTCACGTGCAGATTGTTGGAACAAGTCTATAACGGTCAGGTGGACTTCTTCTCCTTAAGACTCGGGCAAATCTGTTGAATTATGGACGTTGAAGCCGGAAGACTTGGACTATAACGTTCACATAGGGAATATTCAATATATCCCGGATTTTAGTTTAACTATAAATAGGAGTGATTGGATCAGATAAGGACACTATCTCTCGAACTCTCTTTCTCTCTAGCTGCAAACTGTCACACCCCAACCGATGGCGGAAACATCGGGGTATGGCACTGAGCGAAACAGGTTGTCCAGAAGTTTCCATAACAATTATCATTACCAATCAATTTAAAGTAACATGTCCCATACCATGTCTCAAAAGGTAAAACAAATTATTACAGACAAAATGCAAGCAAATAATTATATTCCGACAACTCAGATTTTCAAATAAAGCAATTGTTTATCTGCTTCTAGAGACTCTTGATTTCATTTGTACAGACAACTATTTGTTGGCCTCTAGAGCCTTATTCTAGCCTCGATTTCCTAGCAGATAAGCATTCTAAGAACCTGTCACATACGTTAAATAAAAGTCAATACACATAGTGTAAAGGTGAGCATACAAGCTTGATAATAGCATATAAAGTTCGAAGTAGTTTACGCATAACCAGCACGTACACAGAGTGAAATGAGGCATGTTAGTTATCGACATGAACCTATCGATACTATTGACTGCGAATTGACTGCCCAAGGCAGTTCGTAATACATGATCACCACTGTAATCCATGCAAATAATTGTCCTTAACAACCCCCGAGTGAACGGGTGCTGAGTCCAAGCTAATAGTACTACCGTTGCTAAGGCAGGTAGACAGCATTCCATGTGTAAACATAACAAACAAGCATTCATTTAGTCACGTAATACATGCGGTAACGGTTAGCGTTGAAATAGTACTGTGTAGTGTGTTCGATATGATTTAGAATAAGTAACGTATGTAACACCCAAAAGTGCGTAAAGCAAAAAGGGATCGAGTATACTCACAGCGATTGATGGATTGAAGGGAGCGCTTAGAGAGTAAGATTAGCCTGAATAGATTGATAGCATAATGATAAGTGACGCGTAAAACGAGGCAAAGTGCGTGTGGCTGGGACAGCAGTTCGATCGGATGGTAGTCCGTTCGGACGGCTGGCCGTGCGGATGGCAGTTCGTTCGGACAGTAGTACGTTCGGACAGTAGTCCGGTCGGATGACTGTTCGAGTGGATTGTTTCTTCCTTTGAGAAGGATGTGTTTGTGTATGATGGATTAACTTTTGAAGTTTTCGTTGTAGCATTTTGAAAACATTGAAGTATCTCTACTTTTCAGGACGGTCGATCGGACGGTTGTCCGATCGGACAGCAACCCGTTCGGTTGGAAGTTCATGGCAGGTCGTCACCCGTTCGGACAGTCGTTCGTGCGGTTTTGAGTGCATTGAGTGTAAAAGAATGAGAAAACCTGTGATTATTTCTTTCAACTCTTTTATCCTTTCGGAAATGTTCAGATCTATGCGAAATCGTTGTGAAATCATGTGGAAATCCTTCAGATCTGAGTTATCCTTGGTGGAATGAGGTCAAACTTGAAGTTCGTAAGAACTTCATGATGACGTCACCCTAGAACACCCCAAATCTTGATGATTTCACGGTTAAAAGTTAAGATTTAAAAGATAGAAAGGTGTAGGAGTGCGTGTAGATCAAGAAAGTACAAGATTTAGGACGAGATTTTACCGGAATCGTGAGAAATCTGAAGGAGAGTGAGGAACACGAGCTGGTCGGACAGAGGGTTTCCAAAAGTAGCAAGAATGAAAGTGACAAGGGTATTTATAGAGTTACCCAAAGAGGAAAGGGCTGGCCGTTCGGCCAAGCAGCTCGATCGGACAGCCTGCCCGATCGGACGGCAGTCCGTATGGACAGCTGGTCGATCGGCTGGTTGCCTGATCGATTGGTCGACTGATTCGAGTGTTTGGCGCGACGATTTTTGATGTTTCGATTTCGATTGCCAGCATTGCGGTGCGATAGAGTTTTCCTAGTCAAATTACTTTTAATCCCAACTACTCATATCTTGCACTATCCCTTCTCCACTAATTATCATACCATTTCGATTGCGATTGAGTTCGATTGCGTTTCGATTGATTACCACAACATAACATAAATGAACATGCACAAGTAAAACATAAGGCACACACACGTATATCAATAACCAAAATGCGTATTTCGAGTTGCGAGTGCGATTACCATTCGATGTCGATTCGATTAGCATATTTCGAGTATCATTTTAGTTAAGTTTATCGCATTGTTACTCCCTATAGTTCACAGTCGTAAGTCGATTAGATAGTGAATAACACACGTCGATTACTGTGATTATTGACACTTACTCCACATAATATAACTAAAATAAACACATAAAAGAAATTCACTACCAGTCAAGTTGCGCGAAATCGGTCGTTGACTTTGACCTTGACTTTGACTTTGACTTCAGAAACACGGGGTATTACAGCCTCCCCTAGTTGAGGGAATTTCGTCCCGAAATTAGGCCGAAGCCGTAACAAACAACTGCGGGTACTTCGCCTTCATGTCGCTTTCGAGTTCCCAAGTGAACTTCGCGCCTCGCTTGCCTTCCCATCGGACTTTCACAATAGGAATGCGCGAGCGTCTGAGCTGCTTGGTTTGGCGATCTATGATCTCAACAGGCTTTTCCACGAAGTGTAATGTTTCGTTCACTTGTAGATCCTCTAACAGAACATGTAAGTCGTGGTCGGCCAGGCACTTCCTAAGGTTTGAGACGTGGAAAGTCGGGTGAACGTTGCTGAGTTCCTACGGTAGTTCGAGTCTGTAAGCCACTTTGCCGATCCTTTCCAGAATCTTAAAGGGTCCATCGTATCGAGCGCGAGCTTTCCTTTCTTGCCGAATCGGACCACACCCTTCCAAGGTGAAACCTTTAGGAGTACGTAGTCACCAACGTCAAATTCAAGGGGCTTGCGTCGTCTATCGGCGTAACTTTTCTGATGATTCCGAGCTTTCGTTAGATTGTCTCGAATTTGGAAAATTTTGTCCATCGTTTCTTGCAATAGCTCGGGACCGGTTAATTGTGAATGACCGATCTCGTGCCATACAATAGGCGATCGACATCTTCTTCCGTATAAAGCCTCGAATGGTGCCATTTGAATGCTTGCATGATAACTGTTGTTATACGAGAATTCGACTAACGGCAGGTATGTATCCCAATTACCACCAAAGTCTATGACACACGAACGGAGCATGTCCTCAAGAGTACGAATCGTTCTTTCAGTCTGACCGTCGGTTTGAGGGTGGAATGCGGTACTTAGATTAAGCGATGTACCGAGAGCCATTTGAAATGTTTCCCACAGTCGCGAGGTAAACCGAGCATCACGGTCAGAGATGATGTCGCGAGGCGTCCCATGATTACAAATGATCTCGTTGGTGTAGATTCAGGCTAATCGTTCTACCTTGTAGTCTTCCCGTATTGGTAAGAAGTGAGCTGATTTGGTCAGTCGGTCAACAACAACCCAGATGCTGTCGTGACCTGATGACGTGTGCGGAAGCTTTGTTATGAAGTCCATAGCTATACTCTCCCACTTCCACATAGGGATCGGTGGTTGCTCGAGTAAGCCAGAGGGTCTTTGGTGTTCAGCCTTAACCCTTGCACAAGTCAGGCACTTTCCAACGTAGAGAGCAATATCCCTTTTCATGCCCGGCCACTAGTACTTGTAGCGAAGATCCTGGTACATTTTGTCGGCACCGGGATGAATAGAATACCGGGATTTGTGGGCTTCGTCCATCAAAATCTTTCGCAATTCGGTCCATTTAGGGATCCAACTTCGGTCCAGAAAGTGGAATATCCCATTTGATTTACTCACAAGCTGGGCTCCATCGTGGTAGATTCTTTCCTTCTTCAGGGTGCGTTCATTAAAGCAAGCATGTTGGGCTTCGCGGATGAGAGCTTCGAGATCATATTGGGCTTGGACGTTACGAGTGCTAAGCAGATAACTCTGTCTGCTGAGTGCATCGGCAACAACATTTGCTTTGCCTGAATCTCACAGTCGTAATCGTTGAGAAGTTCTACCCATCGGCGTTGACGCATATTAAGTTCCTTCTGATTAAAGATATGTTGCTGGCTCCTATGATCGGTGAAGATCGTACACTTGGTACCATACAGGTAGTGTCGCCAAATCTTTAACGCAAAAACAACTGTGCCTAGCTCGAGATCATGGGTTGTATAGTTCTTCTCGTGGATTTTGAGCTGACGAGATGCGTAAGCTATAACCTTGTCCCGTTGCATGAGAACACAACCAAAGCCAAGGTTGGAAGCATCACAATAGACAATGAAATCATCATTTCCGTCGGGCAATGTGAGCATAGGAGCATTGCAAAGCATGTGCTTAAGAGTTCGAAAGGCAGTCTCTTGTTCAGTTCCCCAAACAAAAGGCTTGTCTTTATGCGTAAGAGCGGTAAGCGGCACAGCGATCTTTGAGAATCCTTTGATAAATCGTCGATAATAGCCCGCTAGTCCGAGAAAAGAATGGACTTCAGACGGGTTCTTAGGTGTAATCCAACTCTTAACGGCTTCAATCTTCACAGGATCGACGTGAATACCCTGACTATTGATAATGTGACCCAGAAACTGAACCTCCTCCAGCCAGAATTCGCACTTGGAGAATTTGTCATATAGTTGATTTCCCTGGAGTAGCTCGAGAACCAAACGTAGATGTTGCGCGTGTTCGGCTTTCGAGTTGGAATAGATCAAGACATCGTCGATGAATACGATGACGAAACGGTCGATATATGGTTTACACACGCAATTCATCAGATCCATGAAAACTGCGGGTGCGTTGGTTAAACCAAAAGGCATAACAACGAATTCGTAATGGCCGTAGCGAGTGCGAAACGTGGTTTTGGGTATATCCTCCTCTTAAATGCGTAACTGGTGATAGCCTGAGCGTAGATCGATCTTTGAGAAACACGTAGCACCTTGTAGTTGATCAAACAAATCATCAATGCGAGGCAGGGGATAGCAGTTCTTGATAGTTAACTTATTCAATTCCCGATAATCGATGCACATCCTGAACGATCCACCCTTCTTTTTGACGAAAAGGACTGGCGCGCCCCAAGGAGAGGTGCTAGGGAGAATGAAGCCTTTCTCAAGTAATTCCTGGAGTTGGTTTGAGAGTTCGCGCATTTCGGACGGCACGAGTCAGTAAGGAGCTTTGGCAATAGGGTTAGCTCCAGGAATGAGGTCGATACGAAAGTCAATATCACGACTTGGTGGTAGTCCGGGAAGATCCTCTGGAAAAACGTTAGGAAATTCTCGAACAACAGGAACATCTTTGACTTCCTTCTTCTCTTTTTTTTCCTTCTCCGCTACTACAATGTTAGCCAAGTAAGCTCTGTATTCCTTGCGAAGATACTTGCTAGCTTGGATACACGACATGAGCTTGAGACCTTTCGAAGCGGTTTCGCCATAAACACATAATAAATCACCATTTGCGAGCGAGAATCGAATCATCTTATCGAAGCACACAACTTCAGCATGGTTTTCGCGAAGAAAGTCCATGCCTACTATGTCACACCCCCAAAATTCCACCCGCGGAGTATCACCGCTTGGAGGCGTGATTGACCAGGATCAAGCCACCAATCATATTGAACATAACAAGTAATAAGTAAAATTCAACCACACAATATGAAAGGTGTTTCAAATCAAAAACGTAGTTAAGTGTTTAGCGGAAGCATAATTGTAAAACCCAATGTAAGTATTACGGACGAAATAAAGTAATGTTTTTAGCATGGCACACACACTGCCATGTCCCTCAACGACCACGCCTCCCTGTGCAAGCTCCATGAGTACCTAATGACCTGCAAGGCATGTAACAACGAGTCAACAACAAAGTTGAGCGAGTTCACAGTTGGTTGTTTAGTTATAGCATTCGTTTCGTAAATCATATGTTCATTTTGTAAACCATGTATCGTATTAATTCGTATCGCGGTCTCCCAGACATGTTTGCGAAGAGTAGTGGGGGCTTCCCATGTGTTACTAGACCGTGCGTATCGACTACTACGAAAATGTAAGTGGTGCCCTAAGTCAATGTCTATCAGCATTGACCCTTTGCCCATAGTCCATTAGTACACGCCCGTTCGAACGACACGGTGTGAGGTTTGTTAAACCAAATAGCGCGATTAACTAATGACCCGCTCGCCATAGGCCTCGGCGATTAAGTCGATATAAATGAGGGACTTCAATGATAGAGGTTTGGTCCAGTGTGTAATCTTGGCATCCTACCCACGGAGGATGGTTGTAGTTACCATTTAAATCATTAACCCATTCCCAACCCTTGGGAATGCCATGCCTTGGAAAGAGTGTGAACTCACCTTGGTTTGCTCGGCAGATACACGAAAAGGTTACTTAAGTTATATGTGGTCAACCACGTCCTACCATGGTTACCATACGAGTCAGGTCTAGGTTCAAGTAGTGCACGTAAGTTTACACATAAGCTAATAGGTCACGAACACGTATTGATCATGGCAACACATTAACAGTCAAGTACATAACATATTCATACTTGTGCGATCCGGATGTATTAGGCTGAGGTAACATTGTAAGCCCAATAACATCTTGTGCGAGTGGGTAATTGAAACCCAAACACTACCCGGCCCAACATGTTGTGCGTTCAGCACAGCCTTGTGCGATCCACAACATGTTGTGCGATCCAACATTACCCGGCCCAACAACATAGCAGTCCAACATGAATACGGTCCAACAAATAAACATGAGTCTTGTGCGGTCCGGATGGTCTTGTGTGACTGACCAGTCTTTGTGCGATTGGGATTGGGCTTTGAGGCCCAACAATGTAATAGTTTGTGTGTGGCCCAAGCCTTGTGCGATCGGCACTGTCTTGTGCGATCCACAAGTCTTGTGCGATCAGGCATAATTAAACAGTACTCTGTGCTCTATGTGTTTGTACCCACTTGTGCGATTTCACCTTGTGCGATTAGATCAGATCTTGTGTGATCTGATCTTGTGCGACTGAGAGGGCTTGTGCGACCGGTTAACTAATTCCTTAAATCATGCGAGTCAGTTACTAATTTCAATCAATTCGTTTGACCAAATTAACAGTTTCCATTCATACAAATTCTCGATCAACCAAAGGATTCATCATGCAATCCATGTAAACCCTAATTATATTCTAAACATAAACATCAATCGTAATCATTAACACAGCTCATGTTCTTAATTACTAGCATGCATCCTAACAACACAACAATCATTCGAATATAGGCACATCACACCCGATTGACACATGTTCGGTTCAATATACATGTGTGAGCCGATTAACATATCAACACCCCCTGTTTCATAAATAATCAAATTAACATTCTAGTAAGTCGTTTGTACTAAATCTCCTGAAGATCTAACATCAATTATTTCATTAGCAAGAACCCTAACTATCATACGAGATCATAACAATCACAATATCAGTTAACATGAAATCATAGCAATCGGAACATCTTGTACTATGCAAACGATAATAAAACACTAACCGGTTAAAGTAGAATGAAGGGAAATCCGAACAAGAAATCTTCAAGGGATGGGGATGATGCCGTCTGCTTCGAGAGAGAGGGATAGGTATTAGGGTTTGGTGTGTGTTATGAGATTTGCAACAAATGAGGAGTATACGCTCTCCTCATGGTTTATGCGACACAAGGGAGTGGGCCGAACCCATCATGGGCCGCCCTTGAGGTTCGATTGCAAAGAGTGTGGCCCGAATGAGCTTGTGCGATCGGTTCGTTTAATGCTATAATATTATATACATACATTCGTTACACATAATAACATATTACAAACATAACATTCCACCAAGTTCACATAATCACATAACGTCCATATACGTTACATTAAACACATTGATAGGTTCTGAAATACGAGTTGTCACATTATCCCCAAGTTGAAAGAAATTTCGTCCCGAAATTTGGTACGTACTCACTGAGGAAGCTGGTTAAGTTGCATGGTTTTCCTGGTGTGTCACATCCTTCCCCCGTTGGTTTGGAATTTCGTCCTGAAATTCCGCAGTAGCTTTAGCCTCAGTAGTGGTTGTACTGTTCTCGAATAATTGGGATACTTTTGTTTCATTTGGTCTTCGCGTTCCCAGGTGAACTCTGGGCCACGACGGGAGTTCCAACGAACTCGAACGAGAGGAATTCTAGTATGTTTGAGAACCTTAACTTCTCGGTCAGTAATCTCTACTGGTTCCTTGACGAATCGCAGCTGATCGTCGATAGTGAGCTCATTCAAAGGAACTATGAGGGTCTCATCTGACAGACATTTCTTCAGATTTGACACGTGGAAAATGTTGTGAACCCCACCGAGTTCTACTGGTAGGTCCAGTTTATAGGCCACCTTGCCTATTATCTCAATTATTTCGAACGGTCCGACATATCGCGGATTGAGCTTGCCTCGTTTGCCAAAACGCACTACCCCTTTCCAAGGTGAGACTTTGAGTAGCACTCGATCCCCAACCTGGAACTCGAGTGGTTTCCTGCGCTTATTAGCGTAGCTTTTCTGACGGTCACGAGCTGCCGCCATTCGTTGTCGTATCTGAGCAATTATTTCCGTTGCATCTACTACCACTTCTGGACCCGTGATCTGACTATCACCCACCTCTGCCCAACAAAGAGGTGATCGACATTTACGCCCGTACAATGCCTCAAATGGAGCGGCTTGAATGCTGGTGTGGTAACTGTTGTTATACGAGAACTCCACTAACGGGAGATGTTTTTCCCAGCCGTTGCCGAAATCGATTACACATGCATGAAGCATGTCTTCTAGAGTTTGGATGGTGCGTTCAGACTGCCCATCCGTTTGCGGGTGATAAGCTGTGCTCATGTCTAATCGTGAGCCAAAGGACTTGTGCATTGCTTGCCACAGTTCAGAAGTAAAACGTGCATCACGATCGGAAGTAATAGAGGTTGGCACCCCGTGCCTCGAGACAACTTCCTTAAGGTAGACGTCTGCTAGAGTGGAGAACTTATCCGTTTCCTTAATAGCCAAAAAGTGTGCAGATTTTGTGAGTCGATCCACGATCACCCAAATAGTATCATTCCCACGTTGAGATCTAGGCAGGCCAGTAACGAAATCCATGGAAATTTGCTCCCATTTCCATTGTGGTATTTCTGGTTGTTGGAGTAGGCCCGATGGTTTCTGATATTCAGTCTTGACTCTCGCACAAGTCAAACACTTGCTAACGTAAGTTGCTATGTGAGCTTTCATGCTAGGCCACCAATACGTAGTTCTGAGATCGTGGTACATCTTATCTGAACCAGGATGTACCGAGTAACGAGACTTATGTGCTTCATCCATTACAAGTTCTCGTAAATTGCCATACAGTGGGACCCAGATGCGTCCTGTTACGTAGTAGGCACCGTCTTCCTTTTGTTCTAATCGTTGCCTTGAGTTGCGTAGAGCTTCAGCCCTGACGTTTTCTGGTTTCAATGCTTCTACCTGAGCGTCTCGTATTTGTGCAGGAAGACTAGACTGGATGGTAAGTTGTAATGCTCGCACTCGCTTAGGTGCATCATCTTTTCGGCTGAGGGCGTCGGCCACAACATTGTCTTTGCCCGGATGGTACTTGATTGCGCATTCGTAGTCATTCAAAAGATTTACCCATCGTTGTTGTCGCATGTTTAACTCCTTCTGCTTGAAGATATGCTCGAGACTCCTGTGATCGGTGTAAATGGTGCACCTGGTACCGTACTGGTAATGTCTCCATATCCTAAGAGCAAAAACCACTGCTCCCAATTCCAAGTCATGCGTAGTGTAGTTCCTTTCATGAACTTTAAGTTGACGTGACGCATAAGCAATGACCTTGTCACGTTGCATCAATACACATCCAAGTCCTTGGATGGATGCGTCGCAATAAACCACAAAATCGTCTGTTCCTTCAGGCAGTGAGAGGATAGGTGCGCTACAAAGTCTATCCTTTAAGTGCTGAAATGCCGTTTCGTGTGCATCACCCCAAGGATAGATGACACCCTTCTGAGTTAGCGAAGTGAGAGGTTGCGCGATCTTGGATAAATGCTTGATAAACCTTCTGTAGTAACCTGCCAAACCCAAGAATTGGCGGATTTCTGTTGGTGTACGGGGTGCAGGCCAGTTCTTGATCGAGTCAACTTTTGATGGATCAACATGAATCCCATCCTTGTTTACCACGTGGCCTAGGAAATGGACTTCACGAAGCCAAAAGTCTCATTTCGAGAACTTTGCATACAGTTGCTTTGTTCGAAGTAGTTCCAAAATAAGTCGTAGATGCTGCTCGTGCTCCTCCTGACTCTTAGAATAGATCAGGATGTCATCGATGAATACAATAACAAACTTATCCAGGTAGGGCTTGCACACTCTGTTCATAAGATCCATGAAGACTGCAGGCGCGTTTGTTAACCCGAATGGCATGACCAGAAACTCGTAATGGCCGTAGCGTGTTCTGAATGCCGTTTTGGAGACGTCCTCATCCTGGACTCTCAGTTGATGGTAGCCTGACCTCAGATCAATCTTTGAATAGTAGCTCGACCCTTGCAGCTGGTCGAACAAGTCGTCAATGCGTGGAAGAGGATAGCGATTCTTTACGGTCACCTTGTTTAGTTCGTGGTAATCTATGCACATACGGAAGGTACCATCTTTCTTCTTCACAAACAACACGGGAGCTCCCCAGGGCGAAGAGCTAGGACGAATGAAAACCTTATCCAAGAGTTCTTGCAATTGCTTGGACAGTTCTTCCAGTTCGTTTGGAGCTAGGCGATAAGGTGCTTGAGCTCTGGGCGCTGCTCCAGGAGCTAGCTCAGTTTGGATTTCGACCTGGCGATGAGGCGGTAGCCCAGGTAAATCTTCAGGAAATACTTGAGGAAAATCACGTACTACTGAAATATCCTCCAATCTCTTCTCCTTCGTGGATGTATCAGTAACAAGTGATAAAATAGCGGTGTGGCCCTTTCGCAAACACTTCTGAGCCTTAAGGAAGGAGATGATGCCCACCACAGCACCACTCTTGTCGCCTTGAATTTCGAGAGGTTCGTTACCAGCACGTGGAATACGAATAATCTTTTCTTTGCATAGGATCTCTGCTTGCTGTTGGGACAACCAATCTATCCCTATGACGATGTCGAAACTACCCAAGACTATAGGAATAAGATCGATGGAGAAAGTCTGACCAGCGAGGATAAGATTACAACCCTGAACTATGTGTGTGGCCTCTAGACTTTTACCATTTGCTAACTCTACGACTTGCTTGGTGTTCAAAAGTGTTGGTGTGCGTTTGAGCATTTGACTAACTTTTAGAGACACATAACTGGTATCGGCACCCAAAACAAATAAAACAGTAACATAAAAGTCGTCGAGAAGGAACTTACCCATCACTACGTTAGGATCATTCCTTGCGTCACCCTGACCCAGCACGAACACTCGACCCCTGGCACCATTGTTTCCATCATTGTTTCCCCCGTTGTTGTTCCCATTGCCCTGATTATTGTTGTTGTTATTCTGATTTTGATTTAACTGGGGGTAGTCCCGCTTGAAGTGGCCTTCAGCACCACACTGAAAGCATCCCCTGTTACCTTGTTGTCGCTGCTGGTTCTGTGGAGCTGGTGGTTGTTATTGTTGGTTCTGATTCGCAGGTCGTGAGCTCCTGCAATCCTTAGCTTCATGACCCATCTTGAGACATCTCTGACAATGACCCTTGTTGCACTGCCCATTGTGGTGCCTATTGCATGTGTTGCACTTCGGGAGGTTTCCTCGATATCCACCCTGCCTTTGACTACCAGAAGATTGTTGACCAGGGCTTTGATAGTCATCAATCTTTCGTTGCTGTGTTTGGGGCTGAACTGAAGTCAAACCCTTGCTGGAGGTTCCATCCCATTTTCTCTTGTTATCACTGGGAGTAGCAGAAGTAGTAGTAGCAGTAGCACCTATACGCTTAGGCAGCCTATTCTGTTCCACTGCCTGGTCTGTGAGACGATGAGCAAGACGAGTAACATCCTGGATGGTAGCAAGGTTCGTAGCAGTCACATGGCTTTGAATCTCTGGTACTAAGCCTTTGAGGAACAGCTCGATGCGCTTGATGGGAGGATCCACCATAGTTGGACACAACACTGCCAGTTCGTTGGATCGTTTCGTGTACGCTTCTATCTCTGACCCCGTCAACTTCAGGTTAAAGAACTCCACTTCCAGCTTGTGGATGTCATCATGACTACAGTATTCACGTTTGATTAGTTCCTTAAAATCATTCCATGGGGTGGCATTAGCAGCCGCCAGCCCCAGCATCTGAACTTGCGCGTTCCACCAAGTTAGCGCAGTGCCTTCGAGAGTACTAGTGGCGTACTTCACCCTACGAGCCTCAGGGCATTCACACATCTTGAAGACAGACTCGAGCTTTTTAAACCAATGGAGGAGTCCAACGGCTCCTTCAGTGCCACTAAAAGTACTAGGACGACAGTCCATAAAGGTCTTGAATGTGCACACAGGTGGCTGAGCGTCCTGACCTATTGTGTATAAGAACAGGACAAGGTTAAACACAAGAGTTGGTTTAGGAGTGTAGGATCTAAAGATCCTAGAGTGAGTTTCGACTGCAGGGTATACCTCCTGCTTGTGCGGCTGCAAGCGCCGCAGCAACTTGTTGGTTAATCAGAGCCGTCAACTGGGCTTGTGTCATGTTAATGCGTCCGCTCATGATCTTCATATCAAAGGAAACATGAGTGAGAGAGGTTCGCGAAAGTGTGATGACAGGAGAGAGTAAGCACACATGTGTTTTCAATCAATAGTTGTTACGTTGTGTCTAAGCATACCAAGAGCAATATTCTATGTAACTAACAAGTAAGCATAAATCATATCACCTATAACGTTGAGTATTGCACGTGGAGCGAAGCGTCGTTGTGGATCGTTGAGCACTGTTCTGGTTATAGTCTGGTTTTATCCAAAAGTTATTCCCTTTTTAAAACAAAGTTCACTATAACCAATGGCTCTGATACCAATCTGTCACACCGCCAAAATTCCACCCGCGGAGTATCACCGCTTGGAGGCGTGACTGACCAGGATCAAGCCACCAATCATATTGAACATAACAAGTAATAAGTAAAATTCAACCACACAATATGAAAGGTGTTTCAAATAAAAAACGTAGTTAAGTGTTTAGCGGAAGCATAATTGTAAAACCCAATGTAAGTATTACGGATGAAATAAAGTAATGTTTTTAGCATGGCACACACACTGCCATGTCCCACAACGACCACACCTCCCTGTGCAAGCTCCATGAGTACCTAACGACCTGCAAGGCATGTAACAACGAGTCAACAACAAAGTTGAGCTAGTTCACAGTTGGTTGTTTAGTTATAGCATTTGTTTCGTAAATCGTATGTTCGTTTTATAAACCATGTATCGTATTAACTCGTATCGCGGTCTCCCAGACATGTTTGAGAAGAGTAGTGGGGGCTTCCCATGTGTTACTAGACCGTGCGTATCGACTACTACGAAAATGTAAGTGGTGCCCTAAGTCAATGTCTATCAGCATTGACCCTTTGCCCATAGTCCATTAGTACACGCCCGTTCGAACGACACGGTGTGAGGTTTGTTAAACCTAATAGCGCTATTAACTAATGACCCGCTCGCCATAGGCCTCGACGATTAAGTCGATATAAATGAGGGACTTCAATGATAGAGGTTTGGTCCAGTGTGTAATCTTGGCATCCTACCCATAGAGGATGGTTGTAGTTTCCATTTAAATCATTAACCCATTCCCAACCCTTGGGAATCCCATGCCTTGGAAAGAGTGTGAACTCACCTTGGTTTGCTCGGTAGATACACGAAAAGGTTACTTGAGTTATATGTGGTCAACCACGTCCTAACATGGTTACCATACGAGTCAGGTCTAGGTTCAAGTAGTGCACGTAAGTTTACACATAAGCTAACAGGTCACGAACACGTATTGATCATGGCAACACATTAACAGTCAAGTACATAACATATTCATACTTGTGCGATCCGGATGTATTAGGCTGAGGTAACATTGTAAGCCCAATAACATCTTGTGCGAGTGGGTAGTTGAAACCCAAACACTACCCGACCCAACATGTTGTGCGTTCAGCACAGCCTTGTGCGATCCACAACATGTTGTGCGATCCAACATAACCCGGCCCAACAACATAGCAGTCCAACATGAATACGGTCCAACAAATAAACATGAGTCTTGTGCGGTCCGGATGGTCTTGTGCGACTGACCAGTCTTTGTGCGATTGGGATTGGGCTTTGAGGCCCAACCGTGTAATAGTTTGTATGTGGCCCAAGCCTTGTGCGATCGGCACTGTCTTGTACGATCCACAAGTCTTGTGCGATCAGGCATAATTAAACAGTACTCTGTGCTCTATGTGTTTGTACCCACTTGTGCGATTTCACCTTGTGCGATTAGATCAGATCTTGTGTGATCTGATCTTGTGCGACTGAGAGGGCTTGTGCGACCGGTTAACTAATTCCTTAAATCATGCGAGTCAATTACTAATTTCAATCAATTCGTTTGACCAAATTAACAGTTTCCATTCATACAAATTCTCGATCAACCAAAGGATTCATCATGCAATCCATGTAAACCCTAATTATATTCTAAACATAAACATCAATCATAATCATTAACACAGCTCATGTTCTTAATTACTAGCATGCATCCTAACAACACAACAATCATTCGAATATAGGCACATCACACCCGATTGACACATGTTCAGTTCAATATACATGTGTGAGCCGATTAACATATCAACACCCCCTATTTCATAAATAATCAAATTAACATTCTAGTAAGTCGTTTGTACTAAATCTCCTGAAGATCTAACATCAATTATTTCATTAGCAAGAACCCTAACTATTATACGAGATCATAACAATCAAAATATCAGTTAACATGAAATCGTAGCAATCAGAACATCATGTACTATGCAAACAATAATAAAACACAAACCGGTTAAAGTAGAATGAAGGGAAATCCGAACAAGAAAGCTTCAAAGGATGGGGATGATGCCATCGGCTTCAAGAGAGAGGGAGAGGTATTAGGGTTTGGTGTGTGTTATGAGATTTGCAACAAATGAGGAGTATACACTCTCCTCATGGTTTATGCGACACAAGGGAGTGGGCCGAACCCATCATAGGCCGCCCTTGAGGTTCGAGTGCAAAGAGTGTGGCCCGAATGAGCTTCTGCGATCGGTTTGTTTAATGCTATAATATTATATACATACATTCGTTACACATAATCACATATTACAAACATAACATTCCACCAAGTTCACATAATCACATAACGTCCATATACGTTACATTAAACACATAGATAGGTTCTGAAATACGAGTTGTCACATACTATGATGTCAAAAACTTCCGAGTTGCATCGGAATAAGGTCGATTGGGAAGATGTGATTGTTGAGCTCAAGAGTACAATCACGAAGAACAGAATTAACGGCGAAAGTTCTTCCGGTAGCGACTTCAACATCGAACGTCGAGGAGAGATGGGAGCGTTTACGACTAAGTAGCTTCTCGAATTCGAACGACACAAAGCAATTATCAGCTCCAGTATCAAACAAACATGAAGCATAAATACCATTCACAAGGAACGTACCATTAACCACGTTGTTGTCAGCCTGGGCTTGGCGCACATTGATGTTGAAAGTTCTGGCGCGTGCGGCTTGTTGCTGCTGCTGAGGCTGTTGCTATTGGTGTTGCTGCTGCTACTGGGGCTCTTGTTTCACCACCCTGTTCGGGCACATGTTTGCAAAGTGCTTGGGATCACCACATGCGAAGCAGACTCTTGCGTTGATCGCGGGTGCCTGAGCCGCTTGTTGGCCTTGCGGGGCTGGGAGCAGAGCTTGATGAGCAGTGGCTTGAACTGGGGCTTGACGGGGACCATTACGGCAGTTGGCAGTGAAGTGGCCGTACATGTTGCAGTGAGCGCAGAAACGACAGGCGAGACCCACCGGGTGATGATAAGAATATGTTGGGCAAGCCGGGTGGGGGCCTGTGTATGCACGCTTTGCTGGTGGTGCATAAGTAGCTGGTGCTGGTCGGTGATGAGGCTGCTGCTGGGCCAGTACGGCCTGAAAAGGGGCAGCAGTGGTAGTGACAGCACAGTTCTTGTTGCTGGAGCTACTGTTGTTGTTCTTCTTCTTGCGGCGTGAGGACTTTGACGGTTGAGCGACGGCGGTTTCGGCAGTTGGAGCGGCGGTGGTAGCTTGATGCAGGTGCTTCGAAGTTTTATCCCAGACACCAGCCTTGACCCGCTTGTCGTTGATTTCAGCAGCCAGTAGGTAGGTTTCTTCGATCGTCTTAGTCTTAGCCGCTTGCACGAAATCTGCAACACAGTTAGGCAGGGCTCAGATATACTTCTTGATTGCCATGTCAGAAGTCTTCACTTGATTAGGGCAGATGATACAGAGCTGCTTGAAGCGAGCAGTGAGAGCAGCGTTTTCACCATCCTTCTGCTTTAAGTGCCAGAATTCATCTTCCAACTTTTGGCATTCATAAGGAGGGCAGAATTCTTCCAGCATGACCTCCTTGAGTTCGTCCCACGACAGGCCGTAGGCTGCATCGTTCCCTCATTTATTCCTCTCAGCCATTCTCCAGTCTAAGGCACGGGACTGGAAGACACCAGTTGCGTTGAGAGTGCGGAGATCGTCGGGGCAACCGCTCTGTCATAGAGTGACCTCAATGGAATCAAACCATTGGAACAACGTTGTAGGGCCTTCCTCGCCAGTGAATTCCTTTGGCCCACAAGACTTGAACTGCTTGAAACTGAAAGCAGCTTTGGGAGTAGCTTTAGGAGCTTCGGTTCTCGACTCCTCAGATGATTTGCTGACGTTCTCGTAGACATCACTCACAGCTTTTGCTACTTGTTTAGCGATGATAGCAGCAAGACGTTTGTCTCTCTTTTCTTGGCGAGAAAGTGGTGTGTGTCACACCCCGACCACGTAGAACATACAAAACGTGGCGGAAACATCGGGGAGTGTTGTAACAGAATTAATTGTTTCAAATCCATGGCAATTAAAGTTTCGTTTTATTAATCAATCATGAGAGTTTACATTGTTTAAACAAGAAACAAAGGGTACATAACATAAATTAACTAGTTATTGTCTCGTTTTAAGTCGCTAAGGCACGAGTCCGCCTAAGTATGTCTTGATAAATCCTATGCATCATCTCCTGAAAACACATGTGAAAATAGGTACGTCAGCATAAAAATGCCTGTGAGATACATAGGTTTTGTGAAAATAGGATTCATGACTTATGTTTGAGAAAATGTTTAGTCATGAACCTTGTAATTTGCTTTGTCTTGTAAATCATTTGAAAAACGATAATATCAGATGATATGTATAAATAAATGTAAGGTTAAATGAATAACCATGTAAAATGAGTTTGTATAAAATAAGTTGTTTGTAAATCAATGTCTTGTGAAAAGTATGTTATTTGTATAAAATGTTATATGTCTCAAACTGAAATGATTCAAATAACGCTACGATATGTAATACCATACAAAAACTTATATATAGGAAGTACCAGCGGCGTATCCACCATGCTTGTATCATATTACACACGCCTCGTTACTTAATCACTTACTCAACCAAACCAAACAATGTAAGATGTCTTTGTTTAAACCAACTTCAAAATGTATTGAAATAATATGTTAAAATGTTTATGTCAAGATGTAAATCATATAATGTATAACCAATGTCAAAAGTGTTTATGTGTCAAATGTAAACCATGTAATGTGTAACCAAAATGATATGTATGGCTAGTGAAATGCATCAACTAAACCATATGCACAAGAACATAGTATTGAAGTAAAACTTGGTTTAAATCAAAGTTATGTCCTGTGGAAATGCATGATCAATGTAAATCATGTAATATGCATCCAAAATGTAAGCATGTGATGAATAACAAATGTACTAAGTATGCAACAATAGACATACGTAGCATGTGACCTGTACTAAGTATGCAACAATAGACATACGTAGCATGAAATGTACTGTAAAACATGTACTATAAACGTACTAATGAACATAGCAAGTATAGGATGTGAAAACAGGAAAGCACGAAAGTAACAAGTAGGCACATGTGTTCCACCCCAAAACAGTTTGGAAAACAGTAAAAGAGGGGTCTATGTACTCACTTGAGATTGCTCAGAAGTCCTTGAGTAACAACCAAACAATGCTAGAGATCGCGGATATTAAACGGCACGAAGGGTCCCCGAATGCTAATCTAGATCGAAATAACTCAGGTATGAAACAATGGTTTCAGCTTAGAGTCTTTAAGATCAGATTCTAGTGATTTTGAAGTAATGGGGGGTGGGGTATTTATTGTTTTCGGGTAACCGTTAAGATCGTTTCATGGAAACCGTGCTCGAATCTCATGCGTACACTTGTCGGAAACTCATGGTAGCTAAAAATGGGTCTAAATGAGCTGAATGGGCAGTTGAGAATGTGTGGATGTGAGTTAAACAGCTGTGATCTGCTGACTGTTCGATCTAATCTGTTCTGGGAGGCGTACGCGGCCCGCTTCAGGATCACACAAGGCTCAGGCGGGCCGCCTGGCCTTGTCTGATCAGCAACATGTTTCAGTAATTACAGTTTTGGTCCCTACACGTGTTTAAGCTCATTTCCGGCACTTCCAAGGCCCGTAAAGCCAACTTCAAGGCCCTAAAATGATGCCTAAACATTGTGGACATGAAACATGCTCAAAAATTTGTCGGATGTCAGTTCGTTTGGTCGTACGAACGCGATGTTCGCTTAATTACGACGGAATGCGCACAAGCGCGAAAAACGATCCAAAATGCGTGACGAATGGATTTTTCTTATGCCAAACACTAAAATAAAATATTTTAGTGCTTACATAAATTTTTGGATGTCTTGATGTATTCAGAACGTAAGTTATGCGCGAAAATGCAAACTTGTGCACTTTTTGACACTTTTAGTCCCTGAATGACCCAAAAGTTTATTTTAGCATACCGAACCCCTCAAAGCCTATTTCTAAGCTATGTAGAGGATATTTAAGGTGTGTTTAACTTATGGTCATGTTCCGGAATGTCTGTTACAGTTTAAATTGGCATACTTTCGCAGTTTGTCAACTTTAGTCCCTGTAAGCGATTTAACTTGATTTTGCCCTACTAAAGCCTTCAAAACTTATTTCTAAGTTATGTAAAAGTTATTTAAGGTATGTTAAGCCTATTTCACTATTCCGGAGTGTTCGTTGCATTAAACTGGTTATATTTACGCATCAGTGCGCGTATAACCTTCTAGAAAGCGATTTAGAGTTTGGAATCGAACATGAATTGATATGTGTAAACGATACACATATTTATACAGATCCCAAGTATGAAATACAATATTTCATTGGCTTGGTATTTGTTTTATGGTCTAAGTGACCAGGTGTCACAGTCTCCCCTACTTTAGGAAATTTCGTCCCGAAATTAAATTTTAGGAGAAACTTGTGGGGACGACGGTGATGTTTTCGCTTTGAATGAACCCCTTGAACCCTAAGTAGAACTCTGGGCCATGATAGGGTTCTTAGCGAAATTGTCAATCCCTCAAAGTGAAGTCCTTGTAGCAGCAAAACATGGAGTTTCAAACTACGGACAGAAGAATGTTTCTTATGAAGACTAATCATGGGAAACTGTGAGTGATATAGAGATCAGAATTGGGGAGTGTGAGAATAAATGACATTGGTCAAAGTCCAAGACTTCTCCCGTATCATTACTCTTGCCACTGTTGGTCTTAACACATGACAAAACTTCCTGTGGTTTCTGTGCACTGAATTCCATAATTATGTAGGCCTCCATAATTATGTAGTTCCTTGCACAGTCCGCACAGTTCATTTCATAATGCGTATGGGGGAAAATCAAACGAATAATACTGTGGTGATTTAACTTGACTGCAATAGAGTCTCTTTAACTAGGCCACCAAAGGATTAGATCAACGAACAATCTCTTGAACTAGACCACCCGAGGGCCTATTTAATTACATAAACACATGATATATTTAACTAGATTGTCGAACCAATCTATTTAACTTAGATCGACGTAGGATCTCTTTAACTATATCAACGCATGATATATTTAACTAAATTGTCGAACCAATCTATTTAACTTAGATCGACGTAGGATCTTTTTAACTATATCAACGCATGATATATTTAACTAGATTGTCGAACCAATCTATTTAACTTAGATCGACGTAGGATCTCTTTAACTATATCAACGCATGATATATTTAACTAGATTGTCGAACCAATCTATTTAACTTAGATCGACGTAGGATCTCTTTAACTTAACTACCCACGTGGAATATTTAACTACATCGACGCAGGATGTATTTAACTAGATTGTCGGACCAATCTCTTCAACTAAACTTCCCAAGAGGAATATTTAACTACATCGACGCAGGATGTATTTAACTAGATTGTCGGACCAATCTCTTCAACTATATTAACACATGTTGTCCTTAAACCTTGGAATAGTACTTTATAATCCAAGGGACTTAACTACAAAGTAGAAGTCCATTAAGGATTTAAGATAGTACCTTTTTGAATATCCTACTACGAATCCTTCATATGAAGGTAAGAAAGATTCTATGAGGATTTGGATAACGAATAACCAGAGTATACAAAAACACAAAAATGCATAAAAGAAAACGCAAAATGCATAAACACATAGTCAGATAACCACAAAATTGTTTATCTAGATCTTTAATTTGTAAGTTTTGTTTTGTTAATTACGTACATGCATTTAAAGCACACTAGGAATCCATTTCAGGGATTTCATTTGGAACTTTAAACATTAGCAAGAATCTAACTATGAAGATAGCAAGATCTTCCAAAAATTCGATTTCGTTTTCAAGAAAACGCAGTATTCGAATTAAGGAACACAAAAATTTGAAGATACGGAAATACCCTTAGGTACCCTATTAAGAATTTATAGTGGTACGTTGGGTATTCGTACAGAGTTGTAACTTGCGCCTTGTACTTCGTTTCCTTGGAAGAAAGGGGTACTTAGGATTTCCGTGGAAAACGCAAGAGATAATAAAATGGAAGAAATTACGGGGTAGTCTGTTCTTCAAGGAATACGGTTCCTTGATTGTCAGTATTGTAGGGGATACGTTGTTTATACATGCCATCATATTTGTACATTGCAATGCAAAATAAAAAGATTTATTTATAAACAACAACAATTGTTTCATGGACCTTGACAACAAAAGAAAATAATACATAAGGCTTGATTATTTCTAAACAACATTGTCTTCTAGTTGGTCCGATGCTCATCCCTGCGCTGGATTCGCGTTAGCAATCTTTGGGCAATTTCTTCGGAAATGGCCCATCTCGTTACAGTTGAAGCAAGGACCTAGTGGAAGACGAGCTTGAGCAGGATTTACTTGAGGTTGGTTTGGACCACCATGATTTGGGGTAAATCGACAAGCATTTGCCAGGTGATCGAGTCGCCCACATGATGCACATAAACGAAACTGTAGGTGAGCTAAGTGGTGTGCATTACATTTGTCGCATATCGGTGCAGTACCAGCATAAGGTTTCCTTGCAGGAGGTTGAGTTGGCTGGTTGCGGGTGTTTTGGTTGGGTTGAGCAGCAATCGCACAATTCTGCGAAGCCTTACGCTTCTTCTTCTTGGACACCTCAGCATGTTCTTCCTTTGGTTCCACTTGAGCAGTCTTGTCGGATGGTCTTGGGTCGCCTTTTCGAAAAAGCTTTTTCTTTCTGATGTGGGATTCAGTTAGAGTAGCAGACAATTCAATGGCTTGTCTGACAGTAGTAGGGTTGCTGCCAGTAACAATATCCTGAACTAGGTCAGGAAGACCATCAGTATATTTCTCGATCGCCTTATCCACAGGAGTAACCATAGCAGGACACAACAGGCTCAATTCTTCAAAACGGTCAGTATAGGCTCGATGTTCACCACTGTCTTGCTTCAAATCATCAAACTCCCTCTCCAAAGCTCGCAGTTCATGACGAGGGCAAAACTCCTTCATCATAAGAGCCCTAAGCTCAGCCCAATTCTGTGCTAATGCAACCTCAGCACCGCGGTCTCTCATAACCCCGTTCCACCACGTAAGAGCCCTCTTCTGAAACACACTTGAAGAAAACTCGACCTTGCGATTTTCAGGACACTGAACGTGACGGAAAGTATTCTCAATGCTCTCGAACCATTGAAGAAGCCCAGTTGCTCCCTCAGAACCACTAAACTTGAGTGGTTTAGCCGAGTTGAAACTCTTGAAATTGCATGGAGCATTGTTGTTGTTGATGGCTTGCATCATTTGAGCATAAAGATTTAGGAAGGCAATAGCCATTTGCTGTGCGATGATTTCCGCCAGTTCGGCATTCGCCATCTGATTGTCGCGTCGAGGAGGCATTCTAAAAGAGGAACATGAAAGGAAACGAGTGAGAGATTTAGACGAAAAGAATGAGATGAAACAAATCTGATGAAAGCAAGGATAGTGGTCATTTGTTTGTTACTACCAAGCAAACAAACTACACACAGTGACTAATCAAAGTAAATGGGTCAAAAATAATGTATCACGAAGACATGCTCGCCTATAAGTGAACACTCATCCCAAGAATTCCCAGGTAAGCACAACTGGTCTCGCGTTTGATGAGATATATACGAAGTGCTTGCCTAGACAGAAAACCCAGAATACAGGCATTCACCCTTCCAGTTTGCACGTGTTCACATTATTTAAAACCCAAAAGTTTGACGAGATTTTGAAAACTCAAAGGGGTTCAAAACCATATAACAGAGGGTTCAAAACCTTACAATAGAGGGTTCAAAACCTAGTAATCAATCATCCTAGTACAGATGATTAGTTTTCAAAGTGGGATTGAAATTTATGTTCTTATTGTGGTTGTCACCTAAGAATAAGTGACGGTATTGTTTTATGACTAAACGCAAGTAAACTCGCGTTAGGGTCCTAAGAAGGTTATAGACTAGGTCAAAGCATTACTAATAACCTAATTCCCTATAACCATTGGCTCTGATACCATCTTTTCTGTCACACCCCGACCACGTAGAACATACAAAACGTGGCGGAAACATCGGGGAGTGTTGTAATAAAATTAATTGTTTCAAATCCATGGCAATTAAAGTTTCGTTTTATTAATCAATCATGAGAGTTTACATTGTTTAAACAAGAAACAAAGGGTATATAACATAAATTACCTAGTTATTGTCTCGTTTTAAGTCGCTAAGGCACGAGTCCGCCTAAGTATGTCTTGATAAATCCTATGCATCATCTCCTGAAAACACATGTGAAAATAGGTACGTCAGCATAAAAATGCCTGTGAGATACATAGGTTTTGTGAAAATAGGATTCATGACTTATGTTTGAGAAAATGTTTAGTCATGAACCTTGTAATTTGCTTTGTCTTGTAAATCATTTGAAAAACGATAATATCAGATGATATGTATAAATAAATGTAAGGTTAAATGAATAACCATGTAAAATGAGTTTGTATAAAATAAGTTGTTTGTAAATCAATGTCTTGTGAAAAGTATGTTATTTGTATAAAATGTTATATGTCTCAAACTGAAATGATTCAAATAACGCTACGATATGTAATACCATACAAACACTTATATATAGGAAGTTCCAGCGGCGTATCCACCATGCTTGTATCATATTACACACGCCTCGTTACTTAATCACTTACTCAACCAAACTAAACAATGTAAGATGTCTATGTTTAAACCAACTTCAAAATGTATTGAAATAATATGTTAAAATGTTTATGTCAAGATGTAAATCATATAATGTATAACCAATGTCAAAAGTGTTTATGTGTCAAATGTAAACCATGTAATGTGTAACCAAAATGATATGTATGGCTAGTGAAATGCATCAACTAAACCACATGCACAAGAACATAGTATTGAAGTAAAACTTGGTTTAAATCAAAGTTATGTCCTGTGGAAATGCATGATCAATGTAAATCATGTAATATGCATCCAAAATGTAAGCATGTGATGAATAACAAATGTACTAAGTATGCAACAATAGACATACGTAGCATGTGACGTGTACTAAGTATGCAACAATAGACATACGTAGCATGTGACCTGTACTAAGTATGCAACAATAGACATATGTAGCATGAAATGTACTGTAAAACATGTACTATAAATGTACTAATGAACATAGCAAGTATATGATGTGAAAACAGGAAAGCACGAAAGTAACAAGTAGGCACATGTGTTCCACCCCAAAACAGTTTGGAAAACAGTAAAAGAGGGGTCTATGTACTCACTTGAGATTGCTCAGAAGTCCTTGAGTAACAACCAAACAATGCTAGAGATCGCGGATATTAAACGGCACGAAGGGTCCCCGAATGCTAATCTAGATCGAAATAACTCAGGTATGAAACAATGGTTTCAACTTAGAGTCTTTAAGATCAGATTCTAGTGATTTTGAAGTAATGGGGGGTGGGGTATTTATAGTTTTTGGGTAACCGTTAAGATCGTTTCATGGAAACCGTGCTCGAATCTCATGCGTACACTTGTCGGAAACTCATGGTAGCTAAAAATGGGTCTAAATGAGCTGAATGGGCAGTTGAGAATGTGTGGATGTGAGTTAAACAGCTGTGATCTGCTGACTGTTCGATCTAATCTGTTCTGGGAGGCGTACGCGGCCCGCTTCAGGATCACACAAGGCTCAGGCGGGCCGCCTGGCCTTGTCTGATCAGCAACATGTTTCAGTAATTACAGTTTTGGTCCCTGCACGTGTTTAAGCTCATTTCCGGCACTTCCAAGGCCCGTAAAGCCAACTTCAAGGACCTAAAATGATTCCTAAACATTGTGGACATGAAACATGCTCAAAAATATGTCGGATGTCAGTTCGTTTGGTCGTACGAACGCGATGTTCGCTTAATTACGATGGAATTCGCACAAGCGCGAAAAACGATCCAAAATGCGTGACGAATGGATTTTTCTTATGCCAAACACTAAAATAAAATATTTTAGTGCTTACATAAATTTTTGGATGTCCAGATGTATTCAGAACGTAAGTTATGCGCGAAAATGCAAACTTGTGCACTTTTTGACACTTTTAGTCCCTGAATGACCCAAAAGTTTATTTTAGCATACCGAACCCCTCAAAGCCTATTTCTAAGCTATGTAGAGGATATTTAAGGTGTGTTTAACTTATGGTCATGTTCCGGAATGTCTGTTACAGTTTAAATTGGCATACTTTCGCAGTTTGTCAACTTTAGTCCCTGTAAGCGATTTAACTTGATTTTGCCATACCAAAGCCTTCAAAACTTATTTCTAAGTTATGTAAAGGTTATTTAAGGTATGTTAACCCTATTTCACTATTCCGGAGTGTTCGTTGCATTAAACTGGTTATATTTACGCATCAGTGCGCGTATAACCTTCCAGAAAGCGATTTAGAGTTTGGAATCGAACATGAATTGATATGTGTAAACGATACACATATTTATACAGATCCCAAGTATGAAATACAATATTTCATTGGCTTGGTATTTGTTTGATGGTCTAAGTGACCAGGTGTCACAGTGTGTGACGGGATGATGGTCCAGTTGACATTGTCTACAACAGACATCACCATAGGTCTCAGACACATCATAATCGAATGTCACCTCACACGTCTAATACTTACTAAAGCTTAGGAACGCAACGTAACATGTATCACATAAACACATAGGTACATAATCACAGATTCACATAAACACAGAAGCACATAAGCACGTAGGGCACATAATCACAGAACACCTAATCATGTAGTCGCAAGATGCAGTCAGAATACAGAAACCTATCATTCACAGTTCGCGAGTGTTCGAGTATAGCGTTTGCGTTTAGTATATCGGGTAGTATAGTATAAGCGTATCATAACATAAGATCATCCACAATTTAGCGATTTATCAGCGATCTATAGCGTGTTGTGTGATTAGCGGAAGCAAAAGGCGTTAGATCGAATCCAATAGTACCTCCAAACGCTAACAAATAAACATAAACCACATAAAATCGATGAATCATCAGAGTCTGCAGTTGCGGGCTCAGAATCGAAACACATAAAAATTGAGAAATAGATCGTCTTAGACATTGACTAACCAAAGCGGTTCGACTATTCTCAAGGACTTGTCATACACTCTTCGACCTTCAGGACTTGTGCTCCTGCCTCGATTCTTTGGCATTTGGCACGCATCCTGTTAGTCATATCGTGACTTTAGGTCGTTGGAGTCCGTCGAGACTTTGGTGAGAGTTTTGTAAAACCAAGTAAAGGTTGGAGCAAGTCGCCAAGGTTAGGTTTTCACCCCTGTCTTAACAACTTCGTTCCTGTTTTAAATAGAATAGAGGAGATTATTCATCAAAATATGGATTTCACTCCTGATTTGGCATAATTCTCCCCGTTGGTAAATAAAATGCGGGTTGATCAAGCAAATTTTAGCCGAGAGTTTGCGGTTTTCACACCTAATCTCGACTTAATTGCTTGTCTTCAATTGAAAATTCGAGTGCAGTGATAGTGTAGTATAGGCGAGAATAGCGAGAAATAAGCTCGTACACAATCCCTACCGGATATGCACAAGTCGGTCTGTTGGTTCCTAACTATAGACTAGGTCTCTAAGACTTCGACCCGGACTAGGTCGTGTCTTGCCTAATTCCCTATAGTTATGGCTCTGATACCAATCTGTCACACCCCAACCGATGGCGGAAACATCGGGGTATGGCACTGAGCGAAACAGATTGTCCAGAAATTTCCATAACAATTATCATTACCAATCAATTTAAAGTAACATGTCCCATACCATGTCTCAAAAGGTAAAACAAATTATTACAGACAAAATCCAGGCAAATAGTTTTATTCCGACAACTCAGATTTTCAAATAGATCAATTGTTTATCTGCTTCTAGAGACTCTTGATTTCATTTGTACAGACAACTATTTGTTGGCCTCTAGAGCCTTATTCTAGCCTCGATTTCCTAGCAGATAAGAATCCTAAGAACCTGTCACATACGTTAAAATAAAAGTCAATACACATAGTGTAAAGGTGAGCATACAAGTTTGATAATAGCATATAAAGTTTGAAGTAGTTTACGCATAACCAGCACGTACACAGAGTGAAATGAGGCATGTTAGTTATCGACATGAACCTATCGATACCAATGACTGCGAATTGACTACCCAAGGCAGTTCGTAATACATGATCACCACTGTAATCCATGCAAATAATTGTCCTTAACAACCCCCGAGTGAACGGGTGCTGAGTCCAAACTAATAGTACTACCGTTGCTAAGGCAGGTAGACAGCATTCCATGTGTAAACATAACAAACAAGCATTCATTTAGTCACGTAATACATGCGGTAACGGTTAGCATTGAAATAGTACTGAGTAGTGTGTTCGATGTGATTTAGAATAAGTAACGTATGTAACACCCAAAAGTGCGTAAAGCAAAAGGGGATCGAGTATACTCACAGCGATTGATGGATTGAAGGGAGCGCTTAGAGAGTAAGATTAGCCTGAATAGATTGATAGCATAATGATAAGTGACACGTAAAACGAGGCAAAGTGCGCGTGGCTCAGACAGCAGTTCGATCGGATGGTAGTCCGTTCGGACGGCTGGCCGTGCGGATGGCAGTTCGTTCGGACAGTAGTCCAGTAGGATGACTGTTCGAGTGGATTGTTTCTTCCTTTGAGAAGGATGTGTTTGTGTATGATGGCTTGACTTTTGAAGTTTTCGTTGTAGCATTTTGAAAACATTGAAGTATCTCTACTTTTCAAGTCGGTCGATCGGATGGTTGTCCGATAGGACGGTAACCCGTTCGGTTGGACACTTCAAGTTCATGGCAGGTCGTTACCCGTTCGGACAGTCATTCGTGCGGGTGGCATTCCTTGTGCATTGAACATGTTGAAAATTGTTTAAGTGCGGAAATCAAAATATCTCATGGTTCGAATGGTAATCCGATCGGATGGTAGTTCGATCGGACAACAACTCGTTCAACATTCAATCCTTCAATTATTGCGCAAGTCGTTCGGCTAGCAACCCGTTCGGTTGACAACCCGTACGGTTGGCAGTTCGTTCGAACAGTGGTCCGATCGGACAGCATTCTGTGCTGGTCGTTCCGTCTGTCTTACACTTGGCAGTTTTGTTCGTTTGTCGTTTTATCGCGATGTGTTGATATCGTGCTAACCAACAGAACCTCATCCTAAGTCTAGTGACCCGTTTGAACAGGAAACCACCCAAGTTCATTCGTTCCACTGGTTTAAGATGTTGGTTCATGGTTAACCCGAACTCGGTAATCTCATGGGTAGAGTTACGGATCTCGAACCAACCCTCACCACAATGATGTGTAGTGAGCTGGCACAAGCTCCGATTCTATCGGTTTTGAGTGCATTGAGTGTAAAAGGATGAGAAAACTTGTGATTATTTCTTTCAACTCTTTTATCCTTTCGGAAATGTTTAGATCTATGCGAAATCCTTGTGAAATCATATGGAAATCCTTCAGATCTGAGTTATCCTTGGTGGAATGAGGTCAAACTTGAAGTTCGTAAGAACTTCATGATGACGTCACCCTAGAACACCCCAAATCTTGATGTTTTCACGGTTAAAAGTTAAGATTTAAAAGATAGAAAGGTGTATGAGTGCGTGTAGATCAAGAAAGTAAAAGATTTAGGGCGAGATCTTACCGGAATCGTGAGAAATCTGAAGGAGAGTGAGGAACACGAGCTGGTCGGACAGAGGGTTTCCAAAAGTAGCAAGAATGAAAGTGACAAGGGTATTTATAGAGTTACCCAAAGAGGAAAAGGCTGGCCGTTCGGCCAGGCAGCTCGATCGGATAACCTGTCTGATCGGACGGCAGTCCGTACGGACAGCTGGTCAATCGGCTGGTTGCCTGATCGATCGGTCGCCTGATTCAAGTGTTCGGCGTGAAGATTTTTGATGTTTCGATTTCGATTGCGAGCGTTGCGGTGCGATAGAGTTGTCCTAGTCAAATTACTTTTAATCCCAACTACTCATATCTTGCACTATCCCTTCTCTACTAATTATCATACCATTTCGATTGCGATTGAGTTCGATTGCGTTTCGATTGATTACTACAACATAACATAAATGAACATGCACAAGTAACACATAAGGCACACACACGTATATCATTAACCAAAATGCGTATTTCGAGTTCCGAGTGCGATTACCATTCGATGTCGATTCGATTAGCATAGTTCGAGTTTCATTTTAGTTAACTTTATCGCATTGTTACTTCCTATAGTTCACAGTCATAAGTCGATTAGATAGCGAATAACACACGTCGATTACTGCGATTATTGACACTTACTCCACATAATACAACTAAAATAAACACATAAAAGAAATTCACTATCAGTCAAGTTGCGTGAAATCGGTCGTTGATTTTGACCTTGACTTTGACTTTGACATCAGAAACACGGGGTGTTACACAAACACTCACAACACACTTACACTTGTATCGAAATTACATTGTAACACTTAGTTGATCCGCATCATATCATGCACTGTATCCTGATATTTGAAGCAATAAGAAGAACAAGGCAGCTGCGATTGTCAGCTCCCGAGGTTTTATGCCGGCGATCTAGATTGATCAAGGGCTTTCCTCGTACATCCTGTGTCACCCTTTACATTTTTGCTCATTGTTTGATTGTAGATACAGCTCGATATCCTGAGCCGTATCCTGAGAACTGTTTTTACAAACAACAAAGTTAGCATATTTTCGATACACATTTTTAGCACACTACCTCACTTAACTAATTTGACCACTTAATTGCTTCGGTAATTTTTGACCAAAACAATTTGGCGCCCACCGTGGGGCAAGTGGTGCTATTTCTACTAAAACCTTTTGCAAAATCATTACTTGGTTTTCTATTTTCAAAACTTTTTGCTACACTATTTTCAATGGCCTCGGGATCAAACATGAGCTCTTCCACCGTGTCTGCTACAACCTCTACAATAATTGGTTCGGTGCTTCCACCACCTCCTCCGAGGACGCATGCCTCTTCACTCCCTCAGGATGTCATCCCAGCTCGCAACATTCAGGGACCTGCTCCTGTTTTGGCCTCTAATGAAGAAATTCTAACTTTGTTTGGTAGTGTACAAGAACAGATGAGGCAACAGCAGGAGACCAACCAAATGCTGATAAGAGAGATACAACTCTTGAAATCCAGCTCAAGCAGGCCCGCTGAGGATACTGTCACTCCCTTGCAACCTAGAGCTTTAAACTTCATTTCTGCAGTATACACTGAGGATAACAGGGGATATTGTGCCTAGCCATTCTCAGAATCATACTCCTGAGATACCCTCTTCGGTCAGGGTGTCAACTGTGAGAAGCTCAGGATATGCTTCAGGATATGGCCAGAATCCCCAGACTGGTAACATGTCTAATAATAATAATACTCTTGCTACTAATGGTATTGGATCTTTGCAGGATGCAGGTATGACATCAGCACTTTCCAGGGAGCTTCAGAAGTTAAATGACATGATATCCAGTGTACCTGGAGTAGTCCAGCCAATTCAATAAGTATCCTAGGATAGCCACAAGATTTCTCGGTTTGCATATCCTATTTGTGATGCTGAAATCCCAAAAAGATTTCAGACCCCTAACATGAAGCTTTATGATGGAACGACGGATCCTGAAGAGCATATTGCCCAGTATCGGGAAAGGATGGAAATCAATCCTATCCCTCCAGATCTCAAGGAAGCATGCCTCTGCAAGGATTTTGGTTCTACCTTAACAGGATCAGCCTTAAAATGGCTCTTAAACGTTCCTCCTCACTCAATTACATCATTTGCTCATTTAGTAAATTTATTTAATAGTCAATTTTCTTGCAGTCGAAGTTGTGAAAAACTAACCAGTGATCTCTACAGTATAACTCAAGGACCTCAGGAATCCTTGAGAGATTATGTGAACAAGTTTAGCCGGGAATCCTTAGATATCTCGCATCTTGATGTTGCAACAGCTGTGCAGGCTTTCAAGATGGGATTGCAGAAAGATTCTCAATTTTACCAGGATCTTGTAATGAATCCCTGCAGGAACCTGGATGAAGCTCGGAACAGGGCTTTAAGATATATTCGACTGGAGGATGACAAAAAGATGCAAGAGCGGATGAATTCATCCACAACCTACGAGTCAACCAACAGGAAATTAGAATCCTCGTATAAACCATATCACTCTAAGCCATATGGCAGGAATGACAGCAAGAAAGTGAATGCTGTTGAAGACGAGTATCCTGAGGAGTATCCTGAGTTGTCAGAATATTGTTTTTCTGTAAATATACCTGAAATGATGTATGCTATGCAGGGTTTAGGAGACAAGGCTAGGTGGCCCCGGAAGAATCAACAAAAAGCTGATTGGAAGGATAAGTCCAGATGGTGTGCCTTCTGTAGGATCGAGATTCGATCAAATACGAGTCGGTCAGAGTTAAATCCAGTCACTAGAGAGGCGGAAGCAATCTAGTTACCTTGAATCAGTGTTAGAATGTGAGTAGAAGCAGATAAATACACTTAAAACAGGTTTTCCATTGATATTAGACGTTAATACATGCAGAGAATTTGACAGCACTTCGTGAGAGATTCTACCCGAATGTTTCAAATGGAAAACCCAACACCCCTATTTATAGGGATTCCAGATCGCATGGAATGGGCAGTCCATTTCGCACGAAATGGTAACATCCAATTCGTGTGACTTGGACATTACAAGTCCATTTCGTACGATATGTTCATTACAACACATAAACTTAAATTTTTACACTTTAACCCCTATTACATTCTATTGACACGACCTTGACTGATGACATAGGCGATAGACATTGTGTACCAACAAACTCCCCCTTGGATATTGCCGGAGTCTTCAGTTAGCCTGTCTTCAAAACTTCCTTTCACAAATACTTGAAAAATTCTACTCTTTGTTTCGGCTTTTTCAACAGCAATTTCCTGAGCTTTTCATTTTCCTCAGTAGCTCTCTTCTCTCCTTCTCAGCTTTCAGAAACTCTTACTTTAGGCTCTCCCTTTCTATGACTAAGTGCATGAACCACTGAGTGAATGAAGAACTTATACGGCTTCGAAAAACAAGCTTTCAAATAGTTTGCACTATTCAACGGACCAGTGTATCCCATTCTCAACATACACCCTTTAACCATTCTTACAGGAAACCCCGTTGGTGAATTTTCATCTTCCGGAAAATCTAGTACTTCACGGACAAGCTGTTCTGTGATGATTATCTCTTTATCTTCACCATTTAGACTAACACTTGAAGTTATCACATTACTCTCCTCATTGTACGTAGCATTCTTCCAGAAATGAGCAATATGAGATCTGAAAACACTGTGCTGATTCGTCAACGCCTTTTGAATAGGTAAACGTCTCATAAACGGCAGAATCTCCTTAAAATCAGTCATCTTTGAAAGAGTTTCATCATAGACACAACAAATGTTGTGTGATGGATCAAATTCTACATTCGAAGCCTGAAAACAAACAAAAAAATATAAGTTAAATGTTTTGCACAATTTTCAACACGCAAACACACTTCACACGAACTGGCCCTCAAACAAGTGAACCATTTCGTGCGGATTGATCATTTCATGCTTTTCAAACGATGTGGTTTTCATACAAATTGAACTATCTCAAACGGAATGGAACTCAAACGATCTGGATCCTATACATGGTTTGGCCATCTCGTACGAACTGAGTGATTCAAACATAGTGACCATCTCGTGCGAAGTGAATCGTCACTTCGTTTGAAACACATGTTCATGAACAGTAATTTTGCAGGTTTTAAATCTTGATTTTATCATGAAATTGAAACCATAGATTTGTTATACATCATATTCCGATCACACTGATATGATTTTTATCCGTTTTGGTCCACAAAATAACCCTAGATCTAGGTTTAAAGATCTGTTCTACCGAGATCATACGAGTTCATCAAATCTGTTCAAACTAACAACAATCGGTACCTTTCCCATGTTCTAAGTTGTGTAAACCAACTTAAACAAGGATTCCGATCAACAAGGTAACAAGAATACGGCTTTAAATCAACGAAAACGATCAAGTTCGCTCAAATCGCTCAAAGGTGTGACTGTGGTGCGGAGTGGGAGAATAAAGTGATTTCACGCGGACTGGACTCCCCCTTAAATAGAGGATCCAGTTCGTATGAGTTGCAAAATGAGGCGGTGTGGTGAGTTCTTGCGGGCTGGCCTTGTTTGACACTGAATGGCCAGTTCGTACGAATTGGTATATTTTTCAATTTTTTTAAATTTTTAACTTTTTATTTTTAACAATTTACCAACACACTCAGTTTACCAAGTCCAAATTAATGACCCTGGTCAACTGTTTAGCCTGCCAAGTCCAAGTTAATGACCTTGGCTGACCAAATTATGATCTTGCTGACAATTTGAAACAGATTAAGTTCAAATTAATGAACTTTGATACATTTCGAGCAATCACCAACTTTTTCTCAAACTTTCTCTTAACCAACCCAAATGATCCAACATGTTTAGCACTATGAGACTTTGATCATCAGATCCCAACGTCTGTTGTCGAAAAATAAGATGAAATATCAAATCTTTTTGGATTTTACAACATTTTGCTAAACAAACATGAAATCTTTTTGGATTTTAAGAAACAATAAAATGTACAAACTTATTTTTGGTGAGCGTGTTAGGAGATCATATCAGCTGCTGATAAGCTACGAGTACCGTTAAGCTTTGATTTCATACTAAGTATTAAACAATTCACAGTGATTGCCGATATACTGATCCAATTTAAATTTTCACACAAATTTCAATCTGTTCAGGATACGAATTAGTGTTTTAAGGCTTAACTTATACGTGTGTACCACCTCAGAATATACTCCTGTATCCAGACCACTATATTCAGTCTTACAGGTGAGTGCACACTAATGATATCTGTAATGGGTGATTGCGAGACCATGAGAGCTCAGGCTATTGCTTCCGCAAAATCAGAGAGATAATGGCTCGACTTTTAGGTGGGTCCCCCTTGGGGATCTTCTTTACAACAGCACATGATTAGCATTTTTCAATGTTTCATCATTTTTTATGCTGAGGGAGAGCTTTAAGATTTAAAGCAGTGCAAAGTATTATACGAGGACTAGGCTATTGCTCCCGCAAAATCAGAAGTCCTGGTATAATACCCCAGATATCAAGACGTACAAAGACCTAGTATGTCAGAAATAGAGCCTTTCAAACAGAATTTCAGGGGTAACCTATATATTCGAGAGATGTTCCCCACGTAAAAGCAAGAAATGATTTAGGTTTATATCCCGAACAAACTTACTAAATGTGTAAAAACCTATCGGCACATCATCAGCGAGACTGTTTAACACTTTTAAACTATACATTTCTTTAGTGTACTGCAACTGTCTAGCTGATGTACTATCATTTCCCCTTTTTACACAAACTCTTTTTCAGTTTTCTATTGTTTTTGGATTTTGAAATTTTATCATGTTTTTGTATTTTCTGTAAACTTTCTCCCCCAAAATCAAAAACATATTTTTGTGTTTTTGGTTTTATCAAAAGCAGAAAATAAAACTGTACAGTAACTTGACAACACAACGCAGATCACTTCTGATCACCGTCCTCCTCGGCTTCACACTCTATTACCTTCCCAGACAACAAATTTTTCAACCCGTTCAGTTTTAAAAGATAGTTAAATCTTGTTCTATCAAAGGGTTTTGTGTAAAAATCAGCTCTCTGATCATCGGTGTGTATATGTTCAATTCGAATCCATTTTTTCTCGAAACAATCACGAATAAAATGATGTCGAATCTCAATATGCTTCGTTTTAGAGTGATGCACCGGATTTTTAGTTATGTTTATAGCTGCCTCATTGTCCACATAGATTAGCGTGTCCAAGAACTGCAAACCAAAGTCCCTCATTTGCTGTTGGATCCAAAGGATCTGAGAGCAACAGCTGGAGGCCGAAACGTATTCAGCCTCACATGTCGAGAGAGCGACTGTGGTTTGTTTCTTGTACTGCCAAGTGACTAGTCGAGTTATAAAGAACTGATAGCCTGCAGTTGTGGATTTTGCATTCAATTTATAGCTCCCGAAGTCAGAGTCTGCATAACCTGTAAGAGAAAAGTCACCAGATTTAGGATATCACAAGCCGGTGCTTGGGCAACCTTTAAGATACCGTAAAATTCTCTTCACAATTGTCATGTGTGACTGTCGGGGACTTGACTGATATCGGGCGCAGAGGCAAGTTGGATACATGATGTCCGGTCTTGACGCTGTCAGATACATTAATGATCCAATGATCGACCGATAGTGATTCTCATCTACCTTTTCACCACTTTCATCCAGACAAATCCCATGATTTTGAGCCAGGGGGTTGATGTTGGAGTTGATTTGGACATGTTGAATTTTTCCAGCACATCATTCACGTATTTCGTCTGGTGTATGAAGATTCCTTCGGGCATTTGCTCAACTTGAAGCCCTAGGAATAACTTCATCTCCCCCATTGAACTCATTTCAAACTTTTTCTTCATAACCTTCTCAAACTCTTTGCATAATTTGTCATTCATTGACCCGAAGATTATGTCATTCACGTAAATCTGCACGATGAGTAGATGTCCTGCAACCTCTTTTGTGAACAAAGTGCTATCGACAGTCCCTCTGGTGAACCCGTTGGCCAGCAGATGTTGGGAGAGCTTCTCGTACCAGGCTCTCGGGGCCTGGTGAAGTCCGTATAACACTTTGTCGAGTAAGTACACCTTGTTTTTGTGCACTGGATCGGTAAAACCCGGTGGTTGTCCGACATACACTTCTTCTTTGATCTTTCCATAAAGGAATGTAGATTTAACATCTAGTTGGTAGACCTTGAATCCTTTCCATGACGCGAACGCCAAGAAGATTCTAATCGCCTCGAGTCTAGCAACGGGAGCATACACTTCAGTAAAATAGATCCCTTCTTGCTGACTAAAACCTTGAACTACCAAGCGTGCTTTGTTTCTTACTATCACGCCTCTATCATCCCACTTACACTTGAAGACCCATTTGGTCTTGATTAGCTTTTGATTTTCAGGGAGTTCAACCAAACTCCATACTCCAAGCTTCTCAAACTGTAGTAGCTCTTCCTGCATCGCATTCACCCAGCTATCTTCAGTTAATGCTTCTTTATATGTCTTCGGCTCTACCTGTGAAATAAAGCATTTCTGTCACACCCCCAAAATACCACATGCGGAATCACCGCGTGGCGTATGACATACCAGGATCTTAGCCACCAATCACATTGAACTCGTAAGTATAATTAAATAAAACTTTCATTTATTAACAGAGAGTATTTCAAAACGTTACATATAACTCATAGTACACAGCGGAAGCATAATTCATTTGTTAAATGTTATATAAACCACGCGTAAGTAAGCCATTAAACTTGTGTTGCGATTCCATGTATCTCGACCCATGACCACTCCAGCATCCCAGACAGCAAGTTCCAACGATATGCACCTAAAAGCCTGCAAGGCATGTAACAACGAGTCAACAACAAAGTTGTGCGAGTTCACAGTTGGTTGTTCAGTTATTGAGTTCGTATCAGAAATCGTAAGTTTGTTTCAGAATCATGTGTTACCCAGTATCCTTGTTTCCCAAACCTTTACGATATTTAGTGGGGGCTTCCCATGTTGTATATTACTAGACTAGTTGTATCTATAGGTGTCCTTCCCAATCCGAGGACAGTGATAAGTATGAGATTACGTAGGTTTTACATAAGTGCCCTTCCCAATCTGAGGACAGTGGTACATAGATTTAGCGCTGGGGTCCTTCCCAATCCGAGGACGGTGGTACTAAGCGAGTACGAAGGTTTAGCGCTGGTGTCCATCCCAATCCGAGGATGGTGGTAAGTAGTCTAGTAGTGGTATATGTACAAGTTCTATCAAATAATCACGTATTTCACATTTATCACGTAGTCCATAAGCAGTGTACAAGGAATACCCATCATGTATTTTGTACCGTCATGTGTATCACAATTTTCGCATATCAAGCAGCAATAGTTTGCACGAAATAGAGTACAACTAACATACTGGCCCAAGTAGTGTAGCCCAATAAAGGGACTGTGCGTTCAGAACCCACTTGTGCGATCGAAATATGGTGTGCGACTAGAATATAATGTGCAACTAAAACTAGTGGTGGGGGCCAGTTATTAAGTGTGTGGTTTTAAAGTCAGAAATGTTATCCATGCGACTAAAACATGGATTCTTAAAAGAATGGGCGGCCCAACTGGCTTGTGTAGTCCAAAACGGTGAAGCCCAAAGCAACAAGGGTGAATTTGTATGTTTCTTAAAAGAACTTGTGTGCGATTATAACCAGTTTGTGTGACCATGCAGAAATTTAAGGAGTGGCTGTGGGTCCCGATCTTGTTATTGTGCGATCAGACTCCTTTAACAATTATTAAACATATTGTAGCTTCCTATTTGCTTTTCAAGAGATTTGGATTTAGGATTTGTTTAACCAATTTGTGAACCTACCATCATTCAAGCACAAACATTACACCAAAGAATCTTAATCATTCTATACAAAACAAATTCTATAACCATCACACCTGCACATCGGTTCCAACTCACAAACCAAGTACCCTCTCATTAAATTAATTCACATGCAAACTAAAATGTTGAGCCACACAATCTATACAAATGCCGACCACTGTTTTTATCTTGATGATTTAATTGGACCTCCTAAGCACACTTATGTCAGACAATTACAAGAGACACATGCAATCCACTCTATAATTTTCACATGCAGCACATGGGCACTAGATATAATGAGCCGACAACATTAACTATTTGTTCATTCTAATTGGAACGATTGAATAAGTAGACAATTTGTAATTGATTATCTGATTTGTAATTGGACCTCTCCAATGGATGCATATTACTAGTATTTATCAATATTGCATTCATATATACAAAACATAACATCACACCTAAAAGTCTAAGTCATAATCGATGCATTTATCCATCAAGAATCCACATAACAATCACACAATAGTAGACTAACCGAGACATAATATGGAGGCTGGATTGCTTGCACCGAGAGGAAGAGGCTTCGAGAACCAGGAGAGGGGCAGCTATCGATTGTGAGAGGAGGAAGAGTGGGTTTAGGGTTTGTATGTGTTGATATAATGTGAGGTGTAACAAGAGATTACACGACATCTCAATATAGTGCCAAATAACTTAAGTGGGCCGGTGCCAAATAACTGAAGTGGGCCGACGATCATAAACTTGGGTCGAGATCAGGATGAGACTACACAAAGTGTGTAATGGGCTCGGTTGGTTCATGTTGTGAATGTTGTGGTTCGATGAAGTGTGAATAGGTGGCCCAAATGTACGCGGCCCAACTCATTTGGTTTCCTAATTCGGTTGAACGACACACAAAACGTTTAACAATTTCATGTATTGATAATCAGTTAAACATACGTAATCATGTATAGTTAATTAGTTAAATTTATGTAATCATTTAGTAATGCACGAGATAGGCAGATAAACATTGAGGCACACGATAAAAGTTGTGGGATTTCAAGCAATGCTAACCTTAATTATCCGGGCTGTCACATCATCCCCAGCTTGAAAGAAATTTCGTCCTGAAATTTAGCACGTAGCTACTGGGGAAGCTAGTTAGGTTTCGTGGTTTCTTGGTTTTCCTGGGGTGTCCAAGTGCGCTTGAGAACCTTAACGTCGGGAGTTCCAACGAACTCGAACAATGGGTATTCAAGTGCGCTTGAGAACCTTAACGTCTCGGTCTGTAATCTCTGCTGGTTCCCCGATGAATCACAGCTGATCGTCGATGGTAAGTTCCTTGAGAGGAACTACGAGGGTCTCATCTGACAGACACTTCTTCAGATTCGACACATGAAATACGTTGTGAACTCCGCTGAGTTTTTCAGGTAGGTTCTGTTTATAGGCCACCCAGCCTATTTTCTCAATGATTTCGAAAGGTCCAACATGTCACGGGTTAAGTTTGCGTCATTTACCAAAACGGACTACACCTTTCCAAGGTGAGACCTTAAGTAGTACTCGATCCCCAACCTGGAACTCGAGTGGTTTCCTGTGCTTATCAGCGTAGCTTTTCTGACGGTCACGAGTTGTCGCCATTCATTATCCTATCTGAGCAATCTTCTCTGTTGTTTCCACGACGGTTTCTGGGCCAGTGATTTGGCTGTTTCCAACATCTGCCCAATCAAGAGGTGATCGGCACTTCCGCCAGCACAATGCCTCGAACTGAGCAGCCTGGATGCTGGTGTGGTAACTGTTGTTATACGAGAACTCCACTAAAGGGAGGTGTCTTTCCCAGCCGTTGAAAAAGTGGATTTCATATGCTCGAAGCATGTCTTCAAGAGTTTGGATGGTATGTTCAGTCTGCCCATCCGTCCGTGGATGATATGTTGTGCTCATGACTAGATGTGAGCCAAAGGATTTGTGCATCGCTTGCCACAAATCAGATGCAAGTCGTGGGTCGCGATCAGAGATAATGGAGGTTGGCACCTCGTACCTAGCAGCCACTTCTTTCAGGTAGATGACTGCGAGTGTAGAAGACTTATCCGTTTCCTTGGTGGCTAGAAAGTGTGCTGGTTACGAGAGACAATCAATGATCAACCAGGTGATATTGTTTTCGTTTCGAGTTGTAAGTAGACTAACGACCAAATCCATGGCAGTCTATTTTTATTTCCATGTGAGTGTTGCTGGTTGCTGATACTACACCTTGACTTTCCACAAGTCGATCCATCATTCACATACCTACTAGGTGAGCCTTCATGTCCGATTACCAGCACAAGGTTTATAAATCCTAACGTCTCTCATCAAAACCCAGACGACTAGATTATCGTGGCCGGTGTGCTTTGCTCAACACGAGTTCCCTACAGTTGCCGTGTAATGAGACCCGCATTCTTCCCTTGAAGTAACGAGTATCGTCCGACCGGTCAAAGGTTGCTTCTCCAAGCCCCGCATGGGTTTGACTTGAACATCCTCTTCATTCAGTTCTCCAGTTTGGGCAGAGCGAGTCTGATCAGGTAAGTTAGAGTCGATAGCGAGCTGCAGAGCTCGTGTGTGTTTAGGTTTCTCAGTCATACTCATTCAGAAGTTCCATCCAGCGATGTCATTGAATGCTTGCTCTTTTGAACATCGATACACGGGAGGCCCTTCTGATCGGTCTAAATGACGCATCTGTTACCGTCCAAGTGATGCCTCCATCTAAAATCCCAAGGCCACGGTTTTCACCACCAGTCGTGTGTGTCGCGCAGTTCAGCTTTGTAACTCCATCACATATGTCATCACTCTCTCTCGTGTTGCGTCGATGTGCAGCTGGGACTCTGATTCGGACCATAAGGATATACCACTGAATCACCCGCACCCTCGGGTAAAAAAAACAATGCTCAGTGCACTACAGAGTTGGGATTCGAAAGCTGAAAAGACGTCCTCCTGTTCTGTCTTTCACAAACACAGCACCCTGCTGTGCTAGAGAGATTTAAGCTACGCAACCTTCGAAAATCCTGTGATTTATCTACGATAGTATCAAGTGAGACCAAGAAATCGCTGCATCCACGAGGGACTCTTTGGTGTCGATCAGTTTCCAACCAAGACGGATCTTAGCGAGATCCACGTGCGTTCCAACTTCGCTGACTATATATCCAAAAGGTACCTCTCGAACCCAGAAATTACATTTAACAAGACTTTGAGCGGAGTGGCTCTTCTCTCAGGAGTTCTAAAATAAGATATAAATGCCACCCACGGCGTTCCATTCTCCTGGTCAGTATTCAGAACGTTGTCAACAAATGCGGTCGATTCATGTGATCCCTGAAGCTGCTGTGTGTTGGTCAACTCAATGATCATGGTGTATAACGTTGAAATGGCTGCATTACATTCGACATGCCGTTCTAAGAGCATTCTCCCCTTGGACTTCCATCTGATGATAGTTCGTTCACAAGCAAATCTTCAAATGGAAACTTGTTCCTCGCAACTGGTCGACGGGTTGTCAATACGTGGTCGAGGCAAACGGTTCTTGACTGTCACCTTGTCAATACGTGGTATTGCGAGGGCTCCTCAAAGCGAAAAATCCTGTCCTGACAGTTCCTGTAGTTGGTTAAACAGCTCCTGCAACCTTCCTGGTGCAAAACGGTAAAGAGTACGAGTAGCTAGAACTGCCTCCGGCACAAGGCCAAACTGAGTTCTTACCTAACAGTTGTAAAGATGATCCTGGAAGTTCCTCGAGTAGCACATTGAGGGCAATCACGAACAACTGGTGGATCCTCGATCCTCTTTTTCCTAACCTTAAGTCTATAACAGTTGCCACATAGCGGGGTAATCCCTCCGTAGACACTCCTGGCTCTCATTGCTGAAATAACACTAACCATTGCGCCACTCTGACGCGTTAGAACATATAACAATCCTCCACGAAGGAGAGGGATACGTAAAATTGTCTCCTCACAGGGTACATCTATCAAGAATAACAGAAGAAAGGTCGATGTCGAACACTTGTCCCACAAGGTTGTGTTTGCATCCCAACGATCATATGAGGTTTCCATTGTCTAGCCATCAGCCGGTTACACAACAGGTTCAAAATCTTAGGAGCATCAGGGTCAAATGAAACAGAGACGAAGCGGATTGCTACTCATAATAGCTACCATGTCGCTAAAGTCCTGACGTCGCCCACACCAATTCTAAATGCCCTTCCAAGAGCATCATTTCTGGCGTTGCTGTTTTCATTACTAGGATTCCAAGTACTGTCATTGTTCCTTTGATCGTTGTCCTCTTAACTTAACCCCGGCCAATCCATGTTGTAGGCACCTTTATTTCCTTACTGTAGGCTAGGGTTACGAATACCTTGTTGTTGCTGTGACTGCTGCACCCAAAGTCGTTGCTCGAAACGAAGCCCTACGATTCTTCGCCATCATAGTCCTTCTTTTCCCATTCTGAGCCACGTCCTAAAGCGCTACTCACTGTGCTGGTGGTTACGCATACCACACTAAGGTCAATTATCATCACTTATGCCTCAATTGATTCGTAAGAGTTGACTCCCACAATTCGCTGACTAGAGTTACGGACTCGATTGAAATCAATCCGCTGACGTTCGTTGCCGGTAATCAGGGTCGTCCAAGTGCTGAGGTCGGTAAAATACTACCTTCAACCTCCTAATCATTGATGTTGCAAGTTGTTTGAGTGATACCCAGTATGTTGCGGGAGTGTTGAAGAAGTGATCACACTTCAGGATCTAAGACGTCAATACATGAGTTCCAGCAACCGAAGAGGAGTAAGAAAGGTATCGATCAATCATCCGACGCTGTGACTTCAAACTCAGGGACGTTCGTATAAGCACCTAACATTCTACACGGCTCGCTAGGTGTTCAGATGGGTGTTCAGGTAATACTCGATAGCATCGAGATTCGAAAAGATCCCGAGAGGAATGAAAAGTTCACGTTCGAGTAGGGGACAATCACTGCTATAACCCCTATAGGTTTGTTATGTTTCACATCGATCAAATAAAGGATCGGAACCCCCTTTTCACTTGTTAAGCCTCACTGGGACTCGCATGCACCCCACATTATTATTATGTGTGCACCCACAATAATATTGCGATTTGCATGCTCATCTCAGCTCCTCTTAAATCATGTCAAATGGTTCCTCAAACTCGAGTAGCAAACAAAGATCATCACGAAGCGTTATGAATGTTTAGGGAAATACCACCCTAACAGTCACATAATACATGCAAGTAATTCACGAATTCATACTGTTGTGCTAAACGTGCAATCACATGCAATATCATATGTAAGTGTTCACTAGTTACGCAGTACAATGAGTATACGAGAGACGAACATTGCCATCTGGAGCTGAGTGTCATGGTCGTATTCACGTTTTCAGAACTGTTCGGTTATAGTCTGGTTTTACAAAAACGTTTTTCCCCTTTTTAAAACCAAGTTCACTATAACCAATGGCTCTGATACCAATCTGTCACACCCCCAAAATACCACATGCGGAATCACCGCGGGGCGTATGACATACCAGGATCTTAGCCACCAATCACATTGAACTCGTAAGTATAATTAAATAAAACTTTCATTTATTAACAGAAAGTATTTCAAAACGTTACATATAACTCATAGTACACAGCGGAAGCATAATTCATTTGTTAAATGTTATATAAACCACGCGTAAGTAAGCCATTAGACTTGTGTTGCGATTCCATGTATCTCGACCCATGACCACTCCAGCATCCCAAACAGCAAGTTCCAACGATATGCACCTAAAAGCCTGCAAGGCATGTAACAACGAGTCAACAACAAAGTTGAGCGAGTTCACAGTTGGTTTTTCAGTTATTGAGTTCGTATCAGAAATCGTAAGCTTGTTTCAGAATCATGTGTTACCCAGTATCCTTGTTTCCCAAACCTTTACGATATTTAGTGGGGGCTTCCCATGTTGTATATTACTAGACTAGTTGTATCTATAGGTGTCCTTCCCAATCCGAGGACAGTGATAAGTATGAGATTACGTAGGTTTTATGTAAATGCCCTTCCCAATCCGAGGACAGTGGTACGTAGCGAGTATGTAGATTTAGCGCTGGCGTCCTTCCCAATCCGAGGACGGTGGTACGTAGCTAGTACGTAGGTTTAGCGCTGGCGTCCTTCCCAATCCGAGGACGGTGGTAAGTAGTCTAGTAGTGGTATATGTACAAGTTCTGTCGTAGTTATTCAATCCCATTCCCAACCCACCGGGAATCCCATGCCTTAGAGGTGTGAACTCACCTTAGATTGCTCGGTAGATAATATGTTTATCCTAAACTTGGTCAACCATGTCCTTTAACGGTTACCACTTGTTAGGACTGTATGCAAGTAGTTCACATAATAACACGTATTTCTTACACGTATCAAATAATCACGTATTTCACATTTATCACGTAGTCCATAAGGAGTGTACAAGGAATACCCATCATGTATTTTGTACCGTCATGTGTATCACAATTTTCGCATATCAAGCAGCAATAGTTTGCACGAAATAGAGTACAACTAACATACTGGCCCAAGTAGTGTAGCCCAATAAAGGGACTGTGCGTTCAGAACCCACTTATGCGATCGAAATATGGTGTGCAACTAGAATATAATGTGCAACTAAAACTAGTGGTGGGGGCCAGTTATTAAGTGTGCGCTTTGAAAGTCAGAAATGTGATCCATGCGACTAAAACATGGATTCTTAAAAGAATGGGCGGCCCAACTGGCTTGTGTAGTCCAAAGTGGTGAAGCCCAAAGCAACAAGGGTGAATTTGTATGTTTCTTAAAAGAACTTGTGTGCGATTATAACTAGTTTGTGTGACCATGCAGAAATTTAAGGAGTTGCTGTGGGTCCCGATCTTGTTATTGTGCGATCAGACTCCTTTAACAATTATTAAACATATTGAAGCTTCCTATTTGCTTTTCAACAGATTCGGATTTAGGATTTGTTTAACCAATTTGTGAACCTACCATCATTCAAGCACAAACATTACACCAAAGAATCTTAATCATTCTATACAAAACAAATTCTATAACCATCACACCTGCACATTGGTTCCAACTCACAAACCAAGTACCCTCTCATTAAATTAATTCACATGCAAACTAAAATGTTGAGCCACACAATCTATACAAATGCCGACCACTGTTTTTATCTTGATGATTTAATTGGACCTCCTAAGCACACTTATGTCAGACAATTACCAGAGACACATGCAATCCACTCTATAATTTTCACATGCAACACATGGGCACTAGATATAATGAGCCGACAACATTAACTATTTGTTCATTCTAATTGGAATGATTGAATAAGTAGACAATTTGTAATTGATTATCTGATTTGTAATTGGACCTCTCCAATGGATGCATATTACTAGTATTTATCAATATTGCATTCATATATACAAAACATAACATCACACCCAAAAGTCTAAGTCATAATCGATGCATTTATCCATCAAGAATCCACATAACAATCACACAATAGTAGACTAACCGAGACATAATATGGAGGCTGGATTGCTTGCACCGAGAGGAAGAGGCTTCGAGAACCAGGAGAGGGGCAGCTATCGATTGTGAGAGGAGGAAGAGTGGGTTTAGGGTTTGTATGTGTTGATATAATGTGAGGTGTAACAAGAGATTACGCGACATCTCAATATAGTGCCAAATAACTTAAGTGGGCCGGTGCTAAATAACTGAAGTGGGCCGGCGATCATAAACTTGGGTCGAGATCAGGATGAGACTACACAAAGTGTGTAATGGGCTCGGTTGGTTCATGTTGTGAATGTTGTGGTCCGATGAAGTGTGAATAGGTGGCCCAAATGTACGCGGCCCAACTTATTTGGTTTCCTAAATCAGTTGAACGACACACAAAACGTTTAACAATTTCATGTATGGATAATCAGTTAAACATACGTAATCATGTATAGTTAATTAGTTAAATTTATGTAATCATTTAGTGATGCACGAGATAGGCCGATAAACGTAGAGGCACACGCTAAAAGTTGTGGGATTTTAAGCAATGCTAACCTTAATTATCCGGGTTGTCACATCATCCCCAGCTTGAAAGAAATTTCATCCCGAAATTTAGCACGTAGCTACTGGGGAAGCTAGTTAGGTTGCGTGGTTTCCTGGTTTTCCTAGGGTGCCACAATTTCAATGATAATTCTTCCTGTAAAGGAGCTTCAGAAGTATAAAAACATGCAAGCCCTTTATTGATTTGTTCTCGGGTTTTCACTCAACTTTGAAGATCTCCAATGATTTGTTCCGATGGATGATAAGACAAAGTTCTCGGCATGACTGTGTCTGGCACGCTCACTTCCGATTGCAAATTTGTGATATCCTGATTACCCGTGTGATCAACATCATTCGTAGTCTCAATATTTGGTTCCTCGTCATAAACCGGATCGGTTTCCGGTTTTGAGTCGTCAGATTGATCAAATACTGGATCTGTTTCAACTGGAGTTTCATGTGCAGTTCCACTTGGACCAGCCTCGTGATCATTTGCACCCACGTTGGGCTGAGAAACTACCAATGGTCTCGGCACTTGATCTTGCGAAAGAGACTACTGTTGTTGGTATAAGTATGCTAGTTCCTCCTCACTTGGCTCAGTCGACAACTGGAATGACTCCCAGAGTTTTTCGTAATCAAAAAGCAATCTGTTTTCGGGAAGTTTTTCCAGAGCTGTATACAGTTGACAGTCGATATGCTGAACTTGTATAATCTTCCCCAAGCATGGAACAAATACTCTCTTTAGTGGACTCGCATAACCTACAAAGTTAACTTTTGCACCAAATTTACCATCTGGATCAATAAATGTGCATGGTGATCCAAAAGGTTCTAAGAATTTCAGATTTGGTTTATAGCAATGAAGTAATTCGAAGCAGGTTTTCTTGTACTTCTTTACTGTAAGAACACGATTTAGCGTGTAACATGCTGCAGCAACTGCTTCACTCGAAAAGAATATCGGCAATTTGGAATCAGCTAGCATAGTACGAGCTGTTTCGATCAGTGTGCGGTTCTTTCGTTCTGCGACACCGTTTTGTTGTGGACTATACGGTGCGCTGAATTCATAAAGAATGCCTTTTTCATTGCAAAATTCGAGCATACGGTTGTTTTTGAACTCTGTTCCGTTTTCGCTTCGAATTCGTCTGATCGGCTGTTTGTACAGCGTCTCCATCTTTTTTAATAAAATCATCGACAAATCAAACGTTTCATCTTTTCTTTCAAGACACAGCACCCATGAAAATCTTGTATAGTCGTCAGTGACCACTAGACAATACAGATCTCCACTTACGCTCTTCACATTTACTGGTCCGAACAGATCCATATGGAGTCTTTCGAGCGGTAGTCTGATGGAGTTCAAGAGCTTCTTTGGGTGTGACTTCTTTGTTTGCTTACCCTTTTTGCATTCTACACAAACATCATTCAGATGGAAATTTTTCAAACTAACACCTTCAACAAGATCATTGTGAACTAAGAAATTCATTTTTCTCACATGAATGTGACCCATCTTATGATGCCACATTATTGATTCTTTTTCAGTTTTTGTCACATGAATGTGACCCATCTCACATGAAATCGTTTTTGTCACACCCCCAAAATCCACAATGCGGAGTATCACCGCTTGGAGGCGTGACTGACCAGGATCAAACCACTAATCATATTGAACAAGTAAATAATTAAATGTAAAAGTCCAACCAACACGATTAGTGTCCAGAACAACCATAGTTAAGTCATGAGCGGAAGCAAAATGTTCAAAACCAAATCAAAAGTTTAATTATCCAAATGTTTAACATGGCACACAGCTGTCCATGTCCCACAACGACTCTTCCTTGTGCAAGCTCCAGCTAAGTACCTATAGACCTGCAAAGCATGTAGTAACGAGTCAACAACAAGTTGAGTGAGTTCACGTTTGGTTGTCCAGTTTATAGTTGTTCCGAAAACACAGTTTGCTCTTTACCAGCTATCCAGCCGTGGGTGTTACCCCATAGTTCGAAAAACGTTTATTAGTTACCCGTTCTTACGTTGGCTATTCTAGCCCGGCACTATGGCCGTGGGGGCTACCCCATGTTTAATTCACCAGACTCGTTACCATATCGACTACTAACGTTCGTCATGTTTAAGTGCCCTAACGTCTGTGTCTATCATCACTGACGTGCCATAGTCCATTAGTCCACGCCCGTCCTCTGCGGCACGGTGTGAGGTTTGTTAAACCTAATAGCGCTATTTAACTAATGACCCGTTCGCCATTGGCCTCGGCGATTAAGTAGATATAAAAGGAGGGACTTCGTTGATAAAGTTCTAGTCTAGTATAGTTAAATCCGTCTCATACTGGACGAGGAATCTACGTTCCTGAATACGTCTCAACAGGACGAGGAATCTACGTTCCTGAACACATCTCAACAGGACGAGGAATCTATATTCCTTAACCCATTCCCAACCCCTGGGAACCCCATGCTTTGTAACGAAGTGTGAACTCACCTTGGTTTGCTCGGTAGATTACACAGAAAGGTCAAGTCTAGCAGCTAGTGGTCAACCACGTCCTAACATGGTCATTATACAAGTCAGGTTTTGGTTTCAAGTATCGTACATATTTTTACACATAAGCTAACAGTTACAAACACGTATCGATCATGGCAACCACGTAAACACTTAAACAGTCAATTCCATAAAACGCCCAACTTGTACGATTCAACAGATAAAGCCCAGTAACAATCGGCCCAACATGTTGTGCGGTCGGCACAACTTGTGCGACCCACATCATGTTGTGCGATCCATTATACACCCGGCCCAACAACATAAGTGGTCCAATAACATACACGGCCCAAACACTAACAGATAACCAACTTGTACGATTCTTGCATCTTGTGCGATTCCATTTGATACCCGGCCCAAGTAACAAGATGCCCTAATAAGCATAATTAGTTCAACAGTAACCGGCCCAGCAATTAACAAATAACCAACTTGTGCGACTGAGGACCTCTTGTGCGACCAAGAGGTCTTGTGCGACTGGACAACTAATTTTCGTGATTTACGCATTCAGTTATATCTATCCAATAGTTTCCAACTTTACCATAATTCAATCAACCAATTTACAGTTTCCATCAATCTAAAAATCGATCAAACCGACCATTTGTTATTTAATTAATAAGAACAATCAAATGCATAACAACTCATCATCATCCTTATCGAATTAATAGTAAGGTTACCACCACATTCTTAAGTCAACAAGCAACCACTTCTGACAACACATTAAATCATATAGTCAACATTCTGTTACATTAACCAAGATCTCGATCAACACAAGGACTTTAGAACATGCACATGACTGACTTCATATCATCATTGTACTTCTAATATCATCACATGGCCACAATAGCATGTTACATTTATTCTATAGGCACATAATAATTACCTGTTTATTTACAATCACATGCACATGAGACAAACACAATCATGATCTAATCACAATAATCAAGGCTACACATGTATGACAAGAGATTCAATACTATAATCATGTTATTTGCACAAAAGTCATCCCTAGATCACATCATCATATTAACAATTCAAACCTAAAACATAACAGCCGATTTAATCATCATTCGGTTTCTCAATTCTTAACAACATCATCAAACCAATCGGATCTATCATGTATATGGCCGATTTCATACATTTATGCTCAATCACATATTAATCAAACCAATCGTATCATTGCATCATCAATCATGTCAAGCATAACAATCATAAAACAATAATTAACACACTCACCGAATAGAGAGGAGGAACAAGGGTCGATTCAAATGCAAGAATCTTCGATAGAGAGTGTGTGTGGCTGCCTTCGGTTTCGTGAGGAAGAGAGAAAATAGCTAGGGTTTGTGTATGTGAATGTTTTTGCAACAAATGAGAACAAACCCTCTAAGGTGTGTGTGTATGCGCATGAAGAGTGGGCCGAACCCAACCTGGGCTGCCCTTTAGATCCGAATGCAAGTTGTGCGGCCCAACAGGGCTTGTGTGATCAAGTAGTGTTGTGCGATCGGTTTGTTTATAAATGTACATTCGCTTCATAAATTCACATAATCAAAACAACATAACATTCAATCGATTAATAAAGTTCACAGTCACATAATGTTACACAAAGATACGCTCTAAAGTACGAGTTGTCACATTATCCCCAAGTTGAAAGAAATTTCGTCCCGAAATTTAGCACGTACTCACTGAGGAAGCTAGTTAAGTTGCATGGTTTTCCTGGTTTTCCTGGGGTGTCACATCCTCCCCCCGTTGATCTGGAATTTCGTCCCGAAATTCCGTAGCTTCAGTCTCAGTAGTGGTTGTACCGTTTGCAAACAGTTGGGGATACTTTTGTTTCATCTGATCTTCGCGTTCCCAGGTGAACTCTGGGCCGCGACGTGAGTTCCAACGAACTCGAACGAGAGGTATTCTAGTACGCTTGAGGACCTTAACATCCCGGTCATTGATTTCAACAGGTTCCTCGACAAATCGTAACTGCTCGTCGATCGTGAGCTCCTTCAAAGGAACTACGTGGGTCTCATCTGACAGACACTTCTTCAGATTTGACACATGGAAAACGTTGTGAACTGCACTGAGTTCTGCTGGTAAGTTCAGTCTGTAGGCCACCTGGCCTATTTTCTCAATGACTTCGAAAGGTCCAACATATCGTGGATTAAGTTTGCCCCGTTTACCAAAACGAACCACACCCTTCCAGGGTGAAACTTTAAGTAGTACCCGCTCCCCAACCTGGAGCTCTAATGGTTTTCTGCCCTGATCGGCGTAGACTTTCTGACGGTCACGAGCTACCGCCATTCGTTGTCGTATCTGAGCAATTTTCTCTGTTGTGTCAACCACATGTTCTGGTCCAGTAATCTGACTATCCCCCACCTCTGCCCAACAAAGAGGTGACCGGCATTTACGCCCTTACAATGCCTCAAACGGAGCAGCTTTAATGCTGGTGTGGTAGCTGTTGTTGTACGAAAATTCCACAAGTGGCAGATGCTTTTCCCAGCCATTGCCAAAGTCAATCACACATGCCCTAAGCATGTCTTCGAGGGTCTGGATGGTACGTTCCGACTGCCCATCCGTTTGTGGGTGATAAGCGGTGCTCATATCTAGCCTTGAGCCAAAGGACTTGTGCATTGCTTGCCACAGTTCTGATGTAAAACGCGCATCTCGATCCGAGATGATAGAGATGGGAACCCCGTGCCTCGAGACAACTTCCTTGAGGTATACTTCTGCTAGTGTGGAGAACTTATCCGTTTCTTTGATAGCCAGGAAGTGAGCAGACTTTGTGAGTCGATCCACGTTCACCCAAATAGTATCATTACCACCTTGAGATCTAGGCAGGCCAGTAACAAAATCCATGGAAATTTGCTCCCATTTCCATTGTGGTATCTCTGGTTGTTGAAGTGGGCCTAAAGGTTTCTGGTATTCCGCCTTGACTCTCGCACAAGTCAAGCACTTGCTAACGTAAGTTGCTATGTGGGCCTTCATGCTAGGCCACCAATATGTGGTTTTGATGTCGTGGTACATTTTGTCCGAACCAGGGTGCACTGAGTAGCGAGACTTGTGTGCCTCATCCATCACAAGCTCTCGTAGGTTGCCATAAAGTGGGACCCAAATGCGTCCTGTTTCGTAGTAAGCACCGTCTTCCTTTTGTTCTAAACGTTGCCTTGAGCTGCGTAGGGCTTCAGCCCTGACGTTTTCTGGTTTCAATGCTTCTACCTGAGCATGTCGTATTTGAGAAGGAAGACTAGACTGTATAGTAAGTTGTAACGCTCGTACGCGCTTGGGCGCAGTGTCCTTTCGACTGAGGGCGTCGGCCACAACATTGGCTTTGCCCGGGTGATATCTGATCGAGCATTCGTAGTCGTTCAGTAGCTCGACCCATCGTCGCTGTCGCATATTGAGTTCCTTCTGTTTGAAGATGTGCTCGAGGCTCCTGTGATCAGTGTAGATAGCACACTTGGTGCCATACAAGTAGTGTCGCCATATCTTAAGTGCAAAAACAACAGCTCCCAGCTCTAAATCGTGTGTAGTGTAGTTCTTTTCATGAACCTTGAGTTGGCGTGAGGCGTAAGCTATAACTTTATCCCGCTGCATCAATACGCAACCAAGACCCTGAATGGATGCGTCACAGTAAACCACGAAGTCGTATGTGCCCTCTGGCAATGAAAGGATAGGTGCACTGCAAAGTCTATCCGTTAAGTGCTGGAACGCTAACTCCTGTGCGTTTCCCCAACGATAAACAACACCCTTCTGCGTTAGTGAAGTAAGAGGTCGTGCAATCTTGGAAAAATCCTTGATAAACCTCCTGCAGTAACCTGCCAATCCCAAGAATTGGCGAATTTCCGTTGGTGTGCGAGGTGCAGGCCAGTTCTTAATTGACTCTACCTTGGATGGATCAACGTGAATCCCATCCTTGTTCACTACATGGCCTAAGAAATGGACTTCACGAAGCCAGAAGTCACATTTTGAAAACTTGGCGTACAGCTGTTCTTTTCGAAGGAGTTCCAAAATAAGTCGTAAGTGTTGCTCGTGTTCCTCCTGACTCTTCGAATAGATCAGGATGTCGTCGATGAATACAATAACGAACTTGTCTAGGTACGGCTTGCACACTCGATTCATTAAGTCCATAAAGACTGCAGGTGCGTTTGTCATCCCAAAAGGCATGACCAAAAACTCATAGTGGCCATATCGAGTTCTGAAGGCTGTTTTGGAGACGTCCTCTTCTCGGACTCTCAGCTGGTGATATCCCGATCTCAAATCGATCTTGGAATAGTAGCTCGACCCTTGCAGCTGGTCGAACAGGTCATCAATGCGTGGAAGAGGGTAGCGGTTCTTCACAGTCACCTTGTTCAATTCACGGTAGTCGATGCACATTCTGAACGTACCGTCTTTCTTCTTCACAAATAGCACTGGAGCTCCCCAGGGCGAAGAGCTAGGACGAATAAAACCCTTATCTAGGATTTCTTGTAGTTGCGTAGATAGCTCTTTCAACTCTGATGGAGCTAAACGATACGGTGCACGAGCTATGGGTGCCGCTCCAGGGGCTAACTCGATTTGAAACTCGACCTGACGATGAGGCGGGAGGCCAGGTAGTTCCTTAGGAAATACCTCAGGATAGTCACGTACAATTGGAAAGTCTTCTATCTTTTTCTCTTTCTTCGAGGTGTCAGTAACAAGAGCCAGAAAGGCAGTGTGGCCCTTACGCAAACACTTTTGAGCTTTAAGGGAAGAAATGATGCTCACAACAGCACCACTCTTGTCGCCACGAATCATGAGAGGTTCATCACCTGGGCGAGGAATACGAACAATCTTTTCGTTGCAAAGAATCTCTGCTTGGTGTTGGGACAACCAGTCCATCCCAATGACAACGTCGAAACTACCCAGAGTGATTGGAAGGAGGTCGATCGAGAAAGTGTGATCAGCAAGTACTAGGTTACAACCTTTAACTACGTGTGTGACCTCTATACTTTACCATTAGCTAACTCTACAGCGTGTTTGGGATTCAAAGGTGTTGGGGTTCGTTTAAGCAGTTGACTAACTTTTTGGGACACATAACTAGTATCAGCACCCGAATCAAATAAGACAGTAACGTAAAAGTCGACGAGAAGGAACTTACCCATCACAACATTGGGGTCATTCCTCGCTTCTCCATTGCCAATAACGAACGCACGGCCCCTTGCACCATTGCCATTGTTACCCCCGTTGTTTCCATTCCCCTGATTGTTGTTGTTATTGTTGTTGTTCTGGTTCAGCTGGGGACAGTCTTTCTTGAAGTGGCCTTCAGCTCCACACTGAAAGCACCCTCTGTTGTTACCCTGTTGTTGCTGCTGCTGACGTTGATTTGGTGGGGCTCGCTGTTGTTGCCAGTTTTGGTTCGCGGGAAACTGACTCCTACATTCTCTTGCAATATGACCAGGCTTGTTGCACCGATGACAGTTACTTCTGGTGCATGGCCCACTGTGATGTAAGTTACAACGATTACATTTGGGGTGATTTCCTTTGTATCCACCCTGACTTTGGCTACCTGACGATTGCTGACTAGGACTCTTATACTCTTCAGTTCTTCTCTGCTGCGACTGGGATTGAACAGAAGTCGAACCTCTGCTTGAAGCTCAATCCCATTTACGTTTGTTATCACTGGGAGGTTCAGAGGTAGCTGTAGCACTAATACATTTTGGTAACTTGTTTTGCTCCACCGCCTGATCAGTGAGACGGTGAGCCAATTGAACAACCTGCTGGTAGGTGGCGAGGTTTGCGGATGTCACATGACTTTGGATTGCTGGCACTAGGCCCTTAAGATAAAGTTCAATACGCTTAATTGGAGGGTCCACCATAGTAGGACACAGTAGTGCAAGCTCATTCGATCTCTTAGTATATGCCTCAATTTCTGACCCCGTCATCTTGAGGTTGAAAAACTCGACTTCTAGCTTATGAATGTCGTCGCGACTGCAGTATTCCTCCTTGATCATCTCTTTAAAATTGTTCCATGGGGTGGCGTTAGCAGCAACCAACCCTAGCATTTGGACTTGAGCGTTCCACCATGTGAGGGCTAAACCCTCGAGAGTGCCGGTAGCATATTTCACCCTGCGTGCCTCAGGGCATTCACACATTTTGAACACAGACTCTAGTTTCTCAAACCAGTGGAGAAGACCTACTGCTCCTTCAGTGCCACTAAAACTAGTGGGTCGGCAGTCCATAAAAGTTTTGAAGGTGCAAACAGGTGGCTGAGCATGTTGACCTGTGGTGGGTGTAAGAGAGGACAAAGTTTAACACAAGGATAGGTTCGCGAGAGTAGGATCTAAAGATCCTAGAATGAGTTATGAACTGCAGGGTATACCTCCTGCCTGTGCTGCTGCAAGTGCCGCAGCAACCTGTTCGTTGATCAGAGCCGTCAACTGGGCTTGAGTCATGTTAATGCGTCCAGACATGATCTTCATATCAAGGGAAACATGAGTGAGAAAGGTTCGCGAAAGTGCGATGACAGAAGAGAGTAAGCACACACGTGTTCAAGCAACAGTAGCTATACTAGCTAAGCATATCATGAGCAAGGTTCTACGTAATCTAACAAGTAGGCAATAAAACACAAACCATATCACCTAGAATGTCGAGCCTTGCACGTGGAGTGAAGCGTCGTTGTGGATCGTAGAGCACTGTACAGGTTATAGTCTGGTTTTAACAAAAATGTTTTCCTTTATTAAAACCAAGTTCTCTATAACCAATGGCTCTGATACCAATCTGTCACACCCCCAAAATCCACAATGCGGAGTATCACCGCTTGGAGGCGTGACTGACCAGGATCAAACCACTAATCATATTGAACAAGTAAATAATTAAATGTAAAAGTCCAACCAACACGATTAGTGTCCAAAACAACCATAGTTAAGTCATGAGCGGAAGCAAAATGTTCAAAACCAAATCAAAAGTTTAATTATCCAAATGTTTAACATGGCACACAGCTGTCCATGTCCCACAACGACTCTTCCTTGTGCAAGCTCCAGCTAAGTACCTATAGACCTGCAAAGCATGTAGTAACGAGTCAACAACAAGTTGAGTGAGTTCACGTTTGTTTGTCCAGTTTATAGTTGTTCCGAAAACACAGTTTGCTCTTTACCAGCTATCCAGCCGTGGGGGTTACCCCATAGTTCGAAAAACGTTTATTAGTTACCCGTTCTTACGTTAGCTATTCTAGCCCGGCTCTATGGCCGGGGGGGCTACCCCATGTTTAATTCACCAGACTCGTTACCATATCGACTACTAACGTTCGTCATGTTTAAGTGCCCTAACGTCTGTGTCTATCATCACTGACGTGCCATAGTCCATTAGTCCACGCCCGTCCTCTGCGGCACGGTGTGAGGTTTGTTAAACCTAATAGCGCTATTTAACTAATGACCCGTTTGCCATTGGCCTCGGCGATTAAGTCGATATAAAAGGAGGGACTTCGTTGATTGAGTTCTAGTCTAGTATAGTTAAATCCGTCTCATACTGGACGAGGAATCTACGTTCCTGAAAACGTCTCAACAGGACGAGGAATCTACGTTCCTGAACACATCTCAACAGGACGAGGAATCTATATTCCTTAACCCATTCCCAACCCCTGGGAACCCCATGCTTTGTAACGAAGTGTGAACTCACCTTGGTTTGCTCGGTAGATTACACAGAAAGGCCAAGTCTAGCAGCTAGTGGCAACCACGTCCTAACATGGTCATTATACAAGTCAGGTTTTGGTTTCAAGTATCGTACATATTTTTACACATAAGCTAACAGTTACGAACACGTATCGATCATGGCAACCACGTAAACACTTAAACAGTCAATTCCATAAAACGCCCAACTTGTACGATTCAACAGATAAAGCCCAGTAACAATCGGCCCAACATGTTGTGCGGTCGGCACAACTTGTGCGACCCACATCATGTTGTGCGATCCATTATACACCCGGCCCAACAACATAAGTGGTCCAATAACATACACGGCCCAAACACTAACAGATAACCAACTTGTACGATTCTTGCATCTTGTGCGATTCCATTTGATACCCGGCCCAAGTAACAAGATGCCCTAATAAGCATAATTAGTTCAACAGTAACCGGCCCAGCAATTAACAAATAACCAACTTGTGCGACTGAGGACCTCTTGTGCGACCAAGAGGTCTTGTGCGACTGGACAACTAATTTTCGTGATTTACGCATTCAGTTATATCTATCCAATAGTTTCCAACTTTACCATAATTCAATCAACCAATTTACAGTTTCCATCAATCTAAAAATCGATCAAACCGACCATTTGTTATTTAATTAATAAGAACAATCAAATGCATAACAACTCATCATCATCCTTATCGAATTAATAGTAAGGTTACGACCACATTCTTAAGTCAACAAGCAACCACTTCTGACAACACATTAAATCATATAGTCAACATTCTGTTACATTAACCAAGATCTCGATCAACACAAGGACTTTAGAACATGCACATGACTGACTTCATATCATCATTGTACTTCTAATATCATCACATGGCCACAATAGCATGTTACATTTATTCTATAGGCACATAATAATTACCTGTTTATTTACAATCACATGCACATGAGACAAACACAATCATGATCTAATCACAATAATCAAGGCTACACATGTATGACAAGAGATTCAATACTATAATCATGTTATTTGCACAAAAGTCATCCCTAGATCACATCATCATATTAACAATTCAAACCTAAAACATAACAGCCGATTTAATCATCATTCGGTTTCTCAATTCTTAACAACATCATCAAACCAATCGGATCTCTCATGTATATGGCCGATTTCATACATTTATGCTCAATCACATATTAATCGAACCAATCGTATCATTGCATCATCAATCATGTCAAGCATAACAATCATAAAACAATAATTAACACACTCACCGAATAGAGAGGAGGAACAAGGGTCGATTCAAATGCAAGAATCTTCGATAGAGAGTGTGTGTGGCTGCCTTCGGTTTCGTGAGGAAGAGAGAAAATAGCTAGGGTTTGTGTATGTGAATGTTTTTGCAACAAATGAGAACAAACCCTCTAAGGTGTGTGTGTATGCGCATGAAGAGTGGGCCGAACCCAACCTGGGCTGCCCTTTAGATCTGAATGCAAGTTGTGCGGCCCAACAGGGCTTGTGTGATCAAGTAGTGTTGTGCGATCGGTTTGTTTATAAATGTACATTCGCTTCATAAATTCACATAATCAAAACAACATAACATTCAATCGATTAATAAAGTTCACAGTCACATAATGTTACACAAAGATACGCTCTAAAGTACGAGTTGTCACATTATCCCCAAGTTGAAAGAAATTTCATCCCGAAATTTAGCACGTACTCACTGAGGAAGCTAGTTAAGTTGCATGGTTTTCCTGGTTTTCCTGGGGTGTCACATCCTCCCCCCGTTGATCTGGAATTTCGTCCCGAAATTCCGTAGCTTCAGTCTCAGTAGTGGTTGTACCGTTTGCAAACAGTTGGGGATACTTTTGTTTCATCTGATCTTCGCGTTCCCAGGTGAACTCTGGGCCGCGACGTGAGTTCCAACGAACTCGAACGAGAGGTATTCTAGTACGCTTGAGGACCTTAACATCCCGGTCATTGATTTCAACAGGTTCCTCGACAAATCGTAACTGCTCGTCGATCGTGAGCTCCTTAAAAGGAACTACGTGGGTCTCATCTGACAGACACTTCTTCAGATTTGACACATGGAAAACGTCGTGAACTGCACTGAGTTCTGCTGGTAAGTTCAGTCTGTAGGCCACCTGGCCTATTTTCTCAATGACTTCGAAAGGTCCAACGTATCGTGGATTAAGTTTGCCCCGTTTACCAAAACGAACCACACCCTTCCAGGGTGAAACTTTAAGTAGTACCCGCTCCCCAACCTGGAGCTCTAATGGTTTTCTGCCCTGATCGGCGTAGACTTTCTGACGGTCACGAGCTGCCGCCATTCGTTGTCGTATCTGAGCAATTTTCTCTGTTGTGTCAACCACATGTTCTGGTCCAGTAATCTGACTATCCCCCACCTCTGCCCAACAAAGAGGTGACCGGCATTTACGCCCGTACAATGCCTCAAACGGAGCAGCTTTAATGCTGGTGTGGTAGCTGTTGTTGTACGAAAATTCCACAAGTGGCAGATGCTTTTCCCAGCCATTGCCAAAGTCAATCACACATGCCCTAAGCATGTCTTCGAGGGTCTGGATGGTACGTTCCGACTGCCCATCCGTTTGTGGGTGATAAGCGGTGCTCATATCTAGCCTTGAGCCAAAGGACTTGTGCATTGCTTGCCACAGTTCTGATGTAAAACGCGCATCTCGATCCGAGATGATAGAGATGGGCACCCCGTGCCTCGAGACAACTTCCTTGAGGTATACTTCTGCTAGTGTGGAGAACTTATCCATTTCTTTGATAGCCAGGAAGTGAGCAGACTTTGTGAGTTGATCCACGATCACCCAAATAGTATCATTACCACGTTGAGATCTAGGCAGGCCAGTAACAAAATCCATGGAAATTTGCTCCCATTTCCATTGTGGTATCTCTGGTTGTTGAAGTGGGCCTAAAGGTTTCTGGTATTCCGCCTTGACTCTCGCACAAGTCAAGCACTTGCTAACGTAAGTTGCTATGTGGGCCTTCATGCTAGGCCACCAATATGTGGTTTTGATGTCGTGGTACATTTTGTCCGAACCAGGGTGCACTGAGTAGTGAGACTTGTGTGCCTCATCCATCACAAGCTCTCGTAGGTTGCCATAAAGTGGGACCCAAATGCGTCCTGTTACGTAGTAAGCACCGTCTTCCTTTTGTTCTAAACGTTTCCTTGAGCTGCGTAGGGCTTCAGCCCTGACGTTTTCTGGTTTCAATGCTTCTACCTGAGCATGTCGTATTTGAGAAGGAAGACTAGACTGTATAGTAAGTTGTAACGCTCGTACGCGCTTGGGCACAGTGTCCTTTCGACTGAGGGCGTCGGCCACAACATTGGCTTTGCCCGGGTGATATCTGATCGAGCATTCGTAGTCGTTCAGTAGCTCGACCCATCGTCGCTGTCGCATATTGAGTTCCTTCTGTTTGAAGATGTGCTCGAGGCTCCTGTGATCAGTGTAGATAGCACACTTGGTGCCATATAAGTAGTGTCGCCATATCTTAAGTGCAAAAACAACAGCTCCCAGCTCTAAATCGTGTGTAGTGTAGTTCTTTTCATGAACCTTGAGTTGGCGTGAGGCGTAAGCTATAACTTTATCCCGCTGCATCAATACGCAACCAAGACCCTGAATGGATGCGTCACAGTAAACCACGAAGTCGTCTGTGCCCTCTGGCAATGAAAGGATAGGTGCACTGCAAAGTCTATCCTTTAAGTGCTGGAACGCTAACTCCTGTGCGTTTCCCCAACGATAAACAACACCCTTCTGCGTTAGTGAAGTAAGAGGTCGTGCAATCTTGGAAAAATCCTTGATAAACCTCCTGCAGTAACCTGCCAATCCCAAGAATTGGCGAATTTCCGTTGGTGTGCGAGGTGCAGGCCAGTTCTTGATTGACTCTACCTTGGATGGATCAATGTGAATCCCATCCTTGTTCACTACATGGCCTAAGAAATGGACTTCACGAAGCCAGAAGTCACATTTTGAAAACTTGGCGTACAGCTGTTCTTTTCGAAGGAGTTCCAAAATAAGTCGTAAGTGTTGCTCGTGTTCCTCCTGACTCTTCGAATAGATCAGGATGTCGTCGATGAATACAATAACGAACTTGTCTAGGTACGGCTTGCACACTCGATTCATTAAGTCCATAAAGACTGCAGGTGCGTTTGTCATCCCAAAAGGCATGACCAAAAACTCATAGTGGCCATATCGAGTTCTGAAGGCTGTTTTGGAGACGTCCTCTTCTCAGACTCTCAGCTGGTGATATCCCGATCTCAAATCGATCTTGGAATAGTAGCTCGACCCTTGCAGCTGGTCGAACAGGTCATCAATGCGTGGAAGAGGGTAGCGGTTCTTCACAGTCACCTTGTTCAATTCACGGTAGTCGATGCACATTCTGAACGTACCGTCTTTCTTCTTCACAAATAGCACTGGAGCTCCCCAGGGCGAAGAGCTAGGACGAATTAAACCCTTATCTAGGAGTTCTTGTAGTTGCGTAGATAGCTCTTTCAACTCTGATGGAGCTAAACGATACGGTGCACGAGCTATGGGTGCCGCTCCAGGGGCTAACTCGATTTGAAACTCGACCTGACGATGAGGCGGGAGGCCAGGTAGTTCCTCAGGAAATACCTCAGGATAGTCACGTACAATTGGAAAGTCTTCTATCTTTTTCTCTTTCTTCGAGGTGTCAGTAACAAGAGCCAGAAAGGCAGTGTGGCCCTTACGCAAACACTTTTGAGCTTTAAGGGAAGAAATGATGCTCACAACAGCACCACTCTTGTCGCCACGAATCATGAGAGGTTCATCACCTGGGCGAGGAATACGAACAATCTTTTCGTTGCAAAGAATCTCTGCTTGGTGTTGGGACAACCAGTCCATCCCAATGACAACGTCGAAACTACCCAGAGTGATTGGAAGGAGGTCGATCGAGAAAGTGTGATCAGCAAGTACTAGGTTACAACCTTTAACTACGTGTGTGACCTCTATACTTTTACCATTAGCTAACTCTACAGCGTGTTTGGGATTCAAAGGTGTTGGGGTTCGTTTAAGCAGTTGACTAACTTTTTGGGACACATAACTAGTATCAGCACCCGAATCAAATAAGACAGTAACGTAAAAGTCGTCGAGAAGGAACTTACCCGTCACAACATTGGGGTCATTCCTCGCTTCTCCATTGCCAATAACGAACGCACGGCCCCTTGCACCATTGCCATTGTTACCCCCGTTGTTTCCATTCCCCTGATTGTTGTTGTTATTGTTGTTGTTCTGGTTCAGCTGGGGACAGTCTTTCTTGAAGTGGCCTTCAGCTCCACACTGAAAGCACCCTCTGTTGTTACCCTGTTGTTGCTGCTGCTGACGTTGATTTGGTGGGGCTCGCTGTTGTTGCCGGTTTTGGTTCGCGGGAAACTGACTCCTACATTCTCTTGCAATATGACCAGGCTTGTTGCACCGATGACAGTTACTTCTGGTGCATGGACCACTGTGATGTAAGTTACAACGATTACATTTGGGGTGATTTCCTTTGTATCCACCCTGACTTTGGCTACCTGACGATTGCTGACTAGGACTCTTATACTCTTCAGTTCTTCTCTGCTGCGACTGGGATTGAACAGAAGTCGAACCTCTGCTTGAAGCTCCATCCCATTTACGTTTGTTATCACTGGGAGGTTTAGAGGTAGCTGTAGCACTAATACATTTTGGTAACTTGTTTTGCTCCACCGCCTGATCAGTGAGACGGTGAGCCAATTGAACAACCTGCTGGTAGGTGGCGAGGTTTGCGGATGTCACATGACTTTGGATTGCTGGCACTAGGCCCTTAAGATAAAGTTCAATACGCTTAATTGGAGGGTCCACCATAGTAGGACACAGTAGTGCAAGCTCATTCGATCTCTTAGTATATACCTCAATTTCTGACCCCGTCATCTTGAGGTTGAAAAACTCGACTTCTACCTTATGAATGTCATCGCGACTGCAGTATTCCTCCTTGATCATCTCTTTAAAATTCTTCCATGGGGTGGCGTTAGCAGCAACCAACCCTAGCATTTGGACTTGAGCGTTCCACCATGTGAGGGCTAAACCCTCGAGAGTGCCGGTAGCATATTTCACCCTGCGTGCCTCAGGGCATTCACACATTTCGAACACAGACTCTAGTTTCTCAAACCAGTGGAGATGACCTACTGCTCCTTCAGTGCCACTAAAACTAGTGGGTCGGCAGTCCATAAAAGTTTTGAAGGTGCAAACAGGTGGCTGAGCATGTTGACCTGTGGTGGGTGTAAGAGAGGACAAAGTTTAACACAAGGATAGGTTCGCGAGAGTAGGATCTAAAGATCCTAGAATGAGTTATGAACTGCAGGGTATACCTCCTGCCTGTGCTGCTGCAAGTGCCGCAGCAACCTGTTCGTTGATCAGAGCCGTCAACTGGGCTTGAGTCATGTTAATGCTTCCAGACATGATCTTCATATCAAGGGAAACATGAGTGAGAAAGGTTCGCGAAAGTGCGATGACAGAAGAGAGTAAGCACACACGTGTTCAAGCAACAGTAGCTATACTAGCTAAGCATATCATGAGCAAGGTTCTACGTAATCTAACAAGTAGGCAATAAAACACAAACCATATCACCTAGAATGTCGAGCCTTGCACGTGGAGTGAAGCGTCGTTGTGGATCGTAGAGCACTGTACAGGTTATAGTCTGGTTTTAACAAAAATGTTTTCCTTTATTAAAACCAAGTTCTCTATAACCAATGGCTCTGATACCAATCTGTCACACCCCCAAAATCCACAATGCGGAGTATCACCGCTTGGAGGCGTGACTGACCAGGATCAAACCACTAATCATATTGAACAAGTAAATAATTAAATGTAAAAGTCCAACCAACCCGATTAGTGTCCAAAACAACCATAGTTAAGTCATGAGCGGAAGCAAAATGTTCAAAACCAAATCAAAAGTTTAATTATCCAAATGTTTAACATGGCACACAGCTGTCCATGTCCCACAACGACTCTTCCTTGTGCAAGCTCCAGCTAAGTACCTATAGACCTGCAAAGCATGTAGTAACGAGTCAACAACAAGTTGAGCGAGTTCACGTTTGTTTGTCCTGTTTATAGTTGTTCCGAAAACACAGTTTGCTCTTTACCAGCTATCCAACCGTGGGGGCTACCCCATAGTTCGAAAAACGTTTATTAGTTACCCGTTCTTACGTTGGCTATTCTAGCCCGGCTCTATGGCCGTGGGGGCTACCCCATGTTTAATTCACCAGACTCGTTACCATATCGACTACTAACGTTCGTCATGTTTAAGTGCCCTAACGTCTGTGTCTATCATCACTGATGTGCCATAGTCCATTAGTCCACGCCCGTCCTCTGCGGCACGGTGTGAGGTTTGTTAAACCTAATAGCGCTATTTAACTAATGACCCGTTCGCCATTGGCCTCGGCGATTAAGTCGATATAAAAGGAGGGACTTCATTGATAGAGTTCTAGTCTAGTATAGTTAAATCCGTCTCATACTGGACGAGGAATCTACGTTCCTGAATACGTCTCAACAGGACGAGGAATCTACGTTCCTGAATACATCTCAATAGGACGAGGAATCTATATTCCTTAACCCATTCCCAACCCCTGGGAACCCCATGCTTTGTAACGAAGTGTGAACTCACCTTGGTTTGCTCGGTAGATTACACAGAAAGGTCAAGTCTAGCAGCTAGTGGTCAACCACGTCCTAACATGGTCATTATACAAGTCAGGTTTTGGTTTCAAGTATCGTACATATTTTTACACATAAGCTAACAGTTACGAACACGTATCGATCATGGCAACCACGTAAACACTTAAACAGTCAATTCCATAAAACGCCCAACTTGTACGATTCAACAGATAAAGCCCAGTAACAATCGGCCCAACATGTTGTGCGGTCGGCACAACTTGTGCGACCCACATCATGTTGTGCGATCCATTATACACCCGGCCCAACAACATAAGTGGTCCAATAACATACACGGCCCAAACACTAACAGATAACCAACTTGTACGATTCTTGCATCTTGTGCGATTCCATTTGATACCCGGCCTAAGTAACAAGATGCCCAAATAAGCATAATTAGTTCAACAGTAACCGGCCCAGCAATTAACAAATAACCAACTTGTGCGAGTGAGGCACAAATTGTGCAACCGAGGACCTCTTGTGCGACCAAGAGGTCTTATGCGACTGGACAACTAATTTTCGTGATTTATGCATTCAGTTATATCTATCCAATAGTTTCCAACTTTACCATAATTCAATCAACCAATTTACAGTTTCCATCAATCTAAAAATCGATCAAACCGACCATTTGTTATTTAATTAATAAGAACAATCAAATGCATAACAACTCATCATCATCCTTATCGAATTAATAGTAAGGTTACCACCACATTCTTAAGTCAACAAGCAACCACTTCTGACAACACATTAAATCATATAGTCAACATTCTGTTACATTAACCAAGATCTCGATCAACACAAGGACTTTAGAACATGCACATGACTGACTTCATATCATCATTGTACTTCTAATATCATCACATGGCCACAATAGCATGTTACATTTATTCTATAGGCACATAATAATTACCTGTTTATTTACAATCACATGCACATGAGACAAACACAATCATGATCTAATCACAATAATCAAGGCTACACATGTATGACAAGAGATTCAATACTATAATCATGTTATTTGCACAAAAGTCATCCCTAGATCACATCATCATATTAACAATTCAAACCTAAAACATAACAGCCGATTTAATCATCATTCGGTTTCTCAATTCTTAACAACATCATCAAACCAATCGGATCTATCATGTATATGGCCGATTTCATACATTTATGCTCAATCACATATTAATCGAACCAATCGTATCATTGCATCATCAATCATGTCAAGCATAACAATCATAAAACAATAATTAACACACTCACCGAATAGAGAGGAGGAACAAGGGTCAATTCAAATGCAAGAATCTTCGATAGAGAGTGTGTGTGGCTGCCTTCGGTTTCGTGAGGAAGAGAGAAAATAGCTAGGGTTTGTGTATGTGAATGTTTTTGCAACAAATGAGAACAAACCCTCTAAGGTGTGTGTGTATGCGCATGAAGAGTGGGCCGAACCCAACCTGGGCTGCCCTTTAGATCCGAATGCAAGTTGTGCGGCCCAACAGGGCTTGTGTGATCAAGTAGTGTTGTGCGATCGGTTTGTTTATAAATGTACATTCGCTTCATAAATTCACATAATCAAAACAACATAACATTCAATCGATTAATAAAGTTCACAGTCACATAATGTTACACAAAGATACGCTCTAAAGTACGAGTTGTCACAGTTTTCACGAGGAGTGCACATCAACACCATATCTTCTGGAATTTTAAAACCTGGTTTAATGATCAGACACTCATTTTTTGTAAAATGAACTGTGAACGACTTGTCACAAATCTGCGATATGCTCAACATATTGTTTTCTAGTTCAACGATGTAGTTCACTTTATCAAAAGTTACATCTCCATTGGTAAGAATTCCTTCACCAACAATTCTTCCTCCCTGAGTTCTAGCAAAGCCAACATATCATCCATTAATTGATTTGACATCATAGAGTAGTGCTAACATCCCAGTCATATGCCTCGAGGCACCGCTATCCATGATCCATTTGGAGATGATCGACCTCGGAAGCCCCTGCACACATCAAAGACATTCACTCAAACAACGATGCCCAAGATTTCTTCACATTTGAAACACTACCAAATACAAGATCACAAGCCACTTGATTAACTTTTGGAAGGTTAAAGATAACATTTGGAACTTCAGGTACAGATTTTGATTTTAGATCTCCCTCCTTGATTGGTGGGAATTCCTCAATTAATTTGTCCAATTCAAAACCAAGATTTTCATTGTTAGTTATAACAACTGTCGGCTCAGATTTTAAAACCTTTTCCATTTTCTTTTCTTCAAACGATTGTTTAGGTTTTTACACCCATGATTGATTTGGAAAAATCTTCATTTTAGGATAAACCTTTGAAGTCTTTGGAGATTTTGAAGATTCACCAATCTCAAAGGTTGATTTTGGCTTGTCCTCGGACTTCAAAGATTCACCGCGTTTCAGAATACGCACGGGGGAAATCATCGGTGTTTTTCCCTTAACATCATTTGAAGTTTTAGGTTTGGGTTTCTGGAAAACTGGTTTTTCAATCCTTTTAACACACTGTTTGGCCATGTGACCAATTTCATTGCAACGATAACAGACTCTTTTGTCGTATTCAACAAAAGTAGATCTGTTGGTCTCATCTCTAATCTTTTTGGCTGCAATGAAATCGTCAACAGCTTTCTGACTAAATATATAATCTTTTTCATCAACTGTATTCTTACCCGCCACAAATACATCACTCAACTTTTCATTTGGCTTAACCTCTTTCTTAGCCATTTTCTTTTCAAAACCAACACCTTTCTTTTTGAAATTGTTACCATGTCTTTTGTTATGACCATTGTTACATTCTTTCTTTCCCGGGTTGTTTGGTAGTTGTTTTACAAAATATTTTTTCGGTTTTGATAGAAACGCGTTGTTGTTGACTTCTGAAATATCAATTTCCACAAGCTTATAAACCTTTTCAATAATTTCTAGTTTTGCATTCTAAATCTGGTACTCAAAATCAGTATATAGTTTGTCAGTTCCAGTCATCGTGTAAGCCACAATGATCGAATCGTCATTCACAACTTTATCTGATTTTGGTATGAACTTATCCAGAAAGTTTCCGTCATCTTCAGAATCAGAATTGGAATTCTCCAAATGAGTTTTAACCGTTTCGAAATCTGAGTTATCACTTTCTTCATCCAACACTTGGTCAACAACAGTTTTAATCACTTATGACTCGTTGTCAGGGTCAGATGGAGAGAATGTAACATCAATGTTTTCCGGTAACTTATTCTCTACAGTTCTCAACTTGAGATTCAAAGCTGCTTCCACCCCATCTGGATATTTCTGTGTATAATGATTCCACATTGGGGGTGGAACATTGTTGAAAGCAGGTTTAGCATCAGGTAGTTGATGAACAATTTAATCAATCACATAAGATGAAGCAATATAACTGATCAATTTCTTATCAATTCTTTCCTTTTCAATACGCATCAATTCAAGTTCCTTTTCCAAAAATGCGATTGTGTCCAGATGAATGTTAATCTCCATCTGCTTTTCCATGACAGTTTCTTTGAACAACTTACTAGCTTTATCATTTTCTATACTTTCCTTTTGAATCATTTTGATTGAACGTGATAAAGTGTCATAAGCTTCTTTCACATCATTAAGATCAAATTTTACGTTGTCAGTATATTTCTTCAATTCTTGAAACTGTTTGCCTTTTTCAAGACAATCCATGCAGGGTTTTAAACAGTTTTCGCATGGTGTTTTAGGAATTGGATCAATCTTTTCAAAAACCTTTTCTTCTTTATCAGATTTAATTTCTGGTTTACCAAACCCGTCAGACTCAGACTCTGATTTTTCTCCTGATTTGATATCCAGATTTTCTGATTTGAACTCGGACTCCTTTTCGACTGACTCCGTTTTGCAAACTCCGTTTCGACATACTCCGTTTCGACATACTCCGTTTCGACATACTCCGTTTTGACAGACTCCATTTCGACAGACACTGACTCTTGAGTTTTGTCTACCTCTTTCAGTTTGACCATCAGCGCATTGTCAGCTATCTCCTTCAGAGTTTCTTCATTCATCTCTTTAGAAACATCTATGATTTCTTCAACCGGAGCTTTTTCTACGTCATATTGTGGACAAAAACCTGTAGTTGGCTCGCTGAAGAATCCTACAAAAGAATCAAACACGTTAGGAGGCATTATGGATTTAAAAGAATTAGCAATAATCTCCTGTTCTGATTGATAATAATAAACTTCTGCTGCTGGCTCTTCAAGCTCTGCCAGACTCTCTTCACTCATTACTTCACCGACTTCCTCAGTATCAACAACACATTCTGGCTCTTCAACAATCTCCGCGATCATAGCAAGACCCTCACCAGGAACATATTTATCCCAACTAAAACCTTCCGGAATCTTCTCATCATCCTGATTAACCAAAAGAGCCTTTTCTGGTTTGTTTTCAATTTGAGGTCTTGGATTGAATGGTTGCTGACTATTTTTGTGATAGATTGCTTGTCGGTAGTAGTCATTTGTGAACGGATTCTGATGATTGTTTACTTCCCTGTTTGGACACTCACGTTTGAAATGCCCTTTTTCTTTGCATTTGAAGGAAGTTACTTTCGCTTTATCAAATCCAAGCTTACAATCAGGTCCTGAGAGACTGTTTCGTCCGGTTATTTCCATGAACCTTTGTGCTCTCCTTACTAAGCTCGCCATTCCCCATTTGATATCAACAAGCTCTAATTCTTCAGGATTAATTTGATCGTAATCCTCCTTTGTCATGTTTGGATTACCGATCCTTCCAGCAACTAGACTCTCATATGATTCAAGAACGGAAGCTAATAGTGCGATATGTTTCTTTGCAGCTGCTTCTGTAAAATGTTTGACCATTTTTTATGTTTACAGCAATATTGCACTGTATCCCAGAAAAGTAACTCTGATTATTTGAACTTGATGAACCTTGAGGAGACACTTGTTTTTGAACCTTAGGATTTGGTTCATAACTTGTGAATGGTGAATAGTTGTTGTTTGGTGTGCTTTGAGAAACTTCAGATGTAGGCTCAGCACTAAATGCTGTCTGAATTTTTGGACTTGGGTTAGATGTTGCAGAAGAGTTTCCTTTGTAGTACAACTGAACATCTTGTTGTACATTAGCAGATTTCATTTTTCTGATCTTTTTAAGTTCAAGCTCATGTGATTCAATTTTCTCAATGAACGTGCTTAGATTGAATCCAACATATTCCAAGTTATTTTTCAAAACCAACAAATATGTGCCCCACTCATCATACGGTAAAGCATCTCCCAACTTGTCAACCCATTCTTCATCTATTTTGTTAATGCTCAAACGCTTCATTTCTACAACCAAATGACAATATCTCTCGATCAACTCTTTTGTTGACTCACCCTTGATAGCAGTAAAAATATCAAATTCCTTTTTCAGCAATTCCGTCTTACTCTTTATCATCGAAACACTTCCAAGAAAACTTGACTTTTAGTGAATTCCAGATAGACTGCGAGTCACTTTGATTTTGTAGCAAAACCAAAATATCTTCTTTGATTGCTTGTTGTAAGATACTCATCATTTTCTTCTCGGCTTCAAAACTATCCTGTTCAACCGGAGTTAATTGATGAAGTGTTTTCTCAGTACGCGCTCCATTCGTCGGAGATACATACTTTGACTCAATTTTCATCCATTACTCAAAATGATTTGCCTTTACCCAGGTTTTAAACCTCTCTGACCACCCTGAATATTCGTCAATGTTCATTAATTTTGGTGGCTTTTGCATTGTACCAAGCTCGTTCTCCATGTTTACGTTCTGCACAATACTCACTGGAGTTTGAGATGCTGTCATTCCTCCTCCGAAAAACATGTTATAAAATTCTTGGTTCTCCATTTTAAACGATGAAAACAGTTTCGAAAAATTTCCTAAGTTTTTTGAAAATTACCTTTTCAAACGAACTGACTTCTCACACGATCTGGATTTTCAAACGAATTGAACTTTTAAACGGACTGGACTTCAAACGATTTGAAGTTTCAAACGATCTGGCAGATTCAAACGAATTGAAATGTCAATTCGTACGAAATGAAAACAACTTGTTCAAGAAAACTTCAATTCATGCGAGCTGATGAACTCACGCGAACTGGATACTTAATTCATGCGAATTGGATGATTTTCAAGCGACCTGAACCAATTCGTGCGAATTGGACAAGTTTTTCAAGCGACCTGGTTAAAACTCAAACGATTTGAGCCATTTCGCACGAGCTGAGTCACTTTTTCATACGAATTGACATGATTTGTCACACAAGTGAGTTTTTGACACTTTTTGATCAGTTTTAGGTTGATTAAAGGTCTGTAACTTTGAAGGATTGATTAAAATGGTGTTATACATGTTATATCCAAAATTCAGTCCATTTTGTCTGTGAAATCGTTCAAAAATCCAAGATGGAGTAGAAGTAGAGAGTTCTAAACCATTTAAAGCACTGATTCAACCGATTTGACTCATCCTGAGCTCTGATGCCACTTGTAGGATCGAGATTCGATCAAATACGAGTCGGTCAGAGTTAAATCCAGTCACTAGAGAGGCGGAAACAATCTAGTAACCTTGAATCGGTGTTAGAATGTGAGTAGAAGCAGAGAAATACACTTAAAACAAGTTTTCCATTGATATTAGACGTTAATACATGCAGAGAATTTGACAGCACTTCGTGATAGATTCCACCCGAATGTTTCAAATGGAAAACCCAACACCCCTATTTATAGGGATTCCAGATCGCATGGAATGGACAGTCCATTTCGCACGAAATGGCAACATCCAATTCGTGTGACTTGGACATTACAAGTCCATTTCGTACGAAATGGTCATTACAACACATAAACTTAAATTTTTACACTTTAACCCCTATTACATTCTACTGACACGACCTAGACTGATGACATAGGCGATAGACATTGTGTACCCACACCTTCCATGAGGATTTTGGACATGTTACCGAGGATTCCATTGCTCTGAGGAAAGAAATAAGCTTTCTCTTGAGCAAGGGATATCTGAAGGACCTCCTGGGAAGAAAGAAGAATAAGGGTCAGGATACTGAGAAGGATCCTGAACGAGCAGCATCACCTCCTATGGATGCCAAGATAATTAACTTCATTTCAGGAGGATCTGACATTTGCGGGACATCATATTCTGCGGCAAAAAGGCACGCAAAGGAGGCCAAGGCAGAGAGGGGAGATAAGCCAACCAGGATGTCAACCCTCACAACTGATAAAGTGATCACGTTTGATAGTGATGGCAGGGATACTGTCCAGGATCCTCACCATGATGCTTTGGTCATAACTTTATATGTTGCTAACCATTTTGTGCGCAGGATACTGGTGGATAACGGCAGCTCCGTCAACATAATTCAGCTGGAGACATTGAAGAGGATGAATGTATCCCCGATGGATATTACTTCGAAATCCACTATGCTCGTTGGGTTCAGTGGAGAAGCCAGGAATACTGTGGGAGAAATAAAGTTGCCTGTGTATGTTGAAGGGATCAACTCAATGCAACGCTTTTGTGTGATGGACTACTTATCTTGCTATAATATTATATTGGGTAGGCCATGGATCCATGATATGAAAGCTGTGCCGTCAACCTATCATCAATGCATCAAGATCCCTACTCCTTGGGGGGTAGTCAAGGTGGATAGTGATCAACAGGACGCAAAGGAGTGTTACTCATCGTCGATGAAATCCTCAACCAAGCCTAATGCAGCATAGCAATTAAAGATACGAGCCCAGGATATCGTGGAGGCTTCCGAGCAGGATGTAAAGAAAATTATCCTGTATCAAGATAATCCAGATATCTCGGTGCTCGTAGGAACCAATATTCCTCAGGATATTGAAAATCAAATGACTAACTTTTTGAAATACTGGATGTCAACATTCGCGTGGAAACACAAGGATATGACGGGTATTTCCAAGGATATCATAACTCACAAACTCGGAATTGATAGGTCTTTCAAGCCTGTCCCACAAAAATGAAGGAAGTTTTCTCCAGAACGGAACATTATCATTCAGGAAGAAGTTGAAAGATTGTTAAAGAGCAAGATGATTAGGGAAGTGAAATTCCCCAAATGGTTGGCAAATGTAGTTGTGGTGCAAAAGAAAAACGGGAAATGGAGAGTTTGTGTAGATTAAACATACTTAAACAAAGCTTGTACCAAAGACCCATTTCCTCTACCTCATATTGATTCAATGGTGGATGCTACTGCCGGCCATGAGATGTTAACCTTCATGGATGCATCCTCAGGATTCCAGCAGATCCAAATGGAACCTTTAGACCAGGAGGATACTGCTTTCATGACACCAACATGTATTTATTGTTATACTGCTATGCCTTTTGGTTTAAAAAATGCAGGTGTAACATACCAAAGATTGGTGAACATGATGTTTAAAGACAAGCTGGGGGACACCATGGAGGTGTACATCGATGACATGGTAGTAAAATCTAAAAAAAGCTGAGGATCACCTCCAGGATATTAAGGGAGCATTCGATATCCTAGACCAATACAACATGAAACTAAATCCTGCCAAATGCCATTTTGGAGTGGGAGCAAGAAAGTTTCTAGGATACAAGGTAACTAAAAGGGGTATAGAAGCAAGCCCGGAGCAGATTAAAGCTATCTTGGAGATCAAATCACCTTCAAATATGAAAGATGTTCAAAGATTAACAGGGCGAGTAGCAGCATTAAACAGGTTTATATCAAGATCCTCGAAAAAATGTAAGGAATTCTATGATATCCTAAAGAAGAATAAGAAATTCGAATGGGGAGAGAAGCATGAAGGGGATTTGCAGGATTTGAAGCAGTATCTTTCAACTGCACCTCTATTAATGAAGCCTGAGGATGGTGAACCATTATCCCTGTATCTCGCTGTTAGGGGTGGATTTCTCAATGATCAGTGATCCTCAATTGCTGTTGGGCTTAGTGATCCTTACTTCTGTTTGAATTGGTGATCCTCAGAAGTATTGCAGGATCAGGATCATGGATCATCATAAGGATCCGTGTACTAACGGTTGTCTACTTTGAATTTGAAATTGTTTTGTAGGAGTATGAGCTTGGACTTGGTCTTGGCGATATTCCTGGAGCATATTCCATGTTTATTCCGCACGTGCATGGCTAAAAGTGGACGTTATGGAGTTCGTGGAGGACTTGCATGAATTGCGGAATGTTAGTTAGTGTAGATATTTTCTATATTTAAACGGGATAGTGAGCTAAATAGAAACACTTGGCTATTTTTGGCTACACACACACTCTTGCAACTGCTCTCACCAGCTCTCGATAATTCACTTGGCGATTACACCCTTTTTTACACAATACACTATAGTGATCCTTGTAATTAGCTCGCTATCATTCGAAGTTGTACCAGATATCTTGTTTAATTTGAGTTGGTGATCGGTAGTTTCCATCACCCGAGGTTTTTTATGCCGGAGATCATCCATTGATCAAGGGCTTTTTCCTCGTATAAATCTTTGTGTCACTTGTTCATTACATTTCTGAGTGATCCTTAGTGTTGTTCATTGATTCAAGCATCATACCTCACAACAGAAAGTTTGGTTGCATTATCATTGCTTGATTTTTGACCAAAACAGTTTGGCGCCCACCGTGGGGCAATTGGTGCTTCATTCCTAAAAAGATTCATATTTTCGTGGTTATGTTGGTTCGTTACAACCAAGCAGATGGCTTCCTCAGCGAAGAATACTTCAAGTTTGATGCCCTCATTCAGTTCTTCACAAGGCGTTCCTCCTTTGCCTCCACCACCTTCTGGATCCCAGAAGAATGCTGAGAATGCTGCGAAGAAACAAACCCCCATTTTCCAAAAACCACCAACTTCTTCTGTTTCAACTAATCCTACTACTAATGATTTTTATGCTCTGATTTTACAGATGAGGAATCATGCACAAGAGCAGGACAAAACCAACGAAAGGATCCTCCGGGAGATCGATGAGATCAAGAAACAGAAGAAATCAGTGGAGGATCACTCCCCTCTGATGCCAAGGTCGCTGAACTTCGACACTCCAGTCATAACTTCCCAGCACTCAGCAGCTCCGGACGTGCAATACTTGGGTGAATTACCAGGAAGGCGTTACGGAACAGCAACTGTGAGTCAGGTATTTGGCTCTCACTTCCAGCCCCGAGGATCCTCTTCTCAACCATCAGGATCCTCTTCTCAGCATCAGGGATACTTCACGTCAGGAGGATATTTGGGAATGCATGCAGTACAGGGATCCTCCCAGGTCCAAGGATCCTCCCAGGTCCAAGGATCCTCCCAAGTCCATGGATCCTCCCGGGTCCAAGGATCCTCCCAGGTCCAAGGATCCTTCCCGGTCCAAGATTCTCCCTTGTCCCAGGATCCTCTCTGGTTCCAGGATCCTTTCAGGTTCAAGGATCACCTCAACTTCAAGGATCCAACGACCTTCAGGATCAAGGATTCTTGAGAAGTATGCAGCCTCAGAGCTCGGACGTTCATCAAGGAGACTTCATACCAATGCAAACCATTACTTCCTCTGGTCCTTCAATCATGCCAGAGTCTCGTCAATATGGATACACATCTGGAATTCCAAACATGAATCCTCCGGGAGGTAACACTTTTAATAATTCATATAATACTAACCATGGCTCTATGCAGGATACAGGTATCAATCAAGCTATGGCTAGAGAGCTACAGAAGCTTAAGGATATGATATCCAGTGTACCAGGAGTGGTTAAACCCATTCCTGAAATTGCAGATGGTAGCCATAGGATATCTCGTTTTGCACCACCTTTATGTGATGCTGAGATACCTAAAAGGTTCCAGATACCATCTATGAAGCTATATGATGGTTCAACGGATCCAGAAGAGCATGTAGCTCAGTACAGGGAGAGGATGGAGATCAATCCAATTCCTGAAAGGTTAAAAGAAGCATGTCTATGCAAGGGATTTGGATCCACACTTACAGGATCTGCTCTTAAATGGCTGCTAAGTCTTCCCCTTACTCTATTACTTCATTTGCTAATCTAGTTAATTTGTTTAGTAGTCAATTCTCTTGTAGTAGAAAGTTTGAACGATTAACTAGTGATCTATATAGGGTAACACAAGGTCAAAATGAATCACTTAGAGATTATATCACTAAATTTAGTAAAGAATCCTTAGATATTCCTAATTTGGATATTGCTACGACTGTAGAAGCCTTTAAAATGGGATTGCTTAGGGATTCATTATTCTATGATGATCTTGTTATGACACCTTGCAGGAATCTTGATGAAGTAAGAACCAGGGCCCTTAGGTTCATCCGCCTAGAGGATGACAAAAGGATCCAGGATAGATTAGCAGGATCCTTAAAACAGGATAAACAAGGATCCTACTTCAGGAACAACAAATCAAAGTCCTACAACAGATCTGATAACCAGAATGTGCATGCAGTGGCACAAGAAGAGGATGATGAGGATTATCCTCCTATTTCTGAATACTGTTTTTCTGTTGATAACAATGAACTAATCCTTGCAATGCAGAATCTAGGTGAGAAAGCTAGGTGGCCAAGGAAAAGTGATAAACCAGCTGCTACAAAGGATAAGTCCAAGTGGTGTGCATATCATGAGGATTTTGGGCATCTCACTGAAGAGTGTATTGCACTGAGAAAGGAGATTGGTTACTTGTTGAGCAAGGGGCATTTGAAAGAACTTTTGGGACGAAAGAAGTCAAGGATCCAGGATCCTGAAAGGATCCCGGAAAGGGCTCCTGCTCCTCCAGCAGATGCACAAGTCATAAACTTCATATTCGGCGGATCAGACATTTGTGGTACTTCCTTTTCAGCGGCCAAGAGATATGCCAAGGAAACTGTTTTGGTCAAAAAATCAGACGAGGATAATGTAACCAAACTCTCTGTTACGGGGTATGATGCTTGAATTGGTTTATAGCAATAAGGATCACTATGAAATATAAATAACGAGTGACACAAGGTTTATACGGGGAAAAAGCCCTTGATCAAGAGTTGATCTCCGGCACAAAAAACCCCGGGTGATGGAAACTGTTAGGGGAGGATTTTCTAACAATTAGTGATCCTTATTCGTTATCCTAACTGGTGATCCTTACTTCTGTGACAGGTGGTGATCCTCAGAAGAGCTTCAGGATCAGGATCATGGATCACTTTAAGGATCCTCGTACTGACGATTGTTTACTTATGTATTATACTATCTCGCAGGTATGACGAGCTTGACCAGGTCTTGGCGACATTCCTGGAGAATATTCCTAAACTATTCTGCACGTGCTTGACCAAAAATAGACGTTGTGGAGAACGTGGAGGCTTGGCACGAAAGTCGGATAGTTAGTTTAGGTGGTTATTTCTATTTTAAAAGGGAGTAACGAGCTAGTAGAAAACACTTAGTCATTTTTTGCAGTTACACACACTCGTACAAACGCTCATACAAGCTCTCGTTCAAACACTTAGCAATTTCATACACTTTCTACACATATCACCGTAGTGATCCTTGTACCTAGCTCGTTACTATCCGAAGTTGTAAACATTAATTCATTTATTTGAGCTTGGTGGTCGGTAGTTTCCATCACCCGGGGTTTTTTGTGCCGGAGATCAACTCTTGATCAAGGGCTTTTTCCCCGTATAAATCCTTGTGTTGTTTGTGCAATTTACATTGAAGTGATCTTCATCGCTGTTACACATTTTGAGCATCATTCCCCGTAACAAAGAGTTTGGTTGTAATATCCTCAACAGATTTTTTGACCAAAACAGTTTGGCGCCCACCGTGGGGCAATTGGTGCTTTGTCCTTAGAAGAATTCGCATTTCTGTGTTCATTCCGGTTCACTACAACCAAGCAAATGGCTTCCTCAGCGAAGAATGCTTCAAACTTGATGCCCTCATTCACTTCTTCACAAGGCGTTCCTCCTTTGCCTCCACCACCTTCTGGATCCCAGAAGAATACTGAGAATGCTGCGAAGAAACCAACTCCCATTTTCTCAAAACCACCTACTTCTTCTGTTTCAACTAATCCTACTACTAATGATCTCTATGCCTTGATTTTGCAGATGAGGAATCATGCACAAGAGCAGGATAAGACCAACGAAAGGATCCTCCGGGAGATTGACGAAATTAAGAAACAGAAGAAAACGGCAGAGGATCGCTCCCCACTGATGCCCAGATCTTTGAATTTTGATACTCCGGTGATTACTTCTCAGCCATCAGGGGTTCTAGACATTCAATATGTGGGTGGACCAAAAGGAGTGCACTACGGAACAACAGCAATGACCCAGGCATCAGGTTCACTTTTCCAGCCAGCGGGATTCTATCTTCAGCATATGGGATCCCTTACGAGTTCAGGAGGATATTCAGGAGTGCAGCAGTTTCAAGGATCCTCCTTCGTTCCAGGATCATCCCAGGTTCAAGGATCCTCCTTCGTTCCAGGATCATCCCAGGTTCAAGGATCCTCCTTCGTTCCAGGATCATCCCAGGTTCAAGGATCCTCCTTTGTTCCAGGATCATCCCAGGTTCAAGGATCCTCCTTTGTTCCAGGATCATCCCAGGTTCAAGGATCCTCCTTTGTTCCAGGATCATCCCAGGTTCAAGGATCCTCCTTCGCTCCAGGATCGTCTCAGTTTCAAGGATCCTTCCAGATGCCGGGATCCTTGAGGAGTTTGCAAACAGGAAGTTCAGATGTCCATCAAGGAGATTTTATTCCAATGCAGACCAATGCCTCTACTGGTCCCTCGATCATCCCAGAGCCTCAACAATACGGATTAACATCTATTCTTCCTAACTTGAATCCAATGGGAGGTAACACTTTTAATAATTCTCACACTACTAACCATGGTCTTATGCATGATCCAGGTATCAATCATGCCATGGCCAGAGAATTGCAAAAGCTAAAGGATATGATATCAAGTGTTCCGGGAGTGGTCAAACCTATCCCAGAGATTGCAGATGGGAGCCACAAGATATCTCGTTTTGCACCACCAATCTGTGATGCTGAGATACCCAAGAGGTTCCATGTGCCTACAATGAAACTGTATGATGGCTCAACGGATCCTGAAGAACACATAGCACAATACAGGGAGAGGATGGAAATCAATCCAATTCCAGAAAGGTTAAAAGAAGCATGCCTGTGCAAGGGATTCGGATCCACTCTTACTGGATCAGCTCTTAAATGGCTGCTAAGTCTTCCTCCCTACTCTATTACCTCATTTGCCAACCTAGTTAACTTGTTTAATAATCAGTTTTCTTGTAGTAGGAAATTTGAATGATTAACTAGTGATTTATATAGGATAACCCAGGGTCATAATGAATCATTAAGGGATTACATTACCAAATTCAGCAAAGAATCCTTAGACATCCCCAACTTAGATATAGCCACGGCTGTTGAGGCCTTTAAAATGGGATTGCTTAGGGATTCGTCTTTCTATGATGATCTTGTTATGACACCATGCAGGAACTTAGATGAGGTAAGAACCCGAGCACTTAGATTCATTCGGCTAGAAGATGACAAGAGGATCCAGGAGAGGTTAGCAGGATCCTCAAAGCAGGATAAGCAAGGATCCTCATTCAGGAACAACAAGTTCAGATCCTACAACAGATCTGATAATCAGAACGTGCATTCTGTTGATCAAGAAGAGGATGATGAGGATTATCCTCCAATTTCTGAATATTGTTTTAGTGTTGATAACAATGAACTAATCCTTGCTATGCAGAACCTAGGTGATAAAGCTAGATGGCCGAGAAAGAATGATAGGCCAGCTGCAACTAAGGATAAATCAAAATGGTGTGCATATCATGAAGATTTTGGGCACCTCACAGAAGAATGCATTGCATTAAGGAAGGAAATTGGATACTTGTTGAGCAAAGGGCACCTAAAAGAGTTGTTGGGAAGAAAAAAGTCAAGGACTCAGGATCCTGAAAGGATCCCTGAGAAGGCTCCAGCTCCTCCAGCAGATGCACAAGTGATAAACTTTATTTCTGGAGGATCCGACATTTGTGGCACATCCTTCTCAGCAGCTAAAAGGCATGCAAAGGAAACTAAAATGGATAATGGAGAAAGACCAGTTCGAACATCAAGTGTCCCCGAAGGAAAAGTCATAACCTTTGATGAAGAGGATCGTGTTGATATCCAGGATCCTCATCACGATGGTTTAGTTATCACTCTTTTTATATCTAACCATTTTGTCCGCAGGATCCTTATAGACGGAGGAAGTTCAGTGAATATTATCCAGCTTGATGTTCTAAAGAAGATGGGTATTCCTGAATCAGAGATCATACCGAGATCCTCCGTGCTCGTGGGGTTTAGTGGTGAAACTAAGAACACCCTGGGGGACATTAAACTCCCAATATATATTGAAGGCTTAGACTCTTATCAAAAATTTTGTGTTATTGACTGTTTATCTTGTTGTAATGTTATCCTTGGCAGGCCCTGGATACACGATATGAAAGCAGTCCCATCTACTTACCACCAATGTGTGAAGCTCCCTAGTCCTTGGGGAATAGTAAAGATTGATAGTGATCAGCAGGAGGCTAAGAATTGTTACACTTCGTCGATGAAACCAGCCTCGAAGTCAAGGGAGCAATAGCAATCAAGGTATCCTCCAAGGAATGTCTTGGAGGCCAGGGAGCAGGATGTGGTAGAAATCCTCATGGATTCCGATGATCCTGAATCCAAAATCTATATCGGATCAGGGATCCTTGGCGAAATGAAAGAAGACCTCGTATCCTTCCTCAAAAGGAGAAAGACTACCTTTGCATGGAAACACGAAGACATGACTGGTATATCCAAGGATGTTATCACTCATAAACTCGGCATTGACAGATCCTTCAAACCAATCCATCAAAGGAGAAGAAAGTTTGCACCAGAAAGGAATGCCATCATCCAAGAAGAGGTAGAGAAATTGCTCCGGGCAGGTATGATTAGAGAGGTCAAGTATCCAAGATGGTTGGCCAATGTGGTTGTTGTTCAAAAGAAAAACGGAAAGTGGAGGGTATGTGTCGATTTTACCGATTTAAATAAGGCATGTCCCAAGGATCCTTTCCCTTTACCCCACATTGACTCCATGGTGGATGCAACCGCGGGTCATGAACTGTTAACTTTTATGGATGCTTCATCTGGATTTCAACAAATCCAAATGGAACCATCCGACCAAGAGGATACAGCCTTCATGACTCCAACTGGTATATACTGCTATATTGCTATGCCGTTCGGATTAAGAAATGCAGGTGCAACATACCAAAGGCTGGTGAATATGATGTTCAAGGATCAGATTGGACAAACTATGGAGGTTTACATAGATGATATGGTGGTAAAATCCTTAAAAGCTGAGGATCACCTAAGAGACTTGGAGGAAGCATTCGATATCCTTGATAAATATAACATGAAACTTAATCCTTCAAAATGTCACTTTGGTGTTAAAGCAGGTAAATTCTTAGGATATATGGTGACAAAGAGAGGCATTGAAGCTAGCCCGGAACAAATCAAAGCAATAGTGAACATCAAATCTCCGGCAAATGCTAAGGATGTTCAAAGGCTAACAGGAAGGATAGCAGCCTTGAACAGATTTATATCCAAGTCCTCCGAGAAGTGTAAAGAATTCTATAATATCCTAAGGAAGAACAAGAAATTTGAGTGGACGGAGAAGCATGAAAATGCTTTAAAAGCCCTCAAAGATTACCTATCCTCGGCCCCGGCTTTAATGAAACCAGAAAAAGGTGAAGTGTTATCCTTGTATCTTGCAGTATCCTCAAAAGCAGTAAGTGCGGTCCTTGTTAAGGATCATCAAGGTACACAACATCCTGTTTATTATGTAAGTAAAAGTTTACTTGATGCCGAATCCGGGTATTCACACCTTGAAAAGCTTATTCTTGCATTAATTATGGCATCTACCAAGTTAAGACATTATTTTGAAACTCATATTATCATTGTTAAAACTAATTTTCCAATTAAGAATGTCCTCAGGAAACCAGAGATGTCAGGAAGGATGGCTAAGTGGGCAGTAAAGCTGAGTGCATATGATATAAGATATGAGCCTAGGACAGCCATCAAATCCCAAGCATTAGCTGACTTTGTGGCTGATTTCAGTAGTGATTTACAAGAAGAAGCTGAGCTAGAAGTCCAGCAGCTAGAAGAGACCAAGGATCCTTGGATACTCTATACTGATGGATCCTCAAACATCAAAGGCACAGGGCTTGGAATACTACTAAAATCGCCACAGGGGGACATAATACCCCATTCTATAGCTTGTGAGTTCCAAACCACTAATAATGAGGCTGAATATGAAGCCTTAATTGCTGGTTTGCAAATTGCAAAGCATATGGGGATCAGGTATCTTGAGGTACATGTAGATTCTTTGTTGATTACAAACCACTTTAATGGATCATATGCTGTTAAAGGTGAAAAGCTAACCAAATATTTGGAGATAGTCAAAAGTTTGGCACTCTCTTTTGTTTCCTTTAGTTTGTCACAGGTACCAAGGGAAGAAAATACAGAAGCTGATGCATTGGCTAACTTAGGATCATCTTTAAAGATCCCAGAGGATATCAAGATCCCTATTATTCATATCCTGACCCCAGCTATTGAGGATCATGTGGCTATGGAGATAGGGAATAATTCTGCAATGATCCCTAGTGAGGATACTCGATCCCATTCAGGATCAGGATCATGGATCTCACCAATTATGAGATACTTACAACATGGAGAGATTCCTACAGGAGAAAACCCTAGGGCTTTCAAATCTAAGGTATCTCAATTCACAATTTTAAATAATATGTTGTATAGACGATCTCTTGCAGGACCATACTTGAGATGCATTGAGGATCCTGAAGTTCAAGAAGTTTTAAAAGACTTCCATGAAGGAGATTGTGGAAACCACACTGGGGGCAGGGCATTATTCTCAAGGATCCTGAGGACAGGATACTACTGGCCAACCATGAAGAAAGATGCTGTGGAGTATGCCAGAAGATGTGATCCTTGCCAGAGACACAGCAATATCCTTCATCAACCAGCTGAATTATTGCATCCTATATCCTCCTTTTGGCCATTTATGAGATGGGGTATGGATATAGTTGGCAAGCTCCCTAAGGCACCTGGTGGAAAAATATTCATGCTAGCTATGACTGACTACTTCTCCAAATGGATAGAGGCTGAAGCTTTTGCCCAAGTTAGATAAAAGGAAGTTATATCCTTCATTAAAAGAAATATTATAACTAGATTTGGAATTCCTTCTGAGATTATATGTGATAACGGTTCCCAATTTATTGGGGGCAGAACCACTAACTTTTGTGACAGCTGGGGGATTAGGATGATAACATCAACACCAGTCCACCCACAAGCTAATGGCCAAGCAGAATCATCCAACAAGATCATCATAAACAATTTGAAGAAGAAGCTTGGATCCAAGAAAGGGAAATGGGCAGAAGAACTACCCTATGTGCTTTGGGCTGACAGGACAACCCCTAAGAATGCTACTGGTCAAACACCATTCTCTTTGGTGTTTGGGGCAGAATCGGTGATCCCAACAGAAATAGTGGTTCCAACTGCTAGAACAACTACTCGTGATCCTGAGGAAAATAATGAAAACTTGGCTCAAGACCTGGATACTATTGAAGAAATCAGGGATATGGCTAGGATAAGGATGGCCAGTTATCAGCAAAGAATGGCTGGTGCTTACAACAAAAATGTCAGGATCAGGAGGTTTCAAGTTGGAGATATGGTATTAAGGAAAGCATTTCAAAATACTACCAATCCTGCTGATGGGAAACTGGCTCCAAAATGGGAAGGCCCTTATTTGATTGAAGCTGAAGCAGGAAAGGGGGCATATAGATTGCTAACCATGGAAGGTGATCTGCTACCAAGAGCTTGGAATGTTGTCCACTTGAAGAAATATTTTATGTGACCAGGATCCTCATGGCAGAAGTGATCCTAGCGAGAAGGGATATCCTTAAAGGATCCTCAAAGTATCGGTGATCCTTACTGAGGTAATATCCTAAACTTGAGCTATTTCATTTCATTATTTTCTCTTATAAGGATAAGGATCATGTATCCTTTATCCATCTCTCACGTGAGTTCAAGTTTTGAAAGTTCAGGTATCCTTAGCATAACGTTGGTTATCCACAGAAGCAATCCGTCTTTTGGGTTTAACCCCAGCTATTCGGGCTTGTCCCCAGATTCCGCCTGTAGCGCACGATGATCCTGGTGTAGTTCAAGGCTTTGGGACCAGTACTCGTTCTAGGGGCTGATAATTCCATTGTTCTGGCTATGCTTAGGATCCTACTTATAATGGTGGACGTACCATACATCCGTTCATAAGGTTTCTAACGTTTTCACGTTAGCTAAGGTTTCTAACGTTTTCACGTTAGCTAAGGTTTTGGCATCTTCATGTCACTAAGTTTGGATAGTCGCCAGTCAGGGCCATACTCCAGTTTACACACGATCCTTGGGCTTGTCCCCAGTTATCCTTGGGCTTGTCCCCAGTTATCCTTGGGCTTGTCCCCAGTTGCTAACTCTTTTCTTATATTGGCTTAGTCCCAAGTTATGCTCTATTTCAGGTCCTTGAAGATAGGCAGCTAGGGATCCTTGATCCTTATTTCACTCTAAGGTTTACCTTATAGTTATCCTTATTATGGTTAGGATTCTAACTTGGATCCTCAGGTATGATCCTTAACTCTTTTGACTTTATTCATTATTCTTTTAAATAACCCTTATACTTGACAACTGAACTTGTGTTTCTTAAACCATGTCACTTTTTAGAACCTATCGGTTATGGGATATGTGATCCTTGATCATATCCTAAACTTTTTGGATACCTTTTCTAATTTTTCAAGGCTTGATAAGTATAAACAAATTGAACATTATAACAGTTGGAAAGTAAGATATTAAAAAGGATAACAACACATGATAAGCGACAAAAGGTTAAGTTTTTATTTATCAACATAAGGCTAACCCTTTAAAGGTTGTCAAAATTACCTACCCGAGCATCTACCAGCAAAATGTGGCCCGTCCGCTGGGGTAGGTAAAGGGTGTCCATGATAATGAGTTCAAAGATAGTGCAGGAATATAAAGGCGGCAGGATCACAATGGCTTCATCCCCCAAACAGAGGATCCCTCCACCAATTGCAATCCTGCCTATTGTCCAAAGGATCATACATGACCCTTAATCCTAAAAACCTATTGTTTAGTACAACCCATCATTGTTCAACAAAAGACACCATCACCAAAACAAACTATCAAACTTAAAAATTGGGCTCCGGCTACGTCTAGAAATGTCCATCATTGCCCAATCAAGCAGCCTAAACCTTCGCTGCATCACCACCTCCGGCTCCACTTGCTTCACCAGCTTCATCCTTGTTACCAGCCTCGATTGTCAAGATCTCTCCAGCCTCCTCTTCATCACCCAATTCAGCCAGCCTTGCCTTCCATTCTTCAATTTCCCAGCTACTTTTGTCAAAGGCAGGATCCTGAGCTTCCAAGGCCATTTGAAGCTTGGTTTTGTACATTGCTATGGCGGCAGAAACTTTAGCATCATCTGTGATCTCCTGCCTTTCATAGTCAAAGTTAACCAGCACCTTAGCCATCTTCTGTTTGGTATCCTGGAGTTCCTTCTGAAGATCAGCAAGTGCAAGATCCTTGAGCACGGAAACCTGCTGGAGGTCAGCAATCTTTTTATCTTGATCCTCAACGTGGCCTACGTAATCCTCAATCTCAGCAAATTTCTGCAAAAGAAAAGGATAAAGCAGTTCAAGACCAAGTGATCCTTAAATCAGCAGGATATGATAGCAGGATATACGAGCAGAGACGGTAATCATTACATCATTAAAGTACTCGAGGAACTGGTGGCGAATTAAGGGCAGACCCTGCAAATCCTCAGCCTCGGAAGTCTTTCTTTTCTTGATTCCCTTTCCTTTGAGGGGTGCCTTGGGGATTGAAGCTGTGGGGCTGGTAGGAACCTTTCTTTTGGAGGATTTGACAGTGGTGAGATCGGTGACACTGAACCTTGAAGCAGCTTTGGCAGATTTTCCAGCACCTACACAACCAAAACAAGATAAGTATCTTTTCTTAATATACATTTAACTATTTATTTAAATTTTAAACAAGGATACTTACTTGACATTGTGACAGAGCCTGAGGATACCTCCTGTGAGTCTTGGGTTATTGTCTTAAAAGTTCTAGTTTCAGGGTCGAGTCCCCAGAAAGCAGCAAGTCTCTCCCTGGTTGCGGGTGTTGTGATGAGATGTGAAACAGAGATGGCTGCATGACACAAGACAAAGAAGGGGTTAGTGATCCTATTACAAAAACATGACCATCTGGTGATCCTTCCCAGGATCCTCCGGCCTACCATGGGTGGACCATGTTCTTGGTAAATGCTCTCCATCTGAAATGGTATCCCTTCTTACAAAGAAGAAGCGACGTTTCCAATCTTTGTCGTTTTTGGTGACTTTGAGAAGAGGATGATCTGCACTGGGTTTTCGTTTGAACAAATAACGGTGGGATCCAAAGGTAGTAAGATCATACATTTCCGCCAGTTCTGACATTCCTAAATCAACGCCTTCCTGCTCGATGATCCTCTCCAGGGTGTATAAAACCCTCCAAATCATCGGCATGGCTTGAATGTAAGATATGCCGGTAAGGGAAAAGAAGGATTGTGTGAATTCCGGGAAAGGATAGGTGTACCCTATAGCAAATGGAGTAACTGGAAAGGCAACCCATGTTTCTGAAACATAGTCGCTCAGGGCAGTTGGATCGAAAGGTTTGAAAAAGACATTCGCCGGAAAACGGTGACGGATGTTATCTATTTGTGCATCGTTAAAGCAACACCTCTCGTTCACTGAGTCCTTGATGATCTTCTGACTCTTCAAAGGGCTATCCTTTTTGTGATCCTTGGCCGGGGAACTTCGGAGCAACATTTTCGAAGTGATGAAGATAAAGAAAGAAGAACAGAGTAAGAAAGGAAGAAAGAGGAGAAAGAGATACCTGATTGATCTTCAACTGAGATTATAAAGGGAGTTTCTTTCGGATTTGAATGCATATTGATCCTATCTATATCTCTATTTATAAATATGATTCTGCAGGATTGTCACTTCCGTGACATCATCATCGCAACGGCTAGTTCTATTTTAACGGCTATATATCCGTTAGTTTGTTACGGATAAGATCAAGAAAACATAACTCGCTAATTTTACAATTTCACTCCTTATATTTTGGGGGCAATTGTTAGGGGAGGATTTTCTAACAATTAGTGATCCTTATTCGTTATCCTAACTGGTGATCCTTACTTCTGTGACAGGTGGTGATCCTCAGAAGAGCTTCAGGATCAGGATCATGGATCACTTTAAGGATCCTCGTACTGACGATTGTTTACTTATGTATTATACTATCTCGCAGGTATGACGAGCTTGACCAGGTCTTGGCGACATTCCTGGAGAATATTCCTAAACTATTCTGCACGTGCTTGACCAAAAATAGACGTTGTGGAGAACGTGGAGGCTTGGCACGAAAGTCGGATAGTTAGTTTAGGTGGTTATTTCTATTTTAAAAGGGAGTAACGAGCTAGTAGAAAACACTTAGTCATTTTTTGCAGTTACACACACTCGTACAAACGCTCATACAAGCTCTCGTTCAAACACTTAGCAATTTCATACACTTTCTACACATATCACCGTAGTGATCCTTGTACCTAGCTCGTTACTATCCGAAGTTGTAAACATTAATTCATTTATTTGAGCTTGGTGGTCGGTAGTTTCCATCACCCGGGGTTTTTTGTGCCGGAGATCAACTCTTGATCAAGGGCTTTTTCCCCGTATAAATCTTTGTGTTGTTTGTGCAATTTACATTGAAGTGATATTCATCGCTGTTACACATTTTGAGCATCATTCCCCGTAACAAAGAGTTTGGTTGTAATATCCTCAACAGATTTTTTGACCAAAACAGAAACTACCGATCACCAACTTAAATTAAACAAGTAATGTGTTACAACTTCGGATGATAGCGAGCTAAATACAAGGATCACTATAGTGTAATGTGTAAAAAGTGTATGAAATTGCTAAGTGAATGAACGAAAGCTGGTGTGAGCGGTTGTATGAGTGTGTGTAGCCAAAAATAGCAAAAAGTGTTGTCTAATTAGCTCACTACCCCTTTTAAATCAGAAAATAACTAGCTAACAAACTATCCGCATTTCGTGCCTTCTCCCCACGTTCTCCATAACGTTCACAAATGGTCCAGCACGTGCAGAATTGTAGGGAATATTCTCCTGGAATGTCGCCATGACCAAGTCCAATCCGGCACTCCTGCAAAACAATATCGAATTCAAAGTGAACAATCATTAGTATAAGGATGCTTAGAATGATCCATGATCCTGATCCTGAAGCATTTCTGAGGATCACTAACTGACACAGAAGTAAGGATCACTAAAGAGGATAACAACTGAGGATCACAGGTCATTAAAAAATCATGCCCTAACAATTGCCCCCAAAATATAAGGAGTAATATCGTAAATAAACGAGTTATATTTTTTTGATTTTATCCGCAACAAACTAACGGATAACTAGCCGTTGGAGACGGACTAGCCGTTGCAAACCTGACGTCACTGAAGTGACAATCCTGCAAATCATCATTATAAATAGGAGTTAGAGATAGGATCAATATGCATTTAAATCCGGAAGAAACTCCCTTTAAATTCTCAGTCGAAGATCAATCAGGTATCTCTTCTCTTATTTCTCCTTCTCTTACTCTGTTTTACTTTCTTTACCAACATCACGTTAAGAATGATGCTCCGATCTTCCCCCGCCAAGGATCACCAGAAGGATAGCCCCTTGAAGAGTCAAGGGATCATCAAGGACTCAATGAATGAGAGGTGTTGCTTTACCGATCCTCAAGTAGATAAGATCCGACACTGCTTTCCGGCGAACGCCTTTTTCAAACCTTTCGATCCCACGGTTCTGAGCGACTACGTTTCTGAAACATGGGTTTCTTTTCCAGTTACCCCATTCACCATAGAATACACCTATCCTTTTCCAGCTTTTACTCAATCCTTTTTCTCCCTAACCGGCATCTCTTACATCCAAGCTATGCCGATGATTTGGAGGGTTCTATATACCCTGGAGAGGATCATAGAGCAGGAAGGGATTGATTTAGGAATGTCGGAACTGACAGAGATTTATGATCTCACGACGTTTGGATCCCACCGATATCTGTTTAAGCGAAAACCCGGCGAGGAACATCCCATTTTTAAAGCCACCAAGAATGACACAAATTGGAAACGACGCTTTTTCTTTGTCAGGAGGGATACCATTCCAAACGGAAATCATTTACCAAGGAAGTGGTCCACCAATGGTAGGACAGAGGGTCCTGAGAAGGATCATCAGGTAATCTTGTTCTCGTGATAGGATTACTAACCCCTTTTTGTCTTGTGTTATGCAGCTATCTCTGTTTCGCATCTCATCACAACACCCGCAACCAAGGAAAGGCTTGCTGCTTTTCGGAGGCTTGATCCTGAAATAAGGTCATTCAAGACAGACACCCAAGACTCACAAGAAGTATCCTCAGGTTCCATCACCATGTCAAGTAAGTATCCTGCTTTTTGTATAGTTGAATTTTAAAATAAATAGTTAAATTGAAACGGGATAAGGATACTTATCTTGCTTTAAATGTGTAGGTGCCGGAAAATCTTCCAAGCCTGCCTCCCAGTTCAACACGGCCGACCTTGATGCTGTTCGATCCAGGAAGAAGAAAGCCACTGCCAGCCCTAGCGTCTCCATCCCCAAGGCACCCACTAAAGGAAGGGGTGGCAAGAAGAGGAAAACCTCTGATGCAGAGGACCTACAAGGCCTGCCGCTGATCCGCCACCAGTTCCTTGAATACTTCAATGAGGTAAGGATCACCAATTCTGCCTAGGTATCCTACTCATTTGAGGATCATCTGATCTTGAATTGCTTTGTCTTTTTTGCAGAAATTTGATGAGATTGAAGATTATGTGGGAAGCATCGAGGAGCTGGATAAGAAGATTGCTGACCTCCAACAAGTTGCAGTGCTTAAGGATCTGAAAATTACTGATCTTAAAAAAGCCCTTAAAGACGCCGAGACTCATACAGCTAAAATCTTGATCGACATTGACTACGAGAAACATGAGCTCGTGGAAGGTGCAAAGGTCTCCGCTGCCATCACTATGTATCTGACAAAACTAAAGATGGCCCAGGAAGCTCAAGATCCTAACTTCGACAGAAGCAGCTGGGATGTTGAGGGCTAGAAAGTGAGGTTGGCTGATCTTGAAGATGATGAGGAGGCTGAGGAGGTTTTGGCGATCGAGGCTGGAGGTAGTGGGAAGGATCAGGTTAAGGATACCGAAGCTGGAGGGGATGAGGATGCAGCGAAGGTGTAGGCTGCACAATTGGGCAATGATGGACATTCCTAGACGTAGCCGGAGCCCAATTTTTAAATTTGGTAGTAGTTTGTTTTGTGGTTGTGATGTTTCAAAACAATTATGGTCTGTATTTGAACAATAGTTTTAGGATTAAGGATCTAGGATCCTTTGGACAATAGGTAGGATTACAATTGGTGGAGGGATCCTCTGTTTGGGGGATGAAGCCATTGTGATCCTGCCATCTTTTTAATTCCTGCACTACCAAGACCTTTAGACAATGGACACCCTTTATCTACCCCAGCGGAAGGGCCACGTATTGCTGGTAGATGCTCGGGGTAGGTAATTTTGACAACTTTCAACGGTCAAACTTTTATTAATAAAATAACCTTAATCTTTTTTGGCTTATCTTATGTTGTTATCCTTGTTTATCCTTCTAATTTTCAATTGTTTTGATATACACTTGTCTGAATGGAAAAAGCTGAACAAATTAGATAGAAAATATATAGGATATGATCCAGGATCAAATATCCTATAGTTGGAAAATTCCAAAAAGTAGTATATTTTAAGGATCATGAGTTCAGTTGTCAAAGTATTAGGGTTATTCAAATAATCAATGAATAAAATCAAAATAGTTAAGGATCATACCTGAGGATCTAAGTTAGGATCCTAACTCTTAATACTATAAATAGGATAACCACAGAACCAACCTTAGTAAAAGGTAAGGATCAAGGATCCTTGGTGGTTTAACTTCGAAGACCTGAAATAGAACATAACTTGGGACTAAGCCATTATAAGATAAAGGTTAGCAACTGGGGACAAGCCCAAGGATAACTGGGGACAAGCCCAAGGATAACTGGGGACAAGCCCAAGGATCGTATGTAAACTGGAGTATGGCCTAACTGGGGACTATCCAAACTTAGTGGCATGAAAATGCCAAAACCTTAGCTAATGTGAAAACGCTAGAAACCTTAAGAACGGATGTATGGTACGTCTACCATTATACGTAGGATCCTAGGTATAGCCAGTACAATGGAATTATCAGCCCCTAAAACGAGTACTGGTCCCACTGCCGTGAACTATACCAGGATCATCGTGCGTTACTGGCGGAACTGGGGTCAAGCCCAAATAACTGGGGTCAAACCCAAGTAACTGGTTGCTTTTGTGGATAATCATCCTTTTGTTAAGAGTACCTGAACCTTCAAAACTCAAAATTACGTGAAAGGGGGATAAAGGATACAGGATCCTTATCCATATATGAGAAAGTAAGGATATGAAATAGTTTAGGATTAGAGGGTTACCAAAATGAGGATCATCTGTGCTTTAAGGATCCTTTAAGGATATTTATCATGTGAGGATCATGGATCCTTATCACATAAAATATTTCTTCAAATGGACAGCATTCCAAGCTCTTGATAGTAAGTCACCTTCCATTGTTAGCAATCGATATGCCCCCTTTCCTACCTCAGCTTCAATTAAATAAGGGCCTTCCCATTTTGGTGCCAACTTTCCATCAGTAGGATTGGTGGTATTCTGAAATGCTTTCCTTAGTACCATATCACCAACTTGGAATTTCCTGATCCAGACATTTTTGTTGTAGGCACCGGCCATTCTTTGCTGATAACTGGCCATTCTTATCCTTGCCAAATCTCTGATTTCCTCTATAGTATCCAGGTCCTGAACCAAGTTCTCATCATTTAGCTCAGGATCACGAATACTGGTTCTAGCAGTTGGAACCACCATTTCTGTAGGGATCACTGATTCTGCCCCAAATACCAAAGAGAATGGAGTTTGGCCTGTAGCATTCTTAGGAGTTGTCCTATCAGCCCAAAGCACATAAGGTAGTTCTTCTGCCCATTTCCCTTTCTTGGATCCAAGCTTCTTCTTCAAATTGTTGATGATGATCTTATTGGATGATTCTGCCTGACCATTAGCTTGTGGGTGGACTGGTGTTGATGTTATCATCTTAATCCCCCAACTGTCACAAAAGTTAGTAGTTCTGCCCCCAATAAATTGGGAACCATTATCACATATAATTTCAGAAGGAATACCGAATCTAGTTATAATATTTCTTTTAATGAAGGATATAACTTCCTTTTCTCTGACTTGGGCAAAAGCTTCAGCCTCTATCCACTTGGAGAAGTAATAAGTCATGGCAAGGATGAACACTTTTCCACCAGGTGCCTTAGGGAGCTTACCAACTATATCCATGCCCCATCTTATGAACGGCCAAGTGGAGGATATAGGATGCAATAATTCAGCTGGTTGATGAAGGATATTGCTGTGTCTTTGACAAGGATCACACTTCTTAGCATACTCCACAGCATCTCTCTTCATAGTTGGCCAATAGTATCCTGTCCTCAGGATCCTTGAGAATAATGCCCTGCCCCCAGTGTGGTTTCCACAATCTCCTTCATGGAAGTCTTTTAAAACTTCTTGGATTTCAGGATCATCAATGTATCTTAAGTATGGTCCTGCAAGAGATCGTTTGTACAACATATTATTTAAAATTGTGAATTGAGATACCTTAATTTTGAAAGCCCTAGGGTTTTCTACTATAGGAATCTCTTCATGTTGTAAGTATCTAATGATTGGGAGGATCCATGATCCTGAATGAGATTGATTATTATTGCTAGGGGTGATTGCAGAATCCTCTCCTATCTCCATAGCCAGATGATCCTCGATAGCCGGAGTCAGGATATGGATAATAGGGATCTTGATATCCTCCGGGATCTTCAAGGATGATCCTAAATTGGCTAGTGCATCCGCCTCTGCATTCTCTTCCCTTGGTACCTGTGTCAAACTAAAGGATACAAAAGAGAGTGCCAATTCTTTGACTAACTCCGGATATTTGATTAGCTTTTCACCTTTAACAGCATAGGATCCATTAAAGTGATTAGTGATTAACAAAGAATCTACGTGTACCTCAAGATACCTGATCCTCATATGCTTAGCAATTTGCAAGCCAGCTATCAAGGCTTCGTATTCAGCCTTATTGTTAGTGGTTTGGAACTCACAAGCTATAGAGTGGGGTATTATGTCCCCCTGTGGCGATTTTAGTAGTATTCCAAGCCCTGTTCCTTTGACGTTTGAGGATCCATCAGTGTAGAGTATCCAAGGATCCTTGGTCTCTTCTAGCTGCTGGACTTCTAATTCAGCTTCCTCTTGCAAATCACTACTGAAATCTGCCACAAAGTCAGCTAATGCTTGGGATTTAATGGCTGTCCTGGGCTCATATCTTATATCATATGCACTTAGCTTCACTGCCCACTTAGCCATTCTTCTTGACATTTCAGGTTTCCTGAGGACATTCTTAATTGGAAAATTAGTTTTGACGATAATAGCATGAGTTTCAAAATAATGTCTTAATTTAGTAGATGCCATAATTAATGCAAGGATAAGTTTTTCTAAGTGTGAATACCTGGATTCAGCATCAAGTAAACTCTTACCTACATAATAGACAGGATGTTGTGTACCTTCGTGATCCTTAACAAGGACAGCACTTACTGCTTTTGAGGATACCGCGAGATATAAGGATAACACATCTCCTTTTTCTGGTTTCATCAAAGCCGGGGCCGAGGATAGGTAATCCTTAAGAGCTCTTAAGGCACTTTCATGCTTCTCAGTCAACTCGAATTTCTTGTTCTTCCTTAGGATATCATAGAATTCCTTGCACTTTTCTGAGGATTTGGATATGAATCTGTTCAAAGCTGCAATCCTGCCTGTTAACCTCTAAACATCCTTAGCATTGGCAGGTGACTTGATGTTTACTATAGCTTTGATTTGTTCTAGACTGGCTTCAATGCCTCTCTTTGTCACCATATATCCTAAGAATTTACCTGCTTTAACACCAAAGTGACATTTTGAAGGATTAAGTTTCATATTATATTTGTCAAGGATATTGAACGCTTCCTCCAAGTCTCTTAGGTGATCCTCAGCCTTTATTGATTTTACCACCATATCGTCTATGTAAACCTCCATAGTTTGTCCAATCTGATCCTTGAACATCATATTCACTAGTCTTTGATAAGTTGCACCTGCATTTCTTAGTCCGAATGGCATAGCAATATAGCAGTATATACCAGTTGGAGTCATGAAGGCTGTATCCTCTTGATCGGATGGTTCCATTTGAATTTGTTGAAATCCAGATGAAGCATCCATAAAAGTTAACAGTTCATGACCCACAGTTGCATCCACCATGGAGTCAATGTGGGGTAATGGGAAAGGATCCTTGGGACATGCCTTATTTAAATCGGTGAAATCGACACATACCCTCCACTTTCCGTTTTTCTTTTGAACAACAACCACATTGGCCAACCATCTTGGATACTTGACCTCTCTAATCATACCTGCACGGAGTAATTTCTCTACCTCCTCCTGGATAATGGCATTTCTTTCTGGTGCAAACTTCCTCCTCTTTTGATGGATTGGTTTGAAGGACCTATCAATGCCCAGTTTGTGAGTGATTATATCTTTAGATATACCTGTCATGTCTTCGTGTTTCCATGCAAAGGTGGATTTCCTTCTTTTAAGGAAGAATACTAGCTCCTGTTCAATATCGCTAAGGATCCCTGACCCAATCATGATCTTGGATTCAGGATCATCAGGATCCATGAGGATTTCTTTCAAATCCTGTTCCCTTGCCTCCAAGACATCCCTGGGAGGATGCTTTAATTGCTATTGCTCCCTTGACTTTGATGCTGGTTTCATTGATGATGTGTAACAGTTCTTAGCTTCTTGCTGATCACTATCAATCTTCACTATTCCCCAAGGACTAGGAAGCTTCACACATTGATGATAAGTGGATGGGACTGCCTTCATGTCATGTATCCAAGGCCTGCCAAGGATAACATTACAACAAGATAAACAGTCAATAACACAAAACTTTTGGTAAGAATGTAGGCCTTCGATATAGATTGGGAGTTTAATGTCCCCCAGAGTATTCTTAGTCTCGCCACTGAATCCAACGAGCACAGAGGATCTTGGTATGATGTCGGATTCAGGAATATTCATCTTCTTGAGAACGTCAAGCTGGATAATGTTCACAGAGCTTCCTCCATCTATAAGGATCCTGCGAACAAAATGGTTAGAAATAAAAAGAGTGATAACCAAACCATCGTGATGAGGATCCTGAATGTCAACACGATCATCCTCATCAAAAGTTATAACTTTTCCTTCGAAGACACTGGATGTTCGAATGGGTCTATCTCCATTATCCATCTTGGTTTCCTTTGCATGTCTTTTGGCCGCAGAGAAGGATGTTCCACAAATGTCTGATCCTCCAGAAATAAAGTTTATAACTTGTGCATCTGCTGGAGGGGCTGGAGCTTTTTCTGGGATCTTTCAGGATCCTGAGTCCTTGACTTCTTTCTCCCCAATAATTCTTTTAAGTGCCCCTTGCTCAACAAGTATCCAATTTCTTTTCTCAATGCGATGCATTCTTCTGTGAGATGCCCAAAATCTTCATGGTATGCACACCACTTTGACTTATCTTTAGTTGCAGCTGGTCTATCATTTTTTCTGGGCCATCTAGCTTTATCACCTAAATTCTGCATCGCAAGGATTAGTTCATTGTTATCAACAGAAAAACAATATTCAGAGATTGGAGGATAATCCTCGTCATCCTCTTCTTGTTCAACAGCATGCACATTCTGGTTATCAGATCTATTATAGGATCTGAACTTGTTGTTCTTGAATGAGGATCCTTGCTTCTCTTGCTTTGAGGATCCTGCTAACCTCTCCTGGATCCTTTTGTCATCCTCTAGCCGGATGAACCTAAGGGCCCGGGTTCTTACCTCATCTAGATTCCTGCATGGTGTCATAACAAGATCATCATAGAATAACGAATCCCTAAGCAGTCCCATTTTAAAGGCTTCAACAGCCGTAGCTATATCCAGGTTAGGGATATCTAAGGATTCTTTACTAAATTTAGTGATATAATCCCTTAATGATTCATTATGACCCTGGGTTATCCTATACAGATCACTAGTTAAACGCTCAAATTTTCTACTGCAAGAAAACTGGTTATTAAATAGGTTAACTAGATTAGCAAATGAGGTAATAGAGTAAGGAGGAAGACTTAGCAGCCATTTAAGAGCCGATCCAGTAAGAGTGGATCCAAATCCCTTGCACAGACACGCTTCCTTTAACCTTTCTGGGATGGGATTAATCTCCATCCTTTCCCTGTATTGTGCTATGTGTTCCTCAGGATCTGTTGAGCCATCATATAACTTCATGGTAGGCACATGGAACCTCTTGGGTATCTCAGCATCACAGATTGGTGGTGCAAAACGGGATATCTTGTGGCTCCCATCTGCAATCTCTGGGATAGGCTTGACCACTCCTGGGACACTTGATATCATATCCTTTAACTTTTGCATTTCTCTGGCCATGGCATGATTGATACCTGTATCCTGCATAAGGCCATGGTTAGTAGTATAAGAATTATTAAAAGTGTTACCTCCCATTGGATTCAAATTAGGAAGAGTGGATATGAATCCATATTATTGGGGCTCTGGGATGACCGATGGACCAGTAGAAGCAATGGTCTGCATTGGAATGAAATCTCCCTGATGGATATCGGAACTTCCTGATTGCAAACTCCTTAAGGATCCCGGAATCTGGAAGGATCCTTGAAACTGAGAGTATCCTTGGACCTGGGAGGATCCTGGAACATAGGAGGATCCTTGAACTTGGGAGGATCCTGGAACATAGGAGGATCCTTGAACCTGGGAGGATCCTTGAACCTGGGAGGACCCTTGAACCTGGGAGGATCCTTGAACCTGGGAGGATCCTTGAACCTGGGAGGATCCTTGAAACGGCCAGTACCCTTGAATCTGCTGCGCTCCCGAGTATCCTCCTGAGCTTGCAAAGGATCCTATATGCTGAGGCTGGGATCCCGCTGGTTGGAAGTGTAACCCTGAAGCCTGAGTCATTGCTGATGATCCGTAATGCACTCCTTTTGGTCCTCCCACATATTGAACGTCTGGAAACGCTGAAGGCTGAGAAGTTATAACCGGAGTATCGAAATTCAAAGATCTGGGCATCAGTGGGGAATGATCCTCTGCCGATCTCTTCTGTTTCTTGATGTCTCCAATTTCTCTAAGAATCCTTTCATTGGTCTTGTCTTGTTGCTGGATATGCTCCTTCATCTGCAAAATCAGAGTAAACAAGTCACTAGTAGTAGGAGTATAAGAAGCAGAAGAAGTTGGAGGTTTTGAGAAAATGGGAGTTGGTTTCTTCTCGGCATTTTTCTGAGGTCCAGAAGGTGGTGGAGGCAAAGGTGGAATGCCCTGGGATGAATTGACTGCAGACATCGCACTGGAGGTATTCTTTGATGACGAAGCCATCTGCTCGGGTGCAATGAACCGGAATGATCACAAAAATGAGAATTTCTTAGAAATGAAGCACCAATTGCCCCACGGTGGGCGCCAAACTGTTTTGGTCAAAAAATCAGACGAGGATAATGTAACCAAACTCTCTGTTACGGGGTATGATGCTTGAATTGGTTTATAGCAATAAGGATCACTATGAAATATAAATAACGAGTGACACAAGGTTTATACGGGGAAAAAGCCCTTGATCAAGAGTTGATCTCCGGCACAAAAAACCCCGGGTGATGGAAACTACCGATCACCAACTTAAATTAAACAAGTAATGTGTTACAACTTCGGATGATAGCGAGCTAAATACAAGGATCACTATAGTGTAATGTGTAAAAAGTGTATGAAATTGCTAAGTGAATGAACGAAAGCTGGTGTGAGCGGTTGTATGAGTGTGTGTAGCCAAAAATAGCAAAAAGTGTTGTCTAATTAGCTCGCTACCCCTTTTAAATCAGAAAATAACTAGCTAACAAACTATCCGCATTTCGTGCCTTCTCCCCACGTTCTCCATAACGTTCACAAATGGTCCAGCACGTGCAGAATTGTAGGGAATATTCTCCAGGAATGTCGCCATGACCAAGTCCAATCCGGCACTCCTGCAAAACAATATCGAATTCAAAGTGAACAATCATTAGTATAAGGATCCTTAGAATGATCCATGATCCTGATCCTGAAGCACTTCTGAGGATCACTATCTGACACAGAAGTAAGGATCACTAAAGAGGATAACAACTGAGGATCACAGGTCATTAAAAAATCCTGCCCTAACAGAAACCAAGATGGATAATGGAGATAGACCCATCCGGACGTCCACTGTCACCGAGGATAAGATCATAACTTTTGATGAGGACGATCGTCTTGATGTCCAGGATCCTCATCATGATGGTCTTGTAATTACATTGTTTATTTCTAACCACTTTGTTCGCAGGATCCTTATAGATGGAGGAAGCTCTGTGAACATCATTCAGCTTGATGTCCTCAAGAAGATGAATATCCCGGAGTCTGATATCATCCCAAGATCCTCAGTACTTGGGGGATTCAGTGGAGAAACTAAGAATACATTGGGAGACATCAAACTCCCAATCTATATTGAAGGATTGCATTCTTATCAAAAATTTTGTGTTATAGATTGCTTATCATGTTGCAATGTTATCCTTGGCAGGCCATGGATACATGATATGAAGGCAGTTCCATCTACCTATCATCAATGTGTAAAGCTTCCAAGTCCTTGGGGAGTGGTGAAAATTGAGAGTGATCAACAAGAGGCTAAAAATTGCTATACCTCATCAATGAAGCCAGCCTCAAGACCAAGGGAGCAATAGCAATTAAAGTATCCTTCAAGAGATGTATTGGAGGCGAGAGAACAGGATTTGAAAGAAATCCTCATGGATCCTGATGATCCTAAATCCAAGATCTTCATAGGATCAGGGATCCTTAGCGACATTGAACAGGAGCTAGTATCCTTCCTTAAAAGAAGGAAAACTACCTTTGCCTGGAAACATGAAGATATGACAGGTATATCTAAAGATATAATTACTCATAAACTTGGCATTGACAGGTCATTCAAGCCGATTCATCAAAAGAGGAGGAAGTTTGCACCTGAAAGGAATGCTATTATCCAGGAAGAGGTAGATAAACTACTTCGGGCAGGTATGATAAGAGAGGTTAAGTATCCAAGATGGTTAGCCAATGTGGTTGTTGTTCAAAAGAAAAATGGAAAGTGGAGGGTATGTGTCGATTTTACTGATTTAAACAAGGCATGTCCCAAGGATCCTTTCCCATTACCCCACATTGACTCCATGGTGGATGCTACCGTGGGTCATGAGTTGTTGACTTTTATGGATGCTTCATCTGGATTTCAACAAATTCAGATGGAACCATCTGATCAAGAGGATACAGCCTTTATGACCCCAACTGGTATATACTGTTATATTGCTATGCCATTTGGACTAAGGAATGCAGGTGCTACTTATCAAAGGCTAGTCAATATGATGTTCAAGGAACAAATTGGACACACTATGGAAGTCTATATAGATGACATGGTGGTTAAGTCCAAAAATGCTGAGGATCACCTTTAAGACTTGGAGGAAGCATTCAATATCCTTGATAAATTTAATTTGAAACTAAATCCTTCCAAGTGTCATTTTGGTGTTAAGGCAGGTAAATTCTTAGGCTATATGGTGACAAAGAGGGGCATTGAAGCAAGTCCAGAGAAAATCAAGGCTATTGTGAATATCAAATATCCTGCCAATGCTAAGGATGTGCAAAGATTGACAGGCAGGATCGCAGCCTTGAACAGATTCATATCCAAATCCTCAGAGAAGTGCAAGGAATTCTATGACATCCTGAGGAAGAACAAGAAATTTGAATGGACTGAGAAGCATGAAAGTTCCCTTAAAGCTCTTAAGGATTACCTATCCTCAGCCCCAGCCTTGATGAAACCAGAAAAAGGGGATGTGTTATCCTTATACTTGGCGGTATCCTCAAAAGCAGTAAGCGCGGTCATTGTTAAGGATCACCAAGGTACACAACATCCTGTTTATTATGTAAGTAAGAGCTTACTTGATGCTGAATCCAGGTATTCACATTTAGAAAAACTTATCCTTGCATTAATTATGGCATCTACTAAATTAAGACATTATTTTGAGACTCATGCCATTATTGTTAAGACTAATTTTCCAATTAAGAATGTTCTCAGGAAACCTAAAATGTCAGGAAGGATGGCTAAGTGGGCAGTGAAGCTGAGTGCATATGATATAAGATATGAACCAAGGACTGCCATCAAATCCCAAGCCTTAGCTGACTTTGTGGCAGATTTTAGTAGTGACTTGCAAAAGGAAGCTGAGTTAGAAGTCCAACAGCTTGAAGAAACTAAGGATCCTTGGATACTCTTCACTGATGGAGCCTCTAATGTGAAAGGAACAGGGCTTGGAATACTACTAAAATCGCCACAGGGGGACATAATACCCCACTCCATAGCTTGTGAATTTCAAACTACCAACAATGAGGCTGAGTATGAAGCCTTGATAGCTGGTTTGCAAATTGCTAAGCATATGAGGATCAGGTATCTTGAGGTACATGTAGATTCATTATTAATCACTAATCACTTTAATGGATCCTATGCTGTTAAAGGTGAAAAGCTAATCAAATATTTGGAGATAGTCAAAGAATTGGCACTCTCTTTTGTATCCTTTAGTTTGACACAGGTACCAAGGGAAGAGAATGCAGAAGCTGATGCATTAGCCAATCTAGGATCATCCTTGAAGATCCCGGAGGATATAAGAATCCCTATTATCCATATCCTGACCCCTGCTATCGAGGATCATGTAGCTATGGAGATAGGAGCAGATTCTGCAATCATACCTAGTGATGATACTCAATCTCATTCAGGATCATGGATCCTCCCAATCATGAGATACATACAACATGGAGAGATTCCTACAGGAGAAAACCCTAGGGCTTTCAAAATTAAGGTATCTCAATTTACAATATTGAATAATATGTTGTATAAACGATCTCTTGCAGGACCATATCTAAGATGCATTGAGGATCCTGAAATCCAAGAAGTCCTAAAGGATTTCCATGAAGGAGATCGTGGAAACCACACTGGGGGCAGGGCATTATTCTCAAGGATCCTGAGGACAGGATACTATTGGCCCACTATGAAGAAGGATGATGTGGAGTATGCCAAGAAGTGTGATCCTTGTCAGAGGCATAGTAATATCCTTCACCAACCAGCAGAGCTCTTGCATCCTATATCCTCTTCCTGGCCATTCATGAGATGGGGAATGGATATAGTTGGAAAGCTTCCTAAAGCACCTGGTGGAAAAGTATTCATGCTTACTATGACTGATTACTTCTCTAAGTGGATAGAGGCTAAAGCCTTTGCTCAAGTCAGAGAAAAGGAAGTTATATCCTTTATTAAAAGAAACATTATTACTAGATTTGGTATCCCTTCTGAAATTGTTTGTGATAATGGATCCCAATTTATTGGGAATAGAACTACTAACTTTTGTGACAGCTGGGGGATTAAGATGATAACATCAACACCAGTCCACCCATAAGCTAATGGTCAGGCAGAATCATCCAACAAGATCATCATCAACAATTTGAAGAAGAAGCTTGGATCCAAGAAAGGAAAATGGGCAGAAGAACTACCTTATGTGCTTTGGGCTGATAGGACAACTCCCAAGAATGCTACTGGCCAAACTCCATTTTCTTTGGTGTTTGGGGCAGAATCAGTGATCCCTACAGAGATGGTGGTTCCAACTGCAAGAACAAGCATTCGTGATCCTAAAGAAAATGCTGAAAACTTGATTCAAGACTTGGATACTATAGAAGAAATCAGGGATTTGGCAAGGATAAGGATGGCTAGTTATCAACAAAAGATGGCTGGAGCCTACAACAAAAATGTCAGGATCAGGAAATTTCAAGTTGGTGATATGGTATTAAGGAAAGCATTTCAGAATACTACCAATCCTGCTGATGGAAAGTTGGCACCAAAATGGGAAGGTCCCTATTTGATTGAAGCTGAGGCAGGAAAGGGGGCATATCGATTGCTAACAATGGAAGGTGATTTGCTACCAAGAGCTGGGAATGCTGTCCATTTGAAGAAATATTTTATGTGACAAGGATCCATTATCCTCACTTGACAAGTATCCTTGAAGGATCCTTACAGAGTAGATGATCCTCTTTCTGGTAATATTATGATCCCAAACTATTTCATTCTTTTATTCTCTTATATAAGGATAAGGATCCTCCATCCTTTATCCTCCTTTTACATGATTCTGAGTTTTGAAGGTTCAGGTATCCTTGACTAAGGATTGAGTATCCACAGAAGTATCCAGTTATTTGGGCTTGACCCCAGTTATTTGGGCTAGTCCCCGGTTTGGGCCTGTCCCCAGTTTCGCCAGTAGCGCACGATGATCCTGGTATAGTTCATGGCAATGGGACCAGTACTCGCTTTAGGGGCTGACAATTTCATTGTACTGGCTATATTCAGGATCCTACGTATAATGGTAGACATACCATACATCCGTTCCTAAGGTTTCCAACGATTTCACGTTAGCTAAGGTTTTGGCATTTTCATGTCACTAAGTTTGGATAGTCGCCAGTAAGGGCCATACTCCAGTTTACATACGATCCTTTGGGCTTGTCCCCAGTTATCCTTTGGGCTTGTCCCCAGTATATTGGGCTTGTCCCCAGTTGCTAACTCATATCTTATATTGGCTTAGTCCCAAGTTGTATCCTGTTTCAGGTTTTTGGAGATAAGTGACCAAGGATCCTTGATCCTTACCTTCTACTAAGGTTTGTCTTTTGGGTTATCCTGATAATAAGTGTTAAAGGTTAGGATCCTAACTTGGATTCTCAGGTATGATCCTTAACTATTTTGATTTTATTCATTATTTATTTGAATAACCCTTATCCTTTGACAACTGAACTTGTGATCCTTAAACTATATAACTTTTCAAAACTTATCAACTATAGGATATGTGATCCTTGATCATATCGTAAAAATTCTGAGGATATTTGTTAAATATTTCTTTATTTGATAAATTTAGACAAAATGAACATCACAACAGTTGGAAAGTATATTACTAACAAGGATATCAACACAGGATAAGCCAAAAAGTTAAAGTTGTTTTATTCACAAAAGATTAAACCCTCTAAGGTTGTCAAAATTGCCAACCCACATTTCTACCAGCAAAACGTGGCCCGTCCACATGGGTTGGCAAAGGGTGTCCATTGTTTAAGGGTCTTGGTAGTGCAGGAATCAAAAGACGGCAGGATCACAATGGCTTCATCCCCCAAACAGAGGATCCCTCCACCATTTGTAATCCTACCTATTGTTCAAAGGATCCATGATCCTTAGCCCTAATTACTATTGTTCAAGATACAACCCATCATTGTTCAACAAAAACATCATCAAAACAAAAACCACGACCAAACTTAAAAAAATGGGCTCCGGATACGTCTAGAAATGTCCTTCATCGCCCATTCATGCAGCCTACACCTTCGCTGCATCACCATCTCCTCCAGCTCCAGTATCCTTCAACTGATCCTTGCCACTGCCACCAGCCTCGATTACCAGAACCTCATCAGCCTCATCTTCATCCTCCAATTCAGCCAGCCTAGCCTTCCAGCCCTCCATGTCCCAGTTGCTCCTGTCAAAGGCAGGACCCTGAGCTTCTTGGGCCATCTGCAGCTTGGTCTTGTACATGGCAATGGCAGCAGAGACTTTAGCATCCTCCGTGATCTCGTGCTTCTCATAGTCAGCATTGATCTGGGCTGCAACCATCTGAGTTTTAACATCGTTGAGGTCCTTTTCAAGGGAGGCAATCTTGTGATCCTTGAGCTCCGCCACTTTTCGGAGATCAGAATATTTTTCCTCAAGCTCTTCAACATTCCCAACATAGTCCTCAATTTTAGCAAATTTCGGCAAACAAGACAATGCAAAGTTCAGGATCATGTGATCCTCAAACGAGCAGGATAACTAAGCTAAGTCAGTGATCCTTACATCGGAAAAGTACTCGAGGAACTGATGGCAGATCAGAGGCAGGCCTTGTAGGTTGTCAGCTTCTGAGGTCTTCCTTTTCTTTCCACCTCTTCCCTTTGAAGTGGTTGCCTTGGGGATTGTGACGGAGGGGCTAGCAGCAGACTTTTTCTTGGAGGATCGAACAGTGTCAAGATCAGTGACACTGAATTTGGAGGCAGATTTTGAAGGTTTTCCAGCGCCTACACACCCAAAACAGATAAGTATCCTTATCCTATTTCTATTTAACTATTTATTTAAACATTTAATTACATATAAACATGGATACTTACTTGACATCGTGACAGAACCTGAGGATACCTCTTGAGAATCCTGGGTATTTGCTTTGAATGATCTTATTTCAGGATCAAGCCTCTGAAAAGCAGCAAGCCTTTCCTTCGTGGCAGGTGTTGTAATAAGGTGTGCAACAGTAATAGCTGCAAAAAAGGAACGAAAGTACGTTAGTGATCCTTAGACAAAAACAAGGTCATCTGGTGATCCTCCTCAGGATCCTCTATCCTACCATGGGTGCTCCACTTCCTTGGCAGATCCTTTCCATCAGAGATAGAATCCCTTCTGACAAAGAAGAATCGCCGTTTCCAGTTGGTATCATTCTTAGTGACTTTGAAGATGGGGTGTTCTTCACCGGGTTTATGCTTAAGCAGATATCGGTGGGATCCAAATGTTACGAGGTCATACATCTCTGCCAACTCCGACATTCCCAGAGCAATTCCTTCTCGTTCAATGATCCTTTCAAGGGTATATAAGACCCTCCAGATCATTGGCATAGCTTGAATGTAGGAGATGCCGGTGAGAGAGAAGAAAGACTGGGTGAATTCAGGGAAAGGATACGAGTATCCTATTGAGAAAGGAGTGACCAGGAAAGCTACCCATGTTTCAGAAATATAATCACTTAGAACGGTGGGGTCAAATGGCTTGAAATCGGTGTTTGCCGGAAAGCAACGTCGGATTCTGTCAATTTGTGGATCAGTGAAGCAGCACCTTTCATTCGCCGAATCTTTGATGATCCCCTGGCTCTTAAGAGGATGGTCCTTCTTGTGATCCTTAGCCGGTGAGGATCTTAGCATCATCTTGATTATGAAGAAAGAAGGAGCAGAGAAAGAAAACGTAAAGGAAGAAGAGGAAGAGAGATACCTGCTTGATCTTCGGATGTGAATTTAAAGGGAGTTTTTCTTGAATTTAAATGCGGATTGATCCCTATCTCTAACTCCTATTTATAATGATGATCTTGCAGGATAGTCACTTCAGTGACGTCATGCTCGTAACGGCTTGTCCGACTCCAACTGCTAGTTATCCGTTAATTTGTTACGGATAAGAACAAAAATATAACTCGTTTATTTACATAATTACTCCTTATATTTTGGGGTCAATTGTTAGGGGTGGATTTCTCAATGATCAGTGATCCTCAATTGCTGTTGGGCTTAGTGATCCTTACTTCTATTTGAATTGGTGATCCTCAGAAGTATTGCAGGATCAGGATCATGGATCATCATAAGGATCCTTGTACTAACGGTTGTCTACTTTGAATTCGAAATTGTTTTGCAGGAGTATGAGCATGGACTTGGTCTTGGCGATATTCCTGGAGCATATTCCATGTTTATTCCGCACGTGCATGGCTAAAAGTGGACGTTATGGAGTTCGTGGAGGACTTGCATGAATTGCGGAATGTTAGTTAGTGTAGATATTTTCTATATTTAAACGGGATAGCGAGCTAAATAGAAACACTTGGCTATTTTTGGCTACACACACACTCTTGCAACTGCTCTCACCAGCTCTCGATAATTCACTTGGCGATTACACCCTTTTTTACACAATACACTATAGTGATCCTTGTAATTAGCTCGCTATCATCCGAAGTTGTACCAGATATCTTGTTTAATTTGAGTTGGTGATCGGTAGTTTCCATCACCCGAGGTTTTTTATGCCGGAGATCATCCATTGATCAAGGGCTTTTTCCTCGTATAAATCTTTGTGTCACTTGTTCAATACATTTCTGAGTGATCCTTAGTGTTGTTCATTGATTCAAGCATCATACCTCACAACAGAAAGTTTGGTTGCATTATCATTGCTTGATTTTTGACCAAAACACTCGCAGTATCAGGGAATGCTGTAAGTGCTGTTCTTGTAAAGTATCACGAAGGTCAGCAATATCTTGTCTATTATGTTAGCAAAAGTTTATTAGATGCTGAAACTAGATATTCTCATTTAGAAAAATTGATATTGGCCTTAGTTATGGCATCAACAATGCTTAGACACTATTTCGAGACACATAGGATTCATGTTAAAACTAATTATCCTATTAAAAATGTTCTTAGGAAACCTGAGATGTCGGGAGGATGGCTAAGTGGTCAGTAAAATTAAGTGCCTATGATCTAGTGTACGAACCTAGAAATGCTATAAAGTCTCAGGCTCTAGCAGACTTTGTGGCTGATTTCAGTAGTGATATTCAAAATGAAGTAGACCTAGGAGTACAACAGCTAGGAGAAAATTTAGAATCCTGGACATTATATACTGATGGTGAATCTAATGTTAGAGGTGTAGGATTGGGTATACTACTAAAATCGCCACAGGGGGACATATTACCCCAGGATATTAGGTGTGAATTTCCTGCTACGAATAATGAAGCAGAATATGAAGCTTTGATCGCAGGATTAGAGTTGGCTAGAAACATGAATATTAAGAGTTTGCAAGTATATGTTGATTCCTTGTTAATTACTAATCATTTTAGTGGATCCTATGCAGTCAAAGGTGAGAAGTTAATCGAGTATCTCGAAATTCTCAAAAAATTAGCAGGATATTTCGATGTTTTTACGCTTGAACAGGTACCGAGAGAAGATAATGCTGAAGCAGATGCCTTGGCGAACCTAGGATCATCAGTCAGGATACCTGAAGGAGCCCAAATACCAATACTTTACATCCTACATCCTGCTGTGGATCTTTTCAAGACTCAGGATAAGGAGGTGACAAACATTCAAAATCCTGGTCATGATCCTGATGAGGATCCTAAGTCCTGGATGACTCCAATCATGAAGTATCTTAAGGAAGGACACATCCCAAAGGATGAAAATCCTAAGGCCTTTAGGATGAAGGTATCACGATTCACTATTATAAATAATGTTTTGTACAAGAAATCTCTTGCAGGACCATATCTGAGGTGCTTGGAGGATCCCGAAACCAAAGAAGTGCTTCAGGATATACACGAAGGGGATTGTGGTAATCATACTGGGGGCAGGTCGTTATTCTCAAATGTATTAAGAACAGGATACTATAGGCCGACGATGAGAAAAGATGCTGCAGAATATGCTCAAAGATGTGATGCATGTCAAAGACACAGCAATATATTACATCAGCCTGCTGAACCACTGTATCCTATTGCTTCCCCTTGGCCATTCATGAAGTGGGGAATGGACATAGTAGGAAAATTGCCAAAGGCTCCGGGAGGAAAAGTCTTTATGCTGGCCATGACTGATTATTTCTCTAAATGGGTTGAAGCTGAAGCATTTGTTCAAGTTAGAGACCAAGAAGTAGTATCCTTCATAAAAAGGAATATCTTAACTAGATTTGGGGTACCAGCTGAGATAATTTGTGACAACTGTTCTCAGTTTATCAGTAAGAGGACAACCGATTTTTTAAGAATTAGGGAATCAAAATGATCACGTCTACTCCAGTACATCCTCAAGCAAATGGACAATCGAATCCTCGAACAAGATAATTGTCCACAACTTGAAAAAGAGACTAGGAGCTAAGAAAGGAAGATCGGCAGAAGAATTACCCTTTGTTTTGTGGGCTGATAGAACAACGATAAAGAGTGCGACTGGCCAAACTCCATTGTCCTTAGTATTTGGAGCAGAAGCAGTGATCCCGATAGAAATGGTGATACCTACAGCAAGATCTAACCTCCAGGATCCTGAGCAGAATCCTGAAGCCCTGTGCCAAGAATTGGATACTATTGATGAGACAAGAGATGCATCAAAGCTAAGGATTATAGCATATCAACAGAGGATATCCAGGGCATATAGCAAGAATATAAGGACTAGAAGGTTTCAGGTTGGAAATTGGGTATTAAGAAAGGCTTTTCAGAATACAACTAATCCTGCTAATGGAAACTTAGCTCCTAAGTGGGAAGGACCTTATGAGATTGAATCGGAATCAGGGAAAGGAGCATAACGACTCAAGAATATAGAGGGGGATATGCTACCAAGATCCTGGAATGCTATACACCTAAAGCTCTATCTCAAGTGAGTTTAGAATTTAATTTCTAACTCAGGATGGTATGAATTCTATCTCTTTTAATATATTTTACTCTTTTAAACCCAATACTGACTTAAGCATCGGAGGGGTGTTAGCCAGGCTAACACCCACCTTAGTTTACAGTTGTTTTGCAGTATATGTTTTGGGATATAGCTCCAGGATACACACTCTGGATACTTCAAAAGATTAGAGGATTGGCCCCATCTCTCACGTTTAAGGGATCCTGATCCCTTCACAGGTTTAAAGGTATTCACCTTTCTCACGAATTGGGTTTAAACACCCCGCCTGGAGCGCAAGTTATCCAGGGATAGTTCAAGGTGGCGGGACCAGTTCATGTAAAAGTGGCTGACAATTTCGTTACTGTTGGCTATATCCTGGATCCTCAAGGTATATGAGGATTGATCACCCTCTCTCGCGAAAGGGTATTTTCATACTCTCTAAGGTTTAAAGGTTTTCACCTTTCTAAGTCTTAGAGTTTATACACTCCCGCCTGTAGCGCATGAAAATTTGGGATTTTCCCCATAATACTTATGGGTTTATCCCCAGAACACTAAGGATTTATCTCCAGTACATTTGAGAGTTTATCCCCTATAATTCAAAAATTATTCAAACCGTTGTAATTAATATTTCTAAGTGATCAAAGACATAATGCACAGGGGACATTCTTACTGAAGCAATTGTGCAAAGCTTAAAGGATTAAGCTTGGACCCAGTACACTAAGTGTCCCAGACTGGGGACATCTTCGTTGGAAAGATTGTAAAAGGATTGAAGATTGAGAGTAGGATTGCACTCTACTTCTGGTATGATCTTTCCTTTATAAACTTTATCTAAATCGTTTAGATTTTTGAAATTATCATTATCCTGATTAGGATATGTTCTCAGGATATATTTTCAGAATATATTTTTAGAATATGTTTTAGGATATTTGGTTGGAATATTTGGGACATGATACTTGGATTGAAAATTAAAATTGTATTCGTCTCAAACATCTATTATCAAAACAAGCGTTATAAAATAAAAGTGAACTATCCTTTTTCTTTGAAAACTTTACCTGAATTGTTTGAGTTATAAAAACCCTAGTTGGCAAAAGTCTTTATAGGATATTTGCGAGTATGCTGATCAAGATATTTTCATAAGAAATAATTGCACTAAGTTTGGAACATTGAAATTCAAACTAAGCAATGCATAACGGAAGTTGAAAAACAACAATGGGTAAGTCAAAAGAAGGTTATATTATTAACGTATCAAAAGTTGTGCTTTTGGTTTCATCTCAAACTGAGATCCATCCACCAAAAGCACAATTAGTTTCTAACCATATTTACATAACGGTTGAAGGTTTCATCTCAAACCGAGACCCATCCACCTCCAACCGTTATATTGTTCAAAATAAACCATACTGATTGATGACCAAGGGCTTCAACCTGAAACTCAGGACCCATCCACCTTTGGCCATCATATTGTTTTAAGTGCAGGAAATATAAATTGTTTGAAAGACAAGAAATAGAAATTATTCCAACAAGTACAACCATCAAATTTAAAAAAAAAATAATAGGCTCCGGCCTCGGCATCAACATCCATCATCACCCATTTCTCTGCATTCAAGGGGCAGCACCCTCTTCCATGACTTCATCAGCAACATCCTTTCCAGTATCCTTCTCAGCCTTGCCACCAGCGCCAATTAGCTTTTCAGTCGCCTTAGAAGACCCCTCAGCTACAGATTTAGCAGGATGCTCTACTGGATTACCGCCAAGACCCCTGAGCTTCATCTCCCAGGCGTCGACATTCCAAGAAGGGCATCCAAAGCCCAGGGCCCTGGCTTCGTAAGCCATTTTTAGCCTAGCCTGAAGAAGGGAGATGGCGACGGAGCTTTTCAGGCCTTCACGGTAAGAGGTCATATCCTGTTCATGTTGAGCCTGGGAGGCGTTGAGATGGACTTGGGCTTCGCGAGTAACTTTCTTGATGGCAGCCTGGTGTTCCTGGGTCATAGCTTTGAACTTGTCCTCATAATGTTGAGATTTAGCAGCAGCGATCATACCTTGATCAGAAATGGTGACCTCGGCTTTCTTCAATTTGGACTCGAGCATCTTGTTGAGCCCACAGGATTCTTCGTACAAGTGAACCAGACGTTCGAGGCCCTACAATGAAAAACGCAGGTACTATCGTATAATAACCAAGACACTGGTTTGACATATATGCAAGATATGGAATAAGGATCTATACTTGATTGAGAAAAGAAGTCATGAACCCGCTTTTCTCGATGAATCCGTGGTTCTCGTAGGGAAACGTCTCGGGAGTGGCAAGCAAATCAATCTCTTTCCTCATACGAGAATTAGAGGTCCGGGGCTTAGTAGCTGGTGAAGGCTTGGGGATGATGATGGCTTTAGAACTGGTAGGCTTGGATGAAGTAATAGGTTTGGGACTTGGCTCTTTCTTGACCTGGACAGGATCGGAGTAACTGTCCAACTCCTCAAGGTTGAAAACTTCTGGGATTTTGACTGGTGCTGCATAAAGGGAGAAATTCTAAATGTTTTCTACTCTTTCATTATATTAAGCTAATCAATTATTTACAGAGTAACTCTTACCAGACATATCAGACGATGAATATTGGCTGGAACTCGGGAGGTGTGTGGAAAAGCTCCTATCACCTTCCGGTAACTGGTAAATTGCTTTGATTCTCTTTTCAGATTATGCGCTTGGAGGGGCTAGATCTCTGAAATATGCTGCACAAGAAATGAAGATGTCAGTCAAGGATATAGTTTTAAGATGTATTTGGGGATATTCTTAAAACCCTAAATCCTACCTATGGTTAACCACTTCACCGGAAGGCTAGCACCCTCGTAGATGGAATCTCGCTTAACGAAGAAGAATTTCCGCTACCATCCATCCTCGTTTTTGGTGGCTTTGAGAATGAGGGGTTTACTGGAAGTGGAAAAGAGTAAAAATCGGCTAGAACTGTGTGATCAGAGACGGTAGGCGATCGGAATATCCTCGATGCAGAGGTTAGGAAAGTGAAGGTTTTTGATTTGGTTAAGTACAATCAATACCCTCCAAACCATGGGCATCGTTTGGGCAAAGCAAAGACCAGTGGTTCAAAAAAATTGCATCATGAATTCGGGAAAGGGATACCGAAGGCCTAGCGAAAAAGGATATGCCGGAAAACAAACCCAATCGGCTGACGAAACGTCCGATCGAACTGACCGGTCAAATGGTCTGATAATCGGACTATCTGGAAAGGCGCCGGAGGCTCTCAACGCTGCAATGTCTGCGTTATCGAAGGCACAGATCTCCTTCTCGGGGTTCTTGAGTAGGTTTTGTTGGATGAAGGTCTCCGTCGATTCACCAGTGTGAGAACGGGTTCTGGTAGCCATTTAGGGTAGAATGAAGAGATTAGCAGGGAAAGAAGAAAGAATGAATAATTACCTGGAGATTCTGTTGATGATATTTGGTTTTCAAACAGAAAGAGAGAAGATATAGGGGCGTAATAGATAACCATTGTGGGACAACCCGCAAAATTATAGGTATCCGTACAATTAATTAATTCTTAATTTGTGCTTAATGACTGTGCTTGATTACAACTGTGATTAAACTGCTTTCTGATTTCTTTTACATACACACATATGCATCACATTTTATATTGTCACTCCATTTATTATATACAAACATTAGTGACAAACTTGATGCACAAAGCACAGTTAGCACAGTGAGCGGATAACCCAGAAAACATGCTGACAATGCCAGCACCTAGACAGACAATGTTTCAAAGGCCAGTATGAGCCAGAGACAGGGTACTACACTAGTAGGGAGTGTAGGGAAGTGAGGACCATAAAACTGCGTCACTAGGTGATAGTTATAGTGCCGGGAAGTGCCAAAACATACTTTAACTGCAAAATTCTGCACTTTTAAACAAAATTCAGTGTTTAAATATGCTAGTCACTGGCAAAATTATGGCAAAACGATCCTGTATGCTTTCCTAAGTGTCGAGAATAAAAAGGGGTTACTAAAAGTTACATATAGGGCACTGTACGTTATCACTGAACACTTTAACGGGGCGGTATATAACCGGACAACCGGACATTACCCGGAACACAAAAATATTATTAAAAACATTGCTACACTTTTTCTGAGCTAGATATGGTCCCCGAGCAATATAACACCTTACATAATACCCGGTTCACGCTAAACACTGGACATAACATTAAACTCCCACTAATTAAATTATTTACCCACAAGGTTACATCTAACCCCCCCCCCCCCTCATATGAAAATGGCGGCACAACATGGTTCCCCCTCTTCCCAAGTTTCGATTTTCCCCATGTGCCACCAAAAAGGATCCATCAAGTCCCATGCAAAGACCTTGGGATTGTAAGAAGATTTTGATTTTACTACATTTACACCTAGCACCCCTAATAACTTTCATCTAAACCCCCCTCCCATTGCATATAATCGGTTCTTTTGTGGCCCCCTCCCCACCATACGATTCTTGATAACCACCATAAGACTTTTGAAAGTTTTCCTCATTCCCCATAACATCTCATCTTGGTTTTTGTAAATCTTGTGTGTACTTCAAGGAGCATAAGACCCAATGGATAAAGAGGTTGATCTACAAATAACCACCATCACTTTCCACTAATCCTCACTCACACAACAATTCCTTCCTTCCTCAAAACAAGGCTCTGCCGAACCCCCTTGCCACCATCATTATTTTTTTTGTTGCCATCTCAAGTGTTCCAAGTATTCTACAAGGTGTAACAAGGCGAATCACGGAGTGTGGAGCTCACGGTTTGTCAAGGACCTCTCTAGTTTGCCTTTATCCACCCGTTTTCTCTCGTGTTTCTTCCCTAGCTTCAAAGCTAGTAGTAAGCTCCTTTGATCATCTTTTATTTTATATTTATGGTGGTTGATGATTATATTATTGATGCTAATACTAGAACACTAAAAGATCATAAACGCAAACTTGAACACAAAGCTAACTTGATGCTAAAATAAGGTGAACTCTTGATAAAATAGAGTTGTTTTAATGTTGTTATTATATATTTGATGATTACTAGTAAGATGATGTTGAGCATCATAGTTAAACTTGTTAAAATAAGATTAAAAACTTATGTTAACAAGTTAAGAGGTGATTAATGTTTTACATAAAAGAATCACCTCCATGTCACAACATAAACTTGGTAACAAAATGAGTTCTTGAAAAATAAATAAACTATGTGAGTAGATGGTCGTATGGACCCGAGGTCTACAAATGATTTTTCTAAGACACACCAAGTTAAAAGACGGGTCTTTTTGAAAAGTCATAATTCTTACACTATTTTTGGAAGAAATAAGTATATGTATACTTGTAAGACATGAAAAAGTTGTAAATGGATATTTTTGTAAAATAAGTTCACAAGTTGTGAGCCTCTAAAAAATCCCGAGAACGAAATTCTTACGAAAATAAACACACTTTGGAGGGTGACTAAACCCACTAAACACACCACTAAATTACTACGCATTTTTATGAAACGCCAAGTTTATGTTGTCATGAAAAATGCATTGTTTTTGACACTTGACTAGTGTAACATTGTTTAGTAATTTGTTGGTTGATTTGAATGATTTTATAAAAGAAAATGATACGCTAGTAAGCGTGGACGCCTCCATTTACAAAGGAAACTCTGGCGAAATTTTTCTAGAATTCCAACACTTAGAAATATTTTTCTAACAAGTGTTTACAAATATATTTTTAACTTTATTTTCGAAATAAACTTCGCCATCATTTTTATTACAAAAATACAAAGTCTCGGAGGATGATTTTGTAAATAAAATTTGATAAATATATATTTAGAATATATATTTTATACAAAAACTCTTGTGTGTTTATTTGCTTACTTTGTGAACTAGTTATATTATTTTTAGGGTAAAATAATATAACTTGACAAATACCATGAAAAATACATATATTTTGGGAATAGGATATTTTTGGACACAAAATTTAAATATATTTTCTAAGTGGGACTTAACATATATTTTCGGAATCACAATAATACATGTATAAATACCCCCATCCTTGGGAAAGAAATACACTTATAAAATAATTAAGAAGTGTGATTACATAATAGTTTCCTAACTATTTTTCCAAGAACGTTAAACCCTAAGCCAAGGCACGGCCCATCCGTCTAATAGGAATTAGTACGTGTAGGTCGTCACGCAGCAGATAGAGTTGGAGATTGACGTTTCAGGATACGCACTTCTGTGAGTTCATGTCCCCCTTTTCTCTTAACTGTTTTCAGTTTTTATACTTCGGGGGTGGAATACATGTTACAGTAATTACAGACACTTTTATACATGGTATGGTTAGCTTAAGGAGGGTATACTACTTAGATCATGTGAGTGGGTAGGTGGAACTTGAGGCCATTAATCCTCGTTGTAGGACCGAGGGTCATGAGCGATAGATCTATTTGGGTGTAGCGAGCCCAACTCCTGAGTCCACTGTGCGGACCATGGGGTGAATTTGAGCCCGACGCAAAAATCTGCTAGGTTTGAGTCTTCCTGCATCACTTCACACATATCATTGGCTTTGCAACCCAATGGTGTTCTCTTTTTCCTTAATTGCTACATACCAGGGATTTTCATACATACAGACATATTACAAAGGTTTATACATACTCACTTTTACATGAACTCGCTCAACTTTTTGTTGATTTTTTCCAAACTACATGTATTTCAGGAAATTAATGGATCTGGCAAGTTATGCAATCATGTCAAGCTGCGTAGAGAATAATGATGTCATCCGAGTTTAGGAAATGTGACCTTTGCCTGGACGGGTTACAAGTCTTAAACTGTGTTTTTTATTCATGTCTTTTGGTTGTGTCTTGTGAACACATTTTAAAATATGTCATATCCTAATCTGTTTTAAGTGTTGACTTTTAAACAATGTTGTCGTGTTTACTTTTAATAACTTGATGAATGGATGAACATCATATGTTTTATTTCATATAGCATGGTTATGATATTTGCTATGGTATTAAGAAGTCACACCAAAATAAACCCACGCTTCCGCAAAGCCAGGGTGTGACACATTGAGTGTAAACCACGTTGGAAGTTGCCCAATGATATCTCGATCGCCGCTTCAAGTTAATAACCTCGATTTAAGAGATAAGTTTTAAAATATATCCGTTGGAATTGGTATACCAACAGATATATTTTGGGGACAATTGTTATGGGTGGTTTTCTGCTCATATATCCTGAATAATATTCTGACTATGTTTCTTTTGTTGTAATCAGGATACCGAATCAGGATATTGGTAACATCCTGATACAGTATCCTGGTAGTAACTAATTAAGTGCAGATTGTTGGAACAAGTCTATAACGGTCAGGTGGACTTCTTCTTCTTAAGACTCGGGCAAATCTGTTGAATTATGGACATTGAAGCCGGAAGACGTGGACTACAATGTTCACATAGGGAATATTCGATATATCCCAGATTTATAGGCTAGTTAATTAGTTTTGTTTAACTATAAATAGGAGTGATCGGATCAGATAAGGACACAATCTCTCGAAGTCTCTTTCTCTCTAGCTGCAAACACTCACAACACACTTACACTTGTATCGAAATTACATTATAACACTTAGTTGATCCGCATCATATCCTGCATTGTATCCTGATATTTGAACCAATAAGAAGAACAAGGCAGCTGCGATTGTCAGCTCCCGAGGTTTTGTGCCGGCGATCTAGATTGATCAAGGGCTTTCCTCGTACATCCTGTGTCACCCTTTACATTTTTGCTCATTGTTTGATTGTAGATACAGCTCGATATCCTGAGCCATATCCTGAAAACTGTTTTTACAAACAACTAAGTTAGCATATTTTCGATACACATTTTTAGCACACTACCTCACTTAACTAATTTGATCACTTAATTGCTTCGGTAATTTTTGACCAAAACAACAGCATTCAGAAAATCATTCATGTCATTAATTAAATCAGGCACAGTCATTAATGCACAAATTACTGTTTAACATTGTATGGAATATGCGAAAAAGTGCCAGTTGTCACATTCTCCCCTCGTTAAAAGAATTTCACCCCGAAATTCAAGCTGTGTTATCGGTTGCAAGGGAGTTGTGAAACAAATGCGGATATTTTGATTTGATTTGGTCATCACGCTCCCAAGTAAACTCTGGGCCATGACATGAATTCCAGTGAATTTTGACAATTTTAATACTACTTCTTCATGTCTGGCGGACTTTCCAGTCCGTAACCTTGACAGGTTATTCAGTAAATTGGAGTTTGTCGTTAATGAGAATTTTGTTGCGGAAAAGACTACTGTCACTTGGAGTTTCTTGTGAATTGACACGTGAAATGTGTCATGATCACTACTAAGTTATTCTGGAAGCTTTAGTTTGTATGCAACGGTTTGGATCCTTTCCAAGATCTCGAAGGGTCCTATGTACCGTGGGTCCAACTTTCCACGTTTACCAAATGTTCAAATACTCGATGCTACACATATAGAGTTAAACTTCACATTCTACGTTTCAAATAACGTCTCATTCCGATCCTACAAAAACTGTATGAGTTCATGTACCACTCGTGGCCCGCAGACCCGACGTGCGAGACACAGGCCCAACCTGTCCCGGCCTACAACCCAAGTGTTTATTGGTTCAACTCCTGGCCTACACAAACCGGCCCAACAGATTTAAATTTAATTATGCAAGTGGGTGTGGTTGTGGTCCGGTGTCAAAGTGCGGCCCAAAGAACCAATTGATTGGTTTCTCACGTGAAATGGCCCAACCAGATTCATGCACATTCTATTAAACTAGAATGGTCCAACATGCCTAGCCCAAGTTACTCATTCATATGGTATATAGATTATTAGGTATAATCGTCAGTAACATCAAAAGCCCCTAAACTAGCTACCACCACAAATATTCAAGCATGCTTTCTCTTAAAGTCAATTAACAACCATACCATACATTCGAACGAACCATAACAACAATTACTGTTATGACCTTAATATTACATAATCTAGATCAATAATTCATACATACTCATGAAACATCCTAGTCGTCACTTAACGGCACACATACCAATAAATCTCAACAGTTTACCTATTGTTAGGCACATTAACCATGCCTCGGACGTACAAGAAATAGTCGAACAACATCAGGTTTACTACCATTATTATTTACTCAATACATGCACATAAGATTATGATTTATAGGATTTCACATTAAGGTTTCACATACACAAGAACACAACATCATCATGCGTCCACATACATATGTAATTTGTTACATCAGCCCGCGCACGAACAAGATTGTCAATTAGGGATCAATATAAACAGTTTGCATGATTACAATTAACCATATGGATCTTGTCACTAGATATGTATAACATGTACAATTGGATCGCTAACAAACAACTACAAAACATAATCATCATATAACTTGCAAGAGAACTCACTAACCCAATAACTCGATCAACTGGAATAGTGTTCCGTGAGAAGGGGGTCTCCTGTTGCCGTCCGCACAAAAGTGAAAGGTAGAGTTTGATTTGTTTGTGTTTTATGTTAATCCTTAACACATTACGTATACCTAACTAACCAAGGTTTTGGGGTGGTTTACTCGTTGACCGAGATGGGCTCAAGCCCACCTAATTGGGCTGCCTTAATAACGTGCAAGATTGTTAACTTATGGGTTAATGGTGGCGGTGGTTTGGGCTTCTAATCCCATCGGGTTTTCTTTGGCTTCACGGGTTTGGGTTGCGGCCCGTTAGATTAATAATCCAAGCAAAACACAAGGGTGAGGCCCAATATGCAACATATAAATTTCTAACAAGGTTATCACGATCGTTAAACGGAATCATACAAGTACGGAGCGTGAAACACATCAAAGAGGAATATCAAAGAGTTAGGATCACGTTACTAACCTTGAAAGGTTGAGTTGTCACATCATCCCCAACTTGAAAGAAATTTCGTCCTGAAATTTAGCACTTAGTTACTGAGGAAGCTAGTTAGGTTGCATGGTTTCCTAGTTTTCCTAGGGTGTCACATCATCCCCCCGTTTGTTTGGAATTTAGTCCCGAAATTCCGCAGTAGCTTCAACCTCAGTAATGGTTGCACTTTTCTCGAACAACTGGGGATACTTGTGTTTCATTTGGTCTTCTCGTTCCTAGGTGAACTCTGGGCCACGACGGGAGTTCCAACGAACTCAAACAAGAGGTATTCTGGTGCGCTTGAGAACCTTAACGTCTCGGTCAGTAATCTCTACTGGTTCCTCGATGAATCACAACTGATCGTCGATAGTGAGCTCCTTGAGAGGAACTATGAGGGTCTCATCTAATAGACACTTCTTCAGATTTGATACGTGGAAAACGTTGTGAACCCCAGTGAATTCTTCGGGTAGGTTCAGTTTGTAGGCCACTTTGCCTATTTTCTCTATGATTTCAAAAGGTCCGACGTATCACGGGTTGAGTTTTCCTCTTTTACCAAAACGAACTACACCTTTCCAAGGTGAGACTTTAAGTAGTACTCGATCCCCAACCAGGAACTCGAGTGGTTTCCTTCGCTTATCAGCGTAGCTTTTCTGACGGCCACGAGCTGCCGCCATTCGTTGTCGTATCTGAGCAATCTTCTCGGTTGTGTCTACGACGAGCTCTGGGCCAGTGATTTTGCTGTCGCCAACCTCTGCCCAACAAAGAGGTGATCGGCACTTACGCCCGTACAATGCCTCAAATGGGGTAGCCTGGATACTGGTGTGGTAACTGTTGTTATACGAAAACTCCACTAACGGGAGGTGTCTTTCCCAGCCATTACCAAAGTCGATTACACATGCTCGAAGCATGTTTTCAAGGGTTTGGATGGTGCGTTCAGACTGCCAATCCGTCTGTGGATGATACGCCGTGCTCATGTCTAATTGAGAGCCAAAGAACTTGTGCATAGCTTGCCACAATTCAGATGTAAAACGTGAGTCACGATCAGAAATGATGGAGGTTGGCACCCCGTGCCTTGATACTACTTCCTTTAGGTAGATGTCTGCTAGAGTAGAAAACTTATCCGTTTCCTTGATAGCCAGAAAATGTGCAGACTTGGTCAGTCGATCCACGCTCACCCAAATGGTATCTCTGGTTGTTGAAGTAGGCCTGATGGTTTCTATTACTCGGTTTTGACTCTCGCATAAGTCAAGCATTTACTGACGTAGGTTGCTATGTTGGCTTTCATACTAGGCCACCAATACGTAGTCTTGAGATCGTGGTACATCTTATCCGAACCAGGATGTACCGAGTAATGAGACTTGTGTGCTTCATCCATCACAAGCTCACGTAGGTTACCATAGAGTGGAACCCAGATGCTCCCTGTCACGTAATAAGCGTCGTCCTCCTTTTCCTCTAACCGTTTCCTCGATCCTCATAAGGACTCAGCCCTGATGTTTTCTGCTTTCAATGCTTCAACCTGAGCATCTCGTATCTGAGCGGGAAGACTAGAGTGAATGGTAAGTTGTAATGCACGTACAAGCTTAGGTTTAGACTCCTTCCGGCTGAGGGCATCGGCCAGAACATTGGCTATGCCCAGATGATACTTGATCGTGCATTCGTAATCATTTAGGAGTTTGACCCATTGACGCTGTCACATGTTCAACTCCTTCTGTTCGAAGTATGTTGGAGACTCCTGTGATCGGTGTAAATGGTGAACTTGGTACCGTACAGGTAACGCCTCCATATCTTGAGTGCAAAAGTAACAGCCCCCAGCTCCAGATCATGAGTAGTGTAGTTCCTTTCATGAACTTTAAGTTGGAGCAATGCATAAGCAATGACTTTATCCCGTTGCATCAACACACAACCAAATCCTTGGATCGACGCGTCGCAATAACCACGAAATCGTCTGTGCCTTCAGGTAATGAGAGAATAGGCGCGCTACAAAGTCTCTCCTTTAAGTGCTGAAATGCGGACTCCTGTGCATCACCCCAACGATAGGTGACACCCTTCTGAGTCAGTGAAGTGAGAGGTTGTGCAATCTTTGAGAAATCCTTGATGAATCTTCTGTAGTAACCCGCCAAACCCAAGAATTGGCGGATTTCTGTTGGTGTACGGGGCGCATGCCAGTTCTTGATCAAGTCAACCTTGGATGGATCCACATGAATCCCATCCTCATTTACCACATGGCCCAAGAAATGGACTTCACGAAGCCAAAAGTCGCATTTCGAGAACTTAGCATAAAGCTGCTCTGTTCGAAGAAGTTCCATAATAAGTAGCAGATGCTGCTCGTGTTCCCCCTGACTCTTAGAATAGATCAGGATGTCATCAATGAAAACAATAACGAACTTATCCAGATAAGGTTTGCACACTCGGTTAATAAGATCCATGAAGACCGCAGGTGCGTTTGTCAGCCAGAAAGGCATAACCAGAAACTCGTAGTACCCGTAACGAGTCCTGAATGCTGTTTTGGAGATGTCCTCATCTCGGACTCTCAGCTGATGATATCCCGATCTCAGATCAATCTTTGAGTAATAACTCGACCCTTGCAACTAGTCGAACAACTCGTCAATACATGGGAGAGGATAACGATTCTTCACGGTCACGTTGTTGAGTTTGTTATAGTCGATACACATTCGGAAGGTACCGTCTTTCTTCTTCACAAACAAGACTGGAGCTCCCCAGGGTGAAGAGCTAGGACGAATGAAACCCTTGTCCAAGAGCTCTTGTAGTTGTGTGGACAATTCCTCTAGTTCTGATGGAGCTAAGCGATAAGGTGCACGAACTATGGGCGCTGCTCCAGGAGTTAGCTTGATTTGAAACTCGACTTGACGATGAGGTGGAAGACCAGGTAATTCCTCAGGAAATACCTCAGGAAAGTCGCACACGATTGGAATGTCTTCTATCTTCTTCTCTTTCGTTGAGGTGTCAGTAACGAGGGATAGAATAGCTGTGTGACCCTTTCGTAAGCACTTCTAGGCCTTAAGGAAAGAGATAATGCCTACGACTGCACCACTCTTGTCACCACGAATCACGAGGGGTTCTTCACCAGAACGAGGGATGCGGACAATTTTCTCCTTGCAAAGAATTTCCGCTTGATGTTGAGTAACGAATCCATCCCAATAACAACGTCAAAACTACCCAGAACGATAGGAATGAGGTCGATAGAGAAGGTCTGATCAGCAACAACAAGATTACAACCCTTAACTATGTGTGTGGCCTCTAAACTTTTACCATTTGCTAGTTCTACAATGTGCTTGGTGTTCAAAAGTGTTGGAGTACGCTTAAGCATCTGACTAACTTTTAAGGATACGTAGCTAGTATCGGCACCCGAATCAAATAAAGCAGTAACATAAAAGTCTTCCAGTAGGAACTTACCCGTCACAACATTGGGATCGTTCCTTGCATCACCCTAACCAATCATGAAGACACATCCCCTAGCACCGTTTCCATCATTGTTACCCCCATTGTTGTTCCCATTTCCTTGGTTGTTGTTGTTGTTCTGATTTTGATTCAACTGTGGACATTGTCTCTTGAAGTGACCCTCAGCACCACACTGAAAGCATCCCTTGTTACCCTACTGTTGCTGCTGCTGGTTCTGTGGAGCTTGTGGCTGCTGTTGACGATTCTGATTCACGGGGTGTGAGCTCCTGCAATCCTTGGCTGCGTGACCAAGCTTGTTACATCTCTGACAATGACCCTTGTTACACGACCCGTTGTGGTGCAAATTACATTGATTGCACTTAGGGTGATTTCCCCTTATCCACCCTGACCCTGATTCTGATTACCTGAAGATTGTTGACCAGGGCTCTTGAAGTCGTCAGTCCTTCGCTGTTGAGACTGAGACTGAACCGAAGTAGAACCCTTGCTTGAATTTCCATCCCACTTGCGCTTGTTGTCTCTAGGAGCATCCGAAGTAGCTGTAGCACTAATATGTTTGGGCAGTCTGTTTTGCTTAACTGCCTGATCAGTGAGACGGTGGGCTAGCCGTATGACCTGCTAGATAGTACCAAGGTTAGCCGCAGTCACATGGCTCTGAATTTCTGGCACCAGACCCTTGAGGTACAGCTCAATACGCTTGATAGGAGGGTCCACCATGGTAGGGCACAAAACAGCCAATTCATTTGATCTCTTCGTATACGCTTCGATTTCAGACCCCGTCATCTTCAAATTATAAAACTCCACCTCTAGCTTGTGAATGTCGTCGTGATGACAATACTCCTCTTTGATCAGATCCTTGAAGTCGTTCCATGGGGTGGCATTAGCAGCCGCCAACCCTAGCATCTGAACCTATGTGTTCCACCAAGTTAACACAACACCTTTAAGTGTTCCAGTGGCAAATTTCACCCTACGAGCCTCAGGGCATTCACACATCTCAAAAACGGATTCGATCTTCTCGAACCAGTGGAGAAGACCTACAACTCCTTCTGTGCCGCTGAAGGTACTTGGTCGGCAATCCATGAAAGTTTTGAACGTACACAAGGGAGGTTGAGCATGCTGACCTGTTGCGCGACAAAGAAAAGACAAGGTTAAGCACGAGAGTTGGTTCACGAGAGTAGGGTATAACATCCTAGGATAGGTTGGAATGGCAGGTTATACCTCCTGCAGGGACTGCTGCGAGTGCCTCAGCCACTCGTTCGTTGATTAGAGCCGTCAACTGGGCTTGAGTCAAGTTCAAACGTCCACTCATGATCTTCACATCAAAGAAACCATAAGTGAGAGAGATGTCACAAAAGTGTATAAGTATGGGATGAGAGAAGAGAGTAAGCACACAGGGTTTCAAACAATAGTCGTTACGTTGACTAAGCATACAATAAACAATGCATTAAGCAAACTAATAGATAGGCAAAATAAACATAAACCATATCACCTATAGTGTTGAGTCTTGCACGTGGAGCAAAGCGTCGTTGTGGATCGTTAAGCACTGTACAGGTTATAATCTGGTTTTGTCAAAAAGCTTTTCCCTTTTTAAAACCAAGTTCGCTATAACCAATGGCTCTGATACCAATCTGTCACACCCCCAAATTCCACAAGCGGAGTATCACCGCTGCAGGCGTGACTGACCAGGATCAAGCCACCAATCATATTGAACAAAATAGTAAAGTAAATAAAAGTCCAACCACGTAATATAATTGGTGTTCAAAAATAGTTTAACAAGTCTAAGTGATCAGCGGAAGCAAATAGTTCAAAACCCAAATCATAAGTTAAAAGTGTTTAAGTTTATCATGACACTCAATGTCCATGCTCCACGACGACACCTCCCATGCAAGCTCCTGCTAAGTACCTATCGACCTGCAAGGCATGTAACAACGAGTCAACAACAAAGTTGAGCGAGTTCACAGTTGGTTGTCCAGTTTAAAGTTGTTTCAAAAACCATATGTTTATTCGAAAACCAATAGTTAATCAATTCCTTGTTTCCCAAACCATAACCAGTGGGGGCTACCCCATGTTGTAAACCACTAGACCGTTACCATATCGACAACTGACTGAGGAAGTTGTGCCCTACGTCAATGTCTATCATCATTGACTAAGTGCCCAGATCCATTAGTACACGCCCGTCCTACCGGCACGGTGTGAGGCTTGTCAACCCTAATAGCGCTATTAACTAATGACCCGCTCGCCATTGGCCCGGCGATTAAGTTGATATAAAGATGAGGGACTTCATGATAGAGTTTTGTCTAGTAAGTTATATGTTGTCGTCCTTCCCAACTGAGGACGGAGGTACGTACTCTACCCAACCGAGAATACGCAGGTTAAATGTAGCCGTCCTTCCCAATCGAGGACGGAAGTACATATTCTGTTAGAGGTGAATATGTAGGTTTCGTTTTAGCTTCTTAACCCATTCCCAACCCACCGGGAATCCCATGCCTTATAAAAGTGTGAACTCACCTTGGATTGCTCGGTAAGATCAGTTACTTATTTAACAGTTGATTAAACACGTCCTATCATGGTTTACAAGTAACAATCAGTTTAGTATTCACGTCTAACCACGTATTTCGTCACAAGTTGCATTCACGAGATACATACACATAATATCATGCGACAAGTAATAGTTGATCATGTAACACACTTAACCATAGCATACATCATAATCATTATGTGTACTAGACACTTGGATCACATATACGCACGTAGTATACATTCATCACAGACATGATACATCATTTAAAATATGTTCAGATACTAGATGCTACACATTTAGAGTTAAACTTCACATTCCACGTTTCAAATAACGTCTTATTCCGATCCTACAAAAATGTATGAGTTCATGTACCACTCGTGGCCCGCAGACCCGACGTGCGAGACCCAGGCCCAACCCGTCCCGGCCCACAACCCAAGTGTTTACTGGTTCAGCTCCTGGCCCACACAAACCGGCCCAACAGATTTAAATTTAATTATACAAGTGGGTGTGGTTGTGGTCCGGTGTCAAAGTGCGGCCCAAAGAACTAATTGATTGGTTTCTCACGTGAAATGGCCCAACCAGATTCATGCACATTCTATTAAACTAGAGTGGTCCAACATGCCTAGCCCAAGTTACTCATTCATATGGTATATAAATTATTAGGTATAATCGTCAGTAACATCAAAATCCCCTAAACTAGCTACCACCACAAATTTTCAAACATGCTTTCTCTTAAAGTCAATTAACAACCATACCATACATTCGAACGAACCATAACAACAATTACTGTTATGACCTTAATATTACATAATCTAGATCAATAATTCATACATACTCATGAAACATCCTAGTCGTCACTTAACAGCACACATACTAATAAATCTCAACAGTTTACCTATTGTTACGCACATTAACCATGCCTTGGACGTACACGAAATAGTCGAACAACATCAGGTTTACTACCATTATTATTTACTCAATACATGCACATAAGATTATGATTTATAGGATTTCACATTAAGGTTTCACATACACAAGAACACAACATCATCATACGTCCACACACGTATGTAATTTGTTACATCAGCCCGCACACGAACAAGATTTTCAAATAGGGATCAATATAAACAGTTTGCATGATTACAATTAACCATATGGATCTTGTCACTAGATATGTATAACATGTACAATTAGATCGCTACCAAACAACTACAAAACATAATCATCATATAACTTGCAAGAGAACTCACTAACCCAATAACTCGATCAACTGGAATAGTGTTCCATGAGAAGGGGGGTCTCCTGTTGCCGTCCGCACAAAGGTGAAAGGTAGAGTTTGATTTGTTTGAGTTTTATGTTAATCCTTAACACATTACGTATACCTAAATAACCAAGGTTTTGGGGCGGTTTACTCATTGATCAAGATGGGCTCAAGCCCACCTAATTGGGCTGCCATAATAACGGGCAAGATTGTTAACTTATGGGTCAATGGTGGCGGCAGTTTGGGCTTCTAATCCCATCGGTTTTTCTTTGGCTTCACGGGTTTGGGTTGCGGCCCATTAGATTAATAGTCCAAGCGAAACACAAGGGTGAGGCCCAATATGCAACATATAAATTTCTAACAAGGTTATCACGATCGTTAAACGGAATCATACAAGTACGGAGCGTGAAACACATCAAAGAGGAATATCAAAGAGTTAGGATCACGTTACTAACCTTGAAAGGTCGAGGTGTCACAGGTGAGATCGGTTTTGTGTTGTCATCTCTAAGGTTCGCACCCTTAAAGGCTTTGCGCATTCCTTGCACTCAAGGCGTTGGTTACAACATTCGCCTTGCCCGGGGTGTCACTTGATCTCACAATCATAATCATTTAACATCTCAACCCCTCTATGCTGTCTCATATCCAAATCCTTCTGATCGAAAACGTGCTGCAAATCTTACGGTCGGTGAAGACCATGTAGCGAGTACCTTGCAAGTAATGACGCTAGATCTTGATTGCAAAAATCACAGCACCTAGTTTAAGGTTATGCGTCGTGTAGTACTCCTCTTGCTCCTTTAACTTATGAGATGCATATGCGATGACTTTGTCCCGTTGTCTCAACATGCAATCGAGACCTTGTCGAGAAGCATCACAGCAGACCACAGAATTGTCGGTACCGTCGGGTAAAGATAAGATGGGGGCGTCGCAGAGTTTTGTCCTTCCATGTCTGCAAAGCTGTTTCTTGTTTCTCTCTCCAATCAAACTTCTTATCCTTTTGGGTTAGGGATGTTAGCGACTGGGTAATACTTGGAAAAATCCTCTGAATCGTCTGTAATAGCCTTCTAACCCTAGAAATTGCCGTATCTTGGTTAGCGTCTCAGGGGCTTCCCATTTCCTGAATGCCTCAAATTTGACAGGGTCTACATGAATTCCATCCTCTTTCACCATTCGACCTAGGAATTGCACCTCACGAATTCAGAATTCGCACTTTGGCAACTTTGCATATATCTGTTCTTTCTATAAAAGCTCCAAGATAGCTCGCAGATGTTGCTCATAACCTTCCTTGGTCTTTGAGTAAATGAGAATGTCATCAATAAACATAATTGCGAGCTCATCCAATACGGCTTACACACTCGGTTCATGAGATCCATGAATAATGATGGTGTGTTCGTTAAGCCAAACGGCGTGGCAAGGGACTCGTAATGCCCGTAGCGAGTCCGTAAGGCCGTTTTAGGGGTACTTTCTTCTCGTGTCCTCAATTAATGATATCCTGTCCATAAGTCAATCTTGGAATAGTAGCTGGAACCTTGTAGTTGGTCAAACAAGTCACCAATTCTCGGTAAGGGGTACCGATTCTTGATGGTTAGTTGTTTAACTCCCTGTCACCTATGCATAATACTTTTTCCTCATTAGTCCTTCTGAGTTCCTCTTAGGTCAGGCTGTACGCACGTATGAAAACTGTCATCCTTCTTCCTATCCAATAACACTGGAGCTCCCCAAGGTGAGAAGTCTGGCCCGATAAATTCCCTCGTCTAGCAGCTCTTACTGTCACGTTGAAAGCTCCCGTATTTCGGACTGGACTAACCGGTAAGGTACCTTTGCCACTGGTGCCGCTCCTGGCACTAGGTCTATTCGAAACTCTACTCGTTACTGTGGAGGTAGCCTATGAAAGTCTTTGGGAAGATTCCTGGAAATTCCTTCACAACGGGGATGTCTTCTAACTCCGGCTCCTTGCTCTCCTTGACGACATGAGCGAGGAAGGCCATGTAGCCTTTTCGGAGACACTTTTGCACTCTCAAAATCAATGTGAAATGTCACAGTCTTTCGCCTTAGGAGGTCTGGCGTCCTCGCATCAACTGTATGAAGGTTTTGTACTATGAGTGTTTCATCATTCGCAAGAGGGGTGTGAACGATTTTCTCATGGCAATCAACTTCAGCTCTGTTCTTGGATATCTAATCCAAGCTGACAACAACATTAAAACTTCCCAAACTCACTGGTAGCAGGTCAATAGAAAACTTTCGTTCTCCAAGTTCAAGTGTACAACCCATCCTCTTCGACTAATTTCCCATTTGTTAACTCTGCAGAGTATGGGGTGTCTATTTTACTTGCTTCTAAGTCAAGTAGGTTCTTAAGTTCTATAGATACAACGCTAAAGTTGGTGCCAGTATCAATCAAAATGGATGCATAGTGTTGGTTACTAGGGAACGTACCTGTCGCATTATTCAGGTCCTAGCGTGCTTTACGAGCTCCGTTCATGAAACTCTTCCTCGTGCTTGGTCCTTCTTAGGGCAATCTTTCCTAAAGTGCCCTGTGTCATCGAATTTGAAACAACCAGGAGCTCTATCATTAACGTTTCTGCCTTGGTTGTGGTTGTTATCCCCTTGGTTGTAGTCACCATTTCCTCCTTGGTTGGGGTATCTTGCCCAACAAGTATCCTTGTTGTGTCCTTTCTTTCCACATCTATCACGCTTAGGTTTCTGGCATCGACCTTCATGGTGAAACTTGTATTTGTCACATCTCGGCTTATTTCCCAGATAAACCTTTCCTCTGGCCTCATTGGTGGCTCCAAAAGCTTTCGTGCCATGAGGCGAGTTTGCTTTCCTTCTTTTGTTTGCATTTGGGTTGTCATGACTTGCTGGGGTGCCTTTCTTCAGGTTTGAAAACTTTCTCTTACTTCCATCCAAAGAAGACTCCACATGCATCTTCTTCTTCACTGGGCTTTCATTCGCATTCGCATTCCCCATCGCCACCTCGTCCTTGGCAGGACTTAGGGCAAGAGTTATTGCTTGAGCAATCCCCAACATGGTTCCTCTCATTCGGCCGCTGTTTGTAGTGCTGCTTGTTTCGTATTGGGCGATTGCTTTAGCGACTTGCTGGTTCACTAGGGCTTCGAGATCAGCTCTGGTTGCAGGCAAAGGTTCCGGTTGGGTCTGACTAACGTCCCTTTGTTGTGGTTCCATGAGTTTCACATGCATAAAACATATCGACGAAATTAGACATTTATTTCAGAATAAATATTTTCGTCGATAAGTGAAAGCAAAGCTCATTCGTCGTGTATTATAAGCACAGGGGTAAGCTAAATCCCTAATGAGTCCTATGCAAATCTTCCCACCATAATCATCTCATCCTTGTAATGAGTCACAACAAAATCTTGCTAAGGGTACATCGACCCTTTACATACACCATATCAACTTGTTGCAATTAGTCTTGCGTAGAAAACCTCCTCGGAGTAACTTTATTCCGATTGTCACAAGTCATCCAGTGCTACACAACATTCGGTGAGGCCTTCCCTTCACCTTGTTCCTTATTTATTCCTCAAGTTTCCGATTCTTCCATAGTCTTTACTTTTACAAAAACAGGCATACTTCCCAAAGAATGGGGTTGTGCATTATTACCACGTGTAGGAGGGGATAGTGGAAACACAGAGGTAAGCTTGTGAGGGTACGTGACTTCATCCTTGTGACTGAATTGTGTTTTCCAGCAAACGTAGAGCGGTTTCCAGGGTGTGAATGCACTACCCTAACGATGGGGTGCATTAAGGGGTAGAGAGTGTGGAGGTACTGATAGGGGTGAAGATCGAGAAGAATCTTCTTGAATGTGTCTTCCATGTGCCTGAATGGAATGGAAATCTGTTGAGAATATCGAGGGGTTACTTCTGTCCTTATAATGTGTTCTATACTTCATGGTTCTCGGTTGTCCAATATAGGGGGGGACCCCTTTGCCACACTGGGCTGTGCGACGCATACATTGATTTGGCTTGGGCTCCATGAGTCCCAATATGGTTGGCCTAGTCTTCCTGACTGCTGATTAGAGTGCGGTAAATAAGTTACACTACAGCTCGCGCCAGGCTACCTCCTTGGGGTAAAGGGGATACCAAGTGTTGGGGTCTGTCGTAGTGACTACAATGGATAAGTTGGGGTGTTATAGGCTCCTTACAATAAGAATCTCAAGGTGTTGAGGAAAATATTTTCTGAGTGTTAACCATCTTCACTTGATTAGATACCGGGTCCCAAATGACTCGTACTACAGGTAGAAGTGTTAAGTGCGAAGCAGGCATAGGCAGATTTCCTACTTTGTGGAGTATTATAGTAACCATCTCGGTTAATGTTCTACTAGATGGGGGTTTGAATAACTTAGGAATTCCAAATAGATAGTGATCATTTGCTTGACCCGCAGAGTCCATCAGGATTTCCATGCACTACAAGTTGTTATTACGTGGGCCCCCGTAATAATAAATTGTCTTGCACGGTCACCCTTGTAACACCTGTGCCTCCACGGCCATCAAACAAATACCAAACCAATGAAATATTATATTTCATACTTGGGATTTGAAAAAATATGTGTATCATTTACACATATCAATTCTCGTTCAACTCCAAACTCTAAATCGCTTTCTGGAAGGTTATACGCGCACCGATGCGTAAATATAACCAGTTTAATGCAAAAAACACTCCAGAATAGTGACATAGGCTTAACATACCTTAAATAGCCCTTACATAACTTAGAAATAAGTTTTGAAGGCTTTGGTATGGCAAAAACAAGCTAATTCGCTTACAGGGACTAAACTTGACAAACTGCGAAAGTATGCCAATTTAAACTGTAACAGACATTCCGGAACATGACCATAAGTTAAACATACCTTAAATATCCTTTACATAGCTTAGAAATAGGCTTTGAGGGGTTCGGTGTGCTAAAATAAACTTTTGGGTCATTCAGGGACTAAAAGTGTCAAAAAGTGCACAAGTTTGCATTTTCGCGCATAACTTACGTTCTGAATACATCCGGACATCCAAAAATTTATGTAAGCATGACTATATTATTTTTTAGTGTTCGCCATAAGAAAAATCCATTCGTCACGCATTTTGGATCGTTTTTCGCACTTATGCGCATTCCGTCGTAATTAAGCGAACATCGCGTTCGTACGACCAAACGAACCATCATCCGGCATATTTTTGAGCATGTTTTGAGTTCCCTATACTTTAACTTCATTTTAGAGCCTTGAAATGAGGTTAACGGGGTTCAAACGCATCGAAAAAGGCCTTAAACACGTGCAGGGACCATTTCTGCCAATTCTGAAACTTTTCTGATACAGGGGGGTGCTAGCGTAGTGCGAGCCCTAAGGGGCTACCCGTCGCGCTACGCGACTGCATATCAGACCAGATGCAGTGTTTTAACAGCAGAATGCAGCTGTTTTAACCTCACCCACACATTCTAAATTGTCTAGTCAGCTGATAAGAACCATTTTCTAGTCACCACAACTTTGCAACACATGTACGGATGGGATTAAGGCACGTTTTCCATGAAACGATCCTAACGGTGGACCGAAAAATATATATACCCCATGCCTTTCATTGTTTTAAAGCACTAGAATTCTGATTTGAGAGCTCTAAGTTGAAACCATTGTTTCATACCTGAGTTCTTGGATCGGGATTAGCATTCGGGGACCCTTCGTAAGTATTCTTTCGTTCTTTTCCTTATTTTACTGCTTTTCGAGTCAGAAAGTCAAACTTTGTTTGACTTTCAGCGTTGACCAGTAATGGTCAATGCGAAGTTCGTTTGAACTTCGCAACGTGAGTGTAATCACGTTGGTTATAGTCCCTTGGGACTATGCCTACTGATTACCACGTTGTCTAGGGTCGTAGGGTAAGCGATCTAATAAATCGCTTATACCTCGAACCCGACCCAGTTTGGTCGATCATTAGGATCCGACCAAATACATTAGGTGACCATAGTAGGTAGGGAATAACCTTCCGATGTTATACCCTATGGTCACATCGTTTAAGTAGTTGTATGATAGGTAGTTTATATGCCTTAGGTAAATTACCAGAATACCCTTTTCATGTATAATTGGTAATTAAGCATATGTAACCTAAACTTTTGTCACATAACTGATTATGTAACATGTTTAGGCATATAACATTTGTCGTAGAACTAGTTAGGCGGTCCGAACGCGTTTCACGCGAACGACGCGTTAAAGTAGCATAAGCTACCTAAACGGGTCGTAATGGGTCGTAAACACTTAGGTTAAGTTTCATTTAGTATATAGGCTTTGTTAAACCAAATGACACGAGTCTCTACACTCGTTTGGTTTACAAACCCTAATGCTACCCGATCTTCCGATTTAGGTCCGGTTTATTAATGTAGTTACCTATAGTAGGTGCCGTTTGATTCCGTGATCTCTAGCTTTGCTTGGTGGTTATCCTAGGACTTCTGAGCAATCTCAAGTGAGTACATAGACCCCTCTTTTACTGTTTTCCAAACTGTTTTGGGGTGAAACACATGTGCCTACTTGTTACTTTCATGCTTTCCTGTTTTCACATCATATACTTGCTATGTTCATTAGTACATTTATAGTACATGATTTCATGGTGTTCTATGCTTTGTATGATGGCTTTGCATACTTAGTACATTGTTTTACATGATTTTTCTACTTTGTATGATGACTTTGCATACTTAGTACATTGTTTTATACTGCATCTCTGTTGCATATGTTCCAGTAACATATGGACACATTGTTTTACAGCTCTACCCTGTATGTTTACTCTAGCATACTAGGTACATTATCTTCATAAAACATGCTTACATTTTGGTATGACATTTGGTTTGTTTAAACTATACTATACATTCATTAACACCGATCATGCCGTTCGTTAGTAGGTAGTGGTACCATAGGACTTGACAAATCCCGTTCCGGACATCCCAGGGAAAGGGGATGAAAGGAATGACCGAATCCGAATACATATTCTCTTGATAACTCACTTTTACATAGTTATCCGTCTGTCTCAAGGCTTGGATGTATGAATTTTCACAATACCGCATAAATGTTCATATTCAGTATAGCATGCATATATCTTACAAAACATAACTTTGATTTAAACCAAGTTTTACTTCAATACTTTGTTTTGTACATTTTTACTTATGGTTTAAGTAGTCTAAATTTTACTTACCATACATATCATTTTGGTTATACATTACTTGACTACTTTTGGACTATAAACATTTGACATGGATATTTGACATAGACATTTGACATGGATATTTGACATAGACATTTGACATGGATAATTGACATAGACATTTTGACATGATTTACATCTTGACATGAACATTTTACATTGTTTGGTTTGGTTTGATTAAGTGATTAAGTAACGATGTGTGTGTAATATGATACAAGCATGGTGGATACGCCGCTGGTACTTCCTATATATAAGTGTTTGTATGCTATTACATGTCGTAACATTATTTGAATCATTTCAGTTTGAGACATAGAACATTTCATACAAATAACATACTTTTCACAAGACATTGATTTATAAACAACTTATCTTATGCAAACATATTTTACTTGGTTATTCATTTAACCTTACATTTATTTATACTTATCATCTGATCTTATCGTTTTTCAAATGATTTAAAAGACAAAGCAGATAACAAGGTTCATGACTAAACATTTTCTCAAACATAAGTCATGAATCTTATTTTCACAAAACCTATGTATCTCACAGGCATTTTTATGCTGACGTACCTATTTTCACATGTGTTTTTCAGGAGCTGTTGCATAAGATGATCAAGATACACATAGACAGACTTGGGCTTTAGTGACAATAAAAGATGCAAGACTAGTTAATTATGTTGTATTTCCTTGTTTAATTAAGACATTGTAACACTTTTAATCAATAAAACGAAACTTAAATTTCCATGGTTGTGAAACATTAATTCTGTTACAACACTCCCCGATGTTTCCGCCACGTTTTGTATGTTCTACGTGGTCGGGGTGTGACAGAAAAGATGGTATCAGAGCCAATGGTTATAGGGAATTAGGTTATTAGTAATACTTTGACCTAGTCTATAACCTTTCTAGGACCCTAACGCGAGTTTACTTGCGTTTAGTCATAAAACAATACCGTCACCTATCCTTAGGCGACGACCTCAACAAGAACATAAAATTTCAAAACCGCTTTGAAAACTAATCATCTGTTCTAGGATGATTGATTACTAGGTTTTGAACCCTCTATTGTAAGGTTTTGAACTCTCTGTTATATGGTTTTGGACCCCTTTGAAATTTCAAAATCTCGTCAAAGTTTTGGGTTTTAAATAATGTGAACATGTGCAAACTGGAAGGGTGAATGCCTGTATTCTGGGTTTTCTGTCTAGGCAAGCACTTCGTATACATCTCATCAGACACGAGACCAGTTGTGCTTACCTGGGAATTCTTGGGATGAGTGTTCACTTATAGGCGAGCATGTCTTCGCGATACATTATTTTTGACCCATTTACTTTGATTAGTCACCATCTCATTTGTTTGCCTTAGGTAACAAACAAATGATCACAATTTTCATTCGTTACCATTCTGTATTGATTACCCAATAACCTTTCACTTGCTTCTTCCTCTGTCTTTCATCTTCTTCTAGAATGTCTATTCCTCTCAGCACTGGTCAAATGCCCGAGCGAACAGCCAAATTTGTCCAGCAAATTGGCGAAGTGATTCAGAGGACTGTGGATCTAGGCATTGCCATGGCTCGTCTCAACAATGAAGTCTCCCGTCTCGACAATGAAGCCACTCAAGAGCCACCAAAGGAAGCAGAGGTCAAGCCAGCACCAAAATCAAGGAAGCGTAAGGCTTCAAGGAAACCCGCAGCGGTTACACCGAATCAAGCGGGGCCTAGCCATGTGACAAGGCCACCAGCTAGGAAGCCGTACTTAGGAACTGCTCCTAGGTGCAAGCGATGTAATGGTCATCATTCAAACCTCTTACCCTGCTTCAAATGTACCTACTGTGGACGGAGGGGACATTTGGTCAACACATGCCGCTTTGCTATCCAGAACAAAGCTGTTGCAAATCTTGCTGCTACCCAACTCCAAGTCAACCCTACTCAAGCTCGTTTCCCGCGTGGTACTTGCTACAACTGTGGTGATACGAGCCATTTCAGGAACAACTGCCCAAAGCTTGCTAATGCAAATCCAACCCTTGGATGAGCATTCGGCTGAACAAAGGATGTTGCTGTCTTATGCCTTTGTTTCTTTTGTTCTCGTGTATTGTGAAACAATATGTCTTGTTCATAAATAAAAGTTGTTGTTCACAATTCTGCTATACAAGTATCATTACATGTGTTTATGGCTTTTCCCTATAATACCTGCACTAAGGAACTATGTTCCTTACAAACTACTCTTGTGATTCTCTCTTTCAAGTGATCGCTCATAATTTCCTCGAAAGTTCTAAGTACTCGTTTCATTCTAAGAAACGAAGTACAGGAAATAAAGTGAAATTTTGAGTACTCGTGCTTTTTGCACATCTGTACTTTTGAATCCTTGGTTGGATAACTAAGGATATTTTCAAATCTCATACCCATTACGTTTTGATATTTTCAACATACATAGTACAAGTATTTCAAAACAATCTTCTTGATCTCAAAACATTTCATATAGTTTGAAAACAATTTTTTTTTCTAGATGCATTGTCTATGTTATTTCAAAAACTTTGGCCATGTTATCAAAACCAACCTTCCTAATTTCAAAATATTTCATATAGTCTGAAGACAATATTAACACAATACATTTTCTTATCAAGTGCATGATTTCGAAAAGCATCATTCATGTCTTTCAAAAACCTTATACATAATTTCAAAATTCATCTCGCATGATTTTAAAACATTTTTGTAAATATATCTATCTAATACACCTACTTTATTTCAAAAGTATTATATATAAGGTTTCAAAAACGGTAAACACATTTTTTCTTAAAAGAACCCCATGCACAGTTTTCAAAAATATTTTCCTCATACAGTGATTTAACCTTCAAATTCTGCTTCATATGTCGCCTTGGCATATCTGGCATCTCAACTTCGTAAAGCATTTTTACTTGATGTTTTGACATAAGCACGTCCAGTGCAAGGTTTCAAAACATCTTCAACTTCTAAAATCCATATGGGATCTTTTTATCTTCATATTGAGACCCTTTTGGATGATCATCATTCAAATCAGAGTCCTAAATTGGATTCCTTATGTACCTTAATTCGAACACTTCGGTTCCTAATAATCGAAATCGAATTTTCTTTTTGAATCTTTCTATCTTTATAGTTGGATTCTTGATAATATTTAAAGTACCAAATGAAATCCACGAGGTGGGTTCCTAGTGTGCTTTAAATACATGTACTCTGTTAGCAGAACAAACTTCTAGTTAAACAAATTTTGTGGTTATGTAACTATGTGTTTATTCATCTCATGTTTTCTTTTATGCATTTTTGTGTTTTTAATACTCTGGATATTCGTTATCCAAATCCTCGCAGGATCTTTCATATCTTCATATGAGAGATTCGTAGCAGGATATTCAAAAGGTACTACCTTCAATCCTAAATGGGCTTCTATGTAATAGTTAAGACCCTTGGATTATATAGTACCACTCCATGTTTTATAGGAGACCCTTAAGTGGTCTAGTAAAAAAGATTGATTCACAATTTGGTTAAAAGACGACATCTAGTGATGTAGCTGGACAGACTCCTTGATAGTCTATTTAGATCATTTATTGATTTAGTCAAAAGGACTCTATGGCGGTCTAGTCACACTCATCACAGGATTGTTCATTTGGTTTTCCCCTACACATTATAAAATAGACTGTGTGAACTGTGCAAGGAATTGTCTGATTATGGACGCGTACATAATTATGAAATTTAGTGCACAGAAACCTAGTAAGATTTATTATGTGTAAGAACCGATAGCGACAACAATAACAAAATGAGAACGATGTAATGGAGGTACGGTGGACGCACCAATGACGCTTCATATACTTGTATATAAGTGTCCCTCTTACATTGCAAGCATGATGTTATTAAAGTTACTAGAAGTTCAGAACCCTAACCAATGTTGTTCGATCTTTTCAACTTCATGTTTTAAACTCTCACAAGTTTCCTCTAGATAAAATTTCGGGACGAAATTTCCTAAAGTAGGGAGACTGTAACACCTGTGCCTCCACGGCCATCAAACAAATACCAAACCAATGAAATATTATATTTCATACTTGGGATTTGAAAAAATATGTGTATCATTTACACATATCAATTCCCGTTCAACTCCAAACTCTAAATCGCTTTCTGGAAGGTTATACGCGCACCGATGCGTAAATATAACCAGTTTAATGCAACAAACACTCCGGAATAGTGACATAGGCTTAACATACCTTAAATAGCCCTTACATAACATAGAAATAAGTTTTGAAGGCTTTGGTATGGCAAAAACAAGCTAATTCGCTTACAGGGACTAAACTTGACAAACTGCGAAAGTATGCCAATTTAAACTGTAACAGACATTCCGGAACATGACCATAAGTTAAACATACCTTAAATATCCTTTACATAGCTTAGAAATAGGCTTTGAGGGGTTCGGTGTGCTAAAATAAACTTTTGGGTCATTCAGGGACTAAAAGTGTCAAAAAGTGCACAAGTTTGCATTTTCGCGCATAACTTACGTTCTGAATACATCCGGACATCCAAAAATTTATGTAAGCATGACTATATTATTTTTTAGTGTTCGCCATAAGAAAAATCCATTCGTCACGCATTTTGGATCGTTTTTCGCACTTATGCGCATTCCGTCGTAATTAAGCGAACATCGCGTTCGTACGACCAAACGAACCATCATCCGGCATATTTTTGAGCATGTTTTGAGTTCCCTATACTTTAACTTCATTTTAGATCCTTGAAATGAGGTTAACGGGGTTCAAACGCATCGAAAAAGGCCTTAAACACGTGCAGGGACCATTTCTGCCAATTCTGAAACTTTTCTGATACAGGGGGGTGCTAGCGTAGCGCGAGCCCTAAGGGGCTACCCGTCGCGCTACGCGACTGCATATCAGACCAGATGCAGTGTTTTAACAGCAGAATGCAGCTGTTTTAACCTCACCCACACATTCTAAATTGTCTAGTCAGCTGATAAGAACCATTTTCTAGTCACCACAACTTTGCAACACATGTACGGATGGGATTAAGGCACGTTTTCCATGAAACGATCCTAATGGTGGACCGAAAACTATATATACCCCATGCCTTTCATTGTTTTAAAGCACTAGAATTCTGATTTGAGAGCTCTAAGTTGAAACCATTGTTTCATACCTGAGTTCTTGGATCGGGATTAGCATTCGGGGACCCTTCGTAAGTATTCTTTCGTTCTTTTCCTTATTTTACTGCTTTTCGAGTCAGAAAGTCAAACTTTGTTTGACTTTCAGCGTTGACCAGTAATGGTCAATGCGAAGTTCGTTTGAACTTCGCAACGTGAGTGTAATCACGTTGGTTATAGTCCCTTGGGACTATGCCTACTGATTACCACGTTGTCTAGGGTCGTAGGGTAAGCGATCTAATAAATCGCTTATACCTCGAACCCGACCCAGTTTGGTCGATCATTAGGATCCGACCAAATACATTAGGTGACCATAGTAGGTAGGGAATAACCTTCCGAGGTTATACCCTATGGTCACATCGTTTAAGTAGTTGTATGATAGGTAGTTTATATGCCTTAGGTAAATTACCAGAATACCCTTTTCATGTATAATTGGTAATTAAGCATATGTAACCTAAACTTTTGTCACATAACTGATTATGTAACATGCTTAGGCATATAACACTTGTCGTAGAACTAGTTAGGCGGTCCGAACGCGTTTCACGCGAACGACGCGTTAAAGTAGCATAAGCTACCTAAACGGGTCGTAATGGGTCGTAAACACTTAGGTTAAGTTTCATTTAGTATATAGGCTTTGTTAAACCAAATGACACGAGTCTCTACACTCGTTTGGTTTACAAACCCTAATGCTACCCGATCTTCCGATTTAGGTCCGGTTTATTAATGTAGTTACCTATAGTAGGTGCCGTTTGATTCTGTGATCTCTAGCTTTGCTTGGTGGTTATCCTAGGACTTCTGAGCAATCTCAAGTGAGTACATAGACCCCTCTTTTACTGTTTTCCAAACTGTTTTGGGGTGAAACACATGTGCCTACTTGTTACTTTCATGCTTTCCTGTTTTCACATCATATACTTGCTATGTTCATTAGTACATTTATAGTACATGATTTCATGGTGTTCTATGCTTTGTATGATGGCTTTGCATACTTAGTACATTGTTTTACATGATTTTTCTACTTTGTATGATGACTTTGCATACTTAGTACATTGTTTTATACTGCATCTCTGTTGCATATGTTCCAGTAACATATGGACACATTGTTTTACAGCTCTACCCTGTATGTTTACTCTAGCATACTAGGTACATTATCTTCATAAAACATGCTTACATTTTGGTATGACATTTGGTTTGTTTAAACTATACTATACATTCATTAACACCGATCATGCCGTTCGTTAGTAGGTAGTGGTACCATAGGACTTGACAAATCCCGTTCCGGACATCCCAGGGAAAGGGGATGAAAGGAATGACCGAATCCGAATACATATTCTCTTGATAACTCACTTTTACATAGTTATCCGTCTGTCTCAAGGCTTGGATGTGTCACACCCCGACCGCGTAAAACAACAAATCGCGGCGGAAACATCGAGGCGTGTTGCAACAGAATTAATGTTTCATAACCATGGATACCAAAAAGTGTTTTGTTTTATTAAACATTGAATAATTACATCGTCTGGAAATCTAAATACAAAAATTAAACATAGTCTATCATTGTTATTTAGTCACTAAGGCCTCGTCCAGTCCTATGTGAGCATGCATCTTATCAAACGATATCATTCAACAATACCTGAAACATATGTGAAAACGAGGTCAGCAAAGAAATGCTGGCGAGTACATAGGTTTTGTGAAAATAAGATTCATGACTTCTGTTTTAAGAAAATGTTTAGTCATGAACCTTGTAATTTGCTTTGTCTTTGTAAATCATTTGAGAAATAATAAGTTTAGATGATATGTATAAATAAGAGAATAATGCATGATTAAATGAATAACCATGTAAAATGAGTTTGTATAAGATAAGTTGTTTGTAAATAAATGTCTTGTGAAAAGTATGTTACTTGTATAAAATGTTCTATGTCTCGAACTGAAATGATTCAAATAACGCTACGATATGTAATACCATACAAACACTTATATATAGGAAGTACCAGCGGCGTATCCACCATGCTTGTATCATATTCCACACGCATTGTTACTTAATCACTTAATCAAACCAAACCACCAAAGTAATGTTCATGCCCAAATGTAAATCATGTAATATGTATAACCAAAATGATATGTATGGCTAGTGAAATGCATCAACTAAACCATAGGTGAAACGCACAAAACAAAGTATTGAAGTAAAACTTGGTTTAAATCAATACTATGTTTCGTGGAAATGCATGATCAAATGTAAATCATGTCCAAATGTTTACCCAATCGTTAACCATTCGTTCAAATCGTTCTTGTTTTAATCGTTCTAATCGTTCTTGTTTTAATCATTCAAAGCGTTCTTGTTTTAATTGTGAAACTACTTAATGGTCGATTCTCTAATAACATTCAAACCTTCTTGACGCGTTCCTCGCTCCATCTCGCTCTCGCTCTCGTTCTTAACAAACCCTTACCAAAGGATAAGTTAATAATTTCGTTCTTAACAAACCCTTACCAAAGGATAAGTTAATAATTACAGATTCAGTCGCTACCCACAACCCCCACACATAACAATGGGTGCAGTAAATAACGGGATTTGTCAGATCCTATGGTACCATAACCTAATACTGGTCGGCTTGATCATTGCTAATGAATGTCATCGGTCATGTAAACTATAACCAACAAGTTTGTTCACTTTTTGAAATTGTTATTAGTTTTTGAAATCATTGTATTCGTTCTTGAAATCATTGTTAGCGTTCTTGAAATAATTGTTATTGTTCTTGAAACTACATTGTAATTGTTATTGAAATTATTGTAATCGTTCTTGAAACCACATTGTAATTGTTATTGAAATCATTGATAAAGCATTTAGCACATATGAGTCACCCCAAAACAGTTAAAAACAGTAAAAGAGGGGAATAATGTACTCGCCTGATAATGCTTGGAGGTCTTGAACAACAACCAAACAAAGCTAGAGGGAGCACGGAATCAGTCGGCAATCTAAAACTATATAAATAAACCGGACTTAAATCGGGAGATCGGATAGAATGAGGCTTGGTAAACCAAATGAGTATTGGAACTCATATGATATGGTTTAACAAGGCCTACATACTACATTGAGACTAACCTAAGTGCTTTCGACCCATCGCGACCCATTAAGGTAACTTATGCTACTTTAACGCGTCGTGCGCGTGAAACGCGTTCGGACCGTCTAACTAGTCCTATGACAAGTGTTATATGCCTAAACATGTTACATAATCAGTTATGTGATAAAAGTTTAGGTTACATATGCTTAATTACCAATTATACATGAAAAGGGTTTTCTGGTAAATTACCTAAGGCATATAAACTACCTATCATACAACTACTTAAACGATGTGACCATAGGGTATAACCTCGGAAGGTTATTCCCTACCTACTATGGTCACCTAATGTATTTGGTCGGATCCTAATGATCGACCAAATGGTTCGAGTTCGAAGGTATAGGCGATTTATTAGATCGCCTACCCTACGACCCTAAACAACGTGGTAATCAGTGGGCATAGTCCCAAGGGACTATGACCAACGTGATTACACTCACGTTGCGAAGTTCAAACGAACTTCGCATTGACCATTACTGGTCAACGCTGAAAGTCAAACAAAGTTTGACTTTCTGACTCGAAAAGCAATAAAATAAGGAAAAGAACGAAAGAATACTTACCCAGGGTCCCCGAATGCTAATCCCGATCTAAGAACTCAGGTATGAAACAATGGTTTCAACTTAGAGCTCTCAAATCAGAATTCTTGTGGGTTTAGAAGCAATGGGGGGTGGGGTATTTATAGTATTCGGTCCACCGTTAAGATCGTTTCAAGGAAAACGTGCCTTAATCTTGCCCGTACATGTGTCGGGACCTTATGGTGACTAAAATTCCATCCTTATCAGCTGACTAGATAATTAGGAACTTGTGGTTGTGGGTTAATCTGCTGAAAACAGGCTGTTAAGTACTCTGCATCTGGTCTGAACATGGCTAGCGCACCGCTACACTAAAAGTGTAGCGCACCGCTAAGCTTAAGTTTGGCAGATTTACACTTTTGGTCCCTGTCATGCATTCAGCCCATTTTCGACACGTTTAAGGCCCGTTAACCCCATTTCAAAGCTCTAAAATGAAGTTAAAGTATAGGGAACTTAAAATGTGTTCAAAAATATCTCGGATGTCGGTTCGTTTAGCCGTACGAACGCGATGTTCGCTTAATTACGACGGAATGCGCATAAGCGCGAAAAACGATCCAAATGACGAAACGAATGGATTTTTCTTATGCCGAACACTAAAATAAAATATTATAGTGCTTACATAAATTTTTGGATGTCCGGATGTATTCAGAACGTAAGTTATGCGTAAAAATGCAAACTTGTGCACTTTTTGGCGCTTTTAGTCCCTGAATGACACAAAAGTTTATTTTAGCATACCGAACACCTCAAAGCCTATTTCTAAGCTATGTAAAGGATATTTATGGTATGTTTAACTTATGTTCATGTTCCGGAAGGTCTGTTACAGTTCAAATTGGCATACTTTCGCAGTTTGTCAACTTTAGTCCCTGTAAGCGATTAAACTTTGATTTCACCACACCAAACCTTCCAAAACTTATAACTAAGTTATGTAAAGGTTATTTAAGGTATGTTAAGCCTATTTCACTTTTCCAGAGTGTTCGTTGGATTAAACTGGTTATATCTACACATCAGAGCGCGTATAACCCTCCAGAAAGCGATTTAAAGCTTGAAATCGAACAAGAGTCGATATGTGCAAACGATACACATATTTTTACAAATCCCAAGTATGAAATACAATATTTCATTGGTTTGGTATTTGTTTGATGGCCATGGAGGCACAGGTGTTACAGTCTCCCCTACTTTAGGAAATTTCGTCCCGAAATTTATTTAGAGGAAACTTGTGAGAGCTTGAAAACATGAGGTTGAAAAGATCGAACGACATTGGTTAGGGTTCTGAACTTCTAGTAACTTTAATAACATCATGCTTGCAATGTAAGAGGGACACTTATATACAAGTATATAAAGCGTCATTGGTGCGTCCACCATGCCTCCATTACATCGTTCTCATTTCGTTATTGTCGTCACTATCGGTTCTTACACATAATAAATCTTACTGTGGTTACCGTGCACTGTATTTCATAATTATGTACGCGTCCATAATCAGACAATTCCTTGCATAGTTCACACAGTCTATTTTATAATGTGTAGGGGAAAACCAAATGAACAAACCGGTGATGAGTGTGACTAGACCGCCATAGAGTCCTTTAAATTAAATCAATAAATGATCTAAATAGACTATCAAGGAGTCTGTTCAGCTACATCACTAGATGTCGTTCTCTAACCAAATTGTGAATCAATCTTTTGACTAGACCACTAAAAAGGGTCTGGAGTGGTACTATATGATCCAAGGGTCTTAACTATTACATAGAAGCCCATTAAGGATTTAAGGTAGTACCTTTTTGAATATCCTACTATGAATCCCTCATATGAAGATATGAAAGATTCTATGAGGATTTGAAAAATCGTAACACACAAAAACATAGAGGAGAACACATAAACACATATCATATAACCACAGAATTGTTCGTTAATTTGTCTTGTAAATTGCGTACATGCATTTAAAGCACACTAGGAATCCATTCCGTGGATTTCATTTGGTACTTTAAACGTTATCAAGAATCCAACTATAAAGATAGAAAGATTCAAAAAAGAAAATTCGATTTCGATTACTAGGAACCGAAGTGTTCGAATTAAGGTACATAAGGAATCCGATTAAGGACTCTGATTTGAACGATAATCATCCACAAGGATCTAATTGTAAAGATAAAAAGATCCCATATGAATTTTAGAAGTTGAAGATGTTTTGAAACCTTGCACTAAATGTGCTTAGGTCAAAACATGATGTAAAATGCTTATGAAGTTGAGATGCTTGATATGTCAAGGCGACATATGAAGCAAAATTTTGAAGGTTAAGTCAATGTATGAGGAAAATATTTTTTTGTAAACTATGCATGGGGTTCTTTTAAGAAAAATGTGTTTAACGTTTTTGAAACCTTATATATAATACTTTTTGAAATCATAAAGTAGGTGTATTAGGTAGATATATTTACAAAAATGTTTTAAAATCATGCGAGATGAATTTTGAAATTATGTATAAGGTTTTTGAAAGACATGAATGATGCTTTTCGAAATCATGCACTTGATCAGAAAATGTATTGTGTTAATATTGTCTTCAGACTATATGAAATATTTTGAAATTAGAAAGGTTGGTTTTGATAACATGGCCAATGTTTTTGAAATAACATAGACAATGCATCTAGAAAAATTGTTTTCAAACTATATGAAATGTTTTGAGATCATGAAGATTGTTTTGAAATACTGGTACTGTGTATGTTGAAAAAATCAAAACGTAATGGGTATGAGATTTGAAAATATCCTTAGTTATCTAACCAAGGATTTAAAGGCACAGATGTGCGAAAAGCACGATTACTCATAATGTCACTTAATTTTCTGTACTTTGTTTCTTAGAGTGAAACGAGTACTTAAAATTTTTGAGGGAATCATGAGCAATCATTTGAAAGAGAGAAATCACAAGAGTAGTTTGTAAGGTACATAGTTCCTTGATGTAGGTATCATAGGAAAAGCCATACACACCTAGTAGGGGGTTGAGCTGGTTGGTTGGGGACGGCTTTATCATTGTGAGCGACCATGGCGAAGTTCTGAGAAGCCTTTCGCTTCTTTGACTTCTTAGGGGATCGTTCATCCATGGTCTTTGATTCCTCGATTGGTTTATTGGCTGATGGTGTTGTCGCCTGACTAGGTCCTGCTTGTCTTGGTGACTCTTGAGTGGCTTCATCCTGGAGATGATACATGGCAGTAGCTAATTCAAAAGTCTTCAGGACTACTTCGCCTATTCGCTGAGCGAATTTTGGCTGCTTGCTCAGATATCTGGGCGTCATCGTGATGAAGAGACATCCTTGAAGAAAAAGAAAGGCGTAGGGAGAAACAGGTGAAAGATTATTGGACAATCAAAACAGAATGATAACGCATGAAAATTGCGATCATTTGTTTGTTACCTAAGGCAAACAAATGAGACGGTGACTGATCAAAGTAAATGGGTCAAAAATAATGTATCGCGAAGACATGCTCGCCTATAAGTGAACACTCATCCCAAGAATTCCCAGGTAAGCACAACTGGTCTCGCGTCTGATGAGATGTATACGAAGTGCTTGCCTAGACAGAAAACCCAGAATACAGGCATTCACCCTTCCAGTTTGCACGTGTTCACATTATTTAAAACCCAAAACCTTGACGAAGTTTTGAAAACTCAAAGAGGTTCAAAACCATATAATAGAGAGTTCAAAACCTTGTAATCAATCATCCTAGAACAGATGATTAGTTTTCAAAGCGGTTTTGAAATTTATGTTCTTGTTGTGGTTGTCACCTAAGGATAGGTGACAGTATTGTTTTATGACTAAACGCAAGTAAACTCGCGTTAGGGTCCTAAGAAGGTTATAGACTAGGTCAAAGCATTACTAATTACTAATAACCTAATTCCCTATAACCATTGGCTCTGATACCATCTTTTCTGTCACACCCCGACCGCGTAAAACAACAAATCGCGGCGGAAACATCGAGGCGTGTTGCAACAGAATTAATGTTTCATAACCATGGATACCAAAAAGTGTTTTGTTTTATTAAACATTGAATAATTACATCGTCTGGAAATCTAAATACAAAAATTAAACATAGTCTATCATTGTTATTTAGTCACTAAGGCCTCGTCCAGTCCTATGTGAGCATGCATCTTATCAAACGATATCATTCAACAATACCTGAAACATATGTGAAAACGAGGTCAGCAAAGAAATGCTGGCGAGTACATAGGTTTTGTGAAAATAAGATTCATGACTTCTGTTTTAAGAAAATGTTTAGTCATGAACCTTGTAATTTGCTTTGTCTTTGTAAATCATTTGAGAAAGAATAAGTTTAGATGATATGTATAAATAAGAGAATAATGCATGATTAAATGAATAACCATGTAAAATGAGTTTGTATAAGATAAGTTGTTTGTAAATAAATGTCTTGTGAAAAGTATGTTACTTGTATAAAATGTTCTATGTCTCGAACTAAAATGATTCAAATAACGCTACGATATGTAATACCATACAAACACTTATATATAGGAAGTACCAGCGGCGTATCCACCATGCTTGTATCATATTCCACACGCATTGTTACTTAATCACTTAATCAAACCAAACCACCAAAGTAATGTTCATGCCCAAATGTAAATCATGTAATATGTATAACCAAAATGATATGTATGGCTAGTGAAATGCATCAACTAAACCATAGGTGAAACGCACAAAACAAAGTATTGAAGTAAAACTTGGTTTAAATCAATACTATGTTTCGTGGAAATGCATGATCAAATGTAAATCATGTCCAAATGTTTACCCAATCGTTACCCATTCGTTCAAATCGTTCTTGTTTTAATCGTTCTAATCGTTCTTGTTTTAATCATTCAAAGCGTTCTTGTTTTAATTGTGAAACTACTTAATGGTCGATTCTCTAATAACATTCAAACCTTCTTGACGCGTTCCTCGCTCCATCTCGCTCTCGCTCTCGTTCTTAACAAACCCTTACCAAAGGATAAGTTAATAATTTCGTTCTTAACAAACCCTTACCAAAGGATAAGTTAATAATTACAGATTCAGTCGCTACCCACAACCCCCACACATAACAATGGGTGCAGTAAATAACGGGATTTGTCAGATCCTATGGTACCATAACCTAATACTGGTCGGCTTGATCGTTGCTAATGAATGTCATCGGTCATGTAAACTACAACCAACAAGTTTGTTCACTTTTTGAAATTGTTATTAGTTTTTGAAATCATTGTATTCGTTCTTGAAATCATTGTTAGCGTTCTTGAAATAATTGTTATTGTTCTTGAAACTACATTGTAATTGTTATTGAAATTATTGTAATCGTTCTTGAAACCACATTGTAATTGTTATTGAAATCATTGATAAAGCATTTAGCACATATGAGTCACCCCAAAACAGTTAAAAACAGTAAAAGAGGGGAATAATGTACTCGCCTGATAATGCTTGGAGGTCTTGAACAACAACCAAACAAAGCTAGAGGGAGCACGGAATCAGTCGACAATCTAAAACTATATAAATAAACCGGACTTAAATCGGTAGATCGGATAGAATGAGGCTTGGTAAACCAAATGAGTATTGGAACTCATATGATATGGTTTAACAAGGCCTACATACTACATTGAGACTAACCTAAGTGCTTTCGACCCATCGCGACCCATTAAGGTAACTTATGCTACTTTAACGCGTCGTGCGCGTGAAACGCGTTCGGACCGTCTAACTAGTCCTATGACAAGTGTTATATGCCTAAACATGTTACATAATCAGTTATGTGATAAAAGTTTAGGTTACATATGCTTAATTACCAATTATACATGAAAAGGGTATTCTGGTAATTTACCTAAGGCATATAAACTACCTATCATACAACTACTTAAACGATGTGACCATAGGGTATAACCTCGGAAGGTTATTCCCTACCTACTATGGTCACCTAATGTATTTGGTCGGATCCTAATGATCGACCAAATGGTTCGAGTTTGAAGGTATAGGCGATTTATTAGATCGCCTACCCTACGACCCTAAACAACGTGGTAATCAGTGGGCATAGTCCCAAGGGACTATGACCAACGTGATTACACTCACGTTGCGAAGTTCAAACGAACTTCGCATTGACCATTACTGGTCAACGCTGAAGGTCAAACAAAGTTTGACTTTCTGACTCGAAAAGCAATAAAATAAGGAAAAGAACGAAAGAATACTTACCCAGGGTCCCCGAATGCTAATCCCGATCTAAGAACTCAGGTATGAAACAATGGTTTCAACTTAGAGCTCTCAAATCAGAATTCTTGTGGGTTTAGAAGCAATGGGGGGTGGGGTATTTATAGTATTCGGTCCACCGTTAAGATCGTTTCAAGGAAAACGTGCCTTAATCTTGCCCGTACATGTGTCGGGACCTTATGGTGACTAAAATTCCATCCTTATCAGCTGACTAGATAATTAGGAACTTGTGGTTGTGGGTTAATCTGCTGAAAACAGGCTGTTAAGTACTCTGCATCTGGTCTGAACATGGCTAGCGCACCGCTACACTAAAAGTGTAGCGCACCGCTAAGCTTAAGTTTGGCAGATTTACACTTTTGGTCCCTGTCATGCATTCAGCCCATTTTCGACACGTTTAAGGCCCGTTAACCCCATTTCAAAGCTCTAAAATGAAGTTAAAGTATAGGGAACTTAAAATGTGTTCAAAAATATCTCGGATGTCGGTTCGTTTAGCCGTACGAACGCGATGTTCGCTTAATTACGACGGAATGCGCATAAGCGCGAAAAACGATCCAAATGACGAAACGAATGGATTTTTCTTATGCCGAACACTAAAATAAAATATTATAGTGCTTACATAAATTTTTGGATGTCCGGATGTATTCAGAACGTAAGTTATGCGTAAAAATGCAAACTTGTGCACTTTTTGGCGCTTTTAGTCCCTGAATGACACAAAAGTTTATTTTAGCATACCGAACACCTCAAAGCCTATTTCTAAGCTATGTAAAGGATATTTATGGTATGTTTAACTTATGTTCATGTTCCGGAAGGTCTGTTACAGTTCAAATTGGCATACTTTCGCAGTTTGTCAACTTTAGTCCCTGTAAGCGATTAAACTTTGATTTCACCACACCAAACCTTCCAAAACTTATAACTAAGTTATGTAAAGGTTATTTAAGGTATGTTAAGCCTATTTCACTTTTCCAGAGTGTTCGTTGGATTAAACTGGTTATATCTACACATCAGAGCGCGTATAACCCTCCAGAAAGCGATTTAAAGCTTGAAATCGAACAAGAGTCGATATGTGCAAACGATACACATATTTTTACAAATCCCAAGTATGAAATACAATATTTCATTGGTTTGGTATTTGTTTGATGGCCATGGAGGCACAGGTGTTACAGGATGTATGAATTTTCACAATACCGCATAAATGTTCATATTCAGTATAGCATGCATATATCTTACAAAACATAACTTTGATTTAAACCAAGTTTTACTTCAATACTTTGTTTTGTACATTTTTACTTATGGTTTAAGTAGTCTAAATTTTACTTACCATACATATCATTTTGGTTATACATTACTTGACTACTTTTGGACTATAAACATTTGACATGGATATTTGACATAGACATTTGACATGGATATTTGACATAGACATTTGACATGGATAATTGACATAGACATTTTGACATGATTTACATCTTGACATGAACATTTTACATTGTTTGGTTTGGTTTGATTAAGTGATTAAGTAACGATGCGTGTGTAATATGATACAAGCATGGTGGATACGCCGCTGGTACTTCCTATATATAAGTGTTTGTATGGTATTACATGTCGTAACGTTATTTGAATCATTTCAGTTTGAGACATAGAACATTTCATACAAATAACATACTTTTCACAAGACATTGATTTATAAACAACTTATCTTATGCAAACATATTTTACTTGGTTATTCATTTAACCTTACATTTATTTATACTTATCATCTGATCTTATCGTTTTTCAAATGATTTAAAAGACAAAGCAGATAACAAGGTTCATGACTAAACATTTTCTCAAACATAAGTCATGAATCTTATTTTCACAAAACCTATGTATCTCACAGGCATTTTTATGCTGACGTACCTATTTTCACATGTGTTTTTCAGGAGCTGTTGCATAAGATGATCAAGATACACATAGACAGACTTGGGCTTTAGTGACAATAAAAGATGCAAGACTAGTTAATTATGTTGTATTTCCTTGTTTAATTAAGACATTGTAACACTTTTAATCAATAAAACGAAACTTAAATTTCCATGGTTGTGAAACATTAATTCTGTTACAACACTCCCCGATGTTTCCGCCACGTTTTGTATGTTCTACGTGGTCGGGGTGTGACAACCCTAATTTTCCCTCGTTTAAAGCAGCTGATCAGTCAGAGAGGGGACACTACTGCCTCATACCTTCGACATGGAAAGGATCTTTATGATGGTCCACGTGCCAACGTCCGTTGTTGTTACGCGCGAAATAGCACAATGCTTAGACAGAATAGGAATAAGGAGGGTTCCTAGTAATAGAAGCTGGAGGGGCACCCTTCAAATGAGTACTTCATCTTCTTTGTCTGGAAAAGAGTGTCATCGGTCTTGTTTCATAGGTGGCTCAGGGACCTCGTGCCACTGATAAGGTTGCTGTCCAAGGTTGCCTCCTCCGCCTCGCCATCGCTACCGTAGTCAGGCACCTTTGCATTTGAGAGGGAAGAACAACCATCTTCTACGGAATCAAGCTCAGGGTCTCGTTTAGTAATTACCTCAGTCATGAGCTCCGCAATAAACGCGAGGTCGATAATAGCATTGTGCGAGTCAAGAACAGTAATAGAATTCAAAGTCGAAAGTATCTCGTCCCCGTCAATAATAATCCCATACGTATATATATATATGCACACATATTAATGAATAATAATGTTAATTAGTATATATGCTAGCAAATAAATGCAACATGTCACATATAACTCTCGTTTGTTCTTTCGGGGGGGGGGGGTCATTTTATCTTTGGCAAGTCTATCTCACATGGACTGACTATACCTCATCTGGCACATAGGTCGGGGTATTCTCCTTTCCTACTAATGTCTTTGCTTTGTCTTTCCTTTGAAAAACTTCGATTCCTGGATCTTGGCGCTTTCGTTAAATGCAATGAAAACATTTTTGTAAAAATGTTTTCATGAGAGAATCCTAGTGATTGTAGTCTAGACTCGAGAAGGAATCATAGTTCACTACAATCGAGGCTCTGATACCAAACTATCACACCCTGACTTTTGCGGAAGTGTATGATGTGTGACTTGTTCAATATCATTGCATTCAATTATAATAAACAACTATATGATTAAAACATGATGTTCATCCATTCATAAGTATAAAATGCTACAACACAATTCATTTAGGTTTCAACCAACAAATCCTTAAGTTACGTTACACATCAAAAGTGGATGACATCTAAACTTGAAATTTACGTCTTGAAAACAACACCAATGCTCAAGATCCATCTTGTTTCCTGAAATACATGTAATTTTGCAAACATCAACAAAAGTTGAGCGAGTTCATGTGTCTCTGTATGAGTTCGAATAATCTTGTAAACATTTGTATGTAAGCCTTTGTAATCCAGCATGAAAGCGTCTTTGAACAGATCATTAATGTGTAGCTAAGACATTAATATGTGTGGTATGTAGGAAGTGCTCAAACCTCGCGAATTTCCTTCGGGCCATCCGGCGGGAATGACATAGTCACCACATGCGGCCACACAAGGACCGATGGGTGGAGCTCGCTACACCCAGATAGATCTACCACTCATGCCCCTCGGTCTATACTAGATTAATGGCACTTAAGAGAGATACCACATCATCCACGTGATCTAACAGTTCATTCCTTACCTATATCATACCAATGAAACATTTGAGACATTTGAAACATGCATCTCACCCCTGAGAGTTATAATACTGAAAACAGTTAAAAGAAAAGGGGCACATGAACTCACAGATTTGCATCCTGTATCCTGTTACTCAAAGACCTCCCCATGATGTCGTACCACTACCTACATACGTGCTAAGTCTTATTAGACGTTAAGGTCGTGTAACGACTCTTGGTCTTATGCTTAGTAAGACTTATTTCGGAATTCTTGGTATACTTTGAGTTACATCTTTGATGTTCATTATATAATTCCAAGGTATATAATTATTAGTTAAAATAATATTATTTTAACTTAAATTATATTTATGTCATTATTTGGAATATTTGTTAAGATAATATATGTGACTTATTTCATTTTGTAATCCTTTCATGAATATTTCCCAAGTATGGGTGCACTTAGACTTGTGTATTTTTAGTCTTGTGTATTTGTGTATTTTGCCAAGTATTGGTGGCGTATTCCAGTGTGTATTTGTACGTATGAGAATACGTATTTTCTTGTATTCATTAAGTATTTTATACTTAATTTTGTATTTAATTTTCTGGAATATTATTTTTAATCAACTAAAAATCACCTATGTATATTCTTAAAATATATGTATTTTAAGAAAACTTTTGTAGAAAATTTTCTATAAACGTTACTCGGCAAAAATCATTATACTTTCATAGAAATCTTAAAAATAATATATTTTCAAGATTAACTTAGAAAATATTTATATTTCTAATTTTCACCCCAAATAATATGTTTTTAGCTTGTTTAAGGAAATATAAATTTTTTTCAAAATTAATATATCTTCTAATTGTTCAAGAAAGTATATATATTTTTCTCCACTAAAAATAATATATTTTCTACTTGATAAAATATGATATATCTTGTAATACTTGTAAAAATAATATTTTCCGTTTCTTTGGTTTCCAAGATACCGTTTAACTCCTTTGTCGAAATATATGAATTTAATTCCGGAATATATATATATTCATAGTCCATAGTCCTTGTTTGGTTTATCCAAAATTTGAGTAAAATTTATATATTTATTTTCTTGAAATTTTGGTAATATTTTGTATTACAATTTTGGTATATTTGGCGAGTTATATTATTTTCAAGTACCTAAAATAATATAACTAATACACATAATATACAAGCAGCACACAATTGACATCTAAATATATATTCTCCTAAATATATACTTAGTCACTTTTATTTATCAAAAATCAACCTCCAATATTTGTAATTTTTGTAACAAAAATTATGGCAAGTCTTTATATGAAAACAATGACCAAAATTTACTTGTAAACAATTGTTTAAAAAATATTTTTCTAAGTGTTTAATTTCTACAAAAATTTTGCCATAGTTTCCCCTTAAAAATGGAGGTTTCCATGCTTTAAAAAGCGTATCATTTTCTTTTAAAATCATCACCAATCATCAACAATTCAATCAAGACTTACCATGAGCCAAAAATATGCAATTTACACTATGACATGTACTTGAAACTTTGTAAAAATTTGTAGTAACTTAATATGTTGTTAAGTAAGTTTAGTTACCCCTAAAAATATGGTTATTTGTTTATAAATCTCATTCTTGAAAAATTTAGTTTTTACAACTTGTTATGATGATTTTCTAAAAATGATTTTCTTGTATTCTTCTTGTTATCAATATGTTTCTAGCTTCGGTTAAACACTTAAAACATGTTTAACTTCTTTAAAAATCATGATCTTGTAATTCTTGTAAGTAACTTTGGTTTCTTGAGAAAACTATTTATGAAATCATCCATTTACAAGACTTATAACATGTATCAATCATCATCATGCTCAAAAACAATCTTTTATTCAAGTTCATGTTCCACATAAAGGATGACCATTATGATTTTCACAAGATTTATCCTCTCACTTGCTAGATCATGTGTTTAATCACAATCTAGCAAGCTACTTATGATGATTAACATCATAAACACAAGATATCAACAATCAAGTTACACACATACACTAAATCAACTTAGATTTCAAGTTATTAAGCTTTAAATAGATGATCATCTTCTTGTTTCTTTGAGATTCATTAGATTAACTCATTACATAACCTTTTTAACCACCTAAATTAGAAGTAAAATCTAGTTGTAATAAGCTTACTACTAGCACAATGGCTAGGGAATAAATCAAGTTGGAGATGATGATGAACAAGGTGGATAAAAGCTCTAGGAGGTGGTCCTTCAAGTTCCAATGCTTCCAAGCTTCTTAACTTTGCTTCTTGCACTCTTGAATCACCTTAGATTGGTTGAGAATGATTAAAAAATGGAGGATGAAGTGTGGGTGATGTGAGCCGAGAGCAAGGAAGGGAGAAAGGAGGGTGATGAAGTTGTTTAAGTGTTGAAATGAGTAGGATGATAATCTTATGGTTATTTAAAGGACCTTCCAACAAACAAGTGTCTAATGGGTCTTATGTTCACTAATTGTCCAACAAATCAAATAAACAAATGAGATAAAATCATGGGGTGGGTCCCTCATGTCTAGAACCAGTTATGGGGGGGGGGGGTTGTATGGTTAGTTTCTAATGATGGTTAAAGAAGTTAGTTACATTTCAAGTATATTAGTTAGTGTTTTAGGTGTTATAGTGTTTTAGGGTATGTTATGATGTTCGGTGACCATAACTAGCTTCTTAACACTAAAACAATGCTTCTAGTGAAAATTTGGTGTTTCGGGTAGTGTCCGGTTGTTCGGTTGGTTACCGGTTCGTTAAGGTGCTAAATTACGCAGTTTAGTGTGCTTTATGTAGTCTTTTATGACAGTTTTGATTCCCGACACCTATGAAAGTATTCTGGACCAATAGACCATAGTTCTGCATTATATTTTGATAAAAAAATGCTGATTTTTATTGTTTTCTGCAAAATTCTGCATTTTTTTGTGTGTTTTGGGAACTTTCCGGCACTTAAATCATCACTATGAAGGCATTTTTGTAATCCCTACTTTCCTACACACTATTCTAGTGTAACTCTTGGTTCAGGGCTCATTCTGTGTCTTAATATCATGTCTGTTTGAGTACTGAACTCCCGTCAGTACTTCTAGTTTGTCTGATAACTGTGCTTACTTGGTTTTGTGCACTAATTGTATCACACTGTGTTGCATGCAATAGTTATAAATAATTTTGCAACTTGTAATGCACTTGTATGTATATGACGACATTCAGAAAATCATTCATGTCACTAATTAAATCAGGCACAGTCATTAATGCACAAATTATTGTTTAACATTGTACGGAATATGCGGAAAAGTGTCAGTTGTCACACACTCCCTGGCGGCCAACGAAAGAATTTGTTTTCTGCTTCGTGGCCCGCGAGAGCTAGAGCTGGCAGATCCAGTGAATCCTTCAAAACAACCTATTCCCCTTGGTTTTAACCATTGGTTTTGCATACCATGAGCTGGTTTGTGTGCTCAACAAGCCCCCTAATCAGATTATAACATTTGTAGGGCCAAGATCATGCTTTGATCCAAGCAAAAACACTTTGCAATGATCAAATGGAGCTTGATTTCCTATAAATACTCACTTTTTTTGCTCCATTCTTTGCTCATTCAAGTTTCTTTCACTCAATCTCTGATTGGAAGCTCTCACATTGTTGAAGGCATCCTACTTGCAGTATTCTTTATCTTCTTATTCAGCCTTGAACACTTGTAAGTGTTCTTCATCTCTTGGTTATGTATTTAAGCAAGAAAGTCAAACAGTGTTTGACTTTCTTCTTTGACCATGATTTGGTCAAGACAAAGTTCGTTTGAACTTTGCAACGTGAGCATAATCACGATGGTTATAGTCCCTTGTGACTATACCTATTGATTACCACGTTGATTAGTCGAAGTGACGAGTCAAAGTTTCGGTCAAAATGCACGATTATGTGCATTTTGCGACGAAACTATTTTCGGGTATCAAAACACTTTGTATTGATATCAAATCAGTTTTCTAACTTAGTTAAACATGTTTTAACATGTTTAACTCATCACTTTTAGTTTAGTGCTTAGATAGGGTTGTAAGTCAAGCGGACTTGACAACCGCTTAGACTTTCGAACCCGACCCGTTTGGTCGATCTTTAGGATCCGACCAAACATATTTGTGACCATAGTTGTATAAGGAATAACCTTCTGAGGTTATACCTTATGGTCACTTAGTTTAATTAGTTGTTATTATAGGTAGTTTATATTCCTTAGGAAAATGACCAAACTACCCTTTTCATGCATAATTTGAATTTAAGCATATGTAACTAAATTTTTGACACTTTTGCACAAATGACGCGTTAAACATATTTAAACATGTTAGGGCATATACTAGTTGTCATAGGACTAGTTAGGCTATTCGTTTGCGCTTTTGCACAAATGACGCGTTAAAGTAGCGTAGACTACCTTAACGGGTCATAACGGGTCATAAGCACTTAGGATAGATTCCGATTTAGAATGTAGGCTTTGTTAAACCATATCACATGAGTTCCAATACTAATTTGGTTTACGAAACCTCATTCTACCCGATCTCCCGATTTAGGTGCCGATTTATTAACATAGTGATCCGATACTAGGTGCCACTTGATTCCTTGATTTCCGAGCGTTGTTAGTTCACTTAAATTGAGGGTACCTTGCAATCTCAAGTGAGTGCATAGTTCCCCTCTTTTACTGCTTTCATTTGTTTTGGGGTGATTCATATGTGCTAAACAATTTCGATGTTTTCAAAAACGAATGCTATGGTTTATATTAAATACAACGATTTCTATAATGTGGACAAAACTTGTTGGTGCGTTAATACGAATGACATTCATTAACTATGATCAAGCCGACTAGTAGTATGTTATGGTATCATAGGATCTGACAAATCCCGTTATCGGACTATCACCATGGTTATGGGGGTAATGTGGGTAACGACAGAACCTGATGATTGTTAACTTACCCTTTGGTGGTTTGTTAATACGACTTGAACGATTGGGACGAGTCACACAGGTTTGAATGTATTCAACAAGAACGACCAAAAGTTAGTTTTCACAATTAAAACATGAACGATTTGAACTATTTGAACGATTGGAACTATTTGAACTATGTGAACGATTTGAACTACTTGAATGATTGGAACTATTTAAACTATGCGAACGATTTGAACTATTTGAACAATTGGAACGATTTGAAATATGTGAACGATTTGACCAAATTAAACGATTTGTTTATGATGAGTGATTAGGTAATGGGGCGGGTGTAGTGTGATAAAAACATGGTGGATATGCCTCTGGTACTTCTTATATTTAAGTGCTTTTAACACATTACATGTCGTTGCGTTATCTAGATCACTTGGACGAATGTTTTTAAAACGAAGTTACACTACAAGGTTTACTTAAAGATATAAACCATACAATGTTTACTTTCAATGACAATTTACTACTTGGTTTACAAAGACAAATGTTTTCAGTCAAGATTCATGGCTACAATGGTTTTGGTTTAAACATATATTAACTTGTAAAGTTGATAAAACATACTGCAATATCAAACACTTTTGATTTCAAGGTACACACTCGACAACTCTCGTAGTTGGACGAGGTATTGCGATATGAACTCAAAGCCATGAATCTGTTACACTCACAAAACCTGTGTACTCGCCGGCATTTTTATGCTAACTTATTTTCACATATGTTTCAGGTGCTGTTGTATGATGATGTTTGATGATAATTAGGATGCATGTTCAAATAGGAATGGACGAGGCCTTAGAGACTCAATAACAATGAAAGACAATATGTTCATGTTTTGCTTCTAATTTCAGTACAGTTTAATAAACTTAATTCAATAAAACGAAACTTCAATCCATGTGTTGTGAAACAATGATTCTGTCGCTCCACTCCCCGACGTTTCCGCTGCGGTTTCATTGTTTTAACACGGTCAGGGTGTGACAGTTGGGAGTCGTGGTACTTGCGTTGAAAATCTAGAGGCATTACTTGTACAGTAATAAATGCACTATTTATATCGACCACAAGAGTCTCCAACATATCTTTGATCAGAAGGTGTTGAACATGCGACCACGTCGGTGGGTAAAATCTTGAAACGATTACGACCGTGAAACCAAGTATCATTCGGGCAGAGCTAACGTTGTAGCTGGTGCCCTTAGTCGGAAGGAGACAAAAACTAAACGTGCTCGAGCCTTGCAGCTCACCGTTCACTCTAATCTTCCCGAGTAGATTCGTTTTACCCGAAGTGAAGCATTGAAAGACGAGAATCTCCCAGCCGAATCCATGCGGGGCATGGAAGAACAGTTTGTAGAAAAATCTGACGGTATTCACTATTTCATGAAGCGAATGTGGGTCTCTATACGGTAACCTCAGGGAACTTGTGTTGGGCGAAGCACACAAGTCTCGATATTCCATTCATCCGAGTTCTGATAGGATGTATCAGGATCTAAGGGGTTTATACTGATGGCCAAGCATGAAGGTCCGCATAGCAACGTACGAAAGTCAAGGTGGAATACCACAAACCATCTGGTCTGCCTTAATAACCAGAAATACCCATGTGGCAACGGAAACTGCTTGCCACGGATCTTGTCACTGGTCTACCTAGAACTCCAAACAGAAACGATACCACTTGGGTGATCGTTGATTGTCTCACGCAATCAAAACACTTCCTTGCGATCAGGGAAACTGACAAGTTTTCGCATCTTGCTGGTATTTACTGGAAAGAGGTGGTTTCTAAGCACGGGGTGCCAACTTCTAATACCTCCGATCATGATCCGCGTTTCATAACCGACTTGTAGCAGGCGATGCATAAATCATTTGGCTCACGTCTTGATATGAGCACTGCTTATCACCCTCAGATGGATGGTTAGAGCGAACGAACCATCCAGACACTTAACGACATGCTGTGAACCATCCAGGCACTTGCCTTTGGTAGAGTTCTCTTACAAAAACAATTAATATTACAGCATCCAGGCAGCTCCGTTCGAGGTAATGTACAGACAGAAATGCCAGTCTCCTCCTTGTTGGGTTGTGGTAGGTGACAGCCAAATCACGGGTCCCAAACTTGTGTTAGAAACCTCTGAGAAGATTGTTCAGATTAGGAATCGAATGGCGGAAGCGTGTGATCACCAGAAAAGCTATGCTGGCAAGCGTAGGAAACCTTTGGAAATTCGCTGTAGGCAATCTTGTGATGTTGAAAGTCTCGCCCTGGAAGGGCGTGGTGCGCTTTGGGAAGTGCGGTAAGCTTAATCCATGCTACAATGAACCATTCAAAATGCTGGAAAGAATCGGTGAGGTGGCTTACAAAACTTGAGTTACCTGATGAACTGGGTAACGTACACGATGTCGTTCATGTCTCGAATCTAAAGAAGTGTTTGTCCGATGAAACACTTGTGGTACCCTTACTAGAGCCTAAGATTGACGATAAGTTGTAACCTATCGAGGAACCCATTGAAATCATGGACCGGCAAGTTAAGGTTCGTAAGCACAGTTGAATTCCAATCGTGAGAGTTCATTGGAACTCAAGATGTGAACCGGAGTTCGCATGTGAACGCGAGGATCAGATGAGGCACAAGTATCTTCAATCCTTCAAACCTGCTGAATCTAATCCTGATGCAACTGGTGAATTTCGGGACGAAATTCCCTTTCAAGTTGGGGATGATGTGGCGCCTGAGAAAAATCCACAGTCATCTCCAGTCACCTTGATCTATCACTTCACTCCTTTGAGACTGCTTAATTTCGGGACGAAATTTCTTTCAAGTTGGGGATGATGTGACAACCCGAACTTTTACGGTTAGTGTTACCTAGTTCCATGATCGTTAAACTAGTATTGTTAAGTGTGCTCATTGTGTGATTCTAGTAAACGTGTTTGATTTTTACTTGATTGGTTATATGAGACTTAGTTGTTATTATGTGTTTGTGGGTTGGTTAAGCTTAGTCGCACACTACCTAAGTCGCACACTAGAACCGGGCCACACCTTTGATCTTGTTGCTTGTCTTCGGCCCAAATTGTCATACCCCGACCACGTAAAACATCAAATCGTGGCGGAAACGTCGGGGAGTGTTGCAACAGAATTATTGTTTCACAACCATGGCATTTAAAAGTTATGTTTTATTCATCAAACAAAGAGTTACATTGTCTTAAACATAAAGAAACAGGAGTACATCACATAATTAAACTAGTTCTATCTTCATTTTAAGTCTCTAAGGCACAGGTCCGCCCTAGTGTGTCACGAACATCCTAAGCAACAGCTCCTGAAAACACATGTGAAAATAGGTACGTCAGCATAAAAATGCCTGTGAGATACATAGGTTTTGTGAAAATAGGATTCATGACTTGAGTTTAAAGAAATGTTTAATAAAAATAAGTCATGAATCTAGTTAAATGTTTTCTTTTGTAAATCATTTGAAAGACGTTAGCAAAATTAGATGATATGTATAAACAAAAGAATAATGTATGGTTAAAAGAATAACCAAGTAAAATGAGTTTGTATAAATTGAGATATTTGTAAAACAATGTTTAAGTGAAAATATGTTGTAAATGTAATATGTATAACTGAAATGGTTTAAATAACGCTACGATACGTAATACCATAAAAGCACTTATATATAGGAAGTACCAGCGGCGTATCCACCATGCTTTTATCATACTACATGTCGCCTCGTTATGTAAATCACTTACCCAAACAAACCAACAAATTGCAATGTTTAAACCAATTGTCAAATGTTTATGAGTAAACCAAGTCTATTGTCTATATAAACCATGTAATGTATAATCAAAAGTCATGTATGGTAAGTAAAATGAGACTACTTAAACCACAAGCAAAAATGTACAAAACAAAGTATTTTAAATAAATCAAAAGTTATGTTGTGTAAGATAAATACATGTTTTACTGATACAAACACTTATGCAGTAAGTTAACGCATACATTCAAGCCTTGAGACAGCAGGATAACCTTAGAGTAAAGATTATCAAAGAAAAATGTTTTTGGATTCAGTCATTCCTTACACCCAAACAAACCTAGGATGTCCGGAACGGGATTTGTCAAGTCCTATGGTACCATTACTTACTACCGAGCGGCGTAGCTAATGTTAATGAATGTAATTTAGACCCGTTGAACAAACCAAATGTCATATCAAATTGTAAACATGTAATGAAAGTAATGTACTAAGTATGCTAAGTTAACATACAAAGCAGAAAATGTAATGTAAAACAATGTGCTATCATGCCAAGTAAACATACATAGCAAAAGAAGATGTAATGTAAATCAATGTGCTAAGTATGCTAAGTTAACATACAAAGAAGAAAAGTAATGTAAAAACAATGTACTAATAGTGTACTAATGAACATAGCAAGTATAGGATATAAAAACATGAAAAGCACTAAAATAACAAGTAGGCACATGTGTTTCACCCCAAAATGTTTGAAAAACAGTAAAAGAGGGGACCATGTACTCACTTGAGATTTCTCAGAAGTCCTAAGATAGCCACCAAGCAAAGCTAGAAGATCACGGAATCAAACGGCACCTAATATAGGTAACTACATTAATAAACGGACCTATTCGGAGGATCGGGTAGCATGAGGGTTCGTAAACCAAATGAGTGTAGGAACTCAAGTAATATGGTTTAACAAAGCCTACATACTAAAATGAAACTTATCCTAAGTGCTTTTGACCCGTTACGACCCGTTTAGGTAGCTTATGCTACTTTAATGCGTCGTTCGCGTAAAACGTGTTTGGATCGCCTAACTAGTCCTATGACAAGTAAAATATGCCTCAACATGTCTAATATTATTGCTAAATCAGTTTAGATGTCAAAATTTGGGTTACATATGCTTAAAATGAATTTTGGCTTAAAAAGGGCATTTTGGTAATTTACCTAAGGCATATATACTACCTATCATACAACTACTTAAACGACGTGACCATAAGGTATAACCTCGGAAGGTTATTCCCTATACAACTATGGTCACCTAAAGTGTTTGGTCGGATCCTAATGATCGACCAAATGGGTCGGGTTCGAAAGTATAAGCGATTGATTAGATCGCTTACCTTTACGACCCTAGACATGCACAAATCTAAAAGTGACGAGCTAAACATGTTAAAACATGTTTAACGAAGTTTGAAAATAGGTTTGGTATCAAGACAAAGGGTCTAGATACCCAAAAGTAGTTTGGTTACAAAATACGCGCTTAAGCATATTTTGACCGAAACTACGACTCGTCACTACACCTAATCAACGTGGTAATCAGTAGGTATAGTCACTAGGGACTATAACCATCGTGATTACGCTCACGTTGCGAAGTTCAAACGAACTTCGTGTTGACCATAAACTGGTCAAAGCTGAAAGTCAAAAACTGTTTGACTTTCGTGCTAAAAACGCGTAAAAGAACGAAGGGATACTTACAAAGGGTCCAAGAATGGAAGTTTGATCTGAAAATTCCCAGGTATGAAGTGTTGCAACTCCAACTTAGGGAAATAATCAGATCAAGGTGTGGTTTGAAGTGAAAACATGAGGGGTATATATAGTTTTCGTACAACCCTTAGGATCGTTTCTTGAAACCCGAGCTTCGATCATGGCCGTACTCATCAAGCCCACTGAATTGTAAACCATGGGAGCCTCCAAACCAGCCCATAGATTGCCCAAAACCATATGCATAAGTGTGGAACAGCTGGATCAAGCTGGAAACATGTTTCTGATGTCTGGCACCTGCTTACAGATTGCAAGAAGGAGTCCATATGGTCCGTAAGGACCCTGCAGGTCAGCTAACTTTGTAAAATGGCAGAACAGGCCCCTGAGTCTCTGAACTTGATTTTTGATGCGTTTTGACACGTTTAAGCTCCGTTTGTGACACCCGGGTCACTGCGACCATCAAACAAACACCAAACCAATGAAATATTGTATTTCATACTTGGGATTTGTATAAATATGTGTATCTTTTGCACATATCAATTCTTGTTCGATTTCAAGCTTTAAATCGCTTTCTGAAAGGTTATACGCGCATTAATGCGTAAATATAACCAGTTTAATGCAAAGAACACTCTGGAATAGTGAAATAGGCTTAACATACCTTAAATAACCTTTACATAACTTAGAAATAAGTTTTGAGAGGTTCGGTGTGCTAAAATAAACTTTTGGGTCATTCAGGGACTAAAAGCGTCAAAAAGTGCATAAGTTTGCATTTTCACGCATAACTTACGTTCTGAATACATCCGGACATCCAAAAATTTATGTAAGCACTAAAATATTTTATTTTAGTGTTTGGCATGAGAAAATTTCATTCGTCGCTTAATTTGGATCGTTTTTGCGTTCGTTACGACTTCCGTCGTAATTAAGCGAATAACGCAACCGTACGACCAAAGGAACCGACATCCGAGATGTTTTTGAGCATATTTTAAGTTCCGTATACTTTAACTTTATTTTAGAGCCTTGAAATGGGGTGAACGGGGCTTAAAAGTGCCAAAAATCAAGTTTTACAAGTGCAGGGACCATTTTTGAAATTTCTGGCAGATTCAATGAACCTAGTCCATTTTGAAGTGTTGATGGTTTTAACCCATGGTTTTGCAAAACCATGGGCTGGTATTCAATGAACATAGTCCATATTAGGGGCTCCCATGGTTTTAGAAAACCATGGGCACACATGTAAGGTCCAGATCAAAGCTCAGTTTTCGATGAACGATATTAACGGTTCTTGAATTCCTATAAATACCCACCCTCACTTCCTCCCAAAGCACACTTGAATCTGATTTTGGCTCTCTAAGTTGAATTTTATGCTTCATACCTGAGAGTAAATCGGATCAAGAGCTTGCGGGGACCTTCTGTAAGTATTCTTTCGTTCTTTTCTTTCGTTTTTGTCGTTAAAGTCAAACTGCGTTTGACTTTCTGCTTTGACCAGTTTATGGTCAACGCGAAGTTCGTTTGAACTTCATAACGTGAGCGTAATCACGATGGTTATAGTCCCTAGTGACTATACCTACTGATTACCACGTTATCTAGGCTCAGTGACGAGTCGTAGTTTCGGCCAAAATGCGTTTTCTCGCGTATTTTGTAACCAAACTACTCTAGGATATCAAAACCGTTTGTTTTGATATCAAAACCTGTTTTCTAACTTAACTAAACATGTTCTATCATGTTTAGCTCATCATTTTTTTTAGATTAGTGCTTGTGTGGAGCCGAAAGTCAAGCGGACTAAACACCCGCTTAGACTTTCGAACACGACCCGTTTGGTCGATCATTAGGATCCGACCAAACATGTTAAGTGACCATAGTAGCGTAGGGAATAACCTTTCGAGGTTATACCTTATGGTCACTTAGGTTTGATTAGTCGCATGATAGGTAGTTTATATGCCTTAGGTAAATTACCAAAATGCCCTTTTTACGCAAAAATTCATTTTAAGCCTATGTAACATAATTTTTGATGTCTAAACTAATTTAGCAACAATATTAGACATGTTAAGGCATATTTTACTTATCATAGGGCTAGTTAGGCATTCCGAACGCGTTTTACGTGAACGACGCGTTAAAGTAGCATAAGCTACCTAAACGGGTCGTAATGGGTCGTAAGCACTTACGGTAGGTTTCACTGTAGTATGTAGGATTTGATAAACCATATTACATGAGTTTCCATGCTCATTTGGTTTATGAACCCTCATTCTATCCGATCCTCCGATTTAGGTCCGGTTTATTAACATAGTTACCTATATTAGGTGTGTTGATTTCCCGTGATCTCTAGCATTGCTTGGTTGTTACTCAAGGACTTCTAGGCAATCTCATGTGAGTACATAGACCCCTCTTTTACTGTTTTTCAAACGTTTTGGGGTGAAACACATGTGCCTACTTGTTACTTTCGTGCTTTCCTGCTTTCACATCATATACTTGCTATGTTCATTAGTACACTATTAGTACATGATTTACATTACATTGTTTCGCTATGTATGTTTACTTAGCATACTTAGTACATTGTTTTACTTTGCTTTTCTGCTATGTATGTTGACTGAGCATGCTAACACATTGATTTACATTACATTAGTTGCATATGTTTACTCAACATATGGACACATTGTTTTACATTACATTTTGTTGCATATGCTCATCCAGCATATGAACACATTATATTACATTTTGAACTGTTTGTAACTATTTGACTATGTGAACCGTTTGTAACTATTTGACTATGTGAACCGTTGTAACCATTTGATTATATGAACCGTTTGTAACTGTTGAACCATGTGAACCGTATTTGACCATACATAAACATTTCTACAATTGTTAAACATTACATTTTGGTGGTTGTTTGGGTAAGTGATTTAAGTAACGAGGCGACGTGTAATACGATAAAAACATGGTGGATACGCCGCTGGTACCTCCTATATATAAGTGCTTTTATGGTATTACATAACGTAGAGTTATTTAAACCATTTCAGTTTAGACATATTACATCTACAATACAATCTTCACATAAACATCGTTTGACAAATAACTTAACTTATACAAACCCATTTTACATGGTTATTCACTTAACCATACATTATTCTCTTATACATATACATATCATTTGGTTTATTTATCACTTTTCAAATGATTTATGAAAGGGAACACTCAACAAGATTCATGGCTACTTTTTATTAAACAGTTTCTTTAAACTCAAGTCATGAATCCTATTTTCACAAAACCTATGTATCTCACAGGCATTTTTATGCTGACGTACCTATTTTCACATGTGTTTTCAGGAGCTGTTGCATAGGATGATCGAGACACACTTAGGCAGACCTGTGCCTTAGTGACTTAAAACGAAGCAAGAACTAGTTAAATTATGTTATGTACCCTTTGTTTCTTGTTTAAGACAATGAAACTCTCTTGATTGATAAATAAAACGTAACTTTAATTACCATGGTTGTGAAACAATTAATTCTGTTACAACACTCCCCGACGTTTCCGCCATGTTTCGTTGTTTTACGTGGACGGGGTGTGACAGAAAAGTTGGTATCAGAGCCAATGGTTATAGGGAATTAGGTTATTAGTAATGCTTTGACCTAGACTATAACCTTCCTAGGACCCTAACGCGAGTTTACTTGCGTTTAGTCATAAAACAATACCGTTGCCTATCTTTAGGCAGCAACCACAACGAGAACATCAATTCCGAATCCGCTTTGAAAATTAATCATCTGTTTTTGGATGATTGATTACTAGGTTTTGAACCCTCTGTTGTAAGGTTTTGAACCCTCTGTTACAAGGTTTTGAGCCCCTTTGAGTTTTCAAAATCTCGTCAAAAGTTTTGGGTCCTAAATAGTGTGAACACGTGCAAACTGGAAGAGTGAATGCATGTACCCTGGGTTTTCTGTCTAAGGCTAGAGTGTTCGTACAAATCCACATAATCGGATCAGTCACTCTTACCTGGGAATTCTTTGTTGGAACTTTTGAGATCGTTCATACTTGTGCTGGATTAGTTTTATAGTGGTTTGTAGCTAATTTAATAGTATAGGGGCTTATTTTGTAATTCTATAGAAGTTGTAATCCTGACTTGGTGTAGTTAAGATTCCAGCAAATTTATAAATTTGCTGGCAAGTCAGGAACACTATATATAGCCCTTGTATTGTAACCACTTCAAGCTTTTGGCTCTCTTAATGAATATTGGTGTTATTTACATTCAATCATTCTTCTTGTGCTCTAATCTGATATCCAAGGTGCTTTACTGATTTACACTCTTGTTTGGATTGAATACAACACTTGTTGTATTCATTAATCCATTAGCTTCACCTTCTTCTTTGATTATTCTTAACTTTTCATAGTTCAAACACTTAATCAATAGGTGTTTTGGGCTAAAACAACCAACCACTGTGATCCGGATTGATATTGGGATCTACAATTTGGTATCAGAGCCTTAGTGCTCTTGGTTGTTGTGTTCTTGTTGAGATTTTTCATAGTTTTGAAGGTTTTTCAAAGTTTCTAGAGTTTCAAATATTCGGACTTAAAATGGACTGATTTGGTGTGTTTAATCGATAGGTTGTTGTTAATATATGATTAGGGAGTCATTTTGGACATTTTGATGCATCAAAACATGGTTTTTGAGCTGTTTTTGAGTCATTAGAGGGTTTTAGTTCGTTTTAAACCCTCTGTCCAGCGAATTTAGTTTGAATACAGCGAACAATTCTTGAAGACAGCGAAATAGTTTTTGAATATAGCGACGATATCTTTGCATACAGCGAATATAGCGAACATTTTTTGAATCTCATCGCATATTTATTAATTTCACCGACCACAACTCGAGCGAAATTAACGATTTACGGCGAAATAGTGCCAAGTGACCCTTATAGCGAAATTATCGAAGGCGACTTCGAGAACTGCGATATAGAACCACAGTGTTCTTATCACAGTATACGGCGAAATTAAGCCAAACTAACGTGTGTGTTATTTGTATCAGCGGATTTAGCTAGCTCGCTCGTGCAGGACCTCTCCGTGCATTGGCAAAGTAGGAGTTCAGCGAAGACATTATCGGCGAAATTATTTCCACAGAAGACTTGTCAGCAAAATTAACATCTGTTCATCTTACCTTTGTCAAAAACAAGTCAAGATGTCGTTGAATCAGCTAAGTCCAATTGCTCAAGCGGAACTTGAGACCGGAACCACTACTAGGCCACCAAAGTTGAAAGGGGCTGAAGACTTCAGCACTTGGAAGACTCGCATCCAGTCGTTCTTCGAATACACGGACTACAATCTGTGGGTCTCAGTCACCGCTGGACCCCACATTCCAACGGTTGTTCGAAATGACTTGGTAGTTGCTAACCCTGACCCCACAACCTTCACTGATGAAGACAAGGCCTTAATCCAACGCGATCGCCGTGCGCATGCAACCTTAACCATGGCTCTGTCAACTGATGACTGTAACATGTTTGAAGAACACCGAACTGCAAGTGCACTCTGGAATGCATTGATTGAGTATTATGAGGGAAATGAAGAGCTAATTGAAAGTAATAGAGGCATGGTGCAGAAGCAATACGACATGTTCTGTGGAGTTCGAGGAGAAAGTCTGTCCGATCACATCAGTCGCTTTCTGAATATGATGACCAAAATGAAGAAGGCAGGAAATCCTGTCATAAACCGTGCTGCTATCAACAAGCTGCTGGATTCACTCCCTAAGGACTGGAGTCTTCAATGCATGATGATCAAGAAGGATTTCCTCAACAATCTAAATCTTGTCACTCTGTCCGACTTGATCAACACCCTAAGAGCCTTCGAAATGGATGTCAACAAACGACAGATGAACACTGCTGGTTACCCACCAAAGTCAACTCAAACCTCTGCTGGAATGAAGAATGTGGCATTCCTTGCTTCAGGTGGCAACTGTCAACAAGCTTCTGACATGATCTATGCTAACGCTTCCGCAAGCGCATCAAAAGCTCCACAACTCAGTGAAAAGACTGTCACGGTTGGTGATACACAAGCGTTGAAAGTGTCTACTGAAAACGTGGCACTTTTCAACATGTTTCTAAGCAGCTATGAAGCTTTGATTTCAGGAGAGCTCAAGAAGGAAATGTTCACTACTGAAGACATGTATCAAGTCGATCCAGATGACATGGAGGAAATGGATCTGAAATGGCAGATGGCCATGATCACCTTAAGGTTGAAGAAATTTCAGGACAAGACCGGGAAACGTTTGGGTCTCGGAAAGGCTGGTTTTGATAAATCCAAACTAAGATGCTACAACTGTAAGAATCTGGGCCACTTCAAGCGTGACTGTCCCTTGTTGAAAGAAGGAAACATCGAATCAACTCCTGCTGTGAAACAAATCACCGTTGAAGAAAACAAGAACAATGCGTCTCCTAGCACGCCAAAAGCTTTAGTCGTCGAAGATTATGATTGGAGTGAAGAAATTGCTGAAGCTAAGGAGCAAGTCAACAAAGCTCTCATGGCAAAGATCTCAAGCGAGTTCTCTTCGAAGCAGTTTGAGAAACAGACAGCTGGAATTCCAAAAGGAGACAATACTGCTGACAAGGGTTTGAAAAGCATTCTCACCTCTCCGGAGCCTGAGAAAGAAAAGAAGTCTGAAGAAGCTAAGGAGCAGATTCCTAAGGATGCATCTGACCAGAAGAAAGACAAAGGAAAAGCCTCAGCCACAGCAATGAAAACTGAATCTTCCAAAGAAAAGGCTGACAAAGACTTGGTAAATAGTATTCCACATAACTTTAAAGTAAAGTTATGCTCACCAGCATGCGTTGATGTCGTGGCACATTACAAGTCTCTTAATCTAGAATTTGAGAGACAAAAAGACAAAGCCCTAAAAATGAATAATGAACTTAAACTGAACGAGGTCGCATATCAGAGAAAGTTGAATTCTACTTTAGCTGAGATGCAAACTCTAAAAGAATTTGTGATTAGAAAAGATTTTATCATTAACGATCTCACAGATAGACTAGAAAAGGCTTTGAATGAAAAGAATAAATTGCAAATTATCATTGATAAATGGAATGTCAGTCAAAAGGCCTTTACTGACATCAAAAACTGCCAACGACCAACGTATGTGAAAGACGGGATCGGGTATAAGGATAGGCAAGGGAATGAAAGAAAACTCTTTCTTCCACCACATAGCAAAAACTATGTGTCTATACCTACTCCTCATCCCGAAAACGATCTCATTGATGAAAAGGCCTCTGTAGAACAAAACGATTCTCGTGAAAACGAAACAACCGCTAACTTTTCTAAAAGTAATGCAGATCCAATTATGTGTAAAGAAGATGTGTACGATGAGGATGGAGACTGCGGCGGTTCAAAAATAGGAATAGGTTATTCAGGCGACAGTTATTCCACTGTTAACTGGTTCGTCTGGAACTGTTCTAAGGAAAACAATATTCGGGATGAATGTAATAATTTAACTAGGATGGATGACTGTAATGGCCTTGTGCCTAAATTTAAATCTTCGGATGACTGTAAGGGCCATGTGCCTACATTTGAGACCCGTGATCGTGAACATGCTATGTTTGAATGTCATGATTAAAATTCTGCATTTTATGATGATAAAGTTGTTTGTGAATCTCCTGTATTTGTGCCAGAATTGAAAAAGAATAGCTTTGGAAAATTCCTCACCGAGGAAATTCTATAATTTATTCCATCTCAAACAGGTGTAACAGATTCTGAAAAGAGAGTCACTGAAGATCAATACAACGAAGACTCAAGCACTGCTGTCCCAGAGAATGAAAAGAAGACTTCAAGTCCTGAGGATGAGCAAATATCAGAAACATCAAACGAAGGTCAAACAGCAGACAGTGAGACCACAAAATTTTCAAGTGAAGAAACCTTGAAAACCTTATGTGTAGATCAAACAACAAATGATGAAAGCTCCGAAAGTTCAAGTGTTGAAGACCAAGATTCAGAAAGCTCAAGCGAAGATCAAAGCTGCAATGATTCAAGTTACGAAGCAAGTGAAGAGCAAGAGTCAAGTGAATACCAAGTGTCTGAAAGTTCATCTAATTCCGACAATGATGAAGAATGTTCAGAAGATGAAAGCAGAGTTGACAAGAAAATGAAGAAAGCAGAAAGCTCAAGACACTCATCACATACATCATCTTCTAACACCAAAAGACCCAGACATAAAAGATGTTTTCGCTGTGGTCATTTAGGACATACAGCGAAACATTGTAAAAGCAAGAATTTTTCTAAACCAGAATATGATTTTGTTAAGAATCTCACAGATCAACTAGATTATCTCAAGAAATCTGTTAAAAATCTGGTTAATTCAACTGCTTATTCTTGGAAGCAAAAAGAGGACATCGTGGCACAAAACCACGATAGATCCAAAGTAAAGCAAATCTGGGTTCCCAAATCAATCTAATTTGTATATATTCTTGTATTTCAGCATAAACTCCAAAAATGGCTTCGAATGCTCATGGAGTATATCTGGCACGTCGACAGCGGATGTTCAAGACACATGACAGGATTAAAGGAGCTTCTAAAGAATTTTCGTTTTATTGATGGTGATTTCGTGTCATTTGCTGGAGACGAGAAGGGAGGGAAGATCGTTGGAATAGGAGATGTGGTCTCTGAAGCTCTCACGCTGGAAAACGTCAACTATGTTCCAGAATTGTGCTACAATCTCATGAGCGTATCACAAGTCTGTGATAAAGGAATATCAGTGCTTTTCAATGACATGGAATGCTTGTTTCTCAAGCCTGGATATGTCGTTCCTGCAGAAATGATCATGCTCACTGCTCCAAGACAAAACAATACATACGTGCTCAATATGAAAAATGCCAAGACAAATGACAACTTGACGTGCTTGATTTCAAAGGCTTTAGAATCGGAGTCACTGCTTTGGCACAGGCGATTGGGGCATGTAAATTTCAAAAATATGAACAAACTCTCTAAGTTAAACTTAGTAAGAGGCCTTCCGATAAAAGAATTTCCTTTTTCCAAAAATGTATAGCATGCGCCCAAGGAAAGCAACACAAGAAATCGCACAAGTCCAAAGCAGTGAACACGATTACGGCGCCTCTTCAGTTGTTGCATATGGATCTTTTTGGTCCAATTAGTGTTAAAAGTCTTGCTAAAAGCTCTTATTGTTTGGTGATTACAGATGATTTCTCTCGTTTTTCATGGGTTTATTTTCTTGAGGCAAAAAGTGAGACAGCGGAAATTCTCAAGGCATTCATTCCCTTGATTGAAAACGTGACCAAATTAAAAGTGAAGTCAATCAGAAGTGATAATGGTTCTGAATTCAAAAATCAAACTTTCATATCCTTCTGTGCAGAAAAGGGAATTCATCTCCAATACAGTGCAGCCAGAACTCCTCAACAAAATGGGGTTGCTGAACGCAAGAACAGAACATTGATTGAGGCCGCAAGGACCATGCTGGTGGATTCAAAGCTTCCAATCATCTTCTGGGCAGAAGCAGTTAACACAGCATGCTACATTCTGAACAGGGTTCTCATTGTAAAACCACACGGAAAAACAGTGTATGAACTTCTCTTCAAAAGAAAGCCGCTTATTGATTTCTTCAGACCATTTGGATGTTCTTGCACTCTTCTAAACACTCAAGAGAATCTCATCAAGTTCGAAGAAGTGGGTGATATCTGCTACTTCATGGGATATTCATCCACTCAGAAAGCCTACAGATTCTACAACAAAAGAACAAAGATGGTGATTGAGTCGTACTACGTTGACTTTCAAGAAGGAAACTACACTAACACTGGAAGTACTCCTGACTGGTTTTATGATGTGGGTGTGATCTTCAACACCTTTGAAATTCCTGAAGATGTTCCAGAAGCAGAACCTGCAGAAGTCGCTCAAGTTGAACCTCTGTTTGATACTTCAGATATTGGTTTGACTCCGTTCACTACCCATTTCACTCCATTCTCTGCTAATCCACTTCTCTCTGTGGATGAAGCAACTGGTGACACTTCGTCTGAGAACACCCCAGAAAACGGTGCTTCTTCTTCACAGGAGAATGTGGATGAACCAACTCAAGAAGATGACCCTCCAGTCATTTACGTGGACGAACACTTCACCAACCTTCCGCAGCAGATTGAGTCTCAGACAAACGCAGGGTACAAGACAAATCAAAATCATCCTCTAGAAAATGTCACAGGTGCAATCGAAGAAGGAGTGGTACACGAGGTCAGTCATCAAGCATCAACAAAGGTCTCTATGCAGCTTTTCTATCACAATCCGTGCCATGGGACATTGAAGATGCGATTCTAGATTCCAGCTGGGTTCAGGCAATGCAGGAAGAATTATCTCAATTTCGCAAACTCAAGGTCTGGGAGTTAGTAGATCTACCTGAGGGAAAGTTTCCGATTGGTACCAAGTGGGTCTTTCGAAACAAGATGGATGATCGTGGAGTAGTAATCAAGAACAAGGCCAGACTAGTGGTGCAGGGTTTTCGTCAGGAGGAAGGAATTGATTACGAAGAGGTTTTCGCTCCAGTTGCAAGATTGGAGGCCATCAGAATATTCCTAGCTTACGCGTCATACAGAAATTTCAAAGTTTTTCAGATGGATGTAAAGAGTGCTTTTCTGTATGGGAAGGTAAAGGAAGAGGTCTACGTGTGTCAGCCTCCGGGTTTCGAAGATCCTCACTTTCCAGGTCACTACTACAAGTTGGACAAAGCCCTCTATGGTCTTCACTAAGCTCCACGTGCGTGGTACGAGACTTTGTCAACTTATCTTTTGAAGTGTGGATACACCAGAGGAACGATCGACATGACTCTCTTCACCAAAAGAGTCGGAGAAGACGTAATGCTGGTTCAGATTTATGTGGACGATATCATCTTCGGGTCAACCAACGAAGAACTGTGTAGAGAATTCTAGTCTGTCATGAAGGCACAGTTTGAAATGAGCATGATGGGAGAGCTAACATTCTTCTTAGGACTAGAAGTGAAGCAGAAGGAAGACGGGATTCTTATTCATCAGGCCAAGTATATTCGGGATATTCTCGCAAAATACAACATGAACGACTGCAAAGTTGCAAGTACTCCATTTGCTTCTCAGACGGAGCTTACTCTAGATCCTCAAGGAAAACCTGTAAACAAGTCCTTCTATCGCTCGATGATCGGATCTCTGATGTACTTAACGGCTAGCAGGCCTGACATCATGTGGGCTGTCTGTCTCTGTGCTCGCTTTCAGACTAATCCCAAGGAATCTCATGAAACCGCTGTAAAGCGCGTCTTCCGATATCTTAAAGGAACTCCGAAACTAGGTCTTTGGTATCCTAAAGATAGTAATTTTGATCTTATTGCTTATTCTGACAGTGATCATGCAGGTTGTAAAGTAGAGCGCAGGTCTGTCTCAGGAGGATGTCAATTCTTGGGAAATCGTCTGATCTCATGGCAAAGCAAGAAACAGACAACTGTGTCCACCTCCACCGCTCAAGCAGAATACACCGCGGCCTACAGTTGCTGTTCACAAGTTCTCTGGATACAAAATCAGTTGTTGGATTATGGAATCAACATCATGAAGACTCCTATATTCATCGACAATGAGGCATGCCTGGGAATTGTGAAGAATCCCATCCACCACTCCAGAACGAAGCATATCGAAATTCGTATTCACGCAATTCGAGATGCGTACGAGAAAGGATACATTCAAGTGGTACCAGTGGATACAACCCAGCAACGGGCCGACATTTTCACTAAAGCTTTCGATAAAACTCGATTCAACCAGCTGGTAACCTGGTTGGAAATGGTTAATTTCCTTGAATGGAAATGAATCTTGTGTCCAAAAGCTTTCGTAAATACTCTATCTTTTGTCCATAGTTTTTCCTAAAAAAAAAAAAACAAAAAAACAAAAAACGTTTGTTAAAAGTAAAACAAGTATCGTAAAGCGTTGCCCTCCAAAAAGATTTTCTGATTCTTAAAATTTCATTTTCGGGCAATTGGACTTTCGAAAATAAAGATTTTAGGGGGGATATTCCAGAAAATCAAAATGAGATGCTTGTTTCTGACTCCTGTTAGAGGAAATGATAGAAAATTGCTAACACTTTGCCATTTCTTTTAAAAAAGAAAACAAAACAAAAAGAAATCGGGGTACTAAGCAACGACGTGTCGGTAGATTCAGCAACACCGACAAGTAAACTGTTGTTAGAGAGCAAAACATAACATCTACACAAGGATTCTAGCTTCTCTCAGGCATTACGCATCTTGTGGGTAACACGTTGCGGCATATGGCTTAATGGTCTTAAATCTTGTGTTGATAGATTGCCAAAGTCTGAGATCTCGGGTCTTTATATTGGTTCTCATTCGGGGGGTATCATAGTTGGTCTTCTGCTGCATCCAGATAAATGCTGACCTAGAACTTCTATGATATCCCTTCATAATAAGCGCCTTAAAAAAATAAATAAAAAAAGGCCAAACCCTTTCATAATAAGTGCCATTTGTGGCCAAAACCTTTTGATGGATTAGTTTCGGTCTCTCTGCTGTACGAAAGTACTGACCTGTTCACCGAACTATCTGTCTCGCCCTCGATAGTTCTTGGAATCTCTGTTGTACGAAAGTACAGATCTGATCTCCGTTCTATCGTTGAAATGAATAGATCCAATATACTCACCTGTTATGAAGAACCTTTGTGCATACCTTGATCGCGGGGGTATGTCCTGACGTGGGACTCACGGGCGTAATGTTTCTATTCTCAATAGCTTGTGTGGGGGCCATAGAAGTCTTGTCAATATTACCGAAAACATGATAAAAGCGCTCTCCGAAGGCATGTTGAAAGAAGGATGCATGTATTTAAGCGGACAAACATACTGGCAGTTTTTCTTGTGCCCGGGTTAGTAAATTTTAATAATTATAATAAATAAGGATTTGGCAAGTGTTGGCGATATGATCCTCTGCAGGCAAGTCAACGAGCGTCGAAGGTCTCAAGAAAATCCGCATCAAATGGAACCTCCCAGTGCTGAAAATTCAATGTTCGGAGTCTAAATGGTCCAAATTTTCTTTATTGTGTAAATATTTGATAAACTTTATTGTTTTAAACAAAACTGGGCACATTTTTTGAGAAAGTTTGAAATTTACGAGCGAAATTAAAATTGTTTTGAAAACATACCAATGGCGGCGAAGATAAGATACCAGCGAAATTATTATTTCGCTGGTTATCAAATTTTCGATATAAATATCTTGTAACCGTCATTTTTCAAAATTTTCACAAATCATTTCATCATCTTCTTCGCTTATCACCGGACATACTCTCTAAACCAACACAAGATTCATTTTCGTTCAAAGATCATCATGTAAAACTCCGACTTTATCATCACATACAATCATCGAAATCATCGGTTCACATTCTCGGTTAACTGTGTATTGTTTAAATCTCCATTGTTGTTCTATGTGTTCTTAAAACCTAAGATTATGAATCTGAAATCTCTAGGGTTTGTTATAAATGCTTTTAAACCGGTGGAACCAAGATTTCGAAATGCTATTTCATGTTTGTTTTGGTCTGAGATCTTTGTTCGAACAAATCAAGAAATCAGTTAGGGTTTAAAGAGGGTTATTCAAGAAATTTTTTATGCTAGCGAATTACCGATGAACACAGCGAAGTCAGCGAATTTAACATAAAATCAGGGAATGTTAAAAGTCTCGAACGTGAGTTCGATCCATGTACGAGACTCTATCATCGCTGAGTTCGCTATCGATATCCGGCCCGGCAGCGAAGACAACCACCGACCTGGCAGCGATTTTATTTCTTTAATTTTAATTTAATTTGTTGTGTAAATATTGTAAATATCCTTGTAAATTTTGCTTTTATTCAAAAATTTTCTTGTAAATATCTGTTTCTATCTCAACATTTCTCTCACTTGGCTCGTTTGGTGTTTCAGAAGCAAGATGGTGAAAATTATTGATTGGGATACTACGTCAAAGCACAACCAGAGTATCAATCTCGATCAAACACCACATGATTTTCAGGATGCAGCGAGATGGATTCGATCTAGCAGAATCGGTTTCGCAGTTGAAACAGTAGTTCCCGTTTATCGCATCCACATTCAAGAGTTATGGGAACATGCGAAGCCTGAAACTATAAACAACAAGAGAGGGATTTCTTCAACTGTTCGTAACAAACGTATAGAAGTTACTAAAGATAGGATTCGCAAAGTGTTGAAACTGAAAGACAACGCGCAAGATCCAATCTCTTTAAGCAAGGATGATGTGTTGGACGGATTTCGTGGAATGGGATACGTAGGAGACTTTCGTCTAAAGAAGGAGATTAAGAGAAGTGGGCTCACAAGGGACTGGAGATTTATAGTTCACGTTATTGCTATGTGCCTAGCTCATAGAAAGGGTGGATTTGATGGACTGAACCTAGAATGGTCGGCGGCCAAGTTAAACCTGTGTTTGAATCATAAATTCAACATCTCCGGTCTTAACTTCAACTATTTGCTAGAGAATGTGAGTGAGAAAACTTGGGCAATGTATCCTCGTTTCATCCAGATGCTGATAAACGATCAATATGAAAACCCACCGAATGATGGAAATCTGTACACCTTCCATGTCCCAACAAGTCGTCAGTACACGGAGATTAAGACTAATGAATGGGTGATGTTACACGATTGGATGTATGCAGCCGAGGGATTGCCTTTAGTCAAAGAAGCTTACATAAAATATAGAGAGGCACTCCGAGAGAAGCAACAAAGGAATGAACAAGCTGAAGCAGAGGCTGCTGAAAAGGAAGAACGATCAAAGGGTAAAAGAAAAGGAAAGGAAATTGCTAAAGATGAGCCTCCCAAAAAGAAAAAGGCCTCTGAAAACCCAGAAAGATTCATGGGTGCAAGCTTTAGAGTGGCTGAATCTGAAGAACATCGTCAACACATCAAAGATATGAAAGAGATTCACGCGTTGCAGGAAAAAGAAAAGAGAGAGAAGAGACTCAAGACACAAGAGATGTCATCATCTGAAAGGCCAGAAGTTATTCCAGAAGAAGTACAGTCTCTAAATGACTTCGTTGATACTTTAATAGTAGATCCTGATGAAGCCTCAGCGAGCAAGAAAAAGACAGATGAAAGATCTTCCAAAGTATCTCCTGTAAAGCCAACGAGGTTTTCAAAGCCACCAGTCCCACCACAAAGGGTTCGTCCCTTTCAAGAGCTTTACGATAAACTCCTTAAAAACACCAATCCATCTGTGGCCAAGGAAATCTGTCTTCTCAAAAACCAAGTAAATGACACAAACATCCTGAGAGAGAAGATTAAAGATCAGCGTAAGAAGAACAAAGAGATGAACGCCTATATGGCCAAGCAATCAAAGTTTATCAGATTCCAGCAGATGGGGTTAGAGAAATTGTATAGAATGATGAGAAGTATGTGCGAGCAGATGAAAATAAAGCCCATGTTCTCCTTTGATGAAATCTTCGACTTTGAAACTTTCATAGAAGAAGAAACTGCCCGAAAAGAAAAAGAAGCTGAAGCTATGTGACACCTGTGTCACTGCGACCATCAAACAAATGCCAAACCAATGAAATATTGTATTTCATACTTGGGATTTGTAAAATTATGTGTATCGTTTGCACATATCATTTCTTGTTCGATTTCAAGCTTTAAATCGCTTTCAGGGACTAAATTTGACAAACTGCGAAAGTCTGCCAATTTGAACTGTAACAGACTCTCCGGAACATGGCCATAAGTTAAACATACGATAAATATCCTTTACATAGCTTAGAAATAGGCTTTGAGGTGTTTGGTATGCTAAAATAAACTTTTGGGTCATTCAGGGACTAAAAGTGTCAAAAAGTGCACAAGTTTGCACTTTCGCGCATAACTTACGTTCTGAATACATCCGGACATCCAAAAATTTATGTAAGCACTAAAATATTTTATTTTAGTGTTTGGCATGAGAAAAATCCATTCGTTGCGTCATTTGGATCGTTTTTCGCACTTATGCGCATTCCATCGTAATTAACCGAACATCGCAACCGTACGGCTAAACGAACTGACATCCGAGATATTTTTGAACATGTTTTAAGTTCCCTATACTTTAACTTCATTTTTGAGCTTTGAAATGGGGTTAACGGGCCTTAAACGTGTCGAAAATGACCTTATTGCATAACAGGGACTGAAATGGTAAATCTGCCATTTTACATGCTTACGATGCGCAGGGGTTTTTCCCCTACGATGCGCAAGCCTTGGTCAGATGCAGCAACTCGATTTTCAGCAGCTGTTAGCAGCCTTTAACCCTTCCAAAAGCCAAGTACAAGTGTCAAAACCCTATGGTGAGTGCCAATGAGCCACCACAACTTCCCGACAAGTGTACGGGCTAGATCTTTCCCTCTTCTCCAAGAAACGATCCTAACGGTGGACCGAAAACTATAAATACCCAACCCATTTCACTTCATTTCTCACAAGAATCTGATCATTTGTGCTCTAAGTTGAAACCTTTGTTTCATACCTGAGCTATTTTGATCTAGATTAGCATTCGGGGACCCTTCGTTCTTTTATTGCTTTTCGAGTCCGAAAGTCAAACTTTGTTTGACTTTCTGCATTGACCAGTTTATGGTCGATGCGAAGTTCGTTTGAACTTCATAACGTGAGCGTGATCACGATGGTTATAGTCCCTAGTGACTATACCTACTGATTACCACGTTATCTAGGCTCAGTGACGAGCCGTAGTTTCGGTCAGAATACGTATTCTTGCGTATTTTGTAACCAAACTACTTAAGGGTATCAAAACCGTTTGTTTTGATACCAAACCTATTTTCTAAACTTAGTTAAGCATGTTTTAGCATGCTTAGCTCGTCACTTTTAGTTTAGTGTTATATAGGGTCGTAAGGTAAGCGATCTAAACAATCGCTTATACTTTCGAACCCGACCCATTTGGTCGATCTTTAGGATCCGACCAAACACGTTAGGTGACCATAGTATATAGGGAATAACCTTCCGAGTTTATACCTTATGGTCACAACGTTTAGTTAGTTGTATGATAGGTAGTTTATATGCCTTAGGTAAATTACCAAAATACCCCTTTAATGCCAAAATTCATTTTAAACATATGTAACATAACTTTTGACATCTAAACTGATTTGACAACCATATTAGACATGTTAAGGCATATATTACTTGTCATAGGACTAGTTAGGCGGTCCGAACGCGTTTCACACGAACGACGCGTTAAAGTAGCATAAGCTACCTAAACGGGTCATAATGGGTCGAAAGCACTTAGGTTAGGTTTCATTTAGTATGTAGGCTTTGTTAAACCATATGACACGAGTCTCTATACTCGTTTGGTTTACGAACCCTCATTCTATCCGATCTTCCGATTTAGGTCCGGTTTATTAACATAGTTACCTATATTAGGTGCCGTTTGATATCCGCGATCTCTAGCATTGTTTGGTTGTTACTCAAGGACTACTAAGCAATCTCAAGTGAGTACATAGACCCCTCTTTTACTGTTTTCCAAACATTTTGGGGTGGAACACATGTGCCTACTTGTTACTTTCGTGCTTCCCTGTTTTCACATCATATACTTGCTATGTTCATTAGTACATTTGTTTCACGTCACATGCTATGTATGTCCATTTGTTACATACTTAGTACAGTTGTTTTCATCACATGCTTACATTTTGGTATGACATTTGGTTTGTTTCAATGGAACAATACATTCATTAACAATAGCTACGCCGTTCGTTAGTAGGTGGTGGTACCATAGGAATTGACAACTCCCGTTCCTGAAATCCTGGGTTTGTTTGGATTGGAAGGAATGACCGAATTCGATATACATAACTTAGATAAACCTTTAATTTGTTTAAGGGTTTATCGCCATAGTCTCAAGGCTTGGATGTATGCATTTTCACAACACCGCATAGATGTTTATATCAGTATAGCATGCTTTTGTTCCACAAAACATAGCTTTGATTTAAACCATGTTTTACTTCAATACTTTGTTTTTGTGCATATGGTTTAGTTGATATATTTCACTAGCCATACATATCATTTTGGTTACACATTACATGATTTACATTTGACACATAAATACTTTTGACATTGGTTATACATTATATGATTTACATCTTGACATAAACATTTTAACATATTATTTCAATACATTTGGAAGTTGGTTTAAACATAGACATCTTACATTGTTTGGTTTGGTTTGAGTAAGTGATTAAGTAACGAGGCGTGTGTAATAGGATACAAGCATGGTGGATACGCCGCTGGTACTTCCTATATATAAATGTTTGTATGGTATTACATATCGTAGCGTTATTTGAATCATTTCAATTTGAGACATATAACATTTTATACAAATAACATACTTTTCACAAGACATTGTTTTACAAACAACTTATCTTATACAAACTCATTTTACATGGTTATTCATTTAACCTTACATTTATTTATACATATCATCTGATCTTATCGTTTTCCAAATGATTTACAAGACAAAGCAAATTACAAGGTTCATGACTAAACATTTTCTCAAACGTAAGTCATGAATCCTATTTTCACAAAACCTATGTATCTCACAGGCATTTTTATGCTGACGTACCTATTTTCACATGTGTTTTCAGGAGATGATGCATAGGACTTATCAAGACATACTTAGGCGGACCTGTGCCTTAGCGACTTAAAACGAGACAAGAACTAGTTAATTTATGTTATGTACCCTTTGTTTCTTGTTTAAACCATGTAAACTCTCATGTTTGATTAATAAAATGAAACTTTAATTGCCATGGATTTGAAACGATTAATTCTGTTACAACACTCCCCGACGTTTCCGCCACGTTTTGTATGTTCTACGTGGTCGGGGTGTGACAGAAAAGATGGTAACAGAGCCAATGGTTATAGGGAATTAGGTTATTAGTAATGCTTTGACCTAGTCTATAACCTTCTTAGGACCCTAACGCGAGTTTACTTGTGTTTAGTCATAAAACAATAACGTCACCTATCCTTAGGCGACGACCACAACAAGAACATAAATTTCAAAACCGCTTTGAAAACTAATCATCTCTTCTAGGATGATTGATTACTAGGTTTTGAACCCTCTATTGTAAGGTTTTGAACTCTCTATTATATGGTTTTGAACCCCTTTGAGTTTTCAGAACCTTGTCAAGGTTTTGGGTTTTAAATAATGTGAACACGTGCAAACTGGAAGGGTGAATGCCTGTATTCTGGGTTTTCTGTCTAGGCAAGCACTTCGTATACATCTCATCAGACGCGAGACCAGTTGTGCTTACCTGGGAATTCTTGGGATGAGTGTTCACTTATAGGCGAGCATGTCTTCGCGATACATTATTTTTGACCTATTTACTTTGAGTAATCACCGAGGTCGTTTGTTGCTTTGTAGTAACAAACAAATGACCACTATCCTTGCTTTCATCAGATTTGTTTCATCTCATTCTTTTCGTCTAATTCTCTCACTCGTTTCCTTTCATGTTTCCTCTTTTAGAATGCCTCCACGACGCGAAAATCCGATATCTATTGATGATCTGGCAGCTGTCATTACACAGCAAATAACTGCTGCAATCCCGACCATCGTTGCCCAATGTCACCAAGCTATCAACAACAATAATGCCCTCTGCAACTTCAAGACGTTCAACTCGGCCAAGCCATCAAAGTTTTCTGGGTCTCAAGGAGCGACTGCACTTCTGCAATGGTTCGAGAGTCTAGGGAGCACCTTCAGGCATGTTCAATGTCCAAACGAGTGAAAGGTAGATTTCGCATCTAGTGTCTTTGAGAAACGAGCTTTGACATGGTGGAACGGTGTGGTGAGAGATAGGGGTGCCGAAGTGGCACTGGCCCAAACTTGGGAAGAACTTCGAGCACTGATGATGAAGGAATTCTGTCCTCGTCACGAGATCAGGGCATTGGAAAGGGAATTCGATGATCTTAAGCAAGACAACGGTGAACATCGAGCATACACTGATCGATATGAGGAGCTGAGCCTGTTGTGTCCTACCATGGTTACGCCTTTGGATAAGGCAATCGAAAAATACATTGATGGTCTTCCTGACTCAGTTCAAGACATTGTTACTGGTAGTAACCCCACTACGGTTAGGCAGGCCATTGAGCTATCTGCAACCTTGACTGAATCTCAGACCAGGAAACGTAAGCTTTTTCGAAAGGGTGACAAGAAATCGGTCCAGGAATCGAAACCAATCGAGGAATCAAAGATCATGGATGAACCGACTGGATCCCTTAAGAAGTCAAAGAAGCGAAAGGCTTCTCAGAACTTTGCCATGGTTACTCACAATGATCAAGCCGTCCCCAACCAACCAGCTCAACCCCGTACTAGGAGGCCATACAATGGAACTTCACCCTTGTGCAACCAATGTGGCCTACATCATCATGCCAGTGTGAAGTACCGCGAATGCCAAATTTGTGGATGTAAAGGTCATACGGCAAAAGTTTACGTAGCAGCAGTTGCACCAAATCAAGCTAACAACAAACCTGCTCGAGCTCGCTTTCCACCAGGTTCTTGCTACAAGTGTGGCGAGATGGGACATTTCCGAAGAAATTACCCAAAGCTTGCTAATGCTAATCCAGCACAGAGATGAGCATCTGACCGACTAGAAGACAACACTCTTTATAAATAATCACATCTTATGTATTATTTTCTTTTGTTGTCAAGGTCCATGAAACAGTTGTTAACATTGTTTATAAATAAATCTTTTATTTACATTGCAATATATTTATGTGATTGTATGTATAAACAACATATCCCCTACAATACCGACAATCAAGGAATCATATTCCTTGAAAAGCAAACTATTCCCAAAATTCTTCCATTTTACAATCTCTTGCGTTTTCCACAAAGATCCTAAGTACCCGTCTCTTGCAAAGAAACGAAGTACAAGGTGCAAGTAATAATTCTGTACGAATACCCCAAGTACCACTATAAATTCTTAATAGGGTACCCAAGGGTATTTCCGTATGTCCTAAATTATTGTGTACCTTAATTCGAATATTGCGTTTTCCTGAAAACAAAAATCGAATTTTTGGTAGATCATCCTATCTTCATGGATGGATTCTTGAAATGATTAAAGTGCCAAATGAAATACACGAATTGGATTCCGGGTGTGCTTTTGGTATCCGTGTCCAAAGATAACAAATTAATAACCAAGTTAAACAACTATGTGATTATGTGTTTCCTTTTATGTTTTTGTGTAATCCAAGTTTTTGTTATCCAAATCCTCGTAGAATCTTCCATATCTTCGTATAAGGGATTCATAGTAGGATATCCAAAGGTACTATATTAAATCCTCAATGAGCTTTTACGTAATAGTAAAGACCCTTGGATTATATTGTACTATTCCATAATTAGATCCCTAGAGTGGTCTAGTTAAACAGATTGATCCAAAAATCTGGTTAGGAATATCATGTGATGAGATAGCTGAAAGGACTCCTTGGTGGCCTAATTAAAAGGATCAATTGTCGATCTAATTAAAAGGACCCTATGGTAGTCTAGTCACACTCATCACAGGTTTGATTTTCCTCCCCTAAAACATTTCAAGACAAACTGTGCGGACTATGCAAGGAATTACGTAATTATGGATGCATACATAATTATGGAATTCAGGGCACAGAAACCACAGCAAGTTTTGTCATGTATCTGGAGTTAACCATGTTCATTTTTGTTTCTGAAGAAATGGTGAAAAATGACTCATTGTGTTCATTTTTGTTTCTGAAGAAATGGTGAAAAATGACTCATTCTGTTCATTTTTGTTTCTGAAGATGTTGTGAAAAATGACTCATTCTGTTCATTTTTGTTTCTGAAGAAATGGTGAAAAATGACTCATTCTATTCATTTTTGTTTCTGAAGATGTTGTGAAAAATGACTCATTCTGTTCATTTTTGTTTCTGAAGAAATGGTGAAAAATGACTCATTCTGTTCATTTTTGTTTCTGAAGATGTTGTGAAAATGACTCATTATGTTCATTTTTATTTCTGAAGATGTTGTGAAAAATGACTCATTCTGTTCATTTTTGTTTCTGAAGATGTGGTGAAAAATGACTCATTCTGTTCATTTTTGTTTCTGAAGATGTTGTGAAAAATGACTCATTCTGTTCATTTTTGTTTCTGAAGAAATGGTGAAAAATGACTCATTCTGTTCATTTTTGTTTCTGAAGATGTTGTGAAAAATGACTCATTCTGTTCATTTTTGTTTCTGAAGATGTTGTGAAAAATGACTCATTCTGTTCATTTTTGTTTCTGAAGATGTTGTGGAAAATGACTCATTCTGTTCATTTTCGTTTCTGAAGAGGTTGTGAAAAATGACTCATTCTGTTTATTTTTGTTTCTGAAGATGTTGTGGAAAATGACTCATTCTGTTCATTTTCGTTCCTGAAGAAATCGTGGAAATGACTCGTTCCGTTCATTTTCGTTTCTAAAGAAATCGTGGAAAATGACTCGTTTCATTCATTTTCGTTAACTCATTTCCGTTCATTTTCGTTGCTGAAGAATATCCATCGAGGGAAATGAATATCCTTGTTTATTCCTTCATGTTTCATTTTCTAAAGAATGCCTGTTGAAAATAACTCCGTTTATTTTTCCTTTCTGAAAAATGTCCGTTAAAGAGAAATTATAGGATTATGCCTTACATATCTCTGGTGGTTTTTTGACACAAAGTCACAAATAGACTCCTACGAATAAATTTCGGGACGAAATTTCCTAAAGTAGGGGAGACTGTGACACCTGTGTCACTGCGACCATCAAACAAATGCCAAACCAATGAAATATTGTATTTCATACTTGGGATTTGTAAAAAAATGTGTATCGTTTGCACATATCATTTCTTGTTCGATTTCAAGCTTTAAATCGCTTTCAGGGACTAAATTTGACAAACTGTGAAAGTATGCCAATTTGAACTGTAACAGACTCTCCGGAACATGGCCATAAGTTAAACATACCATAAATATCCTTTACATAGCTTAGAAATAGGCTTTGGGGTGTTTGGTATGCTAAAATAAACTTTTGGGTCATTCAGGGACTAAAAGTGTCAAAAAGTGCACAAGTTTGCACTTTCGCGCATAACTTACGTTCTGAATACATCCGGACATCCAAAAATTTATGTAAGCACTACAATATTTTATTTTAGTGTTTGGCATGAGAAAAATTCATTCGTTGCGTCATTTGGATCGTTTTTCGCGCTTATGCGCATTCCATCGTAATTAACCGAACATCGCAACCGTACGGCTAAACGAACTAACATCCGAGATATTTTTGAACATGTTTTAAGTTCCCTATACTTTAACTTCATTTTTGAGCTTTGAAATGGGGTTAACGGGCCTTAAACGTGTCGAAAATGACCTTATTGCATAACAGGGACTGAAATGGTAAATCTGCCATTTTACATGCTTACGATGCGCAGGGGTTTTTCCCCTATGATGCGCAAGCCTTGGTCAGATGCAGCAACTCAATTTTCAGCAGCTGTTAGCAGCCTTTAACCCTTCCAAAAGCCAAGTACAAGTGTCAAAACCCTATGGTGAGTGCCAATGAGCCACCATAACTTTCCGACAAGTGTACGGGCTAGATCTTTCCCTCTTCTCCAAGAAACGATCCTAACGGTGGACCGAAAACTATAAATACCCAACCCATTTCACTTCATTTCTCACAAGAATCTGATCATTTGTGCTCTAAGTTGAAACCTTTGTTTCATACCTGAGCTATTTTGATCTAGATTAGCATTCGGGGACCCTTCGTAAGTGTTCCTTCGTTCTTTTATTGCTTTTCGAGTCCGAAAGTCAAACTTTGTTTGACTTTCTGCATTGACCAGTTTATGGTCGATGCGAAGTTCGTTTGAACTTCATAACGTGAGCGTGATCACGATGGTTATAGTCCCTAGTGACTATACCTACTGATTACCACGTTATCTAGGCTCAGTGACGAGCTGTAGTTTCGGTCAGAATACGTATTCTTGCGTATTTTGTAACCAAACTACTTAAGGGTATCAAAACCGTTTGTTTTGATACTAAACCTGTTTTCTAAACTTAGTTAAGCATGTTTTAGCATGCTTAGCTCGTTACTTTTAGTTTAGTGTTATATAGGGTCGTAAGGTAAGCGATCTAAACAATCGCTTATACTTTCGAACCCGACCCATTTGGTCGATCTTTAGGATCCGACCAAACACGTTAGGTGACCATAGTATATAGGGAATAACCTTCCGAGGTTATACCTTATGGTCACGACGTTTAGTTAGTTGTATGATAGGTAGTTTATATGCCTTAGGTAAATTACCAAAATACCCCTTTAATGCCAAAATTCATTTTAAACATATGTAACATAACTTTTGACATCTAAACTGATTTGACAACCATATTAGACATGTTAAGGCATATATTACTTGTCATAGGACTAGTTAGGCGGTCCGAACGCGTTTCACGCGAACGACGCGTTAAAGTAGCATAAGCTACCTAAACGGGTCGTAATGGGTCGAAAGCACTTAGGTTAGGTTTCATTTAGTATGTAGGCTTTGTTAAACCATATGACATGAGTCTCTATACTCGTTTGGTTTACGAACCCTCATTCTATCCGATCTTCCGATTTAGGTCCGGTTTATTAACATAGTTACCTATATTAGGTGCCGTTTGATATCCGCGATCTCTAGCATTGTTTGGTTGTTACTCAAGGACTACTAAGCAATCTCAAGTGAGTACATAGACCCCTCTTTTACTGTTTTCCAAACATTTTGGGGTGGAACACATGTGCCTACTTGTTACTTTCGTGCTTCCCTGTTTTCACATCATATACTTGCTATGTTCATTAGTACATTTGTTTCACGTCACATGCTATGTATGTCCATTTGTTACATACTTAGTACAGTTGTTTTCATCACATGCTTACATTTTGGTATGACATTTGGTTTGTTTCAATGGAACAATACATTCATTAACAATAGCTACACCGTTCGTTAGTAGGTAGTGGTACCATAGGAATTGACAACTCCCGTTCCTGAAATCCTGGGTTTGTTTGGATTGGAAGGAATGACCGAATTCGATATACATAACTTAGATAAACCTTTAATTTGTTTAAGGGTTTATCGCCATAGTCTCAAGGCTTGGATGTATGCATTTTCACAACACCGCATAGATGTTTATATCAGTATAGCATGCTTTTGTTCCACAAAACATAGCTTTGATTTAAACCATGTTTTACTTCAATACTTTGTTTTTGTGCATATGGTTTAGTTGATATATTTCACTAGCCATACATATCATTTTGGTTACACATTACATGATTTACATTTGACACATAAATACTTTTGACATTGGTTATACATTATATGATTTACATCTTGACATAAACATTTTAACATATTATTTCAATACATTTGGAAGTTGGTTTAAACATAGACATCTTACATTGTTTGGTTTGGTTTGAGTAAGTGATTAAGTAACGAGGCGTGTGTAATAGGATACAAGCATGGTGGATACGCCGCTGGTACTTCCTATATATAAATGTTTGTATGGTATTACATATCGTAGCGTTATTTGAATCATTTCAATTTGAGACATATAACATTTTATACAAATAACATACTTTTCACAAGACATTGTTTTACAAACAACTTATCTTATACAAACTCATTTTACATGGTTATTCATTTAACCTTACATTTATTTATACATATCATCTGATCTTATCGTTTTTCAAATGATTTACAAGACAAAGCAAATTACAAGGTTCATGACTAAACATTTTCTCAAACGTAAGTCATGAATCCTATTTTCACAAAACCTATGTATCTCACAGGCATTTTTATGCTGACGTACCTATTTTCACATGTGTTTTCAGGAGATGATGCATAGGACTTATCAAGACATACTTAGGCGGACCTGTGCCTTAGCGACTTAAAACGAGACAAGAACTAGTTAATTTATGTTATGTACCCTTTGTTTCTTGTTTAAACCATGTAAACTCTCATGTTTGATTAATAAAACGAAACTTTAATTGCGATGGTTTTGAAACGATTAATTCTGTTACAACACTCCCCGACGTTTCCGCCATGTTTTGTATGTTCTACGTGGTCGGGGTGTGACAAGCTAAGAAAAGACGCCTGGAATCGGTCGAGAGTGTAACTGAAGGAGATGAAAGTGATGAAGAAGAAGTTGACAGAGATGATATGCCAGCTAGATTTATCGAATGGGGTCTGGAAGAGAAAGTACAGTATGAGCAAGAAGATGGAAAAACTTTCTCACCTCAGCATCCAGAATGGTTCAAGAAAGAAAGAGAAAGACTACCTGATTTTTATCAGGTGATAACTGTCGAAAAGAGTGAAGCTACCGACAGAATCATTAGCTGGAAGTACGACAACCTGAGAGGAATGTTTGTTGTTAAAAGACGAGGTGGCGTGATCCAGTACTTTCAGACCGGTTTTGATCTCTTTACTCTTCCCAGGTGGGATTTACGTGAGCTGGACCGTCTGGACATTCTAAATCCAGAAGAAAGAAGTATTGGAGGAGACTTTGAGCGTCTGATCGCTAAAGAATGCAACAAGGGTTTCCCTAATCACAGGCCTCAGCGTCCAAGACGGAGGGTTTCAAAAACTACCATAGATCCAGTAACAGGAAAAGGAAAGGTGACGTGGGTGATCAACCCTGCCAAAGTTGTCACGAGAATTAAGCTACCCGAAGAAATTTCTGTTGCGCTCAAAGATTTCAAGAAATGGTTCTATGATAGCAAGACTGGCGAAGCTGTGATAAGATCCAATGAAAATGTGGACATTCGAGTCTTGGATCCCATGGACGTTTTTATGTTTGGGCTCTCCGATCTAACAGTGTTGAATGCAAGCCGCATAAACGTGGGAGCTGGAAATGCAAATCTTGAGGAGGCTATGCTATTTCAGAGAGCGGTAGAAAGTGCCTGGAAGTTAAAGAGGGAAATGCTGGATCTGATAGACAAGATTGAGAAAAGAAAAGAAACAGGAGAAAAGAAAAAGGAAGCAAGGAAGAAAAAGAAGCATGAACATAAGAAAGAAAAGACCCCTGCTTCTTCAACTGAACCCACCACAACATCATCACCTCCGGCCTCATCCACATATGAGGCCACTATGGAGGATCAACCTATTAGTGAAGCTGTTACTATTCAAGCAACTCCGGAGGCACAAATCGAAACTCAAGCACCACCCGAAACGACAACAATCGAAGACAATCCCAAAGAGCCTGAAAAGCCATCTACTGAGAATCCAGCGAAAACCAATGAAGAATGAAAAGACAAATATGCAACGATCTAGGGGGGATATTGTTGGAACTTTTGAGATCATTCATACTTGTGCTGGATTAGTTTTATAGTGGTTTGTAGCTAATTTAATAGTATAGGGGCTTATTTTGTAATTCTATAGAAGTTGTAATCCTGACTTGGTGTAGTTAAGATTCCAGCAAATTTATAAATTTGCTGGCAAGTCAGGAACACTATATATAGCCCTTGTATTGTAACCACTTCAAGCTTTTGGCTCTCTTAATGAATATTGGTGTTGTTTACATTCAATCACTGTTCTTGTGCTCTAATCTGATATCCAAGGTGCTTTACTGATTTACACTCTTGTTTGGATTCAATACAACACTTGTTGTATTCATTAATCCATTAGCTTCACCTTCTTCTTTGATTATTCTTAACTTTTCATAGTTCAAACACTTAATCAATAGGTGTTTTGGGCTAAAACAACCAACCACTGTGATCCGGATTGATATTGGGATCTACACTCTTGGGGTGAGTGTCCACTTATAGGCGAGCATGTCTTCGCGATACATTATGAGGACCTACTTGCTTTGATTCAGCCTTTGTGTGTCGTTTGTTTGCTTCGTGGTTCAAACAAATGAACATCACCCATGATTTTGGTCGGTAGTTATAACATCCTATTCTTACCCAATGCCATTTCATTTGTTTTCTCTCTTTTTTTCCCCTTTTTAGAATGCCTCCTCGACGCGACAATCAGATAGCGAATGCCGAACTCGCAGAAATCATCGCGCAGCAAATGGATGCTGCTTTCCCAAATCTTATTGCTCAACTGAACCAAGCCAACAACAACAATAATGCTCCATGCAATTTCAAGAGTTTCAATTCGGCTAAGCCACTCAGTTTAGTGGTTCTGAAGGAGCAACTGGGCTCCTACAATGGTTCGAGAGCACTGAGAGTACATTTCATCACGTTCAGTGTCCTGATAATCGCAAGGTCGAGTTTTCTTCCAGTGTGTTTCTTAAGAGGGCTCTTACATGGTGGAACGGGGTTATGAGAGACCGTGGTGCTGAGGTTGCTTTAGCACAGACTTGGGCCGAACTTAGGGCCCTTATGATGAAGGAATTCTGTCCTCGTCATGAACTGAGGGCTTTAGAAAGGGAATTTGACGATCTTAAGCAAGACAGCGGTGAGCATCGAGCCTACACGGACCGTTATGAGGAGTTACGTCTGTTATGCACAAACATGGTCACGCCTTTGGATAAGGCAATCGAAAAATACATTGATGGCCTCCCTGACTCAGTGCAAGACATTGTGACTGGTAGCAACCCTACTACAGTTAGACAGGCCATTGAGCTATCTGCAACCTTGACTGAATCTCAGATCAGGAAAGGTAAACTTTTTCGAAAGGGTGACAAGAAACCAATCGAGGAATCAAAGACCATGGATGAACAGATTGGATCCCCTAAGAAGTTAAAGAAGCGAAAGGCTTCTCAAAACTTCGCCGTAGTAGCTCACAATGATCAATCCATCCCCAACCAACCAGCTCAACCACCTGCTAGAAAGCCATACAACGGAACTGCACCCTTGTGCAATCAATGTAACCTTCATCATCATGCTGGTGTGAAGTGCCGCACATGCCAAGTTTGTGGACTTATAGGTCATACGGCGAGGGTTTGCCCAACAGCAGCTGCACCAAATCAAGTTAACAACAATCCTGCTCAAGGACGTTTTCCACCAGGTTCTTGCTTCAACTGTGGCGAGATGGGCCATTTCCGAAGAAACTGCCCAAAGCTTGCTAATGCGAATCCAGTGCAGGGATGAGCATCTGACCGAATGGAAGACAACGCTGTTTAGAAATAATCACGTCTTATGTATTATTTTCTTTTGTTGTCAAGGTCCATGAAACAGTTGTTATCGTTGTTTATAAATAAAGCTTTTATTTTACAATGCAATATACAAATATTGATGTGGTTGCACGTGTAAACAACGTATCCCCTACAATACCGACAATCAAGGAACCGTATCCCTTGAAGAACAGACTACCCCCAAAATTCTTCAACTTTATGATCTCTTGCGTTTTCCACGAAAATCCTAAGTACCCGTTTCTTCCAAGGAAAACGAAGTACAAGGCGCAAGTTACAACTCTGGACAAATACCCACTCCTTAATGGGGTACCTAAGGATATTCCCGTAAGTCCTTAATTGTTGTATACCTAAATTCGAATGTGGTGATTCCTTGTAATAAAAAAAATCGAATTTTTAGAAGATCATCCTATCTTTTCAGATAAATGCTTGAGGACGTTGAAGTCCATCAACTGGGTTCCTGGTATGCCTTGAATACCCATGTTCAAATCGGCGCCAAGTTAATAGCAATCAATAACAAGATAATAACAATTAATAACCAAGAAAACAATTATGTGATTATGTGCTTATGTGTTCCCTTTTATGTTTTTGTGTGATCCAAATATGATATCTAAATCCTCCTAGAATCTTCCATATCTTCGTATAAGGGATTCATAGTAGGATACCCAAAGGTACTACCTAAAATCCTTAATGGACTTCTACGTTGTAGTAAAGTCCCTTGGATTATAAAGTACTACTCCATAATTAGATCCCTTGAGTGGTCTAGTTAAACAGATTGATCCAAAAATCTGGTTAGGAATATCATGTGATGATATAGCTGAAAGGACTCCTTGGTGGCCTAATTAAAAAAGATAATCTGTCGATCCAATTAAAAGGACCCTATGGTAGTCTAGTCACCCTCATCACAGGTTTGATTTTCTTCCCCTAAACATTACAAAACAAACTGTGCGGACTGTGCAAGGAATTACGTAATTATGGATGCATACATAATTATGGAATTTAGTACACAGAAATCACAGCAAGTCCTGTCATGTATCTAGAGTTAACCCAATTCATTTCCAACTCTGATGAAGCAACCGTTGAAAATGACTCCGTCTGTTCATTTTCGTTTCTAAAGATTATCCGTTGAGGAAATGAATATCCGTTTGTTTATCCTTTTCATTTCCGCTTCTGAGGAAGCAACCGTTGAAGATGACTCCGTCTGATCGTTTTCGTTTCTAAAGATTATCCGTTGAGGAAATGAATATCCGTTTGTTTAATCCTTCATTTCCAATTCTGAAGAATACCCGTTGAGGAAAAATGACTCCGTTCGTTCATTTTCATTCTGAAGAGTATCTGTCGAGGGAAATGAATGTCCGTTTATTTAATCCTTCATTTCCAATTCTGAAGAATACCCGTTGAGGAAAATGACTCCGTTCGTTCATTTTCATTCTAAAGAGCATCCGTCGAGGGAAATGAATGTCCGTTTATTTAATCCTTCATTTCCAATTCTGAAGAATACCCGTTGAGGAAAATGACTCCGTTTGTTCATTTTTGTTTCTGAAGATTATCCGTTGAGGAAAATGACAGGATTATGCCTTGCATATCTTTGATGATCATTTAACACAAAGTCACAGACAGACTCCTACGAATAAATTTCGGGTTGAAATTTCCTAAAGTAGGGGAGACTGTGACACCTGGGTCACTGCGACCATCAAACAAACACCAAACCAATGAAATATTGTATTTCATACTTGGGATTTGTATAAATATGTGTATCTTTTGCACATATCAATTCTTGTTCGATTTCAAGCTTTAAATCGCTTTCTGGAAGGTTATACGCGCACTAATGCGTAAATATAACCAGTTTAATGCAACGAACACTCCGGAATAGTGAAATAGGCTTAAAATACCTTAAATAACCTTTACATAACTTATAAATAAGTTTTGAGGGGTTCGGTGTGCTAAAATAAACTTTTGGGTCATTCAGGGACTAAAAGCGTCAAAAAGTGCATAAGTTTGCATTTTCGTGCATAACTTACGTTCTGAATACATCCGGACATCAAAAAATTATGTAAGCACTAAAATATTTTATTTTAGTGTTTGGCATGAGAAAATTCCATTCGTCGCTTAATTTGGATCGTTTTTTGCGTTCGTTACGACTTCCGTCGTAATTAAGCGAATAACGCAACCGTACGACCAAACGAACCGACATCCGAGATGTTTTTGAGCATATTTTAAGTTCCCTATACTTTAAATTTATATTAGAGCCTTGAAATGGGGTTAACAGGGCTTAAAAGTGCCAAAAATCAAGTTTTACAAGTGCAGGGACCATTTTTGAAATTTCTGGCAGATTCAATGAACCTAGTCCATTTTGAAGTGTTGATGGTTTTAACCCATGGTTTTGCAAAACCATGGGCTGGTATTCAATGAACATAGTCCATATTAGGGGCTCCCATGGTTTTAGAAAACCATGGGCACACATGTAAGGTCCAGATCAAAGCTTAGTTTTCGATGAACGATCTTAACGGTTCTTGAATTCCTATAAATACCCACCCTCACTTCCTCCCAAAGCACACTTGAATCTAATTTTGGCTCTCTAAGTTGAAGTTTATGCTTCATACCTGAGAGTAAATCGGATCAAGAGCTTGCGGGGACCTTCTGTAAGTATTCTTTCGTTCTTTTCTTTCGTTTTTGTCGTTAAAGTCAAACTTCGTTTGACTTTCTGCTTTGACCAGTTTATGGTCAATGCGAAGTTCGTTTGAACTTCATAACGTGAGCGTAATCACAATGGTTATAGTCCCTAGTGACTATACCTACTGATTACCACGTTATCTAGGCTCAGTGACGAGTCGTAGTTTCGGCCAAAATGCGTTTTCTCGCGTATTTTGTAACCAAACTACTCTAGGATATCAAAACCGTTTGTTTTGATATCAAAACCTGTTTTCTAACTTAACTAAACATGTTCTAGCATGTTTAGCTCGTCATTTTTTTTTAGATTAGTGCTTGTGTGGAGCCGAAAGTCAAGCGGACTAAACACCCGCTTAGACTTTCGAACACGACCCGTTTGGTCGATCATTAGGATCCGACCAAACATGTTAAGTGACCATAGTAGCGTAGGGAATAACCTTCCGAGGTTATACCTTATGGTCACTTAGGTTTGATTAATCGCATGATAGGTAGTTTATATGCCTTAGGTAAATTACCAAAATGCCCTTTTTACGCCAAAATTCATTTTAAGCCTATGTAACATAATTTTTTATATCTAAACTGATTTAGCAACAATATTAGACATGCTAAGGCATATTTTACTTATCATAGGGCTAGTTAGGCATTCCGAACACGTTTTACATGAACGACGCGTTAAAGTAGCATAAGCTACCTAAACGGGTCGTAATGGGTCGTAAGCACTTAGGGTAGGTTTCATTGTAGTATGTAGGATTTGATAAACCATATTACATGAGTTTCCATACTCATTTGGTTTACGAACCCTCATTCTATCCGATCCTCCGATTTAGGTCCGGTTTATTAACATAGTTACCTATATTAGGTGCCGTTGATTTTCCGTGATCTCTAGCATTGCTTGGTTGTTACTCAAGGACTTCTAGGCAATCTCATGTGAGTACATAGATCCCTCTTTTACTGTTTTTCAAACGTTTTGGGGTGAAACACATGTGCCTACTTGTTACTTTCGTGCTTTCCTGCTTTCACATCATATACTTGCTTTGTTCATTAGTACACTATTAGTACATGATTTACATTACATTATTTCGCTATGTATGTTTACTTAGCATACTTAGTACATTGTTTTACTTTGCTTTTCTGCTATGTATGTTGACTGAGCATGCTAACACATTGATTTACATTACATTAGTTGCATATGTTTACTCAACATATGGACACATTGTTTTACATTACATTTTGTTGCATATGCTCATCCAGCATATGAACACATTATATTACATTTTGAACCGTTTGTAACTATTTGACTATGTGAACCGTTTGTAAGTATTTGACTATGTGAACCGTTGTAACCATTTGATTATATGAACCGTTTGTAACTGTTGAACCGTGTGAACCGTATTTGACCATACATAAACATTTCTACAATTGTTAAACATTACATTTTGGTGGTTGTTTGGGTAAGTGATTTAAGTAACGAGGCGACGTGTAATACGATAAAAACATGGTGGATACGCCGCTGGTACTTCCTATATATAAGTGCTTTTATGGTATTACATAACGTAGCGTTATTTTAACCATTTCAGTTTAGACATATTACATCTACAATACAATCTTCATATAAACATCATTTTACAAATAACTTAACTTATACAAACACATTTTACATGGTTATTCACTTAACCATACATTATTCTCTTATACATATACATATCATTTGGTTTATTTATCACTTTTCAAATGATTTATGAAAGGGAACACTCAACAAGATTCATGGCTACTTTTTATTAAACAGTTTCTTTAAACTCAAGTCATGAATCCTATTTTCACAAAACCTATGTATCTCACAGGCATTTTTATGCTGACGTACCTATTTTCACATGTGTTTTCAGGAGCTGTTGCATAGGATGATCGAGACACACTTAGGCGGACTTGTGCCTTAGTGACTTAAAACGAAGCAAGAACTAGTTAAATTATGTTATGTAACCTTTGTTTCTTGTTTAAGACAATGAAACTCTCTTGATTGATAAATAAAACGTAACTTTAATTACCATGGTTGTGAAACAATTAACTCTGTTACAACACTCCCCGACGTTTCCGCCACGTTTCGTTGTTTTACGTGGTCGGGGTGTGATACCGTTAACCTCACTTATAGGCTCAAATATGAGGTTAAAGTATAGGGAACTTAAAATATGCTCAAAAATATGTCGGATGTTGGTTCGTTTGGCCGTACGGTTGCGTCGTTCGGTTAATTACGACAGAATGCGCACAAGCGCGAAAAACGATCCAAATTGCACGACGAATGGATTTTTCTTATGCCAAACACTAAAATAAAATATTTTAATGCTTACATAAATTTTTGGATGTCCGGATGTATTCAGAACGTAAGTTATGCGCGAAAATGCAAACTTATGCACTTTTTGACGCTTTTAGTCCCTGAATGAGCATAAAGTTTATTTTAGTCCACCGAACCCCTCAAAGCCTATTTCTAAGCTATGTAAAGGATATTTAGGGTGTGTTTAACTTATGATCATGTTCCGGAATGTCCGTTACAGTTCAAATCGGCATACTTTCGCAGTTTGTCGAATTTAGTCCCTGTAAGCGAATAGACTTGATTTTGCCATACCAAAGCCTTCAAAACTTATTTATAAGTTATGTAAAGGTTATTTAAGGTATGTTAAGAATAAATTGATGTTGCGGAGTATTTTTCGTGTTAAACTGACTACGTTTACGCACCAGTTTGCGTATAACTCTCCAGAAAGCGATATAGAGTTTGAAATTGAATAGAAATCAAAATATGAAAAATGTCAAACATAAACAAACAATCATTGGGATCAAATAACATTATTTCATTGATAACTAAACTGTTTATAATGATTACAAGCACAGATGTCACAGTCTCCCCTACTTGTGAAAATTTCGTCCCGAAATTTGTTTAGAGGAAACTCGTGAGAAAAGATGCGGATACTTCGCCTTCATTTGATCTTCACGTTCCCAAGTAAACTCAGGTCCATGCTTAGACTCCCAACGAACTTTAACCAAAGGAATGCGCTTGCATTTAAGCCATTTGACTATTCGGTCCATGATTTCCACAGGTTTCTTAATAAAATGCATTGTGTTGTCAACACGGATTTCGTCAAGGGGTATGTGGAGGTTCTCATCAGCTAGACACTTCTTGAGATTGGACATGTGGAAGGTTGGATGAACATTTCCAAGTTCAGGAGGTAACTCAAGTCTATAGGCTACCTTACCGATTCTTTCAACGATATTGAATGGTCCAACATATCTAGGTGCAAGTTTTCCTTTCTTTCCAAATCTGATCACACCTTTCCAAGGTGAGACCTTAAGTAATACACGATCACCGACTTGAAATTCCAAGGGCTTGCGTCGTTGGTCCGCGTAACTCTTTTGACGGCTTCGAGCTGTCTGGAGGTTATCACGAACTTTCTTAACCTTATCAGTTGTCTCTAGAATGAGGTCTGGTCCAGTAAGTTGAGCCTCACCGATCTCATTCCAGCAGACTGGTGAACGACATTTTCGACCATAGAGAGCCTCGAAAGGAGCCATGTTGATGCTGGAGTGATAACTGTTGTTGTAGGAGAATTCAATCAATGGAAGATGTGAATCCCAACTACCACCAAAATCGATCACGCAAGATCTAAGCATATCCTCCAAAGTCTGGATTGTTCTTTCAGATTGACCATCAGATTGCGGATGATAAGCAGTGCTCAGATTAAGTTGGGTCCCCATAGCAGATTGCATGGTTCTCCAAAAACGAGAAGAGAAGCAAGCATCTCTGTCTGAAATAATGTTCAGGGGAACACCATGTCGAGATACTATTTCATCCACATAGATTTTAGCCAACTTTTCAGCAGATAGATCCTCACGGATCGGCAAGAAATGCGCTGATTTTGTAAGACGATCAACAATTACCCAGATGGCATCATGACCTTTCTTAGTGCGTGGAAGTTTGGTAATGAGATCCATGGCAATGTTTTCCCATTTCTAAACTGGAATCTTTGGTTGCTCCAAAAGACTAGAAGGATGTTGGTGTTCAGCCTTAACCTTAAGACAAGTAAGGCATTTTGAAACGTATAAGGCTATGTCTTTCTTCATACCAGGCCACCAATACAGAGTACGAAGATCCTAATACATCTTATCTGAGCCAGGATGAATAGAATAATGAGACTTATGAGCTTCATCCATAAGCAAGGTGCGAAGATCATCTAGGCTTGGGACCCACAAACGGTCCAGGAAATAATACGATCCATCGTCCTTCAGTTCAAGATCAGGCTTAATATGATAGGGTAATTCCTTACCCATGAAGTCTTGTGAAACACAAGCATGTTGAGCATGAGAGATGCGGGCTTGAATATCAGATCGAGCTTGAATATCAGATTGAACACGAACTCAATGAAGCTTAGTACGTTCCATACGACTCAATGCGTCAGCCACAACATTCGCCTTGCTAGGATGGTAGCGAATTTCGCAGTCATAGTCGTTTAGAAGTTCAACCCAACGTCTTTGCCTCATGTTGAGTTCTTTCTGATTGAAGATATGCTGAAGACTTTTGTGGTCAGTGAAAACCACACATTTTGTACCATACAAGTAGTGTCTCCAGATCTTAAGAGCGAATACAACTGCACCCAACTCAAGATCGTGAGTGGTGTAGTTTTTCTCATGCACCTTCAACTGCCTCGATGCATATGCTATGACTTTGTTCCTTTGCATCAGAACACAGCCAAGTCCCAAATTGGATGCATCACAGTACACGACAAAATCATCATTGCCTTCGGGCAAAGATAGGATAGGCACATCACAAAGCTTCTGCTTCAAGGTCTGAAATGCTTCTTCTTGTTTAGAACCCCATTCAAAGGGCTTATTCTTCTGAGTTAGAGCAGTTAGGGGAACTGCAATCTTCGAGAAATTTTCGATGAAGCGGCGGTAATAACCCGCGAGACTAAGAAAAGAATGAACTTCGGTAGGAGTAGTAGGCGTATCCCAATCCTTAATCGCACTGATCTTGGAGGGATCTACATGAATACCTTGTTCGTTGACGATATGACCCAAAAATTGAACTTCTTTAAGCCAAAATTCGCACTTGGAGAATTTGGCGAAAAGTTGCTCTTTCTTCAGGAGTTCCAGAGTAAGACGAAGATGTTGCTCGTGATCAGCTTGCGTCTTAGAGTATATCAATATGTCATCAATAAAAACGATGATGAACTTATCTAAATAAGGCTTGCAGACCCTATTCATCAAGTCCATAAAAACAGCAGGAGCATTAGTCAAACCGAATGGCATAATTGTGAACTCATAATGCCCATAACTAGTGCGGAACGCTATCTTGGGAATATCTTCTTCATGCACACGAAGCTGATGATACCCAGAACGCAGATCAATCTTCGAAAAATAAGAAGCGCCCTGTAACTGATCAAAGAGATCATCAATGCAGGGTAGGGGATATTAATTGTTGATGGTAAGCTTGTTAAGCTCATGGTAATCGATGCACATTCTGAAAGATCCATCCTTTTTCTTGACAAAAAGAACGGGAGCACCCCAAGGTGAAAAACTAGGATGAATAAAACCTTTATCTGAAAGCTCCTGAAGCTTCTTAGACAACTCTTGCATCTCAGATGGTGCAAGACGATATGGAGATCTGGCAATAGGATTTGCACCAGGTACAAGATCAATACGGAAATCGACTTGGCGCGCGGGGGTAATCCAAGTAACTCCTCAGGAAATAGCTCCGGATAATCCCGAACGACAGGGATATCTTGAATAGACTTACCTTTGCCTTTATCTGCTACAACATGTGCCAAGAAGGCCACATAGTTCTTTCGCAGATACTTCCGAGCTTGAAAACAAGACATGAGCTTGAGACTACTAGCAGGCTTCACACCACGAACCTGTAGGATCTCACCTGACGAAAGTGGAACACGAACAATCTTCTCGAAACAAACTACCTCTGCATGATGCTTGGCTAACCAATCCATACCCACTATAACATCGAAACTCCCAAGTTGCATTGGCGTGAGGTCGATAGGAAAAAGATGGTTGTTAAGGTTCAATTGGCAATTGCGAAGAACAGAATCAAGAACAACGGGATCACCACTAGCAACTTCTACTGTCAAAGGCTTACCTAGTTTCATTCTAGACACGCGAAGCAATGGCTCAAAAGATAAAGACACAAAACTCTTATCGGCACCAGAATAAAAAAGAATAGATGCGGGTTGATTATTAACAAAGAACGTACCGTTAACCACTTCATTTTCTGCTTGCGCCTCTTGTGCATTCATGTTGAAGACTCGACCTCGAGCCTGAGCCTGAGCTGGATTCGCATTCACCAATCTTGGACATTGATTACGGTAGTGGGTCAGATCCCCACAGTTATAACAAGAACCTGGTGGGTAGTGAGGTCGTGCAGCTTGACCTTGTAGCTGAGCAAGAGGCTGAGCAACTTGTTGAGCCGGGTTCTGAGCTGCCCTATTCTGATTGGCAGGAATGCGGCATGTGGCAGCAAGATGACCAGGTCTTCCACAGTTGGTGCATTGACGGCACTGGAGGTGCGGTTGATGATGACCGTTACATCTGTTGCACAAAGGTGCATTGCCAAGATAAGGTTTCTTGGCAAGTGGTTGCGCAGGCTGATTTGGTGCAGCTTGTGCAGTAACGGCGAAATTTTGGGAAGCCTTACGCTTCCTAGAACCCTTCGAGGAACCAGAATCCTTACCCTTCTTGTTTTTACCTTTCTTGCTTTCACTTTTATCAGAAGCCTGCTTCTTACCCTTGTCACCCTTTCTATGCAGCTTACCCTTCCGAACCTGCGACTCAGTCAATGTCGCAGATAGCTCGATTGCCTGACGGACTGTGGTAGGGTTACTACCAGTAACGATGTCTTGTACAGAGTCAGGTAGGACATCGATATACCTCTCGATAGCCTTCTCGAGTGGGGTAACCATTGTTGGGCATAACAAACTCAGCTCCTCATATCTATCAGTATACGCCCGGTGCTCACCACTATCCTGTTTCAGGTCATCAAATTCCCTTTCTAAAGCTCCCAGTTCATGACGAGGACAAAGCTCCCTCATCATAAGCGCCCTAAGTTCAGCCCGTGTTTGTGCTAAAGAAACCTCAGCACCACGGTCTCTTATAACCCCATTCCACCATGTGAGAGCCCTCTTCTGAAACACGCTTGATGCAAACTCGACTTTCCAATTCTCAGGACAAAGAACGTGACGGAATGTACTCTCAATGCTCTCGAACCATTGAAGAAGCCCAGTTGCCCCTTCAGAACCACTTAACTTGAGTGGTTTGGCCGAATTGAAGCTTTTGAAGTTGCATGGAGCATTATTGTTGTTGTTGGCTTGGTTCAATTGAGCAATAAGATTTGGGAACGCAGCAGCCATTTGCTGCGCGATGATTTCTGCCAGTTCGGCATTTGGTAGCGGATTTTCGCGTCGAGGAGGCATTCTAAAAGAGGGAACATGAAAGGAACGAGTTAGATGATTAGATGAAAAGAATGAGATGAAACAAAAATCGACAAAAGCAAAGATGGTGGTCATTCGTCCGTATCACAAAGCAAACAAACGACACACAGTGACTAATCAAAGTAAATGGGTCAAAACTAATGCTTCGCGAAGACATGCTCGCCTATAAGTGAACACTCACCCCAAGAGTTCCCAGGTAAGAGTGACTAGTCCGATTATGTGGATTTGTACGAACACTCTAGCCTTAGACAGAAAACCCAGGGTACAGGCATTCACTCTTCCAGTTTGCACGTGTTCACACTATTTAGAACCCAAAACTTTAACGAGATTTTGAAAACTTGGAAGGCACAAGGCCAAAAGAATCATTCAAAAATGGATGGTAAATTTTCAAAATCATTATGAAAAAACAAAGAGTTCAAAACCATATAATAAATCATTTAAAAACAGATGATTGATTTTCAAAAATCGTTTTAGAAAATTGGGTTCTCGTTTTGGTGATCACCTAAGGATAGGTGAAGTGCATGTTTTAAAATCTAAACACAAGACAACTTGTGTTGGGGTCCTAAAAAGGTTATAGTCTAGGTCAAAGCATTACTAATAACCTAATTCCCTATAACCATTGGCTCTGATACCAACTCTTCTGTCACACCCCGACCACGTAAAACATCAAATCGTGGCGGAAACGTCGGGGAGTGTTGCAACAGAATTATTATTTCACAACCATGGCATTTAAAAGTTATGTTTTATTCATCAAACAAAGAGTTACATTGTCTTAAACATAAAGAAGCAAGAGTACATCACATAATTAAACTAGTTCTATCTTCATTTTAAGTCTCTAAGGCACAGATCCGCCCTAGTGTGTCACGAACATCCTAAGCAACAGCTCCTGAAAACACATGTGAAAATAGGTACATCAGCATAAAAATGCCTGTGAGATACATAGGTTTTGTGAAAATAGGATTCATGACTTGAGTTTAAAGAAATGTTTAATAAAAATAAGTCATGAATCTAGTTAAATGTTTTCTTTTGTAAATCATTTGAAAGACATTAGTAAAATTAGATGATATGTATATATAAAAGAATAACGTATGGTTAAAAGAATAACCAAGTAAAATGAGTTTGTATAAATTGAGATATTTGTAAAACAATGTTTAAGTGAAAATATGTTGTAAATGTAATATGTATAACTGAAATGGTTTAAATAACGCTACGTTATGTAATACCATAAAAGCACTTATATATAGGAAGCACCAGGGGCGTATCCACCATGCTTTTATCATACTACATATCGCCTCGTTATGTAAATCACTTACCCAAACAAACCACCAAATTGTAATGTTTAAACCAATTGTCAAATGTTTATGAGTAAACCAAGTCTATTGTCCATATAAACCATGTAATGTATAAGCAAAAGTCATGTATGGTAAGTAAAATGAGACTACTTAAACCACAAGCAAAAATGTACAAAACAAAGTATTTTAAATAAATCAAAAGTTATGTTTTGTAAGATAAATACATGTTTTACTGATACAAACACTTATGCAGTAAGTTAACGCATACATTTAAGCCTTGAGACAGCAGGATAACCTTAGAGTAAAGATTATCAAAGAAAAATGTTTTCGGATTCAGTCATTCCTTACACCCAAACAAACCTAGGATGTCCGGAACGGGATTTGTCAAGTCCTATGGTACCATTACTTACTACCGAGCGGCCTAGCTAATGTTAATGAATGTAATTTAGACCCGTTGAACAAACCAAATGTCATATCAAATTGTAAACATGTAATGAAAGTAATGTACTAAGTATGCTAAGTTAACATACAAAGCAGAAAATGTAATGTAAAACAATGTGCTATCATGCCAATTAAACATACATAGCAAAAGAAGATGTAATGTAAATCAATGTGCTAAGTATGCTAAGTTAACATACAAAGCAGAAAAGTAATGTAAAAACAATGTACTAATAGTGTACTAATGAACATAGCAAGTATAGGATATAAAAACATGAAAAGCACTAAAATAACAAGTAGGCACATGTGTTTCACCCCAAAATGTTTGAAAAACAGTAAAAGAGGGGACCATGTACTCACTTGAGATTGCTCAGAAGTCCTAAGATAACCACCAAGCAAAGCTAGAAGATCACGGAATCAAACGGCACCTAATATAGGTAACTACATTAATAAACGGACCTATTCGGAGGATCGGGTAGCATGAGGGTTCGTAAACCAAATGAGTGTAGGAACTAAAGTAATATGGTTTAACAAAGCCTACATACTAAAATGAAACTTATCCTAAGTGCTTTTGACCCGTTACGACCCGTTTAGGTAGCTTATGCTACTTTAACGCGTCGTTCGCGTAAAACGCGTTTGGACCGCCTAACTAGTCCTATGACAAGTAAAATATGCCTCAACATGTCTAATATTATTGCTAAATCAGTTTAGATGTCAAATTTGGGTTACATATGCTTAAAATGAATTTTGGCGTAAAAAGGGCATTTTGGTAATTTACCTAAGGCATATATACTACCTATCATACAACTACTTAAACGACGTGACCATAAGGTATAACCTCGGAAGGTTATTCCCTATACAACTATGGTTACCTAAAGTGTTTGGTCGGATCCTAATCATCGACCAAATGGGTCGGGTTCGAAAGTATAAGCGATTGATTAGATCGCTTACCTTTACGACCCTAGACAAGCACAAATCTAAAAGTGACGAGCTAAACATGTTAAAACATGTTTACCGAAGTTTGAAAACAGGTTTGGTATCAAGACAAAGGGTCTTGATACCCAAAAGTAGTTTGGTTACAAAATACGCGCTTAAGCGTATTTTGACCGAAACTACGACTCGTCACTACACCTAATCAACGTGGTAATCAGTAGGTATAGTCACTAGGAACTATAACCATCGTGATTACGCTCACGTTGCGAAGTTCAAACGAACTTCATGTTGACCATAAACTGGTCAAAGATGAAAGTCAAACACTGTTTGACTTTCGTGCTAAAAACGCGTAAAAGAACGAAGGGATACTTACAAAGGGTCCAAGAATGGAAGTTTGATCAGAAAATTCCCAGGTATGAAGTGTTGCAACTCCAACTTAGGGAAATAATCAGATCAAGGTGTGGTTTGAAGTGAAAACATGAGGGGTATATATAGTTTTCGTACAACCGCTAGGATCGTTTCTTGAAACCCGAGCTTCGATCATGGCCGTACACATCAAGCCCACTGAATTGTAAACCATGGGAGCCTCCAAACCAGCCCATAGATTGCCCAAAACCATGTGAATAAGTGTGGAACAGCTGGATCAAGCTGGAAACATGTTTCTGATGTCTGGCACCTACTTACGAACCGCAAGAAGGAGTCCATACGGTCCGTAAGGACCCAGCTTGTCAGCTAACTTTGTAAAATGGTATAACAGGCCCCTGAGTCTTCGAACTTGATTTTTGATGCGTTTTGACCCGTTTAATCTCCGTTAACCTCACTTAAAGGATCAAATATGAGGTTAAAGTATAGGGAACTTAAAATATGCTCAAAAATATGTCGGATGCCGGTTCGTTTGGCCGTACGGTTGTGTCGTTCGGTTAATTACGGCAGAATGCGCACAAGCGCGAAAAACGATCCAAATTGCGCGACGAATGGATTTTTCTTATGCCAAACACTAAAATAAAAGATTTTAATGCTTAATTAAATTTTTGGATGTCCGGATGTATTCAGAACGTAAGTTATGCGCGAAAATGCAAACTTATGCACTTTTTGACGCTTTTAGTCCCTGAATGAGCATAAAGTTTATTTTAGCACACCGAACCCCGCAAAGCCTATTTCTAAGCTATGTAAAGGATATTTAGGGTGTGTTTAACTTATGATCATATTCTGGAATGTCCGTTACAGTTCAAATCGGCATACTTTCACAGTTTGTCGAATTTAGTCCCTGTAAGCGAATAGACTTGATTTTGCCATACCAAAGCCTTCAAAACTTATTTCTAAGTTATGTAAAGGTTATTTAAGGTATGTTAAGCATAAATTGATGTTCTGGAGTATTTTTTGCGTTAAACTGACTACGTTTACGCACCAGTTTGCGTATAACTCTCCAGAAAGCGATATAGAGTTTGAAATTGAATAGAAATCAAAATATGAAAAATGTCAAACATAAACAAACAATCATTGGGATCAAATAACTTTATTTCATTGATAACTGAACTTTTTACAATGATTACAAGCACAGATGTCACATAAATGAAGCCCGACAGTTGAGCCCAGTCCTCATCAGGGCGTATACATACATACAGCTTTGTGTGATTCCCACAATATTACAAAACACAACCCTATCAAACCCTAAACTCTCCCCCACTCATGAACGTCGGTAGCCCCTTCTCTCGATCACTCGAAGCCCTTTCCTTCAAAGTATCAGCTCTCTCTCAGTCTAGCAATCGGTTAGTATGTTATCGTTTTTTATTGTTCCTGATCATGCGTTTATGTGTTGAGTATATGTGCATGTGTAGGATTAAAGCATGAATTAGGGTATTGTTTGTAAACTAAATTGAGCATGATTGATTTATTAGCATGTTGTAAACGGCTGGTATGAGCGAGTAATAAAGGGGTTTTCAATCATTGTTTGGGATGCTACAAGATTAACGTGAATTGGTATTAACAAATTAATGATAAAGAACTATTAGATCAGTTGATTTATGCCAACGATGATGATGAATAACCAACGAAATAGTTTTTTTATCTCGTATATTGTGTTGATCCAATTTGATTAATGATCATACATTAATGATTCGGTGATGATTAGGGGTTATTAGTGAGCCACAAATGCTGTGAAATCATGATTGTTACTCGATAATATGGTTGATACTTGATCTGGATATCAATGTAATTGCTAAATGGTAACTTGTTATTGCTTGGAAATATGAATGCATGATGAATGTTATGATTATGATTTCAAAAGGAAACTGTTTTATGATTTCAAAAGGAAACTGGTAGAATAATCAAAGTTGGGGGTTAACTGTGCACCGGATTAATCGGGATGTGGGTGTCGGTTACGAAATCTTTGGGGTCAATCTCACACTTAAACTCTGGTTGCACACCCCGTTGTTGTCGCACAATGCCATGGATCACACACTTCACTGGGTTGGGCCATGATTTTGGGTCACACGGTTGTGGGCTCGCATACTAGGGAAGAGTCGCACACCTCGGAGTAAATTGTTACATGTTGTGGTCGTACACTCTTATCACTGTTGGGCCGAACAGGGTATTGGGCCATGCGGTTGCCGGTCGCACACTTGGGGGAATGACGCACACTTGATGTAGGCTTTCCTCTGAGTGGGACGCACATCATACGGCTGGGCTCATAAGCCCTTACCTGTGAAATCTGAATCGCACAACTATGACTGGGCCGCACACCCTTGTGAGCATTGAATTAACTGCTACGTGTTTTTTTGTAAACATGAACTTGTAATATGAATTTGCACATGACCTGAGTACCTACTATATGACGACCATGAACTGTTATGTGCATGATTAACTGTTATGATTAGTATTATGTTGTGTATATTGCTGGTACGCTACTTGTATGATATGTGCAAAGAGTATGTGATCTATGTGTTTACGAAACTGGCTGTCTTTGGTAACCACGGTAGGGTATGGTTGACCAACTTGGAATGAGTAACATAACATACCGAGAAATCGAAGGTGAGTTCACTTCTCTTGAGCATGCGTCCCGGTGGGTGGGACAATCAAACGGGTATTCTTGAGAGGAATACGTTTTCTGGGTTAAACTGGGATGTTGGACAACACAGTTACTCCTATCACCTTAAGTCCCATCTTATACCGAATTAGTTACCTGAGATGTAACGAGGTATTAGTTGATACCGATACTAGGCTTGGTAACCTCACACCGTACCTGAGAGGACGGGCGTGAACCGATGACCTTAAATCATGACAAATGTTTGATAGGGGCATTGGGGACGGGCAAACAAACTGACGCCATCTTGCGGTACTCGACTTATTATCAACATTGCTTTTGAACTGAACTAAACACTTGGAAACTTAACGTTTTTACAAAAACTGTGAACTCGCCAGCTTTGTGCTGCTACATTTGTCTGCATGCTCGTAGGTTATTAGATATGTGGCTGTGGAACTTGCTGTCTGGGATGCTAGAGTGGTCATGGGTCGAGATACATGGAAACACAAAACGAGACTAACTGGTTATATATACATGGGCTTTGAATTGATTAAACACTGAATATTGCTTCCGTTGAATACGTTGAGTTATATTCAATGTTTTGTAATACTTTATTTTAATGAATGAAAAAATTTTATTTGAATTCTTTTTATGAGTTCAATGTGATTGGTGGCTAGATCCTGGTATGTCACACACCTCGCGGGGGTTTCCGCTTGTGGTATTTTGGGGGCGTGACAATGTTTATTAGATTCAGCCAATTTATAGTACAAGCAGTAAAACAAATCCTAACTAAGGCTCCAATAATCTCGGGATCCTGGAAAGAATAAGTCATCGACAGTTGGCAGCCTTCAACTCTAATTCCCCACATTTTCTTAAGCTACCTTCGTGGTAATTCAGGTGCAAGTTATCCATTAACCGTTAACCTAAGAATATTCTGGCAAAATATCCTTTCAAGATAGAAGCGATCGATTAATAACAATACATTCAGGATCCTAAGTCCCATCAGGATCCTGGTACGTATTAACCGTATCAGGATCTTACTACAGACTTACAAAATTCAGGATCTTGACTATAGAACAGCTGTAAAATTTTGAAATTTGAACTAAATGTGTGGTGGAGATAAGAGCTTTGACCATGTGGCTAGGGTTAGAGATAAGAACTTGACCTTTTACCCTCTAGATTTGACCGTTGCCAATCCCATTTAAACAAACACTCCTGTTTCTCCTCTTCATCCATTATATGCACAGAGTTTGGAAGATTTCACAGGTCAGTCTTCTCTCTCACTCTTTCTTAACCGTTTAGTTTTTCATTTTACAATGTATCTAAAGAAAAATCTCTGACCATCGGATGTGCCGGAGTTTATTGATTACAAGATCTTAATGTCTTCTGCAAGGAGCTTTATACTTTAGATGATCAACAGATTGGCCACTTAGTAACTTCACAAATCCTCCCCGATAGCGCCGTTGTACCGCCATTTGACCCCAAAGCCAAAGCTGATCTTTGTTCGGAAATGTCACACCCCGACCGTGTTAAAACAACAAAATCCCGGCAGAAACGTCGGGGAGTGTCGTAACAGAATCATTGTTTCACAACACATGGATTGAAGTTTTGTTTTATTGAATTAAGTTTATTACATTGTCTTGAAATTAAAAGCAAAACATGAACATAATGTCCTTTATTGTTATTAAGTCACTAAGGCCTCGTCCATTCCTAAGGGAGCATGCATCATAATCATCATCAAACATCATCATATAACAGCACCTGAAACATATGTGAAAATAAGTCAGCATAAAAATGTCGACGAGTACATAGGTTTTGTGTGTCAGATTCATGGCTTTAAGTTCATATTGCAATACCTCATCCAACTACGAGAGTTGTCGAGTGTGTACCTTGAAATCAAAAGTGTTTGATATTGCAGTATGTTTTATCAACTTTACAGTTGATATATGTGTAAACCAAAACCATTACGGCCATGAATCTTGACTGAAAAACATTTGTCTTTGTAAACCAAGTAGTAAATCGTCTTGTATGAAAACTCGTATGGTTTATATCTTTAAGTAAAGCTTGTTAGTGTAACTTCGTTTTTGAAAACATTCGTCCAAGTGATCTAGATAATGCAACGTCATGTAATGTGTTAAAAGAACTTATATATAGGAAGTACCAGCGGCGTATCCACCATGATTTTATCACATTACACCCGCCCCGTTACCTAATCACTTACCATAAACCAATCGTTCAAATCGTTCACAGAGTTCTAATAGTTCCAATCGTTCAAATAGTTCAAATCCTTCACATAGTTCAAATAGTTCCAATGGTTCAAATAGTTCAAATCGTTCACATAGTTCAAATAGTTCCAATGGTTCAAATAGTTCAAATCGTTCACATAGTTCCAATGGTTCAAATAGTTCAAATCGTTCACATAGTTCAAATAGTTCCAATGGTTCAAATAGTTCAAATCGTTCACATAGTTCAAATAGTACCAATGGTTCGAATAATTCAAATCGTTCACATAGTTCAAATAGTTCCAATGGTTTGTGTTTTATATGTGAAAACTAACTTTTGGTCATCTCGTTGAATACATTCAAACCTGTGTGACTCGTCCTAATCGTTCAACTCGTATTAACAAACCACCAAAGGGTAAGTTAACAATTCATCAGGTTCTGTCGTTACCCACATTACCCCCATAACCATGGTGATAGTCCGACAACGAGATTTGTCAGATCCTATGGTACCATAACATACTACTGGTCGGCTTAATCATAGTTAATGAATGTTATTTAATTGACTTTCGACCAACGCCCCAACAAGTTCGTTCACATTATAGGAATCGTTGTGTTTAATATAAACCATAGCATTTGTTTTAGAAACTCGAAATAGTAAGTATTATATGCCCTAGCATGCTTAAATATGTTGTATAATCAGTTTAAGTGTCAAAAATTAAATTACATGTGCTTAAATTCAAATTATGCACGAAAAGGGCATTTTGGTCATTTTCCTAAGGCATATAAACTACCTATCATACAACTAATCAAACTAAGTGAACATAAGGTATAACCTCGGAAGGTTATTCCCTATACAACTATGGTCACAAAATATGTTTGGTCGGATCCTAACGATCGACCAAATGGGTCGGGTTCGAAAGTCTAAGCGGTTGTCAAGACCGCTTGACTTACGACCCTATATAAGCACTAAACTAAAAGTGACAAGTTAAACATGTTAAAACATGTTTAACTAAGTTATAAAAATGATTTGATATTAAAACAAAGTGTTTTGATACCCGAAAATAGTTTCATCGCAAAATGCACATAACCGTGCATTTTGACCGAAACTTTGACTTGTCACTTCGCCTAATCAATGTGGTAATCAGTAGGTATAGTCACAAGGAACTATAACCATCGTGATTACGCTCACGTTTCTAAGTTCAAACGAACTTTGTCTCAACTAATTCATGGTCAAAGCTGAAAGTCAAACACTGTTTGACTTTCTTGCTTGAAATACATAATCAAGCATGAAAGAAACTTACAAAGGGTCCAAGCTTGGAAGAATTGAACTAAAAATACTCAGGTAGGTGGCCTTTAACTAGTGAATGCCTCCACTTAGAGCAAATTAGATCAAATGAGCAAGGAACAAGGTTGAAACCCAAGGCTATTTATAGATTTCTTGGACCAACAAGATCATTCCACATGTTTTTAGGCTTGATCTTGACCTTACACTTGTTAAACAATGATTGGGCAACTTGCTAAACACACAAACCAGCTCATAGATTACAAAAACTAAGGATTAAAACCATATGAGCAGGCTGTTTTGCAGATTCACTAAATCTGCTAATCTGGTACTGCCTTACAGACTGCAAGAGGACCACCATACGGTCCGTATGAGCCCTTGCTGGCAGCAGACTTTGCAAAAAATGACAGTTTAGCCCCTGCACCTTGTTTTGTCGCGTTTTGGCACTTCTAACACCCGTCAAGCCCATTTTCAAGCTCCATGATGAAGTTAAAGTATATTTAACTCAAATTATGCTAAAAAATGTTACGGATGTCGGTTTGTTTGGCCGTACGGTTATGGTTTTCGGTTAATTACGACGGAATCGTGACGAACGCGTAAACGACCCAAATTGCGCAACGAATGGTATTTTTGCATTCCTATCACTAAAATACAATACTCTAGTGATTACAAATATTTTTTGATGTCCGGATATGGTCAGAATGCGAGATATGCACGTAAATGCATACTTTCGCAGTTTTGACGCTTTTAGCCCCTGTGATCAAATAAGTGCATTTTCGCATACTGGACCCCTCAAAACTTATTTCTAAGCTATGTAAAGGATATTTTGGGTATGTTTAGCTTATGATCATGTTCCAGAGTGTATGTTGCTATATGAATCGGCAGACTTTCGTAGTTTGTCGCAAATAGTCCCTGCGATCAAATAAAGTTGTTTTTGACACACCAAACCTTTCAAAACTTATTTCTAAGTTATGTAAAGGTTATTTAAGGTATGTTAAGAATATATCACTATTCTTGAGTGTTTGCCATGTTAAAATGATTACGTTTACGTAATAGTTTGCATATAACTTTCTAGAAAGCGATTAAAAGCTTGAAATTTAACAAGAATTGATATGTGCAAAAGTCACATGTAATTGTACAAATTCCAAGAATGAAACACAAGATTTCATTGGATTTGTATTTGTATGATGGTTGTAGATACACAGATGTCACAGGAAAAATGAATTTGCTTCCCATTTAATCCTTTTTTAATCCGTTTCACCTACCATTTCCTTCCCTTGTTGCAAAGTTCTTTAGCATCACTAAGCTTGCTTATTCTTAGATTATGTCTATTTTATGGAGAATGTTGTAAACTTTTCACAACATTAACCAAACTCACCCTGTCAATATTACCATGTCTGAGATTGCAAGCATTTAGGAGTTAAGGACTCATGGAACTTGCTGCTTTACCCTTCGAATTAGGCCCGACCAATATGCACTGCTCTAAGAAATCAAAAATAATGAAAAAGACTAAAAACCAGATTTTTCTTTGTTTGCCGAGACTCAATTCCCAATGGACAATCCTTTCCTTTTCACTGGATTCAGAATGGTATATCCTGTCAGGATCTAACTAGGACCCTTAAAATGTAGTTACCACTATTTCTAACTTCCTTATTTTATCTCTGCAGCTTTCGACCTTCAGATTCTAGCACCTGCAAGTCAGTAGATAAACGAAAAGATATCAAAGGTGTTAGCTTTACCAGAATCTGCTAGAGCCTTCCAGCCTAACCCAACTCTTCAAGAATACATCTTTCATTCTCAAGCCTCTGAATCTATCATGTCTTCAGGTATCCTTATTGTTCTGCATTAAATGTTTCTTTTGGGATTCTAGATGTTCAGGATCCTGAGATTATCACCTAGATGCAGGACCCTAGAAGCTCTGTGGCCTCTTTGGCCTCGCAGGAGTCCTCAACTATGCCGAGCAAGGCACCTAGTGCCCCAAAAAAGTCACAGCGGAAATACAAACGTGGTGGTGACGTATGTTGGTACCCATAATATAATAGTAGATGATGCAATGTTTGTTTTGGACATATAACTTATTTAAAACATGAGTTTAGAGTTTAAGTTTAAACACAATCCACAACCACAACATAGTTGTCTTGATCTTTATAGATCCAAATACACACAGTCCCAAATTAGTTTTAGAGGTTATCCAATACATTTTTAAACAAGACAAACATCACTACCACAAGACATGCCAAAAGCTCGAAGCCGAACTCATGTACCTAAAGAACACATAAAATCAAGTGTCAACACAAAGGAAGGTGAGTTCTCATATTCAATTTCTTACTATGAATTTTATAACAAAACATCCATATATAATTAAGAAAGTAATTTTTATTTCCTTCATCAAAATCCAACGGTTAGCTATCATGAGCATTTTCTGAAAACCTCTGATACAGATTATCTTCCCAAGGTTTATATATTAAATTGCTAGCACCAAATGTTCGGATTCGTAAGTTTGCAAGATATTAAAAGCTATATGTTAACATTGAGGGTATAATCAATGCTAGACACTAATCAGGATATAAATTCATCGGTTGACTTGACACGAGGCTACAGGTCATGACGGGGTGGTCAACCCGATAGATCTATCAACAATTCCATGCATGCAATATTAATGATTAAATGGCCAAATTTGCGCAAAGTTCCACGCAATGGGTCACTTATAGTGCCTGCGTCATGAACAATATATATATATATACTACTAAAATGATTAACTTAATATTTTGTGTTGTACGAATTCCCCAAAATCCCTACCGAAATGTAAGCCTAACCCGATACTTACTCTCTTGAGATCGAGCAAATTCGTCACAACTTAGATTTAAATATTTTTAAATCTATACGGTCGTTTTATCACAAACACCGTAATCCTCCCCGTTTCTCCCCGAAACATTTTATATTCATTCAATTCTCGTTTTCCTCGAAAACAATTTTATATCATTCAAATGTCCAAAACCATGTTTTTCCTCAAAAACATAACATATCATTTCCAAACCATATTTTCCACAAAAAATATATTTATAATTTATTCAAAGGAATATTTTATACAAAAACGTATAATTATCCTTTTTAAGGCGTGTTCTTCCCCCAAAGCATTATATAAAACAGTAAAAGGTGGGTTAGTGACACTACGGCATGTTCTTCCCCCAAAACAATATATAAAACAGTAAAAGAGGGGTTAGTGACACTCACCTTTGGGTGCATTTTTATATTAGCGCAATCCATCAAATTGGTCTACACATCCTAAATTAAGTACGAACAATTTAATAACCAATTATTCTACAAGTACCCAAGATTCTCCAATACTTAGAATTTTCACATAACTTTGAGATTTTCTTGAAAAGTCTTTATTTTTTATTATGTTGGCGTATTTATATATATGTGTTCATATATATATAAATTTTAAGATATATCTACAATTTGCGCTTTGTAATATATTTACATAAACATGAACATATTCATCGAATTTCGTAATTCAAGTATCTCATCAACTTATACATTTTATCACTTTTAAAGCATTTATACACTAAATAACTCATCAAGTTAACCTATGTATTATTTTCATGCTCAACAAATAAGTTATATATTTAACGTGATATCTAACGACATTACCATTTTAACCATAAAAGTGTACATGTATAGTCTTAACTTATACTATCATGTCAACACTTAGCATATCACATTACACATACTCAAATCCACATATCATATTACATTACACAAAGTTCACCCTTGAACAACCCGTTTTCATGTACGTTAAAATATGTGTATTTTAACATTTTGGTAACGTTTTCGAGCGTCGGAAGTCACGTATGACTAGCCAAACACCATGGATACTTAATATAAGTTTAAATAGTTATCCTTATCATAAAAATATCAATTTATATTCTAATCTAAATCAATTTTGCAAAAATCACTTTAAAAGCTGATTTTTACCGTTTTTAATGCATATTCTTATACTGAACTTTACTATAATCATCCCAACTCATCACAACTAGATATTTTAACATAACACATGTTATTTACTGAATAAAATGACACTTATATTCATGTTAGTGCAGATTTCATGTAAGTCACATAAATCATGCAATTTCACCTATTTTACATCTTTTTAAACTTCATATACAACATGCAAAGCTACCAACTTGTGACACATCTTTGTATTATTAAAACATATCATATAGCATCATATTAACATGCTTAGTACCTGATTTAATTCAACTCTCTTATATCATTTCATTTCATCACTAATTTACTTTAACATCATCATTTGATCATCACTAACACTTATGTACAAGCACTTAATGCATGATCATCATTTCATCATCATCTAGCCATTTAAACTCATCCAACACTCATTTATTACCTTTCATACCCAAGACATCATTCTTAATCAAATCATTCATTTAATCTGTCACACCCCGACCACGTAAAACAACAAATCATGGCGGAAACGTCGGGGAGTGTTGTAACAGAATCATTGTTTCACAACCATGGATTAAATTGTTTCGTTTTATTGAATTATTGAACTTATTGTATTATTAAAATTCAGATAAATAAAAATATTGTCTTTCGAATTTTAAAGTCAATAAGGCACGAGTCCATCCTATGTATAGCATGCATCAACAATCATCTCATAACAGCACCTGAAACATATATGAAAATAGGTACGTCAGCATAAAAATTCCTGTGAGTAACTTTGGTTTTGTGAATTAGATTCATGGCTTTGGTTAACACAAGAAAAAGGTTTTATGTTTACAAAAAATAGCCATGAATCCTTGTAAAAAGTGTTGGTGCACTAAATGTCTGCTGATTACGTCATAATCAAGTCTTGTGTCTAGATAGGTTGAATGTACACACAACAGGGTCTTAATTAGGGTTTTTACATGTTTATCTTGTAGATTTCGTTTGAAAGTGTTCTTGTGTGATTCAAGCTAAATCAGATTTAGCTTGAACTGGTTCAAGCGAAATCAACAACATAGATTTAGCTTGAACTGATTCAAGCGAAATCATGATTTAGCTTGAACTGACTCAAGCGAAATCAACATACTATATATAGGGTTGTGTGGTTCATTTGTGTGAGAGATGGTCATTGTATATGAAACGAAGTGCTGCTGGATTTGTATCAGAAAACATTGTAAAAGCACAAATATCAATCAGAAAAGAAAGATTAAAAGGAAACTAGCTGTTATGACTTTGTTTACGTTGATTCCGCCTTCGTACTCAAAGATGAACTGCCTTAACTGGCGTTTTAAGGTCGTAGAACGGTCCAACAAGTGGTATCAGAGCTCAGAACGAGGAGTTCATACCATAGCAGCTTGATATTACCGGATTCTCTTCTTTCTACTCATTTCTTTTATACTTTTCTGATCTGAACGAGTTCCAACGGTCGAAATGGTCTGATTTTCGAGTATATCGTGTAAAACATAGTTTTAACAAAGCCTACAAAGATTTGGATTAAAATTCAGATTAAAACTTGTGAAAAATGACCTAAAACTAGATTTCGCTTGAAATAGTTCGAAGGTTAAGATCGATTTCGCTTGAAATTTGGACGATTTCGCTTGAAACAGTTGAAGCGAAATTGATTTGGCTGGATTTCGCTTGAAACTGTTGGACTTGTATTTGGGGATTTCGCTTGACAAGTTGAAGCGAAATTGATCTCTTGGATTTCGCTTGAAACTGTTGAATTTGATCTCTTGGATTTCGCTTGAAGATACTGGACAGTTGAAGCGAAATAGTAGATTTCGCTTGAAAAGTGTTTGGATCAGATTTCGCTTGAGTGTTATCTTGAATTTCGTTTGAACAGTCTTAAGTATTGATTTCGCTTGAAGCTGTTTACACTTCAAGGATTTCGCTTGAACTTGCTGGATTTTTCAAAACTTAAAAATTTTCTAAGTGTTTGCTGATTTTGCAGGAACATTCACGATGGATGATATTTTCATGAACCCGTTTAGTGATATGTACGCGTTCGCTGGAGATTCCGGAAACAATGATACTTCGTCAAGCAATGTGAATGATAACCCGCCAAAAGAGAAGAAAAAGGAAGCTTGGGAATCGGAAAGTGCCTTCGGAACGTTCAATAAACCTCCAAAGCTAATGGCTATTGAGGAATACAGTCGGTGGTCAAGAAAGTTTGAGGACTGGTTGATGGAATTTGCATTTCCCAGCTGGAAGAGTTTGAAAAACGGTTATGAACATGGAAAGAAATATGGTGAAACTTTAAGAGCAGCCGAGGAGATTGAATCGTTTGTAGCTGAACAAAAGTGTGTGGCATTGTTATTTCAGTCCGTCCGGGAAGACATAATCTCATTGATCGATTATTCAAATGCAAAAGATCTTTGGGAAAAGTTAGAAAAGAAATGTTTAGGTAGTACTGAAATCGTGAAAAACAAAAATAAACTTCTTAGGAAAGAGTTTGATATGTTTGGTTGTCTTAAGAATGAGTCAGTGTGTAAAATGATAGAAAGGTTCGGTCATCTGAAGCTGGAATTATCAAGACATGATATCAATTATTCTGATGAAGAACTTGTTGACAAACTGTTCGATTCATTACCAGACGAGATGGATTGGAGATATTATGCACTGATGTTGAAGAATACTATTGTTCCTGAAATGTTGAAACCAGATTTGGTGATTGAGAGACTTGAAAGTCATGAACTGGAATTGAAGAAGACGTACAAAGTTAATCATTCATCTTATCAACAGAATTTGGATCTATATTATCCAAAGAGCATGATGCCAAAAGCAACTTCTCCAAAAACTGCGTTTTCTGCTGAGAATGTGTCGACAGCTGGCAAAGAAAGTCAAAGCAGTGGAAGTCACAGTGGTTATCACAGTGGATCTTCATCATCTGGAAATCATCCAGATGCAAAGAATCGTTTTCAATGCAACATCGCAATAGACTTGAAGAATGCTCAGAATTTTGATGAGGAGTCGGCCAAGCAGCAGATGATCTTTCTAGCATCGGTGTTGGAATCATATGAAGGGTTAGTAGCTGGGAAGATAGGCAATACCAATCTGACGAAAGAAGATTATGATCAGATTGATCCGGAAGAAATGGAACTGATCGATATTCGTTGGGCTATGGCATGTGCTGTTCGTCGAGCACAGCGTCTTATGGAAATTACCGGAAGAAAAACAATTGGTGGTGCATCTACCAAGCTGGGGTTCGATAAGTCCAAGGTGACATGCTTCAAGTGTAAGCAGAAAGGTCACTTCAAATGAGAATGCCGAAACGCTTATGCTGATGAGTCGGAGAACCCTTTCAGAGATGATTACTACAAGAAGGCAATCTATCATCAGAATAAATCCGAGCCGCCTAGATTGAAGCAGGTTGAAGATAACAGAGAGAAATCTAGAGCTCTTGCGGTGATTTATGATGATGAGGGTTATGATTGGAGTCAAGAGGTTCTACCAGAAGAAGATGCGGTTGGTTACGCATTCATGGCGAAAAATGATGATCCTATTCTGTGGAAAGACGATCGAACTGAAGAGCAAAAATATAGATACAGAAAAATGATAGCTGAAAAAAAAATCATTAAAATATCTCGTATCTTTCTGGAAGCAAGGAGAGCCAATAGATGGGATCCAGATAGAGAGTGCTATCTTGATGAGTATGGAAATATTGCAATTGATGATAGTACACTTGATATTGAAGCCATAATCCAGCAATACAAAGAAGATGATGAGTATTGGCAACACAAATGGTGGGGAACTCCAACAGAGAAAATGAAAGAAGAAGAGAAAGAGAGAAAAGAGAAAGAAGAGATCGAGAAAGCAAAGAAAGTTGATACTGGAGTAATTGACACAACGCAGGAGTTGACTGCTGAAAATCTTGGAAGAATGGCTGACAAAGTGCTAGCTGCTAAGGCACTTGAGGTAGACTCTAACTCCGTGTCTGAGTCAAAAAGCCAGGTCAGTTCAGATGTGTCAAAAAATGTGTCAGGTAAGAAAATCGATGGAAATGCTGATTGCAAAAATTGCAACAAAGAGTGCAAATTTTGTAGCACAGTCACGTATCTCAACGGGAAGAAAGTTGATGATATGACAGCAAAGGTCAGAAGCGTTGAGAATCAGATTCTTGATCGTGACAAAATGGTTAAAGCTTCAACTGAATGGATAAAAGAATTAACTAGTCAAATTGAAAATGATAAAATTGATCATGACAAAATTAAACAAGAAAATGAAAAGTTGATTCTTGAAAACCGTCAGATTTCTGAAAAATTTGAAAAACTCAAAAGCACACTGAAAGATTGTGATGATCGAAATGGTAAAACTTTTAAAGAAAATGAACATTTAAGAGCAGTGCTTAGAGTAAAAGAAGAATCAATCAACCAACAACTGGATGAAATCGCTAAATTGAAACTTAAAGTTCAAGAGGCTGTAATCGAAAACGAGCGAATCCAGTTGAAGCTTAACAGTTACAACTCCGCAAGTTTTGTTTTGCAACATATTATTCCCAAACCCATTGGGAAAGACAAAGCGGGCGAAGATGTGTATTGTGATGGAACTGGGGTGGGGTTTCATCAAGTTCCACCACCTGTTCTTGATAATTACACTAAAAAGCAGTCTGGGTTGGTTGAAATTGAGGAAGAAAGTAAAGTTAAACTTCCGGAGAACATTGATGTTACTTTTTCTACATCATCTGATGATAGTGTTCAGACAGAGATTGTTAAAAGTACAGCTGAAAGTGTTTTGAATAGTGATTCAGCTGAAGATGATGGGTGTTTCTTGGACAAGTACATTCAGAAATCAAAATCCAAAAGCAACTTAAGTGATGAACTGGGTCTTGTGATGTACAAGATGGCTGGATCTGATAAGTTGTATTCGGATTCTGAGTTTCCCATTGAGAATGTTAATGTGAAAAAGTTGACAAATGTTTTCAAGTTAGTTGAAGTTGAGTTGTCAGAAGTGAACAGTTTGTGTCAAACAAAAAGGCAAATGAATTTTGAAAAAGCTAAAGCTTATTACAAAAAGCCTGTTGTTCCACCACGTTTTTATAATAACAATCGAAACAGTTGGTCAGGTGGTTATCGGGGTGGTAATAGTTATCAGAAGAAGAGGTTTCAAAACAAAAGATTTGCAGAAAAGAAGGTGTTTGTGAACAGTTCAAGTTCACTTTCTGATGAGGAAAACGAATTTTTTTCAAAATCAAATAAAGAGTTCTTTTGAGAAAAGAGCTTCACATTATCAATCTGAAGGCACAAGTCGAATTGTTGATACTCGAACATGTTTCAGATGTAATCAAGTTGGTCACATTGCACGAAAGTGTACCAATGTGAAGCCTAAGACTGAAAATGTGAATATTCAAAAGAAGAAAGTTGATGTGAAGGGTAAAGCACCAATCGTTGTTGAGAAAAAGAGTGTGAAAAATAACAACATCAAAGTGAAAAATGAACCTGTAAAGAAAGTGGTAACAAAAAACGACAAGTTTTATAAACAGGTTGCATTATCTCAACAAGTTTGGAAACCAAAAACTGAAATGAAAATTTCAACTTCTGAAGTGAAAAAGGCTGAAGAATCAATTTCGGTTGATTATGATGCAAATTTTCCACCTTTGAAGGCTGAAAATTTCAAAATTCAAATTGCGAGAGTCAAGGTTACACCTAAGGCTGATGAGGCCTGGGTGGACACCATGTTCGAATAAGCAGTTTGAATTGCCGGAGCTTCCTTGTTCGCGAAGCATGAATCGGCATCTTTATTGAAATGTTTTGAAATCATTTTGTGATATGTGCAGGATCTTCCAAGAGCCATTTCAAGATGGATCATGGATAGTGGCGCATCTCGTCATATGACAGGAAAAACTGCATTGCTGTATGATGTGAAGAATATCAATGGTGGTTATGTAGGATTTGCAGGTCATGAAGGTGGTAGAATTGTTGGTGAAGGAACGTTATCCAATGGGATTGTGACGTTTGAGAGAGTTAACTACATCACTGAGCTGGAGAACAATCTGCTTAGTATCTCGCAGATTTGTGACAATATGTATACTACTCACTTCACTGATAAAGAATGTTTGATTTTGAAACCTGGATTTGTTGTTCCTGAAGAATGGATTATCATGAGGGCACCTAGAGTGAATGATTTATATGTGTTAGATATGAGTGTAGCAACTACAACTACTGGTCAAGCACATTGTTTTGTGTCTAGAGCAACTGAGAAAGAATCAAGATTGTGGCACCGCAAGATGGGGCATATACATCTTAGAAAAATGAATCATTTGGTGCATAATGATTTGGTTTTGGGTGTTAATATCAAAGGTTTTCATCTGGAAGGGGAGTGCATTAGCTGCATCAAAGGCAAGCAGAAGAAAAAGTCACACCCTACAAAGCAAGTCAATTCAGTTTCGAGACCTCTGGAAAGACTTCACATGGATTTGTTTGGTCCTGTGAATGTTAAAAGTATTACAGGAGATTACTATTGTTTGGTCGTTACTGATGATTATTCCAGATTTTCGTGGGTTTCTTTCTTGAAGACAAAAGATGAAACATTTGACAGTTTGATGGGTCTGTTCAGGAAGATTGAAAATTTCTACCAAAGGCGTATCAAGAGAATTAGAAGTGATAATGGTACTGAATTCAAGAACAGTAAGATGGAAGAATTTTGTGATGAAAGAGGTATTTTGCATGAGTTTAGTGCTCCGTATCAATGAAATATTGTATTTCATACTTGGGATTTGTAAAAATATGTGTATCATTTACACATATCAATTCTTGTTCGATTTCAAACTCTATATCGCTTTCTAGAAGGTTATACGCGCACTGATGCGTAAATATAACCAGTTTAATGCAACGAACACTTCAGAATAGTGAAATAGGCTTAACATACCTTAAATAACCTTTACATAACTTAGAAATAAGTTTTGAAGGCTTTGGTATGGCAAAATCAAGTTAAATCGCTTACAGGGACTAAAGTTGACAAACTGCGAAAGTATGCCAATTTGAACTGTAACAGACATTTCGGAACATGACCATAAGTTAAACATACCTTAAATATCCTTTTCATAGCTTAGAAATAGGCTTTGAGGGGTTCGGTGTGCTAAAATAAACTTTTGGGTCATTCAGGGACTAAAAGCGTCAAAAAGTGCACAAGTTTGCATTTTCGCGCATAACTTACGTTCTGAATACATCCGGACATCCAAAAATTTATGTAAGCACTAAAATATTTTATTTTAGTGTTCGGCATAAGAAAAATCCATTCGTCGCATCTTTTGGATCGTTTTTCGCGCTTGTGCGCATTCCGTCGTAACTAAGCGAACATCGCGTTCGTACGACCAAACGAACCAACATCCGACATATTTTTGAGCATGTTTCATGTCCACAATGTTTAGACATCATGTTAGGGCCTTAAAGTTGGCTTAACGGGCCTTAAACATGTCAGAAATGGCTTAAACACATAACAGGGACTGAAACTGCAACATTTGAAACTTGTTTTCTGATCTGAAGAGCTAGGCGGCCCGCGTGAGCCCAAGCTTAAATCTTAGGCGGCCCGCGTCAGCCTCTCTGATCAGATAAGAGTGAACAGTCAGCAGATTCCAGTTGTTTTAACCACACCCACACCTTTCCCACTTGCCTATTCAGCTGATAAGGACCATTTTTAGCTACCATGAGTTTCCGACAAGTGTACGCATGAGATACGAGCACGGTTTCCATGAAACGATCTTAACGGTGGACCGAAAACTATAAATACCCCACCCCCCATTGCTTCAAAACCACTAGAATCTGATCTTAAAGACTCTAAGTTGGAACCTTTGTTTCATACCTGAGTTATTTCGATCTAGATTAGCATTCGGGGACCCTTCGTAAGTATTCTTTCGTTCTTTTCTTTCTTTTACTGCTTTTCGAGTCCGAAAGTCAAACTTTGTTTGACTTTCAGCGTTGACCAGCTTATGGTCAATGCGAAGTTCGTTTGAACTTCGCAACGTGATTGTAATCACGATGGTTATAGTCCCTTGGGACTATGCCTACTGATTACCACGTTGTCTAGGGTCGTAAGGGTAAGCGATCTGATAAATCGCTTATACCTTCGAACCCGACCCATTTTGGTCGATCATTAGGATCCGACCAAATACATTAGGTGACCATAGTGTAGGGAATAACCTTCCGAGGTTATACCTTATGGTCACATCGTTTAAGTAGTTGTATGATAGGTAGTTTATATGCCTTAGGTAAATTACCAGAATACCCTTTTCATGTATAATTGGTAATTAAGCATATGTAACCTAAACTTTTGTCACGTAACTGATTATGTAACATGTTTAGGCATATAACACTTGTCATAGGACTAGTTAGGCGTTCCGAACGCGTTTCACGCGAACGACGCGTTAAAGTAGCATAAGCTACCTAAAACGAGTCGTAATGGGTCGAAAACAATTATGTTAGGTTTCATTTAGTATGTAGGCTTTGTTAAACCATATTACACGAGTCTCCACACTCGTTTGGTTTACGAACCCTCATGCTACCCGATCTTCCGATATAGGTCCGGTTTATTAACATAGTTACCTATATTAGGTGCCGTTTGATATCCGCGATCTCTAGCATTGTTTGGTTGTTACTCAAGGACTACTAAGCAATCCCAAGTGAGTACATAGACCCCTCTTTTACTGTTTTCCAAACGTTTTGGGGTGGAACACATGTGCCTACTTGTTACTTTCATGCTTTCCTGTTTTCACATCATATACCTGCTATGTTCGTTAGTACATTATAGTACATCGTTTTACATTACATGCTATGTATGCCCATTGTGTGTGCATACTTAGTACATCGTTCTACATTACATTTCATACTATGTATGTCCATTGTGTGCATACTTAGTACATTGTTTTACATTGCCTTTCTGTTGCATATGCTCATCCAGCATATGAACACATTATACTACATTTTGAACCGTTGTAATCATTTCACTATGTGAACCGTTGATATCTGTGAACCGTTTGTATCTGTGAACCGTTTGTATCTGTGAACCGTTTGTATCTGTGAACCGTGTGAACCGTATTTGACTATACATGAACATTTCTACACTTGTTAAACATTTCATCTTGATAGTTTGGTTTGAGTAAGTGATTAAGTAACGAGGCGTGTGTAATATGATACAAGCATGGTGGATACGCCGCTGGTACTTCCTATATATAAGTGTTTGTATGGTATTACATATCGTAGCGTTATTTGAATCATTTCAGTTTATGACATATGACATTTTATACAAATAACATACTTTTCACAAGACATTGTTTTACAAACAACTTATCTTATACAAACTCATTTTACATGGTTATTCATTTAACCATACATTATTCTCTTATTTATACATATCATCTGATCTTATCGTTTTTCAAATGATTTACAAGACAAAGCAAATTACAAGGTTCGTGACTAAACATTTTCTCAAACATAAGTCATGAATCCTATTTTCACAAAACCTATGTATCTCACAGGCATTTTTATGCTGACGTACCTATTTTCACATGTGTTTTCAGGTGATGATGTATAGGACTTATCAGACATACTTAGGCGGACCTGTGCCTTAGTGACTTAAAACGAGACAAGAACTAGCTACTTTATGTTATGTACTCTTTGGTTCTTGTTTAAAACAATGTAATCTTTCATGTATGTTTAATAAAACGAAACTTCAATTGCCATGGATTTGAAACATTAATTCTGTTACAACACTCCCCGACGTTTCCGCCACGTTTTGTATGTCTTACGTGGTCGGGGTGTGACAGAAAAGATGGTATCAGAGCCAATGGTTATAGGGAATTAGGTTATTAGTAATGCTTTGACCTAGTCTATAACCTTCTTAGGACCCTAACGCGAGTTTACTTGCGTTTAGTCATAACACAATACCGTCACCTATCCTTAGGCGACGACCACAACAAGAACATAAATTTCAAAACCGCTTTGAAAACTAATCATCTGTTCTAGGATGATTGATTACTAGGTTTTGAACCCTCTGTTATATGGTTTCGAACCCCTATGAGTTTTCAAAATCTCGTCAAGGTTTTGGGCTTTAAATAATGTGAACACGTGCAAACTGGAAGGGTGAATGCCTGTATTCTGGGTTTTCTGTCTAGGCAAGCACTTCGTATACATCTCATCAGACGCGAGACCAGTTGTGCTTACCTGGGAATTCTTGGGATGAGTGTTCACTTATAGGCGAGCATGTCTTCGCGATACATTATTTTTGACCCATTTATTTTGATTAGTCACTGTGTGTCGTTTGTTGCTTTGTAGTAACAAACAAATGACCACTACCCTTGCTTTCATCAGGTTTGTTTCATCTCATTCTTTTCGTCTAAACCTCTCACTCGTTTCCTTTCATGTTTCCTCTTTTAGAATGCCTCCTCGACGCGAAAGCCAGATAGCGACTGCCGAACTCGCAGAAATCATTGCACAGCAAATGGCTGCTCAATTCCCAAACCTCTTTGCTCTATGGAATCAAGCCAACAACAACAACAATGGTCCATGCAATTTCAAGAGTTTTAACTCGGCGAAACCACTCAAGTTTAGTGGTTCTGAGGGAGCGACTGGGCTTCTTCAATGGTTCAAGAGCATTGAGAATACTTTCCGCCACGTGCAGTGTCCTGACAATCGCAAGGTCGAGTTTGCTTCGAGTGTATTCCAGAAAAGAGCCCTTACGTGGTGGAACGGGGTTATGAGAGATCGTGGTGCAGAAGTTGCTCTAGCACAGACATGGGCTGAACTTAGGGCCCTTATGATGAAGGAATTCTGTCCTCGTCACGAGATCAGGGCCTTGGAAAGGGAATTCGACAATCTTGAGCAATACAGCGGTGAGCATCGAGCTTACAAGGACCGTTATGAGGAGTTAAGTCTGTTATGCCCAAACATGGTCACGCCTTTGGATAAGGCAATCGAAAAGTACATTGATGGCCTCCCTGATTCAATACAAGACATTATGACTGGTCGTAACCCTACTACAGTTAGACAGGCCATTGAGCTATCTGCAACCTTGACTGAATCAAAGATCAGGAAAGGTAAACTTTTCCGAAAAGGTGACAAGAAACCGGTCGAGGAATCGAAACCAATCGAGGAATCAAAGATCATGGATGAACAGACTGGATCCCCTAAAAGGTCAAAGAAGCGAAAAGCTTCTCAGAACTACGCTGTGGTCGCTCACAATGATCAAGCCGTCCCCAACCAACCAGCTCAACCCCCTGCCAGGAAACCCTACAACGGAACTGCACCCTTGTGCAACCAATGTGGCCTACATCATCATGCTGGTGTGAAGTGCCGCACATGCCAAGTTTGCGGACTTATAGGTCATACAGCTAGGGTTTGCCCAACCACAGCTGCACCAAATCAAGCTGGAAACAATCCTGCTCAAGCTCGTTTTCCACCGGGATCTTGCTACAACTGTGGCGAGATGGGCCATTTTCGTAGGAATTGCCCAAGGCTTGCTAATGCAAATCCAGCGCAGGGATGAGCATATGACCAACCAGAAGACAACATCGTTTAGAAATAATTACGTCTTATGTATTATTTTCTTTTGTTGTCACGATCCATGAAATAGCTGTTGTTATCATTGTTTATAAATAAATCTTTTATTTACATTGCAATGTATTTATGTGATTGTATGTATAAACAACATATCCCCTACAATACCGACAATCAAGGAACCGCATTCCTTGAAGAACAGACTACTTCCAAATTTCTTCCATTGTATGATCTCTTGCGTTTTTCACGAAAATCCTAAGTACCCGTTTCTTCCAAGAGAAACGAAGTACGAGGTGCCAAGTTAATAGCAATCAATAACAAGATAATAACAATTAAACAATTATGTGGTTATGTGCTTATGTGTTATCTTTCATGTGTCATGTGATCCAAATTATGTTATCCAAATCCTCGTAGAATCTTACATATCTTTGTACAAGAGATTTATAGTAGGATACCCAAAGGCACTACCTAAAATCCTTAATGGATTTCTACGTAGTAGATAAGCCCCTTGGATTATAAAGTACTGCTTTATAATTAGACTCCTCGAGTGGTCTAGTTAAACTGATTGATATAGCTGAAAGGACTCCTGGGAGGCCTAATTAAGAAGATCCTCTGTGGATCTAATTAAAAGGATCCTATGGTGGTCTAGTCACCGTCATCACAAGTTCGACATCCTTCCCCACAACATTTCAAAACAAACTGTGCGGACTGTGCAAGGAATTACGTAATTATGGATGCATACATAATTATGGAATTTAGTGCACGGAAATCACAGCAAGTTCTATCATGTATCTAGAGTTAACCGTATTCATTTCCAATTCTGATGAAGTATCCGTTGAGGAAAAAATGAACTAGCTATTCATTTTTCACTTCTGAAGAATATCCGTTGAGGAACTGAATATCCGTTTGTCCTTCATTTCCAATTCTGAAGAATACCCGTTGAGGAAAATGACTCCGTTTGTTCATTTTCGTTCTGAAGAGTATCCGTCGAGGGAAATGAATATCCGTTTAATTAAATCCTTCATTTCCGAACCTGAGGAAACAACCGTTGAAAATGACTCCTTTAGTTCATTTTCGTTTCTGAAGATTATCCGTTGAGGAAATGAATATCCGTTGCTTAAATCCTTTTTCATTTCCGTTTCTGAGGAAGCAACCGTTGAAAATGACTCCGTTTGTTCATTTTCGTTTCTGAAGATTTGTCCGTTGAGGAAATGAATATCCGTTTGACTATCCTTTTTCATTTCCGTTTCTGAGGAAGCAACCGTTGAAAATGACTCTGTTTGTTCATTTTCGTTTCTGAAGATTTGTCCGTTGAGGAAATGAATATCCGTTTGACTATCCTTTTTCATTTCCGTTTCTGAGGAAGCAACCGTTGAAAATGACTCCGTTTGTTCATTTTCGTTTCTGAAGATTTGTCCGTTGAGGAAATGAATATCCGTTTGACTATCCTTTTTCATTTCCGTTTCTGAGGAAGCACCCGTTGAAAATAACTCCGTTTGTTCATTTTCGTTTATGAAGATTTTTCCGTTGAGGAAATGAATATCCGTTTGTTTCTCCTTTTCATTTCCATTTCCATTTCTGATGAAGCACCCGTTGAAAATGACTCTGTAAGTGCATTTTACGTTTCTGAAGAATGTCCGTTAAGGAAATGACAGGATTATGCTTTACATATCTCTGGTGGTTATCTGACACAAAGTCACAAATAGACTCCTACGAATTAATTTCGGGACGAAATTTCCTAAAGTAGGGGAGACTGTGACACCTGTGTCACTGCGACCAGCAAACAAATACCAAATCAATGAAATATTGTATTTCATACTTGGGATTTGTAAAAATATGTGTATCATTTACACATATCAATTCTTGTTCGATTTCAAACTCTATATCGCTTTCTATAAGGTTATACGCGTACTGATGCGTAAATATAACCAGTTTAATGCAACGAACACTTCAGAATAGTGAAATAGGCTTAACATACCTTAAGTAACCTTTACATAACTTAGAAATAAGTTTTGAAGGCTTTGGTATGGCAAAATCAAGTTAAATCGCTTACAGGGACTAAAGTTGACAAACTGCGAAAGTATGCCAATTTGAACTGTAACAGACATTCCGGAACATGACCATAAGTTAAACATACCTTAAATATCCTTTTCATAGCTTAGAAATAGGCTTTGAGGGGTTCGGTGTGCTAAAATAAACTTTTGGGTCATTCAGGGACTAAAAGCGTCAAAAAGTGCACAAGTTTGCATTTTCGCGCATAACTTACGTTCTGAATACATCCGGACATCCAAAAATTTATGTAAGCACTAAAATATTTTATTTTAGTGTTCGGCATAAGAAAAATCCATTCGTCGCGTCTTTTGGATCGTTTTTCGCGCTTGTGCGCATTCCGTCGTAATTAAGCGAACATCGCGTTCGTACGACCAAACGAACCAACATCCGACATATTTTTGAGCATGTTTCATGTCCACAATGTTTAGACATCATGTTAGGGCCTTAAAGTTGGCTTAACGGGCCTTAAACATGTCGGAAATGGCTTAAACACATAACAGGGACTGAAACTGCAACATTTGAAACTTGTTTTCTGATCTGAAGAGCTAGGCGGCCCGCGTGAGCCCAAGCTTAAATCTTAGGCGGCCCGCGTCAGCCTCTCTGATCAGATAAGAGTGAACAGTCAGCAGATTCCAGTTGTTTTAACCACACCCACACCTTTCCCACTTGCCTATTCAGCTGATAAGGACCATTTTTAGCTACCATGAGTTTCCGACAAGTGTACGCATGAGATACGAGCACGGTTTCCATGAAACGATCTTAACGGTGGACCGAAAACTATAAATACCCCACCCCCCATTGCTTCAAAACCACTAGAATCTGATCTTAAAGACTCTAAGTTGGAACCTTTGTTTCATACCTGAGTTATTTCGATCTAGATTAGCATTCGGGGACCCTTCGTAAGTATTCTTTCGTTCTTTTCTTTCTTTTACTGCTTTTCGAGTCCGAAAGTCAAACTTTGTTTGACTTTCAGCGTTGACCAGCTTATGGTCAATGCGAAGTTCGTTTGAACTTCGCAACGTGATTGTAATCACGATGGTTATAGTCCCTTGGGACTATGCCTACTGATTACCACGTTGTCTAGGGTCGTAAGGGTAAGCGATCTGATAAATCGCTTATACCTTCGAACCCGACCCATTTTGGTCGATCATTAGGATCCGACCAAATACATTAGGTGACCATAGTGTAGGGAATAACCTTCCGAGGTTATACCTTATGGTCACATCGTTTAAGTAGTTGTATGATAGGTAGTTTATATGCCTTAGGTAAATTACCAGAATACCCTTTTCATGTATAATTGGTAATTAAGCATATGTAACCTAAACTTTTGTCACGTAACTGATTATGTAACATGTTTAGGCATATAACACTTGTCATAGGACTAGTTAGGCGTTCCGAACGCGTTTCACGCGAACGACGCGTTAAAGTAGCATAAGCTACCTAAAACGAGTCGTAATGGGTCGAAAACAATTATGTTAGGTTTCATTTAGTATGTAGGCTTTGTTAAACCATATTACACGAGTCTCCACACTCGTTTGGTTTACGAACCCTCATGCTACCCGATCTTCCGATATAGGTCCGGTTTATTAACATAGTTACCTATATTAGGTGCCGTTTGATATCCGCGATCTCTAGCATTGTTTGGTTGTTACTCAAGGACTACTAAGCAATCCCAAGTGAGTACATAGACCCCTCTTTTACTGTTTTCCAAACGTTTTGGGGTGGAACACATGTGCCTACTTGTTACTTTCATGCTTTCCTGTTTTCACATCATATACCTGCTATGTTCGTTAGTACATTATAGTACATCGTTTTACATTACATGCTATGTATGCCCATTGTGTGTGCATACTTAGTACATCGTTCTACATTACATTACATTTCATACTATGTATGTCCATTGTGTGCATACTTAGTACATTGTTTTACATTGCCTTTCTGTTGCATATGCTCATCCAGCATATGAACACATTATACTACATTTTGAACCGTTGTAATCATTTGACTATGTGAACCGTTGATATCTGTGAACCGTTTGTATCTGTGAACCGTTTGTATCTGTGAACCGTTTGTATCTGTGAACCGTTTGTATCTGCGAACCGTGTGAACCGTATTTGACTATACATGAACATTTCTACACTTGTTAAACATTTCATCTTGATAGTTTGGTTTGAGTAAGTGATTAAGTAACGAGGCGTGTGTAATATGATACAAGCATGGTGGATACGCCGCTGGTACTTCCTATATATAAGTGTTTGTATGGTATTACATATCGTAGCGTTATTTGAATCATTTCAGTTTATGACATATGACATTTTATACAAATAACATACTTTTCACAAGACATTGTTTTACAAACAACTTATCTTATACAAACTCATTTTACATGGTTATTCATTTAACCATACATTATTCTCTTATTTATACATATCATCTGATCTTATCGTTTTTCAAATGATTTACAAGACAAAGCAAATTACAAGGTTCATGACTAAACATTTTCTCAAACATAAGTCATGAATCCTATTTTCACAAAACCTATGTATCTCACAGGCATTTTTATGCTGACTTACCTATTTTCACATGTGTTTTCAGGTGATGATGTATAGGACTTATCAGACATACTTAGGCGGACCTGTGCCTTAGTGACTTAAAACGAGACAAGAACTAGCTACTTTATGTTATGTACTCTTTGGTTCTTGTTTAAAACAATGTAATCTTTCATGTATGTTTAATAAAACGAAACTTCAATTGCCATGGATTTGAAACATTAATTCTGTTACAACACTCCCCGATGTTTCCGCCACGTTTTGTATGTCTTACGTGGTCGGGGTGTGACAGAAAAGACAATCGAGGTTAATTGTTTAAGTCTGAGTATGAAATGAAGCTTAACGGTACTTGTAATTTTTCTGAAAAGCTGATATGATTCCCTGACACGCTCGCCAAAAATATGTTTGTAAATAGTTTACTTTGTTTACTTTCTGCAATTTAAGTTTTCTGTATTTCATTTCTTAGTTTAGAACACTTTGATAAAATCCAAAAAGATTTTATTTCTGCTTTATTTTCTGACAAACCAAAGTGGAGAGTTGATTGTTAGATTCTCAGATGTTTGAAGCAGATGCAGGAGATTCTGGACTGAAGAATGAGGAGAGCTTACTTTGTTGAAGTTTGGATTGTTTGAAAAGTTAAAAACAAGTTCATTAATTTGATACTTGTTATTTTCAGAAAATGTTTGAAATTGTTGTTTTAAAATCAGTATTGTTTCGTCAAAAGATCAACCAAGGTCATTAATTTGGACTTGGTAGATTAATCAAGTGATCAGGGTCGTTAACTTGGACCTGAATACTTGAGTGGATTGTTAAAACTGATTGATTTTATGAGTTATTGTTGAAAAGATAGAATTGTAATGTTTATTGGTTGAGTAACAGGTTTGGACTTCATTATTCCCAACGGAAGCTAATTGTCAAAGCTTGAACCAGATATCTCAGATTCTAGCATATCGAGAGGGGGAGTCTGTGAAAGGGGGATTCTGGATCAACGGTCAAAGGGAAGACTAAAGTTTTAAAGTTTGAAGATAAAGATTGAAGAGAGTGTTTACAATGTTTGAAGAATGATAAAGACAAAGACTTGAAGCCAAAGACTTCATCAACATCCAAGGGGGAGTCTGTTGGTGCACTAAATGTCTGCTGATTACGTCATAATCAAGTCTTGTGTCTAGATAGGTCGAATGTACACACAACAGGGTCTTAATTAGGGTTTTTACATGTTTATCTTGTAGATTTCGCTTGAAAGTGTTCTTGTGTGATTCAAGCTAAATCAGATTTAGCTTGAACTGGTTCAAGCGAAATCAACAACAGAGATTTAGCTTGAACTGGTTCAAGCGAAATCATGATTTAGCTTGAACTGACTCAAGCGAAATCAACATACTATATATAGGGTTGTGTGGTTCATTTGTGTGAGAGATGGTCATTGTATATGAAACGAAGTGCTGCTGGATTTGTATCAGAAAACGTTGTAAAAGCACAAATATCAATCAGAAAAGAAAGATTAAAAGGAAACTAGCTGTTATGACTTTGTTTACGTTGATTCCGCCTTCGTACTCAAAGATGAACTGCCTTAACTGACGTTTTAAGGTCGTAGAACGGTCCAACAAAAAGTTTGGTTTCGAAAACACATTTCTTTGATAAAAAGGTTTTGTAGAACATGTAAAAATATACTTTGGTTTTGAAATAGTTAAGTAGATAGTATATCAAATATACTTTGGTTAATGAAATAGTAGGTTTGGGAGTATATCTTAAGTATACTTTGGTTTTATAAATAGCATCTCAAACTATGCTTCGGTTTTGAAAATAGCATATCAACTATGCTTTGGTTTTGAAAATAGCATATCAACTATGCTTTGGTTTTGAAAATAGCATATCAACTATGCTTTGGTTCTGATAATAGCATATCTACTATGCTTTGGTTTTGAAAATAGCATATCAACTATGCTTTGGTTTTGAAAATAGCATATCAACTCTGCTTTGGTTATGATAATAGCATATCTACTATGCTTTGGTTTTGAAAATAGCATATCAACTATGCTTTGGTTTTGAAAATAGCATTCAAATATGCTTTGGTTTTGATAATAGCATATCAACTATGCTTTGGTAAATAACAAGGTAGTATATTAAAACACATGTTGGATTTTTATACATAGTATATCAAAAATATACTTTGGTATATAATATCACACTGGAGAGCACATCAAACTGTACTTTGGTAGTATATCAAAATATACAAAGAAACTGTGATTTAGCATTCATTCAAACCTTAGTGTATCAAACTATACTTTGGAGACTATAGAAATACCACAAAGGCAATTTCTATTTGGTTAAAATTTGGTTTCTAACATTCCATACAATAGGAATGGGGTGTCTAGTCCTATAGCGCTATATCGTACTACCAATCGGCTTGGTGAATGTATAAAGAAAGTACAATCCAACAATTAGTTTTAAAATCTATGAAAATTTGTTTTTAAACCATAGATATTTGTTCAATTCGTCAAAAGATAAGTACTAACATGTATAATCATATAGTTGAAATCATGAAAATAACAAATAGGCACATATGTTTCACCCCAAAACATTTGAAAACAGTAAAAGAGGGGACTATGTACTCACATAATCACCTTGAAAACATGTAAAAAGAGGGGGGTCTATGTACTCACTTGATATTGCAAGTATCCTTGATTAAGTGTCCTAACAAAGCTTGGGAAATCAAGGAATCAAGTGGCACCTAGTATGGAATCACTATTTTATACAATCGGCTCCTAAGTCGGAAGATTGGGTAGAATGAGGTCTTGTAAACCAAATGAGCATTGGAACTCATGTGATATGGTTTAACGAAGTCTACATTCTAAAGCGGAACCTATCCTAAGTGCTTACGACTCGTTATGACCCATTAAGGTAGCTTATGCTACTTTAACGCGTTGTTCGCGCAAACGCGCGTTCGAGACGTCTAACTAGTCCTATGATAAGTATTATATGCCTAAACATGTTTAAATATGTTGCATAATCAGTTAAGTGAAAAAAGTTTAAGTTACATATATTTAAAATCCAATTATGCATGAAAAGGGCATTTTGGTCATTTACCTAAGGCATGTAAACTACCTATCATACAACTACTTAAACTATGTGACCATAAGGTATAACCTCGGAAGGTTATTCCCTATACAACTATGGTCACTAAACATGCTTGGTTGGATCCTAATGGTCGACCAAACGGGTCGAGTTTGAAAGTCTAAGCGGTGGTTTAGACCGCTTGACTTACGACTCTAAACAAGCACTAAACTAAAAGTGACGAGCTAAACATGTTAAAACATGCTTAACTAAGTTAGAAAACAGGTTTTGATATCAAAACAAAGTGTTTTGATACCCAAGAGTAGTTTGGTTGTAAAATACGCATAAATACTCATTTTGACCGAACCTACGACTCGTCACTACGCCTAGTTAACGTGGTAATCAGTAGGTATAGTCACACGGGACTATAACCATCGTGATTACGCTCACGCAGCAAAGTTCAAAAGAACTTTGTGTTGACCAAAGACTGGTCAAAGCAGAAAGTTAAACACTATTTGACTTTCGCGCTTGAAAAGCGATAAAAGAATGAAATAAGCTTACAAAGGGTCCAAGCTAGGGAGAACTTGATCTATAACACTCAGGTATGAAGCAAAGGCTCCAACTTAGAGTGTTAATCAGATCAAGGGTGAGTGAAATGGAATGAGGGCATGGGTATTTATAGTTTTCGGTAAACCGTTAGGATCGTTTCTTGCTAAAGAGGGATCAATCTAGGCCATACATGTGGGCAAATGGTTTTAGAAACCATGGGGGCATGATAAACAAGCAAAAACAAGCAGATGATATCCAAAACAATGGTTAAAAACCATCAAAACAGCTGATTTGGACCAAATGCAATGAATCTGTCTGGCAGGAGGTCACGCCCCGCGTAAGAATCAACCTCAGCTTATGCGGCCCGCCTAATAAAGTTTGACAGAATGTCAACTTTGGTCCCTGCACTTGAAAAACTTGTATTTTGATTCATTTTTGACACTTTTAAGCCCCGTTAACCCCATTTCAGAGCTCCAAAATGAATTTAAAGTATAGGGAACTTAAAATATGTTCAAAAATATCTCGGATGTCGGTTCGTTTGGTTGTACGGTTGTGTTATTCGGTTAATTACGACGAAATTCGTAACGAACGCAAAGACAATCCAAATTAAGCGACGAATGGAATTTTATCATGCCAATCACTAAAATAAAATATTTTAATGATTACATAAATTTTTGGATGTCCGGATATATTTAGAACGTAAGATATGCGCGAAAATGCAAACTTATGCACTTTTTGACGCTTTTAGTCCCTATTGATCAAATAAGTTTATTTTAGCATACCGAACCCCTCAAAGCCTATTTCTAAGCTATGTAAAGGATATTTAGGGTATTTTTAACTTATGATCAAGTTCTGGAATGTTCGTTACCATACAAATCGGCATAGTTTCGTAGTTTGACACAAATAGTCCCTACGATCGAATAAACTTGTTTTTGACACACCAAACCCTTCAAAACTTATTTCTAAGTTATGTAAAGGTTAATTAAGGTATGTTGAGCCTATGTCACTGTTTCGGAGTGTTTTTTGCATTAAACTGATCGCGTTTACGCATCAGTTCGCGTATAACTTTCGAGAAAGCGATTTAAAGCTCGAAATCGAACAAGAATTGATATGTGCAAATGATACACATTTTTATAAAAATCCCAAGTATGAAACACAATATTTCATTGGTTTGGTATTTGTTTGATGTCCGTAGTGACACAGGTGTCACAGTCTCCGCTACTTTAGGAAATTTCGTCCCGAAATATAATTTTAGAGGAAACTTGTGAAGACAACTGAGATTGTTTCGCTTTCGAATGAATCCTCCATTTCCCAAGTAAAACTCTAGATCACGTTTGTATTCTTAGAAAATTTGTTAATTGCCAAAATGTTGTCGTTGTTGTAACAAAAGCATGGAGTTTTGAACAACGGATAGGAGAATGTTTCCTATGAAGACTATTATAGGAAACTTGTGTGTGCTCGAAATCAGAGTCGGAGAGTGTAAGATAAAAATAACAATGGTTAAGGTCCGGGACTTCTAGTAACGTAAATAACGCTATGCTTGCAATGTAATAAGGAACACTTATATATAGGAAGTACCAGCGGCGTATCCACCATGACCTTTTTACATTGTTCCCGTCTCGTTATTCTCATCACTATAGGTCTTAACACATGACAAAACCTGCCGCGGTTTCTGTGCACTGAATTCCATAATTATGTATGCATCCATAATTACGTAATTCCTTGCACAGTCCGCAGAGTTCATTTTATAATGTGTAGGGAAAAAAATCAATCGGTCATACATGAAATGACTTGACTAGCCCACCAGAGGATCTTTTTAACTAGATCAACACATGATCTCCTTAACTAGATCGTCGTACGATCTCTTTAAATAGACCACTTAAGGGATCTTTATAACTCAAAACCAAATAATCGTTTTGAAACAGTACTTTGGAATCCAAGGGTCTGACTATTTGCATAGAAAGCTCCTTAAGGATTTAAGATAGTACTTTGAGTATCCTTCTGAGAATCTATCGTATGGAAATATGAAAGATTCTACTAGGAGTTAGATAGCGAGCTTTAGAATTACACATAAACACAAAATCACATAATTGTGCATTCATTAATTTAGTTATTAGCTCGTTCGTTAATTTGAGTTAACGCATTTGAAGTACACTAGAAATCCAATCACGGACTTCAATTAGTACTTAAAACATCCTCAAGAATCTAACTATGAAGATAGGAAGATCTTATAAGGATTTGGAATTTGTGTGGTGAAAATGTTTTGAAACCCATGTACTAGGCATGTTAAGGCAATACACGAAGCAAAATGTACTTTGATAATCGTGTACATAGTCACATAACATGGTTCCAGTTAAGGACTTATGGAAGTACCTTTAGATATCAAATCAAGGATTTGAAATGGTACTTCAAATATTTGTTTAAGAATTTGTAATTTGTACCTTGTACTTTGTTTCTTTAAAAGAAACGAGTACTTAGGATTTTAGGGGAAATCACAAGTGATCACAAAATGAAAGAACCTTATGAGTAGTTTGTTCGGTAAGGAACACGGTTCCTTGGTGTCGGTATCGTAGGGGTATGTCTTGCAGACACACAATCCTAACAGCTTCGTAAGATAAAATTGGAACAACAATTTTATTTATATAATAGCTGAATTGTTTCAAAAGATAACAACAAAGGAAAATACAAGGTCTAATTGTTCACTGCTGCATTGTCGTTTGCATTTTCCTCGTTTATGTTAAACACTCGTCCACGCGCTGGATTTGCGTTAACAAGTCTTGGGCAATTGTTTCGGTAGCGAGTGAGGTCACCACAGTTGTAGCACGATCCAGGTGGAAATGGTGCTTGAACAGCAGCAGGATTTACAGCATTCTGATTTTGGATAACATGATGGCATGTATTGACCAAATGTCCCAATCGTCCACAGTGGGTACATTTGTGACACGGTGTCTGATTCATATGATGACGGTTGCATTTGTTGCACAAGGGTGCAGTACCAATATAGTTTTTCCTAGCACGAGGCTGTGCTGGCTGGTTTAGTGCAACCTGATCATTCTGAGCAACTACTGTGAAGTTTTATGAAGCCTTACGCTTCTTCGACTTCTTAGAGGACTCGGTCTGTTTATCCTTTGGTTTTTCTTGTGCCGACTTGTCAGAAGGTTTCTAGTCACCTTTTCTGAAAAGTTTACCCTTCCTGATTTGAGATTTAGTCTGGGTAGCAGATAGTTCAATGGCCTGTCTGACGATAGTATGGTTGCTACCAGTAACAATGTCCTGAATTGGATCAGGGAGGCCATTGATGTACTTTTCTATCGCCTTATCCAAAGGCGTAACCATGGTAGGACATAACAGACTTAAATCCTCATAACGATCAGTGTAGGCTCAATGTTCACCGCTGTCTTGTTTAAGATCGTCAAATTCCCTTTCCAAAGCCCTGAGCTCATGACGAGGACAGAATTCCTTCATCATTAGAGCTCGAAGCTCTTCCCAGGTTTGTGCCATTGCCACATCGGCACCCCTATCACGCATCACACCGTTCCACCATGTAAGAGCACGCTTCTCGAATGCACTGGATGCAAACTCAACCTTGCGCTCATTCGGACATTGCACATGTCTGAATGTGCTTTCCAAACTTTCAAACCATTGCAGGAGCGCGGTTGCTCCTTGAGACCCAGAAAACTTAAAGGCTTAGCAGAATTGAAGGTTTTGAAACTACACTGAGCATTGTTGTTGTTATTGTTGTTATATAACTGATGGATCTGGGTTACTAGGTTCAGAAGCACTGCAGCCATTTGCTGAGAGACAAGGGCTGTGACTTCTTCGTTGGTTAGAGGTTGTGCATCTCTTCGAGGAGGCATTGTCTAAAAGGAACAAGGGAACATGAGGAACGAGTGAGGTCGACAATTCAGAAAAACAAAAGAGGTATTGAAAACATCAACAAAACACTAGGAAGGCGATCATTCGTTTGTTACCTTGAACAAACAAACGACACGCAGTGACTAATCAAAGTAAATGGGTCAATATAATGTATCACTGAAGACATGCTCGCCTATAAGTGAACACTCACCCCAAGATTTCCCAGGTAAGAGTGACTGGTCCGATACTACGGATTTGTACGAACACTCTAGGCTTAGACAAAAAACTCAGGGTACAGGCATTCACCCTTCCAGTTTGCACGTTTTCACATTATTTAGACCCAAACTTTGATGAGATTTTGAAAACTTTGAAGGTTCAAAACCTTATAATAAATCATCCTAGAACAGATGATTAGTTTTCAAAGCAGATTCGATATTTTGTGTTCTTGTTGTGGTCGTCACCTAATGATACCAACTTTTCTGTCACACCCCGACCACGTTAAAACAACAAACTGTGGCAGAAACGTAGGGAAGTGTTGTAACAGAATCATTGTTTCACAACACATGGATTAAGGTTCAGTTTATTGAATTAAGTTTATTACATCGTATTGAAACTAGGAACAAAACACGAACGAATTAACTTCCATTGTTATTAAGTCACTAAGGCCTCGTCCATTCCGATATGAGCATGCACCAACATCATCAACTATGGTACCTGAAACATATGTGAAAATACGTCAGCATAAAAATGCCGGCGAGTACATAGGTTTTATGTGAGTGTCAGATTCATAGTGTCACACCCTGACTTTTGCGGAAGCGTATGATGTGTGACTGGTTTAATATCATTGCATTCAATCGTAATAAACAACTACATGATCAAAACGATGTTCATCCATTCATAAAATTTGAGTATTACATACACTGGCTATTTAAGTTTTAAAACATAACCTTCGACTGGGTTACAAACCAACGAAAGTGGATGACATCCTAACTTGAAGTCTAATTCTAGTTATGACACCCGCGCCCAAGATCCATCCTGTCACCTGAAATACATGTAATTTTGGAAAACATCAACAAAAGTTGAGCGAGTTCATGCGTTTTGTTTGTGAGTACTGTAATCTTGTAAATCTTTGAGAGACTCCTTTATAAACAGGTATGAAAGGCGTGTATGAACATGAATGTTTTACAATGACTTTAAGGCATGTGAGGACATAGGGAGTACTCGTAATGAGTAGGCATATACCCTAGTCGATTTTCCTTGACTGTGTCAATTAACCTCGACTGTGTCAATTTCCCTTGACTATGTCGATTACCCTCGACTGTGCCGATTAACCTCGACTGTGCCGATTAACCTCGACTGTGCCGATTAACCTCGACTGGGACTCCGAAACACTACTTGGTACTAGTTGTTACCATGAGTGGGGTTCGGCCGTACCCGTTAGATCTAAACCTCGTCCCTAATTAAGTATTAATGGCATTTCAATATTAAGTCTATGGACACATGATCTAGTATTTCATAGGCATTTCATACCGTTTAAGCATTCGTACACGTATTCCCCCCCCCCCCCCCCGAGAGTTATAAAACCAAAAATAGTTAAGAGAAAAGGGGAGCATGAACTCACTGTTTTGCGTCTTCAGTACTCGTAACTCAAATTTCGTCAGCAAACACGACTACCTACAATGTGCTAGGGTCTATTAGACGAGCGGGCCATGCCTTGCCTTAGTATTCATGTTTTGAGTTACGTTTCCTTTATGTCTTTAACATTATCCAAAGTTATAATACTTCTCAAGTATTTATTTTTGTATTTCCTTCCCAAGGATGGGAGTATTTCATACACGTGTATTTGTAGTTTCCAAAATAATATATTTTCAAGTCTTACTTCAGAAAATATATTTAAACTTGTTTTGTCCCAAAAATATTGTATTTCAAGAAAATATATATTTTTCTCAAAATCATATATCTTCTAAATACTCTAAGAAAATATATTTTTACTTCCAAAAATAATATATTTTCCTTTTGTCGAAAATATGATATACTTTGTAATTAATAATGAAAATCACATTTTCATTTTTTTGTGTCCAAAATAATATTTACCAAAAATATATTTATAACGGTATTTTCCGGAATATTTGTAAGTTACGTTCTTGCGTTCAAATTCGCAATATTAAGTGTGTAACTTATATATTTATTCCTTGTGATTTTTGGTATTATTTCGGATTGTAATTTCTTGGTATTTTGCTAAGTTATATTACTTTAATTCCTAAAATAACATAACTATTACACCGAGTATACAAATATTCACACAAGTGTCTTTAGTGTAAAATATATATTTTAAATATATATTTATCCATTTTTATTTGCAAAAACCAACCTCCAATATTTGTATTTTTGCTACAAAATTTATGGCAAAGTTTATATTGAAAAAAACATAGGTTAAAACATACTTGTAAACACTTGTTCAGAAAATATTTTCTAAGTGTTTGTATTTTTAGAAAATTTTGCCATAGTTCCCTCTGAAAATGGAGGTGTCCATGCTATTTAGCATATCATTTTCTTTTCAAAAATCATCACACAATAATCAACAATCAACTCTAGACAATAATATATTTACCAAGTGCAAAATCTATGTACTTTACATAATAACATGAACTTGATCTTTCACAAAAATGTGTAGTAACTTGGTAAGGTGTTTAGTAGCCTTAGTTACCCTCCAAAATATATTTACTACTTGGTAAACTTCATTCTTGGAATTTTTAGATGTTTACAACTTGTAAGCATGTTTTGCAAAAATGTTTATTTATAACCTCTTCTTGTTTCAAAAGTATTTCTACACTTATTTTATCACTAAAAATAGTGTAGGTTTAATAAAATCATGATCTTTCAAAAATCATATTTTGAACTTGGTTTTCTTGGAAAATCATTCACAAGTCTTGAATCTATAAGTTTACTAGGTCACTTTGATCATTGTTTTACAAGAAATCATTTTTATTTATCAAGTTCATGTGTTCAGTAGAAGATGATCATCATATGTTGTTACGTGATCATCCTCCCACTTGCTAGATTAAGTGTTTAAACATCATCTAGCAAGCTTCATGTGATGATTAACATCATCAACTCAAGAAATCAACAAACAAACATTATTCATGCACTAAACAACATCATATCATCTATATATCATCATATTTCATCTTATGTTTCAAGATTCAAGTTCAAGTCTTTTAGTGTTCTGGTTATTTCAACATAATATATCTTTTATCCACACAAAAAAAATATGAAGTATCAAGAGTTATAAGAAGCTTACTACTAGCTTCAAGCTAGGGAAGAAACAATGAAGAAGATGGGGTGGATAAAAGCTTGTGATGGAGGTCCTTCGAGTTCCGTGAGTTCCAAGCATCGTTAATCACCTTGCTACACCTTTGAGGGCACTTGGAATGGATGGATGAAGATTGAAAATTGGTGATGTGTAGGGTGGGGTGTTCGGCCGAGAGCTTAAGGAGGAGAGGGAGAAGAAGTGTTGTGGTGATTGTGAAGAAGATGGTGTGATCTTATAATCTCATTTTTCTAATGTCCAATGGGTATAATGTCTCCTTAAGTACATACACATCTCATCAAATCTTAAGAAAGATTATATGGAAGGATTTAGGGAGATTGTGTAATCTTGGAGTGGGGCCACTCTTTGGGCCGATTGCATCAAAGGGGGAGGGGGTCTAGTTGTAACATTTAACCATTTAGTTAGTTCATACATCAATTTCAAGTATATAGTTGCATGTGTTAGTTAATAGATATTCTAGTGGGTGTTAGGGTGTTCGGGGACCATAACTAGCTCAAAAATAATAAAACAATGTTTCTAGCAATATTTTGGTGTTCCGGGTAATGTCCGGTTGTTCGGTTAGATACCGGTTCGTTATAGTGTCAAGTGATTCCGTTTAGTATTCATTAGGTACCCTATGGTGACACTTTTAATTCCCGACACTTAGGAAAGCATACAGGACCCTTTTGCCATATTTTTGCATGTAATAAACTTGTTAAAATGCTGAATTTTGCCGATTTATGCAGAATTCTGCACTTTATGTGGGTTTTAGGCACTTTCCGGCACTTCATCTATCACTTAGAAAAGCAGTTTTGTGGTCCTTACTTCCCTACACACTATACTAGTGTAATACGTAGTCTCTGTCTCATACTGGCCTCAAAATATTGTCTGTCTATGTACTGAACTTCATCTATCACTTAGAAAAGCAGTTTTGTGGTGCCAATTTTGTTTTGTGTATCATTAGAACTATCTCGTGTTGCATGTAGCAACAATAAAAGTTTTGCAATATGAAATGCCATTGTATGTATATTACAGTAATCAGAATTTCATTTGTCTTGTAAACTAGATCATGCACAGTTATTAAAGCACAGATTACTGTTCAATTAGTGTACGGAATGTACGGAAAAGTGACGGTTGTCACAGTCTCCCTCCGTTAAAAGAATTTCATCCCGAAATTCAAGCGATGCCATCGGTCGCAGGGGAGTTGTGAATCAAATGTGGTCACTTATGTTTAAAATTTGTCTTCATGTTCCCATGTACTCTGGGTCATGATATGAATTCTAATGTACTCAAGTAACTCAATTACGTCTTTTCTGTGTTTTGTGGACTCTTGGTCCGCAACCTTAACAGGTTCTCTAGTAATTTTGTCGTTTGTCATTGACATGAATCTTATTTGTAGGAACAATGACTGTTCCTTGAGTCAGACTCCTCTAAAGACTAGACACATGGAATGTGTCGCGATCACTACTGATCTTTTTCTGGAAGTTTCATCTTGTGAGCGATGGTTCCGATCCCTACACCGAGGGTCCAACCTTTACGTTTTCCAAATCACACCACACCTTCTCTAGGCGAGGCTCCCATTAAAGCCATACTTCTTATCTCAAATTTCTACGATTTCTGCTGTCACACCCCGACCACGTGTAACATACAAAACGTGGCGGAAACATCGGGGAGTGTTGTAACAGAATTAATGTTTCATAACCATGGATACCAAAAAGTGTTTCGTTTTATTTAAACATTGAATAATTACATCGTCTGGAAATCTAAATACACAATTTAAACATAGTCTATCATTGTTATTGAGTCACCAAGGCCTTGTCCAGTCCTATGTGAGCATGCATCCTATCAATCGATATCTTTCAACAATACCTGAAACACATGTGAAAACGAGGTCAGCAAAGAAATGCTGGCGAGTACATAGGTTTTGTGAAAATAAGATTCATGACTTCTGTTTAAGAAAATGTTTAGTCATGAACCTTGTAATTTGCTTTGTCTTTGTAAATCATTTGAAAAAATATAAGTTCAGATGATATGTATAAATAAGAGAATAATGCATGATTAAATGAATAACCATGTAAAATGAGTTTGTATAAGTTAAGTTGTTTGTACAACAATGTATTGTGAAAAGTATGTTATTTGTATAAAATGTTATATGTTTAAATTGAAATGATTTAAACAACGCTACGATATGTAATACCATATAAGCACTTATATATAGGAAGTACCAGCGGCGTATCCACCATGCTTATATCATATTACACACGCCTCGTTACTTAAATCACTTACTCAAACCAAACCAACAATGTAAGATGTCTATGTGTAAACCAACTGCCAAATGTATTGGAATAATATGTCAAAATGTTCATGTCAAGATGTAAATCATGTTATGTATAACCAATGTCAAAAGTGTTTGTGTCAAATGTAAACCATGTAATGTGTAACCAAAATGATATGTATGGCTAGTGAAATGCATCAACTAAACCATAGGTGAAACGCACAAAACAAAGTATTGAAGTAAAACTTGGTTTAAATCAATACTATGTTTCGTGGAAATGCATGATCAAATGTAAATCATGTCCAAATGTTTACCCAATCGTTAAAACATTTTGTGAAATCGTTCAAATCGTTCTTGTTTTAATTGTGAAACTACTTTATGGTCGATTTTCTAATAACATTCAAACCTTCTTGACTCGTTCATCGTTCTAACTCGTTCTCGTTCTTAACAAACCCTTACCAAAGAGTAAATTAATAAATACAGATTCAGTCGTTACCCAAAATACCCACACATAACCATGGGTATAGAGAATATCGGGATTTGTCAGATCCTATGGTACCATAACCTAATACTGGTCGGCTTGATCATTGCTAATGAATGTCATTGGTTATGTAACTACAACCAACAAGTTTGTTCACTTTATTGAAATCGTTCTTGAAACCATTGTAATTGTTTTTGAAACCATTGTAATCGTTCTTGAAATCATTGTTAAGACATTTAGCACATATGAGTCACCCCAAAACAGTTGAAAACAGTAAAAGAGGGGAATAATGTACTCGCCTGAGAATGCTTAGAGGTCTTGGACAACAACCAAGCAAAGCTAGAGGGAGCACGGAATCAGTCGGCAATCTAAAACTATATAAATAAACCGGACTTAAATCGGGAGATCGGATAGGATGAGGCTTGGTAAACCAAATGAGTATTGGAACTCATATGATATGGTTTAACAAGGCCTACATACTACATTGAGACTAACCTAAGTGCTTTCGACCCATCGCGACCCATTAAGGTAACATACGCTACTTTAACGCGTCGTGCACGCAAAGCGCGTTCGAGACGTCTAACTAGTCCTATGACAAGTATTATATGCCTGAACGTGTTTAATCATGTTGTATAATCAGTTATGTACAAAAGTTTAGGTTACATGTGCTTAATTACCAATTATACATGAAAAGGGTATTCTGGTAATTTACCTAAGGCATATAAACTACCTATCATACAACTACTCAAACGATGTGACCATAGGGTATAACCTCGGAAGGTTATTCCCTATACTATGGTCACCTAAGGTGTTTGGTCGGATCCTAATGATCGACCAAATGGGTCGGGTTCGAAGGTATAAGCGATTTATTAGATCGCTTACCCTTACGACCCTAGACAACGTGGTAATCAGTAGGCATAGTCCCAAGGGACTATAACCATCGTGATTACAATCACGTTGAGAAGTTCAACCGAACTTCGCATTGACCATGAACTGGTCAACGCAGAAAGTCAAACAAAGTTTGACTTTCAGACTCGAAAAGCAATAAAAGAAAGAAAAGAACGAAAGAATACTTACGAAGGGTCCCCGAATGCTAATCTCGATCCAAGAATCTCAGGTATGAAACAATGGTTTCAACTTAGAGTTTCTCAAATCAAAATTCTAGTGGGTTTTGTGTTGGGGGCATGGGGGTATTTATAGGATTTCCTGAACCGTTAGGATCGTTTATCGTTAACCGTGATTTGATCTTGGCCATACACCTCAAGATAGTGGTTTTACAAAACCATTTGAGCCCACGGTATTGCCAAAACCATGTGCGAAAGTGAAAATGGACCAAATACAATGTTTCTGTCCAGGTTAGGCAGTCGCGTAGCGCCACTGCCAAGGCATAAGGTGCTCGCGCTACGCCACTGCCCAGCAGTATCAGCAAAGTTTCAAAAATGGCAGAAATGGTCCCTGCAGCCCATTTAAGCTATTTTCGATGCGTTTGAACCCCGTTAACCTCATTTCAAGGCTCTAAAATGAAGTTAAAGCATAGGGAACTCAAAACAAGCTCAAAAATATCTCGGATGTCGGTTCGTTTGGTCGTACGATCGCGATGTTCGGTTAATTACGACGGAATGCGCATAAGCGCGAAAAACGATCCAAATGACGCGACAAATGGATTTTTCTTATGCCAAACACTAAAATAAAATGTTTTAGTGCTTACATAAATATTTGGATGCCCGGATGTATTCAGAACGTGAGTTATGCGCAAAAGTGCAAACTTGTGCACTTTTTGACACTTTTAGTCCCTGAATGACCCAAAAGTTTATTTTAGCACACCGAACCCCTCAAAGCCTATTTCTAAGCTATATAAAGGATATTTATGGTATGTTTAACTTATGGTCGTGTTCCGGAATGTCTGTTACAGTTCAAATTGGCATACTTTCGCAGTTTGTCAAATTTAGTCCCTGTAAGCGATTTAACTCGATTTTGCCATACCAAAGCCTTCAAAACTTATTTCTAAGTTATGTAAAGGTTATTTAAGGTATGTTAAGCCAATGTCACTATTCCGAAGTGTTTGTTGCATTAAACTGGTTATATTTACGCATCGATGCGCGTATAACCTTCCAGAAAGCGATTTAGAGTTTGGAATTGAACAAAAATTTGATATGTGCAAATGATACACATATTTATACAAATCCCAAGTATGAAATACAATATTTCATTGGTTTGGTATTTGTTTGATGGTCGCAGTGACCCAGGTGTCACAGTCTCCCCTACTTTAGGAAATTTCGTCCTGAAATTTAATCAGAGGAAACTTGTGAGAGCTTGAAAACATGAAGTTGAAAAGACAAAACAACACTGGTTAGGGTTCTGAACTTCTAGTAACTTTAAATAACATTATGCTTTCAATGCAAGAGGGACACTTATATACAAGTATATGAAGCGTCATTGGTGCGTCCACCGTACCTCCATTACATCGTTCTCATTTTGTTATTGTTGTCACTATCGGTTCTTACACATAATAAATCCTACTGGGTTTCTGTGCACTAAATTTCATAATTATGTACGCGTCCATAATTAGACAATTCCTTGCACAGTTCACACAGTCTATTTTATAATGTGTAGGGTAAAACCAAATGAACAAACCTGTGATGAGTGTGATTGGACCACCATAGGGTCCTTTCAGCTGTATCATCACATGCCATTCTTAACCAGGTCTTGAATCAATCTTTAACTAGACCACTCAAGGGTCTCTTATCGAATCATGGAATGGTACTATATAACCCAAGGGTCTTAACTACTACGTAGAAGCCCATAAGGATTTAAGGTAGTACCTTTTGAATATCCTTCTATGAATCCCTCATATGAAGATATGAAAGATTCTATGAGGATTTGAAAATCGGATCACACAAAACATAGAGGAGAACACATAAACACATATCACATAATCGCATAATCGCATAATCGCATAATTGTTTAATTTGACCCTTAAATTTGTTATCTTTGGACACGGGTATTTAAAGCATACAAGGAATCAAATCCTTAATTGCAGCAATTTGGATGGATCCACATGAATACCCTGCTTGTTGACTACATGACCCAAAAACTGAACTTCTTTAAGCCAAAATTTCCTCTTGGAGGATTTAGCGAAAAGTTTGTTCCTTCTTTAGGGGTTCCAATGTCAACGAAGGTGTTGATCGTGATCGGCTTGGGACATGAATAGATCAAGATGTCATCAATAACAACAATGACGAACTGATCCAAATAAGACTTGCAGACTCTATTTATTAAGTCCATGTAGATGGCTGGAGCATTTGTCAATCCAAAAGGCATGACTGTAAACTCGTAATGGCCATACTTCGTGCAGAAAGCCGTTTTGGGAATATCTTCTTCGAGAATACGAAGTTGATGATACCCAGAACGCAAATCGATCTTGGAAAAGCATGAAACGCTATGCAGTTGATCGGAGAAATCGTTGATTTAAGGTAGGGGATATCGATTCTTGATGGTAAGCTTACTAGGCTTACGTTAATCGATATACATTTGAAAAGATCCATTTTTCTTTTCATAAAGAGGACAGGAGTTTCTCCAAGGTGAAAATTTCGGACGGATGAATCCTTTATCAGACAACTCTTGAAGCTGTTTTGATAATTCTTGCATCTCGAACGGTGCAAGACGATAAGATACTTTAGATTTAAAAGAAACAAGTGTTTGAGGTTCTTAGGGAGATCACAAGTGATCATAAAAATGACAGAACCACACGAGTAGTTTTGTCTTTGTGTTGACATCATAAGGTTGGATCAAACATTCATACAATTGCATTAGTTAAAAAATAAAACCACAAATTTTTATTTATATAACAACCGCATTGTCTTTAAATGTTACAAGATAACAACCAGAGGAAATACAAAATGCTAATTGTTCACTCCTTCCTCATTGAGTGCCTCATTGATGTTAAACACTCGACCACGTGCTGGATTCACATTGACGTTGACGTTCGCATTTGGGTTTGCATTAGCATTAGCATTTGCATTCACCAGTCTCGGACAGTTGTGGCGGAAGTGACCAATCTCTCCGCAGTTGAAACATGACCCCAGTGGGAATCTCGCAGCATTCCCTTGAACCGGAGCTTGAACCTGAGCAGCCTGATTTTGTCCCAAACGACAAACATTGGCCAAATGCCCAAGTTTACCACACGTCGTTCATTGCCAGCAAGCTTGTTGTACCGCGTGATGACCGTTGCAGCGTGCACAATGAGGTGCGGTACCGGCATATGCTTTCTTTGTAGGTGGCTGAGCTGGTGGGTTCCGCGGGTTCTGAGCAGTCTGTGCTGTAACAGCAAAGTTCTGAACACCCTTTCGCTTTCTTGATTTCTTTGACGTCTCACCTTCCTTACCCTTCTTGTTTTGACCTTTCTTGCTATCCTCCTTGTCAGACCCCTGCTTCTTACCCTTGTCACCCTTTCTGTGTAACTTATTCTTCCGAATCTGCGACTCAGTCAATGTCACAGCTAACTCGATCGCCTGACGGAGTGTGGTAGGGCTACTACCAGTAAGGATGTCTTATACCGAGTCAGGTAGGCCGTCGATGTACCTTTCGATAGCCTTGTCGAGTGGGGTAACCATTGTCGGGCAAAGCAGACTCAACTCCTCAAACCTATCAGTATACGCCCTGTGCTCACCACTATCTTGCTTCAACTCATCAAATTCCTTCTCCAAAGCTCGCTGCTCATGACGAGGACAGAATTCCCTCATCATAAGGGCCCTAAGTTCAGCCCATGTCTGTGCTAGAGCAACTTCTGCACCACGATCCCTCATAACCCCGTTCCACCATGTGAGAGCCCTCTTCTGAAACACACTCGAAGAAAACTCGACCTTGCGATTGTCAGGACACTACACGTGGCGGAAAGTATTCTCAATGCTCTCGAACCATTGAAGAAGCCCAGTCGCTCCTTCAGAACCACTAAACTTGAGTGGTTTAGCCTGGTTAAAATCCTTGTATTTGCATGGAACATTGTTGTTATTGTTGGCTTGGTTCCATTGAGCAAAGAGGTTTGGGAATTAAGCAGCCATTTGTTGCGCAATGATTTCTGCCAATTCGGCAGTCGCTATCTGGCTTTCGCGTCGAGGAGGCATTCTAAAAGAGGAAACATGAAAGGAAACGAGTGAGAGAATTAGACGAAAAGAATGAGATGAAACAAGTCTGATGAAAGCAAGGATAGTGGTCATTTGTTTGTTACTACAAAGCAACAACCGACACACAGTGACCAACCAAAGTAAATGGATCAAAAATATTGTATCGCGAAGACATGCTCGCCTATAAGTGAACACTCATCCCAAGAATTCCCAGGTAAGCACAACTGGTCTCGCGTCTGATGAGATATATACGAAGTGCTTGCCTAGACAGAAAACCCAGAATACAGGCATTCACCCTTCCAGTTTGCACGTGTTCACATTATTTAAAACCCAAAACCTTGACGAGATTTTGAAAACTCAAAGGGGTTCAAAACCATATAACAGAGGGTTCAAAACCTTACAATAGAGGGTTCAAAACCTAGTAATCAATCATCCTAGAACAGATGATTAGTTTTCAAAGCGGTTTTGAATTTTTATGTTCTTTTTGTGGTCGTCGCCTAAGGATAGGTGACGGTATTGTTTTATGACTAAACGCAAGTAAACTCGCGTTAGGGTCCTAAGAAGGTTATAGACTAGGTCAAAGCTGTAACACCTGTGCCTCCACGGCCATCAAACAAATGCCAAACTAATGAAATATTGTATTTCATACTTGGGATTTGTAAAAATATGTGTATCATTTGCACATACCAATTCTTGTTCGATTTCAAGCTCTAAATCGCTTTCTGGAAGGTTATACGCGCACTGATGCGTAAATATAACCAGTTTAATGCAACGAACACTCCGGAATAGTGAAATAGGCTTAACATACCTTAAATAACCTTTACATAACTTATATATAAGTTTTGGAAGGTTTGGTGTGGTGAAATCAAAGTTTATTCGCTTACAGGGACTAAATTTGACAAACTGCGAAAGTATGTCAATTTGAACTGTAACAGACATTTCAGAGCATGACCATAAGTTAAACATACCATAAATATCCTTCACATAGCTTAGAAATAGGCTTTGAGGTGTTCGGTATGCAAAAATAAACTTTTGTGTCATTCAGGGACTAAAAGTGTCAAAAAGTGCACAAGTTTGCATTTTTACGCATAACTTACGTTCTGAATACATCCGGACATCCAAAAATTTATGTAAGCATGACTATATTATGGTTTAGTGTTTGGCTTGCCAAAAATCCATTCGTCGCGTCATTTGGATCGTTTTTCGCGCTTGTGCGCATTCCGTCGTAATTAAGCGAACATCGCGTTCGTACGTCCAAACAAACCAACACCCGGCATATTTTTGAGCATGTTTCATGTCCACAATGTTTAGGCAACATTTTAGGGCCTTAAAGTTGGCTTTACGGGACTTAGAAGTGTCGGAAATGGCCTTAAACACGTGCAGGGGCTGAAACTGTCAATTCTGAAACTTATGTCTGATCTGTGCAGGCCAGGCGGCCCGCCTCAGTTTCCTTACATCCTCACGCGGCCCGCGAGGCCCCTTCTGACCAGATTAAATGAATCAAACAGCAGATTGCAGCTGTTTAATCCTCCACCACACACTCACACTTGTCTAATCAGCTGATAAGAACCCATTTTTAGTCACCACAACTTGCCAACACATGTACGGGTAGGATTCGAGCACGATTTCCATGAAACAATCCTAACGGTTACCCGAAAACTATATATACCCATCCACCCCCATTGCTAAAATCACTAGAATCTTGATCTTAGGAACTCTAAGTTGAAACCATTGTTTCATACCTGAGATTCTTGGATCGAGATTAGCATTCGGGGACCCTTCGTAAGTATTCTTTCGTTCTTTTCTTTATTTTATTGCTTTTCGAGTCCGAAAGTCAAACTTTGTTTGACTTTCAGCGTTGACCAATTATGGTCAATGCGAAGTTCATTAGAACTTCGCAACGTGATTGTAATCACGATGGTCATAGTCCCTTGGGACTATGCCTACTGATTACCACGTTGTCTAGGGTCGTAGGGTAAGCGATCTAATAAATCGCTTATACCTTCGAACCCGACCCAGTTTGGTCGATCATTAAGATCCGACCAAATACATTAGGTGACCATAGTATATAGGGAATAACCTTCCGAGGTTATACCCTATGGTCACATCGTTTGAGTAGTTGTATGATAGGTAGTTTATATGCCTTAGGTAAATTACCAGAATACCCTTTTCATGTATAATTGGTAATTAAGCATATGTAACCTAATCTTTTGTCACATAACTGATTATATAACATGTTTAGGCATATAACACTTGTCATAGGACTAGTTAGACGGTCCGAACGCGTTTCACGCGAACGACGCGTTAAAGTAGCATAAGCTACCTAAACGGGTCGTAATGGGTCGTAAACAATTATGTTAGGTTTCAATTAGTATGTAGGCTTTGTTAAACCATATGACACGAGTCTCTATACTCGTTTGGTTTACGAACCCTCATTCTATCCAATCATCCGATTTAGGTCCGGTTTATTAACATAGTTACCTATATTAGGTGCCGTTTGATATCCGCGATCTCTAGCATTGTTTGGTTGTTACTCAAGGACTACTAAGCAATCTCAAGTGAGTACATAGACCCCTCTTTTACTGTTTTCCAAACTGTTTTGGGGTGGAACACATGTGCCTACTTGTTACTTTCGTGCTTTCCTGTTTTCACAACATATACCTGCTATGTTCGTTAGTACATTATAGTACATGATTTTATTACATCTTATGCTAGGTGTGCCCATTGTGTGCATTACTTAGTACATCGTTTTACATTACATTACATGCTACGTATGTCTATTGTTGTATACGTAGTACAGGTCACATACTACATATGTCTATTGTTGTATACGTAGTACAGGTCACATGCTACGTATGTCTATTGTTGTATACGTAGTACAGGTCACATGCTACGTATGTCTATTGTTGTATACGTAGTACAGGTCACATGCTACGTATGTCTATTGTTGTATACGTAGTACAGGTCACATGCTACGTATGTCTATTGTTGTATACGTAGTACAGGTCACATGCTACGTATGTCTATTGTTGTATACGTAGTACAGGTCACATGCTACGTATGTCTATTTGTTGCATACTTAGTACATTTGTTATTCATCACATGCTTACATTTTGGATATATATTACATGATTTACATTAGACATGAACATCTTACATTGTTTGGTTTGATTTGATTAAGTGATTTAAGTAACGAGGCATGTGTAATATGATACAAGCATGGTGGATACGCCGCTGGTACTTCCTATATATAAGTGTTTGTATGGTATTACATATCGTAGCGTTATTTGAATCATTTTAGTTTGATACATATAACATTTTATACAAATAACATATTTTTCACAAGACATTGATTTACAAACAACTTATCTTATACAAACACATTTTTACATGGTTATTCCTTTAACCATACATTATTCACTTATTTATACATATCATCTGAACTCATTGTTTTTCAAATGATTTACAAGACAAAGCAAATTACAAGGTTCATGACTAAACATTTTCTCAAACATAAGTCATGGAACCTATTTTCACAAAACCTATGTATCTCACAGGCATTTTTTTGCTGACGTACCTATTTTCACATGTGTTTTTCAGGAGCTGTTGCATAAGATGATCAAGATACACATAGGCAGACTTGGGCTTTAGTGACAATAAAAGATGCAAGACTAGTTAATTATGTTGTATTTCCTTGTTTGTTAAGACATTGTAACACTTCTAATCAATAAAACGAAACTTTAATTGCCATGGATTTGAAACATTAATTCTGTTACAACACTCCCCGACATTTCCGCCACGTTTTGTATGTTCTACGTGGTCGGGGTGTGACAGAAAAGATGGTATCAGAGCCAATGGTTATAGGGAATTAGGTTATTAGTAATGCTTTGACCTAGTCTATAACCTTTCTAGGACCCTAACGCGAGTTTACTTGCGTTTAGTCATAAAACAATACCGTCACCTATCCTTAGGCGACGACCACAATAAGAACATAAATTTCAAAACCGCTTTGAAAACTAATCATCTGTTCTAGGATGATTGATTACAAGGTTTTGAACCCTCTATTGTAAGGTTTTGAACTCTCTGTTATATGGTTTTGAACCCCTTTGAGTTTTCAAAATCTCGTCAAGGTTTTGGGTTTTCAATAATGTGAACACGTGCAAACTGGAAGGGTGAATGCCTGTATTCTGGGTTTTCTGTCTAGGCAAGCACTTCGTATACATCTCATCAGACGCGAGACCAGTTGTGCTTACCTGGGAATTCTTGGGATGAGTGTTCACTTATAGGCGAGCATGTCTTCGCGATACATTATATTGACCCATTTACTTTGATTAGTCACCATCTCATTTGTTTGCCTTTGGTAACAAACAAATGGTCACAATCTTCATGTGTTGATATTCTCTTTTGACTATCTTTTGCTTATTTCCTTCTATGTCTTTCATTTTCTTCATTATGCCTCTTCATCGCAACAAGACTCGAGTGTCCGGACCAGGTGCTACAATTGCCCAACAAATAGGCGTCGTACTCCAGAAGACCGTTGATTTAGCTATCACCATGACTCATCTCAGGGATGAAGCCGTGCAAGGGAACCGCTCCTTGGAGAAATCAATGCAACCGTCATCATCCAAATCAAATACCCTGTTACAAATGTACCCACGGTGGACGATGGAGACATTTGGTTAACATGTGTCGCTTTGTTGTTCAAAGCAAAGCAGTTGCAAACCCTGTTGCTGCTTAACCTTCAAGTTCTACTTCATATGTCGCCTTGGCGTATCTAGCACCTCAACCTCTTGAACTTTCTACCTTGTGTATCGACTTAAGCACGCCTAGTGCAAGGTGTCGAAGCATCTCTCGTTACACAAATCCCAAAATCCATGAAGGATCTTTCTATCCTCATAATCAGATCCTTGTGGATGAATATCACTCAAATCGGAGCCCTTAATTGAATTATTCGTATGCCTTAATACGTACATTACGATTCAATAAGGACAAAGCCGAATTCTTATTAAGATCTTCCTATCTTCATAGTTAGATTCTAATGATTTAAGTGCCGCATGGAATCCACGGATTGGATTCCTGGTGTGCTTTAAATATCCGTGTCCAAAGATAACAAATTAATGATCAAGTTAAACAATTATGTGCTTATGTGTTTTCTTATGTGTTTTCTTATGTGTTTTGTGTTTTTGTATACTCTGGATATTCGCTATCCAAATCCTCGTAGAATCTTTCTTATCTTCATATGAGGGATTCGTAGTAGGATATTCAAAAAGGTACTATTTTAAATCCTTAATGGACTTCTACATTGTAGTTAAATCCCTTGGATTATAAAGTACTATTCCAAAGTTTAAAGACGACAGGTGTTGATAAAGTTAAATACATCCTACGTCGATGTAGTTAAATTTTTCCCGTAGGTAGTTTAGTTAAAGAGATCCTACGTCGATCTAAATTAAATAGATTGGTCCGACAATCTAGTTAAATATATCCTACGTCGATGTAGTTAAATTTTTCCCGTAGGTAGTTTAGTTAAAGAGATCCTACGTCGATCTAAATTAAATAGATTGGTCCGACAATCTAGTTAAATACATCCTACGTCGATGTAGTTAAATTTTCCCCGTAAGTAGTTTAGTTAAAGAGATCCTACGTCGATCTAAGTTAAATAGATTGGTCCGACAATCTAGTTAAATACATCCTACGTAGATGTAGTTAAATTTTCCCCGTAGGTAGTTTAGTTAAAGAGATCCTACGTCGATCTAAGTTAAATAGATTGGTTCGACAATCTAGTTAAATATATCATGTGTTTATGTAGTTAAATAGGCCCTCGGGTGGTCTAAATCAAGAGATTGTTCGTTAATCTAATCCTTTGGTGACCTAGTTAAAGAGACTCTATTGCAGTCAAGTTAATTCACCACAGGATTATTCGTTTGATTTTTCCCCATACGCATTATGAAATGAACTGTGCGGACTGTGCAACGAACTACGTAATTATGGAGGCCTACATAATTATGGAATTCAGTGCATAGAAACCACAGGAAGTTTTGTCATGTGTTAAGACCAACAATGTCAAGAGTAACGATACGGGAGAAGTCTTGGACTTCGACCAATGTCATTTATTCTCACACTCCCCAATTCTGATCTCAATCACACACACAGTTTCCTATGATAAGTCTTCATAAGAAACGTTCTTCTGTCCGTAGTTCAAAACTCCATGTTTTGTTACTACAAGAACTTCACTTTGAGGGTTGAAATTTTCGCTAAGAATCCTAACAGGGCCCAGAGTTCTACTTAGGGTTCAAGGGGTTCATTCAAAGCGAAAACATCACCGTCGTCCCCACAAGTTTCTCCTAAAATTAAATTTCGGGACGAAATTTCCTAAAGTAGGGGAGACTGTAACACCTGTGCCTCCACGGCCATCAAACAAATGCCAAACTAATGAAATATTGTATTTCATACTTGGGATTTGTAAAAATATGTGTATCATTTGCACATACCAATTCTTGTTCGATTTCAAGCTCTAAATCGCTTTCTGGAAGGTTATACGCGCACTGATGCGTAAATATAACCAGTTTAATGCTACGAACACTCCGGAATAGTGAAATAGGCTTAACATACCTTAAATAACCTTTACATAACTTAGATATAAGTTTTGGAAGGTTTGGTGTGGTGAAATCAAAGTTTATTCGCTTACAGGGACTAAATTTGACAAACTGCGAAAGTATGTCAATTTGAACTGTAACAGACATTCCGGAGCATGACCATAAGTTAAACATACCATAAATATCCTTCACATAGCTTAGAAATAGGTTTTGAGGTGTTCGGTATGCTAAAATAAACTTTTGTGTCATTCAGGGACTAAAAGTGTCAAAAAGTGCACAAGTTTGCATTTTTACGCATAACTTACGTTCTGAATACATCTGGACATCCAAAAATTTATGTAAGCATGACTATATTATGCTTTAGTGTTTGGCTTGCCAAAAATCCATTCGTCGCGTCATTTGGATCGTTTTTCGCGCTTGTGCGCATTCCGTCGTAATTAAGCGAACATCGCGTTCGTACGGCCAAACGAACCAACACCCGGCATATTTTTGAGCATGTTTCATGTCCACAATGTTTAGGCAACATTTTAGGGCCTTAAAGTTGGCTTTACGGGCCTTAGAAGTGTCGGAAATGGCCTTAAACACGTGCGGGGGCTGAAACTGTCAATTCTGAAACTTATGTCTGATCTGTGCAGGCCAGGAGGCCCGCCTCAGTTTCCTTACATCCTCACGCGGCCCGCGAGGCCCCTTCTGACCAGATTAAATGAATCAAACAGCAGATTGCAGCTGTTTAATCCTCCACCACACACTCACACTTGTCTAGTCAGCTGATAAGAACCCATTTTTAGTCACCACAACTTGCCAACACATGTACGGGTAGGATTCGAGCACGGTTTCTATGAAACGATCCTAACGGTTACCCGAAAACTATATATACCCATCCACCCCCATTGCTAAAATCACTAGAATCTTGATCTTAGGAACTCTAAGTTGAAACCATTGTTTCATACCTGAGATTCTTGGATCGAGATTAGCATTCGGGGACCCTTCGTAAGTATTCTTTCGTTCTTTTCTTTATTTTATTGCTTTTCGAGTCCGAAAGTCAAACTTTGTTTGACTTTCAGCGTTGACCAATTATGGTCAATGCGAAGTTCATTAGAACTTCGCAACGTGATTGTAATCACGATGGTCATAGTCCCTTGGGACTATGCTTACTGATTACCACGTTGTCTAGGGTCGTAGGGTAAGCGATCTAATAAATCGCTTATACCTTCGAACCCGACCCAGTTTGGTTGATCATTAAGATCCGACCAAATACATTAGGTGACCATAGTATATAGGGAATAACCTTCCGAGGTTATACCCTATGGTCACATCGTTTGAGTAGTTGTATGATAGGTAGTTTATATGCCTTAGGTAAATTACCAGAATACCCTTTTCATGTATAATTGGTAATTAAGCATATGTAACCTAATCTTTTGTCACATAACTGATTATATAACATGTTTAGGCATATAACACTTGTCATAGGACTAGTTAGACGGTCCGAACGCGTTTCACGCGAACGACGCGTTAAAGTAGCATAAGCTACCTAAACGGGTCGTAATGGGTCGTAAACAATTATGTTAGGTTTCAATTAGTATGTAGGCTTTGTTAAACCATATGACACGAGTCTCTATACTCATTTGGTTTACGAACCCTCATTCTATCCAATCATCCGATTTAGGTCCGGTTTATTAACATAGTTACCTATATTAGGTGCCGTTTGATATCCGCGATCTCTAGCATTGTTTGGTTGTTACTCAATGACTACTAAGCAATCTCAAGTGAGTACATAGACCCCTCTTTTACTGTTTTCCAAACTGTTTTGGGGTGGAACACATATGCCTACTTGTTACTTTCGTGCTTTCCTGTTTTCACAACATATACCTGCTATGTTCGTTAGTACATTATAGTACATGATTTTATTACATCTTATGCTAGGTGTGCCTATTGTGTGCATTACTTAGTACATCGTTTTACATTACATTACATGCTACGTATGTCTATTGTTGTATACGTAGTACAGGTCACATACTACGTATGTCTATTGTTGTATACGTAGTACAGGTCACATGCTACGTATGTCTATTGTTGTATACGTAGTACAGGTCACATGCTACGTATGTCTATTGTTGTATACGTAGTACAGGTCACATGCTACGTATGTCTATTGTTGTATACGTAGTACAGGTCACATGCTACGTATGTCTATTTGTTGCATACTTAGTACATTTGTTATTCATCACATGCTTACATTTTGGATATATATTACATGATTTACATTAGACATGAACATCTTACATTGTTTGGTTTGGTTTGATTAAGTGATTTAAGTAACGAGGCATGTGTAGTATGATACAAGCATGGTGGATACGCCACTGGTACTTCCTATATATAAGTGTTTGTATGGTATTACATATCGTAGCGTTATTTGAATCATTTCAGTTTGATACATATAACATTTTATACAAATAACATATTTTTCACAAGACATTGATTTACAAACAACTTATCTTATACAAACACATTTTTACATGGTTATTCCTTTAACCATACATTATTCACTTATTTATACATATCATCTGAACTCATTGTTTTTCAAATGATTTACAAGACAAAGCAAATTACAAGGTTCATGACTAAACATTTTCTCAAACATAAGTCATGGAACCTATTTTCACAAAACCTATGTATCTCACAGGCATTTTTATGCTGACGTACCTATTTTCACATGTGTTTTTCAGGAGTTGTTGCATAAGATGATCAAGATACACATAGGCAGACTTGGGCTTTAGTGACAATAAAAGATGCAAGACTAGTTAATTATGTTGTATTTCCTTGTTTGTTAAGACATTGTAACACTTCTAATCAATAAAACGAAACTTTAATTGCCATGGATTTGAAACATTAATTCTGTTACAACACTCCCCGACATTTCCGCCACGTTTTGTATGTTCTACGTGGTCGGGGTGTGACAAAAGCATTACTAATAACCTAATTCCCTATAACCATTGGCTCTGATACCATCTTTTCTGTCACACCCCGACCACGTGTAACATACAAAACGTGGCGGAAACATCGGGGAGTGTTGTAACAGAATTAATGTTTCATAACCATGGATACCAAAAAGTGTTTCGTTTTATTTAAACATTGAATAATTACATCGTCTGGAAATCTAAATACACAATTTAAACATAGTCTATCATTGTTATTGAGTCGCTAAGGCCTTGTCCAGTCCTATGTGAGCATGCATCCTATCAATCGATATCTTTCAACAATACCTGAAACACATGTGAAAACGAGGTCAGCAAAGAAATGCTGGCGAGTACATAGGTTTTGTGAAAATAAGATTCATGACTTCTGTTTAAGAAAATGTTTAGTCATGAACCTTGTAATTTGCTTTGTCTTTGTAAATCATTTGAAAAAATATAAGTTCAGATGATATGTATAAATAAGAGAATAATGCATGATTAAATGAATAACCATGTAAAATGAGTTTGTATAAGTTAAGTTGTTTGTACAACAATGTATTGTGAAAAGTATGTTATTTGTATAAAATGTTATATGTTTAAATTGAAATGATTTAAACAACGCTACGATATGTAATACCATATAAGCACTTATATATAGGAAGTACCAGCGGCGTATCCACCATGCTTATATCATATTACACACGCCTCGTTACTTAAATCACTTACTCAAACCAAACCAACAATGTAAGATGTCTATGTGTAAACCAACTGCCAAATGTATTGGAATAATATGTCAAAATGTTCATGTCAAGATGTAAATCATGTTATGTATAACCAATGTCAAAAGTGTTTGTGTCAAATGTAAACCATGTAATGTGTAACCAAAATGATATGTATGGCTAGTGAAATGCATCAACTAAACCATAGGTGAAACGCACAAAACAAAGTATTGAAGTAAAACTTGGTTTAAATCAATACTATGTTTCATGGAAATGCATGATCAAATGTAAATCATGTCCAAATGTTTACCCAATCGTTAAAACATTTTGTGAAATCGTTCAAATTGTTCTTGTTATAATTGTGAAACTACTTTATGGTCGATTTTCTAATAACATTCAAACCTTCTTGACTCGTTCATCGTTCCAACTCGTTCTCGTTCTTAACAAACCCTTACCAAAGAGTAAATTAATAATTACAGATTCAGTCGTTACCCAAAATACCCACACATAACCATGGGTATAGAGAATATCGGGATTTGTCAGATCCTATGGTACCATAACCTAATACTGGTCGGCTTGATCATTGCTAATGAATGTCATTGGTTATGTAACTACAACCAACAAGTTTGTTCACTTTATTGAAATCGTTCTTGAAACCATTGTAATTGTTTTTGAAACCATTGTAATCGTTCTTGAAATCATTGTTAAGACATTTAGCACATATGAGTCACCCCAAAACAGTTGAAAACAGTAAAAGAGGGGAATAATGTACTCGCCTGAGAATGCTCAGAGGTCTTGAACAACAACCAAGCAAAGCTAGAGGGAGCACGGAATCAGTCGGCAATCTAAAACTATATAAATAAACTGGACTTAAATCGGGAGATCGGATAGGATGAGGCTTGGTAAAGCAAATGAGTATTGGAACTCATATGATATGGTTTAACAAGGCCTACATACTACATTGAGACTAACCTAAGTGCTTTCGACCCATCGCGACCCATTAAGGTAACATACGCTACTTTAACGCGTCGTGCACGCAAAGCGCGTTCGAGACGTCTAACTAGTCCTATGACAAGTATTATATGCCTGAACATGTTTAATCATGTTGTATAATCAGTTATGTACAAAAGTTTAGGTTACATATGCTTAATTACCAATTATACATGAAAAGGGTATTCTAGTAATTTACCTAAGGCATATAAACTACCTATCATACAACTACTCAAACGATGTGACCATAGGGTATAACCTCGGAAGGTTATTCCCTATACTATGGTCACCTAAGGTGTTTGGTCGGATCCTAATGATCGACTAAATAGGTCGGGTTTGAAGGTATAAGCGATTTATTAGATCGCTTACCCTTACGACCCTAGACAACGTGGTAATCAGTAGGCATAGTCCCAAGGGACTATAACCATCGTGATTACAATCACGTTGCGAAGTTCAACCGAACTTCGCATTGACCATGAACTGGTCAACGCAGAAAGTCAAACAAAGTTTGACTTTCAGACTCAAAAAGCAATAAAAGAAAGAAAAGAACGAAAGAATACTTACGAAGGGTCCCCGAATGCTAATCTCGATCCAAGAATCTCAGGTATGAAACAATGGTTTCAACTTAGAGTTTCTCAAATCAAAATTCTAGTGGGTTTTGTGTTGGGGGCATGGGGGTATTTATAGGATTTCCCAAACCGTTAGGATCGTTCTCGTTAACCGTGATTTGATCTTGGCCATACACCTCAAGATAGTGGTTTTACAAAACCATTTAAGCCCACGGTATTGCCAAAACCATGTGCGAAAGTGAAAATGGACCAAATACAATGTTTCTATCCAGGTTAGGCAGTCGCGTAGTGCCACTGCCAGGGCATAAGGTGCTCGCGCTACGCCACTGCCCACCAGTATCAGCAAAGTTTCAAAAATGGCAGAAATGGTCCTTGCAGCCCGTTTAAGCTATTTTCGATGCGTTTGAACCCCGTTAACCTCATTTCAAGGCTCTAAAATGAATTTAAAGCATAGGGAACTCAAAACATGCTCAAAAATATCTCGGATGTCGGTTCGTTTGGTCGTACGATCGCGATGTTCGGTTAATTACGACGGAATGCGCATAAGCGCGAAAAACGATCCAAATGACGCGACGAATGGATTTTTCTTATGCCAAACACTAAAATAAAATGTTTTAGTGCTTACATAAATTTTTGGATGCCCGGATGTATTCAGAACGTGAGTTATGCGCAAAAGTGCAAACTTGTGCACTTTTTGACACTTTTAGTCCCTGAATGACCCAAAAGTTTATTTTAGCACACCGAACCCCTCAAAGCCTATTTCTAAGCTATATAAAGGATATTTAGGGTATGTTTAACTTATGGTCATGTTCCGGAATGTCTGTTACAGTTCAAATTGGCTTACTTTCGCAGTTTGTCAAATTTAGTCCCTGTAAGCGATTTAACTCGATTTTGCCATACCAAAGCCTTCAAAACTTATTTCTAAGTTATGTAAAGGTTATTTAAGGTATGTTAATCCAATGTCACTATTCCAGAGTGTTTGTTGCATTAAATTGGTTATATTTACGCATCGGTGCGCGTATAACCTTCCAAAAAGCGATTTAGAGTTTGGAATTGAACAAAAAATTGATATGTGCAAATGATACACATATTTATACAAATCCCAAGTATGAAATACAATATTTCATTGGTTTGGTATTTGTTTGATGGTCGCAGTGACCCAGGTGTCACATCTGCCGTTCGTCGGCACAATCTTTCTGTATTCCGCGGGCTGTCTTGATATGATCACATATCTGAACGATCTTGCCTCTAATTTTTCCTGAACCAACTCAGGCCAGTAGATTGTTTATCTCCGGTCTCCGTTCAACACGACGGGGATCGACTTATTATGTTCCATCTAAAGCTTCACACGAAGTGATTTAAACAGCGGTGTGATAAATACTGTTGTAGGCAAACTCCACTAAGGGCAAGTGAGTGTTCCAACCTTTCATCAAAGTTTATCACACAGGCACGTATCGTGTTCATACAGTCTGCATCGTTCAGTAGCTTAGTCCATCTATGTTAATATTCAAGTTTTTACGATCAACGGTGTGTTGCAACCCTTGTGATTAGTAAAGGTCGTGCAGCGTTTTCTTTCAGGTAATGACGTCAAATTTGCGGTGCGCAATTACTGTATCTAGATCAAGGTTTCCTCTCATGATCTTTTAATCAACGTGACGCGTATGCAATGTCGTGGCCTCGTTGCATTGACGCGCAATCGAGACTTTGTCGAGAAGCGTCACATAATTGCAACTCTAACTCCTTAGCTTTTGATTGCAGGGTCGGCATGAATCTCGTTCTTATCCACCGTGTACCCTCAAGTTCTTACCTTGCGAATTTGAAATCCGCTTTTCGACATCTTAGCACATAATTGTTCTTTTCTCTAGGAGTTGCAAGGTAAATTGTTGCTGTTGCTCACGACCTTCCTTGGTCGTTGGCCATATAAGAATGTAGTCAATAAATATAATCATGATATATCCAGGTGTGGCTTACACGTTCGATTCATGAGGTCCATGAATATTGTCGATGCATGTGTTAAGCCAAATGGTAAGACAAAGAACTCGTAATGCTCGAAGCGAGTCCTAAAGGTCGTTTTAGGGATATTTCCTTCTTGTATTCACCGTTGAGGACATCCTGTCCTCAAGTCGATCTTTGAGTGGTAACTAGAACCTTACGATTCGTCTGTTTATGTCATCAGTCCTTGGCAAAGGATTCTGATTCTCAATTCTCTGGAATTTATGCAAAACGTAAACTGTCAATTTTCTTCTCATGTTGTTGGACCGTGTTCCGACCCTGAAAAGTCAGTTGAGAATGTTCATCTTCATGTACGAAGGCGGAATCAACGTAAATGAAGTTACAACAGCTATTCTTTTCAATTCCTCTCTTTTTATTGCTTTTTGATACTGATTTGACAGAGTTTCGGTACAGCAACAATAACCAGGTCCGTTCCAACATACACCCCAGTCTTACATGGTTCGCTCATATGACCCTATATATAGTGTGATCAGGTTCGCTCCTAGTGACATGCCATACAAGCGAACCTATCAACTTGACATATAAGCGGACCATATGATGACCACAAAAGCAAACCTATCTAATACATGTTCACAAAAGCGGACCTATCAACATAAAACCTAATTTTGACATTCTAGCTCCTATGTTGACCTATCTTGACCTAAGACGTAATGCAGACGAAGTCAACAGACATCCCATGCATCAACAGACTCCCCCTTAGATGTTGACGAAGTCTTCAGCTCCTGAGTCATCAGTCTTGGTCATTTATCCAACTCTCTGTCTTCTCATCATAAGCACTCTATCTTTACAGCCTTCAGGATCATTACCTGACTCTAACTTCAGACTCCCCTTTTCACTGTTGATCCAGACTCCCCCTTTCACTGACTCCCCCTCTCGATATGCTAGAATCTGAGGTATCTGACTCAATCTTTGACAATTAGCTTCCGTTGGGAATAATGAAGTCCAAACCTGTGTCTCAAACATCAATCATTACAAACTATCTTTTCAACAATAAATCACAAACTCAATCAGTTATAATAATCCACTCAAGTACTCAGGTCCAAGTTAATGACCCTGATTACTCAATTAATCTACCAAGTCCAATTTAATGACCTTGGTTGATCATTTGACGAATCAAACTGATTTAAAACAATAATTTCAAACATTTTCTGAAAATAACAAGCATCAAGTTAATGAACTTGTTTTTTACTTTTCAAAAAATCAAACTCTATCAAAGATAAGCTCTCCTCATTCTTCAGTCCAGAATCTCCTGCATCTGCTTCAAACATCTGAGAATCCAACAATCAACTCTCCACTTTGGTTTGTCGGAAAATAAAGCAGAAATAAAATCTTTTTGGATTTTATAAAATGTTCTAAACTAAGAAATGAAATACAGAAAACTTAAATTGTAGAAAGTAAACAAAGTAAACTATTTACAAACATATTTTTGGTTAAGCGTGTCAGGGAATCATATCAGCTATTTGACAAATCACAAGTACCGTTAAGCTGTGATTACATACTCAGATTTAAACAATTCACCTCGATTGTCGATATACTGATCAATCTTAAATTCTCACACAATTTTCAATCTGTCCAGGATACAGATTTAGTGTCTTAGAGACTTAAACTTATACGTGTGTCCCACCTCTTGAATATACTTCCGTATCCAGATCCCGATATTCAGTCTTACAGGCAATTATGACACAAATGATATCTGTAAGGGGTTAATAATTTATGAAGAATCATGAGAGCTTAGGTCAGAACCACCGTTCAGCAGAGAGATCATGGCTCAACTTGTGGGTGTGTCCCCTTTAGAGGATCTTTTTTACAACAGCATTGCTAAGCAATTTTATTGTCTTATCAAATATGCTGAGGGTGATGCTATGTTTCAAGCATTTGCAGAAAGTATTATTCGAGGACTAGGTCAGAACTTCCATTCAGCAGAAGTCCCGGAATAATACCCCAGGTATCACTGAGTATAAAAACCTGTATATCAGAATATGAAACCTTTCAAACGAGATTTCAGGGGTTACCTATATATCCAAGTAGTGTTCCCCATGAAATAAGCAAGTAAGATTTAAGTTTATATCCCGAACAAACTTACTAAATGTGCAAAAACCTATTGACACATCATCAGCAAGACTGTTTAACTCATTTAAACATTCCATTTCTTTAGCATACCGTGACTGTCAAGCCGATGTACTATCATTTTCCCTTTTTACACAAGCTCTTTTTCTGATTTTATCATGTTTTTGTATTTTTACATTTTTTACTGTTTTTGTATTTTCTGAAAATAAACTATATACATCTATCTACTCCCCCTAAATACCAAAACAAGTAAAAAATCGACAAACCATTGCAGATTGTTTCTCGTCATCATCCGCAACAGTACTCTCATCAACGCCAATTATGCCATCCAACACTGAAAGAAGCTTCATACCATTCAGTTTTAACAAATATTTAAACCGATTTTTGTCAAAAGCTTTAGTATGTAAATCAGCTTTCTGTTCGTCAGTGTGGATTTTCTCAATTCGTATCAACTTTTTCTCAAAACAATCACGAATAAAGTGATGACAAATCTCAATATGTTTGGTTTTAGCGTGATGTACTGGATTCTTTGTTATATTTATAGCGGCCTCATTATCAACAAAAAGAGGTGTGTTAAGAAACTGCAAACCGTAGTCGCGCATCTGTTGCTGTATCCACAAGATCTGAGAGCAGCAACTGCTAGCAGAAATATACTCCGCTTCACATGTAGATAACGCCATAGACGTTTGTTTCTTACACTGCCAGGTAACCAATCTAGGACCAAAGAACTGGCATCCTGCAGTTGTTGATTTTGAATTGACTTTGAAGCATCCGAAATCCGAATCGGAATACCCTTCGAGCGTAAAGTCGCCTTTCCTAGGATACCACAACCCCAATGAAGGAGTTCCTTTCAGGTAGCGCAATATCCTCTTCACAATGATCATATGCGAAGCTCTCGGGTTAGATTGAAATCTTGCTGCGAGGCACGTTGGGTACATGATATCAGGACGTGAAGCAGTTAGGTACATCAATGAACCCATCATGGATCGGTAGAACGTTTCATCAGCCCTGTCTCCGGTGAGATCTGGATGAATCCCATGATTTGTTGCAAGTGGGGTAGCAGCTGGAGTAGAACTTGACATCCCAAATTTCTCTAGAATATCATGAACGTACTTTGTCTGATGAATGAAAATTCCTTCAGGAAGTTGTTCAACTTGTAGTCCCAGAAAGAATTTCATCTCCCCCATTGATGACATTTCAAATTTTTGCTGCATCACTGATTCAAAATCTTTGCATAGATTTTCATTTGTCGACCCAAAAATTATATCGTCCACATAAATCTGAACTATCAGAAGATGACCTTCGACCTCTTTAGTGAAGAGAGTGGCATCCACTTTTCCACGAATGAACTTGTTGGCTAGTAGGTGTTGAGACAATGTCTCATACCAAGCTCTCGGGGCCTGGTGTAAACCATACAGCGCTTTGTCCAATAAGTAGACCTTGTTTTTGTGGATTGGGTCAGTAAAGCCCGGCGGCTGACCGACATAAACCTCCTCTATAACCTTCCCGTAGAGAAAAGCCGATTTAACATCTAACTGACATACTTTGAAGTTCTTCCAAGACGCAAAAGCAAGAAAAATTCTGATTGCCTCTAGTCGTGCTACAGGAGCATAGACTTCGGTAAAATCAATCCCCTCCTGTTGACTAAACAACGAGTCGAGCTTTGTTCCTTATAACAACTCCTCTATCGTCTCTCTTGCACTTAAACACCCACTTGGTGTTAATCTTCCTCTGACCATCTGGTAAATCCACTAACTTCCACACTCCCAACTTTTCGAATTGACTAAGTTCCTCCTGCATTGCATTGACCCAAGAGTCTTCAGTAAGCGCCTCTTTGTAAGTTCTTGGCTCAACCTGCGAGATAAAACAACTCAATGAGAATTCAGTTTGCAAAGGAGCAACTTTTGTATAAAAACATGTAAGCCCTTTATCAATCTGTCTTCGAGTGCAAACTCCTGTCTGCAATTATCCAATGATCAATTCCTCTGGATGATATGAAAAAGTTCGCGGCATCACTTCGCTTGGAACATCTACATTTCCCTCCAGATTAGTAACATTCTTCTCTGCATCTTGTTCACCAACTTGGTTTGTTTGACTTGAAATCTGAATTTGCTCCCCCTCAGAATCTGAATCACCATGATCAAAGACTGGCATGTTTTCAGCTTCTAGATTATCATTCTGAACCGACTAATTATCTTGAGCAACTTCATTCTATTGAACATCATCATGTTCACCAGCATTACTCGGACCTGCTTCATCATCATTTGAAGTTTCCCGTGGTCGCCTTGAATACTCAGCTGGGAACCTTAGCTGCGACTCATATTCACGCAAAATATCCAACTCATCAAAGAAATCTTCATCATCCTCTGATTCTTCTCTCATGTCAAACGAATCCCACAGTTTGTCATAATGATAACGCCATGAATCTCCAGGATTCTGCGACGGCATAGTATAACCTTGACATTCAACATTTGCAGCTTCAATAATCCGCTTCTCACTTGGAACGAAGACACGTCGCATCGGATTTGCATAACCAACAAATATTCCCTCAATGCACTTCGGACCAAACTTTCCAAAAGGCTCTATAAAAGTACAGGGTGACCCGAACGGTTCTAGATACTTCAAATTCGGTTTGCGGTTATTGATTAGCTCAAATCATGTTTTGTTGAACTTCTTGACAGTGAGAACCCTGTTGAGTGTATAACATGCGGCGGAAACAGCTTCAGCCCAAAAATTTATCGGTAACTTTGAATCTGCAAGCATAGTTCTGGCCGTCTCAATTAGCGTCCAGTTTTTGCGTTCTGCGACTCCATTCTGCTGCGGAGTGTACGAAGCACTAAATTCATGCAATATACCTCTTTCATCACAAAATTCTTCCATCTTGTTGTTCTTGAACTCAGTACCATTGTCACTACGAATTCTTTTGATACGCCTTTGGTACAAATTCTCAATCTTTCTGAACAACGCCATCAAACTGTCAAACGTTTCATCTTTCGTTTTCAAGAAAGAAACCCACGAAAATCTGGAATAATCATCAGTAACCACAAGACAATAGAGATCCCCTGTAATACTTTTGACGTTTACTGGACAAAACAAATCCATATGTAGTCTCTCTAACGGTCTAGAAACTGAATTGACTTGCTTTGAAGGGTGTGACTTTTTCTTCTGCTTGCCTTTGATGCAGCTAATGCACTCCCCTTCCAGATGAAAACCTTTGATATTAACTCCAAGAACCAAATCGTTGTGCACCAAGTGATTCATCTTCCTTAGGTGAATATGCCCCATCTTTCTGTGCCACAATCTCGATTCTTTCTCAGTTGCTCTAGAAACAAAACAATGTGCTTGACCAGTAGTTGTAGTTGCTACACTCATATCTAACACATATAAATCATTCACTCTAGGTGCCCGCATGATAATCCATTCTTCAGGTATTACAAATCCTGGTTTCAAGATCAAACATTCTTTATCAGTGAAGTGAGTGGTATACATATTGTCACAGATCTGGGAGATACTAAGCAGATTATTCTCCAGCTCAGTAATGTAGTTAACTCTTTCAAACGGCACAATCCCGTTGGATAACGTTCCTTCACCAACAATTCGACCACCTTCATGACCTGCAAATCCTACATAACCACCATTGATATTTCTCACATCATACAGCAACGCGGTCTTCCCTGTCATATGTCTTGAAGCTCCACTATCCATGATCCATCTGGATACAAGTTTTGGAAGATCCTGCACATAACAAACTTCAAATTAACCAATTTCAATAAAGATGCCGATTCATGCTTCGCGATCAAGGAAGCTCTGACAATTCAAACTGCTTATTCAAACATGGTGTCCACCCAGGCCTCATCAGCCTTAGGAGTAACCTTGACTCTCGCAATTTGAATTTTGAAATTTTCATCCTTCAAAGGTGGAAAATTTGCATCATAATCAACCGAAATTGATTGTTCAGCCTTTTTCACTTCAGAAGTTAAAATTTTCATTTCTGTTTTTGGTTTCCAAACTTGTTGAGATAATGCAACCCGATTGTAAAATTTGTCATTTTTAGTTACCACTTTCTTTACGGGTTCATTTTTCACTTTGGTGTAATCATTTTTCACACTCTTTTTCTCAACAACCATTGGTGCTTTACCCTTAGCATCAACTTTCTTCATTTGTCTCTCAACAACTTCAGTCTTAGGCTTGGAGTTGGTGCAATTTCTTGCAATGTGACCAACTTTGTTACATCCAAAACATGTCTGAGTGTCAACAACTCGACTTGTGCCTTCAGACTGATGTTGTGAGGCCCTCTTCTCAAAGAACTCTTCATTTGATTTTGAAAAGATTTCATTTTCCTCATTAGACAATGAACTTGAACCGTTCACAAACACTTTCTTTTCAGCAAACCTTCTGTTTTGAAAACTCTTTTTCTGATAACTCTTAGCACCCTGATAACCAACCAACCAGTTTGTCACACCCTGGCTTTGCGGAAGCGTGGTTAATTTGGTGTGACTTCTTAATACCATAGCTTAACCATAACAAAGCTATATGAAATAAAACCATGCAAGATCATCCATTTAATTAAGTTTTGAAAACCAAATACAACAACATTGACTTAACAATCACAAACATCAACATGACATAAACACAATTTAAGGACTGTGACTTGTCCAGGAAAGAGTCACATTCCCCAAACCCGGATGATCTCGTAACTAGTGCAGCGGGAAAACGTGCCATACCGTGCCAGATCCGTTAATTTCCTGAAATACATGTAAGTTGAAAAATCAACAATAATGTTGAGCGAGTTCATGTGTTTAGTATGTGCGCGCGAATAAACCTTTGCAATCATTGCAAGTATGAATGTTTTGTAAGCTCTGGTATGAAAGCAAATAAGGAAACATATCAGTTATTGTGTATCCACATGGTCCAACCTGCGGGCGCATGGGAGGGGATAGGACAAGGTCACCACATGGTCCAACCTGCGGGCGCATGGGTGGTGTTACGACAGGGTCACCACATGGTCCAACCTGCGGGCGCATGGGTGGTGTTAAGACGGGGTCACCACATGGTCCAACCTGCGGGCGCATGGGTGGTGTTAAGACTAGGTCACCACATGGTCCAATCTGCGGGCGCATGGGTGGTGTTTGTTATGCTCAAATAGGCCTATCACTCATATCCCTCGATCATACTACGAGGACTAATGTTCTTAAGGTTTCACCTACCCAATCACATAACCTAACAGTTCCTTCCTTAGCTGACCATACCATGTAAGAAACATTCGTAATCATAGTAACATGTATTTCACCCCCGCAGTTAAGAAAACTGAAAACAGTTAGAGAAAAGGGGGACATGAACTCACAGTGAAGCGTCTCTACCAAGTATCTCCTGCTCACGCAGCTGTGTGACGACCTACACGTACTAATTCTATTAGACGGACGGCCGTGCCTTAGCTTCATGGTTTATGTTTTTGGGAAATAGTTAGACAACTATCTCGTGTTTACATTTTGTAAATACTTGGTAATTATTTTCCTTCCCAAGGGTGGGGGGATTCAATACATGTGCGTTCAAATTATATCATTAAGTCTCACTTAATATATGTATATATTTCCAATTTCACATAATAATACGTTGTTAAAATACGCGTTCATAAATATTTCCGTAAGTGCGTAAGTTACGTTTAACAATCGAGTGGTAATATAATTACCGGTGTAACTTATATATTTATGGTGAAAGCGTTCGTATTATTTTGGAATCGTTAACGTTCGTAAATATTATTTTTACTCTAAAAATAATATTTATGTATTTTCACAAAATAATCATAAACAGTGTGTGAAAATATATTTATCACGTTAAATTTTGTGAAAATCCCACCTCCGAATATTTAGTAAATAAAGTCATGGCGAAATTTATATTTCGAAAACATGTCAAAAATAATTCTAACACTTGTGGTGTAAATAGTTCTAAGTGTTAGGTTTTTAGAAAATTTCGCCAGAGTTTCCTCTGTAACTGGAGGTGGCCACGCTTTCAAGCGTATCATTTTCTTTAACAAATCAACTCAACAATTTTCTTTATTTGATCAGCACAACTTCCATCACAACAACTAATCAACATATGTGTAAATTGCCAAAAATTACATGAACTTGCAGTTTTTCCCCAAAACTGTGGTGTAAACCCCTTAAATTTAGTAGATCTTCATATAAGGTAATTTGATCTTGTAAAAACCTCGTTTTTAGACAACATCCATTTTTACAACTTTCCGTCATCTTTTACAAAAGCTGTTATTTTGTCGGATCTTTTCATTTCACAAGTTTTACACACTTGTGGTTTATAAAAATCATGCTTGTTAGTGTAAGATCCATCTTTTAAAATACATGATTTTGTTAATACGTGGTTCTTTGAAAATACCACTTGCAGATGCGTAGATCTGCTAGTTTTAAACACAATTTCACAAGTAAAACTCTTTTACACAAGTTCATGATTCGCGTGTGGTAGAGTTTCACCTTTTAACCCTTGTATTATTCAAAACAAGCTTATGTTAAGATCCATGATCTTACCAAACTGGGTTAAACGATGATCCGAGCTACCACATCATAGATCGGGCCTAAATAACCATGTATTTCGAATACTACAACATTTACACAACTTATGAGCTATTAACCACCATTTATAGTGTTTTTAGTAAACTTTAATGCTTCAAAATGCAAGATTCCGAGTTTTAACCGATAAAAATCCTTTTAACCACTTTAGATTAGTTCAAGAAGGTGTTTTAAGTATTATACCTCTAGCTCGAGGCTAGGGAAGAATCTATGCGCAAAATGGGTGGATAAAAGCAAAGTAGAGAGGTCTTTCACGTTCCGTTTGCACCAAGCTTCCTAATACGTGACCCTTAACACTTGTAGATGCTTGAAATATGAAGATTAAGATCGAAAATATGATGGATGGAATAGGGGATGCTTGGCCGTAAGCTTTGAGAGAGAAAGAGAGAGTTTTGAGTGATTTGTGAAAGTGATTATGTGATGGTGGGTTTAGAGATGAACTTATAGATAATTACCAAGTGTATTATCCAATGGAAAATATGTCTAGATGATATTAGGCAATAGAGATTATAAAAATCTACAAAGTACAAGTGTGTCCCCCCACATGGGGACGGTTGTAAAGAGGGGGGGGGGGGTCCTAGTCCGAAACAAACTAGTAGTTAGGTTACATAGTTAGGTTAAGTATAGTTAATTAAGTGCTTAACCCGGTTAGTGGTGTGTCACGCGTTACAATAGGTGTTAGGGTGTTCAGGGACCCTAACTGGCTCAGAAAAAGATAAATAATGAAAATAACAATATTTTCATGTTTCGGGTATAGTCCGGTTGTTCGGTTGGATAGTAATCTGTTAAAGTGCTTAACAAAGTTAAAAGTGTCGTTAATACCCTTTTTAGTGACACAACTCATTTCTGACACTTTGGAAAGTGTCTAGTAATATTTTTCTCATGTTTTGGCACTTTATTAGTTAGCTAAAAGCTAAATTGTTATGTAAAGTGCTGAGTTTTGTACTTAGAGTACGTTTAAGGCACATCCAGTCATTGTAACTTATTCCTAGAGACGTAGTTCCACAACCCTTATATCCCTACACTCACTACTAGTGTAGCAAAACGTTTCTGGCTCGTACAGGCCTTAGAGGCAGTGTTTGCCTGATGCTGGCTTTATCAGCATGTTCAATAGGTTATCCGTTCATGTGCTACTGTGCTTTTGTGCATCATGTTTGTCACTAGGGTTCAACATGTAAGTAATGTAGTGACGATAAGTAAAGTATGATGCAGGTAAGTACATGTATCAGTATTCAAGTAGCAGTTCATCAGCTAGTTCAAACCAGCACAGTAATTAAGCAGTAATTAATCATTAGTTAAGTCGTACGGATACCTGGTTTAGTGCGGGTTGTCACATTCTCCCCCCGTTAAATAAATTTCGTCCCGAAATTTAAGTTCTGCTTGAAGATGCAGGGTTCTTAGGAAGTAAGTGGGGGTACTTGTCTTTCATTCGGTCCTCACGTTCCCAGGTGTATTCAGGACCATGCCTGGCATTCCAACGAATTTTGACGAGCTTGACACTGCTCCGGCGGGTCTTGTTTATCTTCCAATCCGTGACCTCAACAGGTTCTTCTGTGAAGTGGAGCGTGTCGTCAACGTGAATCTCGTCGGTGGGAATGGTAATGGTATCTCGAATTGGACTTTTCTTCGGGTTGGATACATGAAATGTATCGTGAGCTGAATGGAGTTCAGCAGGTAAGTCCAGCTTGTATGCTACTAGTCCTATTCTTTCCAAAACTCTGAAAGGACCAATGTAGCGCGGATTTAACTTCCCACGCTTTCCGAAGCGTGCCACCCCCTTCCAGGGTGAAACTTTCAATAACACCATCTCTCCAACTTGGAAATCCACATGTTTTCGGTTTGGATCCGCATAGGCCTTCTGCCTGTGGCGAGCTGCTTCGATGCGTTTAAGAATCTGCGCGATCTTGTCTGTCGTCTCTTGGACGATTTCGGGACCAGCAAGCTTCCTATCACCTGTGTCAGCCCAACATAAGGGTGATCGGCACTTGCGTCCGTAAAGGGCTTCAAATGGCGCGACACCAATACTGGTGTGGTAGCTGTTGTTGTATGAAAATTCGACCAAAGGTAAATGTTTATCCCAGCTACCGCCCAAATCCATAACACACGCTCTCAGCATGTCTTCCAAAGTCTGTATCGTTCGCTCGCTCTGACCGTCAGTTTGCGGATGAAACGCAGTGCTCAGATTCAATTATGAGCCAAAGGCTTCTTGGAAGGATTGCCATATCCTTGACACAAACCTTCCGTCTCTATGAGAGATGATTGAGAGAGGTACTCCATGACGCTCGACGATCTCTCTCATGTAAATTTCAGCCAATTTGCTAGTGTTATCCTTCTCCCTGATGGGTAAGAAGTGTGCTGACTTTGTTAATCGATCCACTATCACCCAGATAGTGTCATGGCCTCTTGGCGTTCTTGGCAATTTCGTAACAAAATCCATTGAGATTTGTTCCCATTTCCACTTGGGAATCTCAGGTTGTTGCAGAAGTCCTGAAGGCTTCTGGTATTCCGCTTTAACCTTAGTGCACGTTAAACATTTGCTCACGTAAACAGCAACATCGCCTTTCATCCTAGGCCACCAATAGTAATCTTTGAGATCCTGGTACATCTTATCCGCTCCAGGATGGATAGAGTACCGTGATTTGTGAGCTTCATCAAAAATAACTTTCCTTAAACCACCAAACAGAGGAACCCAAATCCTTTTCTCGAAGCATAACGTTCCTTCCTTGTTTGGTACCAGTAGCTTCTCCATCCCACGGAGATATTCTTCTTCAAGGTTTCCTTCTTTGAGAGCTTCCTTTTGCGCGGCACGAATGCGCAAGGAAAGATCGGTCTGAATAATCATTTCTAAAGCTCTAACCCTTATGGGTTTGATCCTCTCCTTACGACTTAGGGCATCGGCGACCACGTTCGCCTTCCCTGGATGATACTTTATCTCGCAGTCGTAGTCGTTCAGCAATTTCACCCATCGTCTTTGCCTCATATTCAACTCCTTCTGGTTGAATATATGCTGTAGGCTCTTGTGATCTGTAAAGATTGTACACTTCGTACCATAAAGGTAGTGTCTCCAGATCTTTAGTGAAAATACCACTGCGCCAAGTTCCAAAGCATGTGTGGTATAGTTCCTTTCGTGCACTTTCAGTTGACGCGATGCGTAAGCAATAACCTTTTGGCGTTGCATCAACACACAACCTAATCCTTGTCGCGAAGCGTCACAGTATACCACAAAATCATCTGTACCTTCCGGTAGTGCTAAGATTGGCGCATTGCAGAGCTTATCCTTCAGTATCTGGAACGCTTCTTCCTGTTTGATTCCCCAATCAAACTTCTTATCTTTCTGTGAGAGGAGCGTCAATGGTTGAGCGATCTTCGAAAAATCCTCAATGAACCTTCGATAGTAGCCAGCCAAACCCAAGAATTGTCGAATCTCGGTTGGCGTCCTTGGCGTTTCCCAATCCTCGATCGCCTCGATCTTGGTTGGATCCACGTGGATTCCATCTCCATTTACCACGTGCCCAAGAAATTGGACTTCACGTAGCCAAAATTCGCACTTGGAGAATTTGGCATACAGCTGTTCTTTCTTTAGCAGCTCCAAAATAGCTCTTAGATGCGGCTCGTGCTCAGCCTTTGTTCTTGAATAAATCAAAATGTCGTCGATAAACACAATCACGAACTTGTCCAAGTACGGCTTGCAAACTCTATTCATCAAGTCCATAAAGACTGCAGGTGCGTTTGTCAAACCGAACGGCATAACAAGGAACTCGTAGTGTCCATAACGAGTTCTGAAGGCTGTCTTCGGGATACTCTCCTCTTGTATCCTTAACTGATGGTATCCAGATCGAAGGTCGATCTTTGAATAAAAGCTGGAGCCTTGCAGTTGGTCGAATAGATCATCGATTCTTGGCAGAGGATATCTATTCTTGATTGTCAGCTTGTTCAGCTCCCGGTAGTCTATGCACATACGAAAACTACCGTCCTTCTTCTTGACAAACAGGACTGGAGCTCCCCAAGGAGAGAAGCTTGGTCGGATAAATCCCTTGTCTAACAACTCTTGAAGTTGTGTCGACAATTCTTGCATCTCAGACGGAGCAAGTCTATAAGGTGCCTTAGCCACAGGCGCGGCGTCTGGAACTAAATCAACGCGGGATTCGACTAATCGTTGTGGAGACGATTCCGGCAAGTCTTCGAGGAAGACTTCGGGGTATTCTCCAATCACAGGGATATCTTCGAGTTTTGGTTCTTCGGCTTCTTTTTCCACGACATGAGCCAAGAATGCAACACATCCTTTGTGCGAAAATTTTTGTGTATTCTTTGCCTGATAATCCGTAGGAACGTATCCTGCTCCATGGATCACAATCATTTCTCCGTTCGTCGTCGGGGCGTGGACGTCAATCTCCGCATGATCATTCGACAACCAGTCCATCCCAATTATCACGTCGAAGCTTCCGTTAGGCTTATTCTATCGAGAACTGGGTATTTAGGTTACTTACTACTAAAACAACTGTATTTTCTGAAGCTAAAATTTGACAATACTGTCAAATAGAGCATAACATTGACTATTATGATACGTACCGATATCCACGCTTGGATTCTATCCCCGCTATTGAGCTTTCATCCACGTGCCTGAGTGTTCTTAGGGCAATACTTCCTGAAATGCCCCACATCACCGCAATTAAAACATGCTTGGCCACAGTCTTGATCGTCAGCTTCCCTGCCTTAATAGTTGTTGTCGTCGTTATTTCCTCCGCGATTTCCGTTACCATCTTGACCTCTATTTCCATGTTTAGTACCTTGCCGACACGTTTCCTTGACATGTCCCACCTTGCCACAGTTACCACATTTTCCATATCTACACCGCCCGTTATGGGGTCGTCGACAGTTGTCGCACTTTGGTAGGATACCCGTGTACTTTTTTCTCTTTTTGGCCTTGTCGTTGCTACTCGACTGGGTAACCTGTTTGAAATTAGCCAACTTCCTCTTGTTGTCCCCAGATGACTCTACATGAGTCTCCTTCTTCTCCTCAGAGGTTGAAAATTTGTTCATCCTGATTGCCTCTTCCGTCAAAGCTATACTTAGATTGATGGCCTCAGTGATTGTCGCAGGCTTGGAGGAGGTTACCATACTTATGATTTGAGGAGCTAAACCCCAAATGAAGCGCTCGATTCGCTTGTATTCTGGTGTAACCATGTAAGGAACGATACGCGATAGAACTTGGAACTTCTCCACATACTCAACTATTTTTGGACCTTCCATCTTCAAGTTCCAGAACTCAGTTTCTACTTTCTGGCTTTCTGTTCTTGAACAGTACTTTTTATGCATTAGCTCTTTCAGCTCGTCCCATGATAGAGCATACGCAGCAGCCTCGCCCATTGTCTGAACCTGAAGTTTCCACCATGACAGAACCCCATCTCGGAACAGCCTGGAAATGTACATGACCTGATCTCTTGGGGCGCATTTGCTCGCACGTAAAACAGTGTCAGTCTTCTCAATCCAGCGTATGAAGGTTACGGCACCCCAGTGCCATTGAAATGCAGGGGCTGGCAGAACTCAGTTTCTACTTTCTGGCTTTCTGTTCTTGAACAGTACTTTTTATGCATTAGCTCTTTCAGCTCGTCCCATGATAGAGCATACGCAGCAGCCTCGCCCATTGTCTGAACCTGAAGTTTCCACCATGACAGAACCCCATCTCGGAACAGCCTGGAAATGTACATGACCTGATCTCTTGGGGCGCATTTGCTCGCACGTAAAACAGTGTCAGTCTTCTCAATCCAGCGTATGAAGGTTACGGCACCCCAGTGCCATTGAAATGCAGGGGCTGGCAGCCCAAGAACTGTTTGTAGGTGCAGCCGTTGGGTGGGTTACTTCCTGAGGTATCTCCGTTGTGCTCGGAGCGATGGGCCTCGTATTTTGCGATGACTGCAGCAATGATTCCCTGAAGTTCCGCCTCGTTGGTGGGTATGCGTACATCCCGTCTTGGAGGCATCTTCAAAATGATGATTGTATGGGTCAGGTCATAGTAGGTAAAGTGTACGTAACTATACAACAATATCAACACATAACATCTCATGTTATAAACAAATCAATCACATAACATTTCATGTTATAAATAAATCACCCATATTGATAGCCTCTGCAATGGTTGAGGGCTTCGAGGTAGTAACCATACCCCTGATCTGGGGTGCAAGTGTCCAAATGAATCGTTTAATCCTTTTGAACTCCGGTTTGACTAAGTAGGGGGGCGACCCTAGACAAGTCGTGAGATTGCTGGACGTATTCAGGAATCTTTGGTCCGTCCATTTTCAATTCCAGAACTCCACCTCAAGCTTCTAAATTCCAGTCCTAAAACAACATTTCTTCTCAATCATTTCCTTGAGCTCGTCCCAGCTCAGTGCATAAGCAGCGTCTGTGCCAAGGGTCTGAACCTGGAGGTTCATTAAGAGAGTGTGCCATCTAGAAATATCCCCGAGATATAGGTAACACTCTGTTGGGGCGAACAGTTACTCATTCTTAGAATGGAGTCGGTCTTTTCGGACCAACGAACAAATGCAACGGTGCCTCCTGTTCCGTTAAAGTTCAAAGGCTTGCAGTTCAGGAACTGTTTATAGGTGCAGCCAGTTTGGAGGGTTATCTCTAGTAATGCCATTGTTGTACTTAGAGCGGAGGGCTTTATGTCGTGCATTTATCTGTGAGATGCGTTCTTGCAGCTCGGCTTCTGTCCTTGGCAACGTACTGGTGTTTGTGTCACGTCTGGGTGACATTCCCTTTTGTCGAAGTGGTGTGAAGCGGGTTAGACAACGTTTCAATTGTCTATGAGGTGTATATAGCAACATAAGCCATCATGTAATCACCCAACTTCACACGCAAATATACTCAATGTATGAGTGGGGAAATAAATTTCTGAGCCTTCACATAGGCTTGCCAATTTGGCTTGTTGCTCGTAATAGAATGAACTCGAGGCTACATCGCCTTGGTCATTCGTGTTTAAGTTATTTCCTGCTGCATTGGTTATCATTAGCTTGACCCGCAGAGTCCACCAGGATTCCTGTGCACTACAAATCGTTATTACGTGGGCCCCCGTAATAATAAATTGTCTTGCACAGTTACCCCAAATTTTCTCTCGTCCAAGCAGATGATCAATCAAAGAGCAACAGTAGGTGCATTGGCATGAACAGGGTCATGCTCCAATGCGGGGTCAGGAGCAGCGCCTGGCTCAGGGGCCACGGCCGGCTCCAGATCAAAAACTCTATCTCAAGATCAGCTGGATCAACAAACACAGGGGGTTACAGGATCCTCCAAGGGCTGGTCTAAGTGTATGAACTCAAGGTCATGGTCTGGATCAAAACCAGGTGGAAAAGCAGGATCAACCTCAATATCGTGATCAAACTCAAATCTGTGTGCAAGAACTGGGGCAGCTGATGACGCCATATCAGGGTCGGCGTCGTGTGAGTGGTGCTGCACTCCCTGTATGTGCAAAGATGCGGATGTCAGAAACTCAAATGAGTCTGGGATAGAGGAATTGGCATGAGTTTCCCCTGCAGAAGCGTCCGCATGCAGTAGTCTAATACCAGCAGCAATAGGGTCCTGCCCTCGAATGGGTCCTCCTCTAGTAGGTCGTTATCGTCGTTAGAGGCCACGTTGGGGGGGGGGGCATATCATCAACAGGATAAGCGGCAAGGGGGCACAGGAGCAGGGATCACCGCGAGTGGCAAACTCCCAACAAGATGGCCATCAGTAGGCTCTGCTACGACTTCAGGCAGTGCAAAAGGGCTGAAAGTCGTCATTGTCTGTGCCGGTAGTATCGGAAATGTACACCTCGTGTTATGATGAAACTATGTTGTCTGATACTATGGCCATGGGATTCGTAGTGCCCATCTTTCTAGTACATGCTAAAAGCATGACGTTTGTAACACAAACACATGTACGTATAATAATCAATCATATAATCATATAAACATGTTAGTCAATCAAATAATTCTCCTAGTCTCACTAGCCAATTTCTCCCAGTCTCTAAGACTGCTCTATCCTCCACCTCGACCTCTTAGATCGAGCCTCGGTCCCCTTGATCGAGCCTCTGCCTTCATGACTGAGCCTACTCTTCCTAGCCTCACTAGCCAACTACCTCGGTCACCTAGACCGAGCCTCGATCCTCCAGACCGAGCCTCAGCCCTCCAGGCTGAGCCTATAATAAATCAACGTGCTCAACTACCTCGGTCACCTAGACCGAGCCTCGATCCTCCAGACCGAGCCTCAGCCCTCCAGGCTGAGCCTATAAATAATAAAATGTGCTCAACATTTGTTTGTAAAAAAGTTTTGGATCTGGACTTAAGTGGTATGCAGTAAAATGTTTTCGTGAGAGCCCTAGTGATCATAGTCTAGACTCGAGAAAGAATCCTAGTTCGCTATGATCAGAGCTCTGATACCAAGCTGTCACACCCTGGCTTTGCGGAAGCGTGGTTAATTTGGTGTGACTTCTTAATACCATAGCTTAACCATAACAAAGCTATATGAAATAAAACCATGCAAGATCATCCATTTAATTAAGTTTTGAAAACCAAATACAACAACATTGACTTAACAATCACAAACATCAACATGACATAAACACAATTTAAGGACTGTGACTTGTCCAGGAAAGAGTCACATTCCCCAAACCCGGATGATCTCGTAACTAGTGCAGTGGGAAAACGTGCCATACCGTGCCAGATCCGTTAATTTCCTGAAATACATGTAAGTTGAAAAATCAACAATAATGTTGAGCGAGTTCATGTGTTTAGTATGTGCGCGCGAATAAACCTTTGCAATCATTGCAAGTATGAATGTTTTGTAAGCTCTGGTATGAAAGCAAATAAGGAAACATATCAGTTATTGTGTATCCACATGGTCCAACCTGCGGGCGCATGGGAGGGGATAGGACAAGGTCACCACATGGTCCAACCTGCGGGCGCATGGGTGGTGTTACGACAGGGTCACCACATGGTCCAACCTGCGGGCGCATGGGTGGTGTTAAGACGGGGTCACCACATGGTCCAACCTGCGGGCGCATGGGTGGTGTTAAGACTAGGTCACCACATGGTCCAATCTGCGGGCGCATGGGTGGTGTTTGTTATGCTCAAATAGGCCTATCACTCGTATCCCTCGATCATACTACGAGGACTAATGTTCTTAAGGTTTCACCTACCCAATCACATAACCTAACAGTTCCTTCCTTAGCTGACCATACCATGTAAGAAACATTCGTAATCATAGTAACATGTATTTCACCCCCGCAGTTAAGAAAACTGAAAACAGTTAGAGAAAAGGGGGACATGAACTCACAGTGAAGCGTCTCTACCAAGTATCTCCTGCTCACGCAGCTGTGTGACGACCTACACGTACTAATTCTATTAGACGGACGGCCGTGCCTTAGCTTCATGGTTTATGTTTTTGGGAAATAGTTAGACAACTATCTCGTGTTTACATTTTGTAAATACTTGGTAATTATTTTCCTTCCCAAGGGTGGGGGGATTCAATACATGTGCGTTCAAATTATATCATTAAGTCTCACTTAATATATGTATATATTTCCAATTTCACATAATAATACGTTGTTAAAATACGCGTTCATAAATATTTCCGTAAGTGCGTAAGTTACGTTTAACAATCGAGTGGTAATATAATTACCGGTGTAACTTATATATTTATGGTGAAAGCGTTCGTATTATTTTGGAATCGTTAACGTTCGTAAATATTATTTTTACTCTAAAAATAATATTTATGTATTTTCACAAAATAATCATAAACAGTGTGTGAAAATATATTTATCACGTTAAATTTTGTGAAAATCCCACCTCCGAATATTTAGTAAATAAAGTCATGGCGAAATTTATATTTCGAAAACATGTCAAAAATAATTCTAACACTTGTGGTGTAAATAGTTCTAAGTGTTAGGTTTTTAGAAAATTTCGCCAGAGTTTCCTCTGTAACTGGAGGTGGCCACGCTTTCAAGCGTATCATTTTCTTTAACAAATCAACTCAACAATTTTCTTTATTTGATCAGCACAACTTCCATCACAACAACTAATCAACATATGTGTAAATTGCCAAAAATTACATGAACTTGCAGTTTTTCCCCAAAACTGTGGTGTAAACCCCTTAAATTTAGTAGATCTTCATATAAGGTAATTTGATCTTGTAAAAACCTCGTTTTTAGACAAAATCCATTTTTACAACTTTCCGTCATCTTTTACAAAAGCTGTTATTTTGTCGGATCTTTTCATTTCACAAGTGTTTACACACTTGTGGTTTATAAAAATCATGCTTGTTAGTGTAAGATCCATCTTTTAAAATACATGATTTTGTTAATACGTGGTTCATTTCACAATTTCACAAGTAAAACTCTTTTACACAAGTTCATGATTCGCGTGTGGTAGAGTTTCACCTTTTAACCCTTGTATTATTCAAAACAAGCTTATGTTAAGATCCATGATCTTACCAAACTGGGTTAAACGATGATCCGAGCTACCACATCATAGATCGGGCCTAAATAACCATGTATTTCGAATACTACAACATTTACACAACTTATGAGCTATTAACCACCATTTATAGTGTTTTTAGTAAACTTTAATGCTTCAAAATGCAAGATTCCGAGTTTTAACCGATAAAAATCCTTTTAACCACTTTAGATTAGTTCAAGAAGGTGTTTTAAGTATTATACCTCTAGCTCGAGGCTAGGGAAGAATCTATGCGCAAAATGGGTGGATAAAAGCAAAGTAGAGAGGTCTTTCACGTTCCGTTTGCACCAAGCTTCCTAATACGTGACCCTTAACACTTGTAGATGCTTGAAATATGAAGATTAAGATCGAAAATATGATGGATGGAATAGGGGATGCTTGGCCGTAAGCTTTGAGAGAGAAAGAGAGAGTTTTGAGTGATTTGTGAAAGTGATTATGTGATGGTGGGTTTAGAGATGAACTTATAGATAATTACCAAGTGTATTATCCAATGGAAAATATGTCTAGATGATATTAGGCAATAGAGATTATAAAAATCTACAAAGTACAAGTGTGTCCCCCCACATGGGGACGGTTGTAAAGAGGGGGGGGGGGGGTCCTAGTCCGAAACCAACTAGTAGTTAGGTTACATAGTTAGGTTAAGTATAGTTAATTAAGTGCTTAACCCGGTTAGTGGTGTGTCACGCGTTACAATAGGTGTTAGGGTGTTCAGGGACCCTAACTGGCTCAGAAAAAGATAAATAATGAAAATAACAATATTTTCATGTTTCGGGTATAGTCCGGTTGTTCGGTTGGATAGTAATCCGTTAAAGTGCTTAACAAAGTTAAAAGTGTCGTTAATACCCTTTTTAGTGACACAACTCATTTCTGACACTTTGGAAAGTGTCTAGTAATATTTTTCTCATGTTTTGGCACTTTATTAGTTAGCTAAAAGCTGAATTGTTATGTAAAGTGCTGAGTTTTGTACTTAGAGTACGTTTAAGGCACATCCAGTCATTGTAACTTATTCCTAGAGACGTAGTTCCACAACCCTTATATCCCTACACTCACTACTAGTGTAGCAAAACGTTTCTGGCTCGTACAGGCCTTAGAGGCAGTGTTTTCCTGATGCTGGCTTTATCAGCATGTTCAATAGGTTATCCGTTCATGTGCTACTGTGCTTTTGTGCATCATGTTTGTCACTAGGGTTCAACATGTAAGTAATGTAGTGACGATAAGTAAAGTATGATGCAGGTAAGTACATGTATCAGTATTCAAGTAGCAGTTCATCAGCTAGTTCAAACCAGCACAGTAATTAAGCAGTAATTAATCATTAGTTAAGTCGTACGGATACCTGGTTTAGTGCGGGTTGTCACACAGTTATTTCAATTGTTATTATAAAAACGTGATGGATTAACAGGTTTCTTGTAGTATGATTTATTTTTCTCAAAACTCATTTTTCTCTTTGTTTGACTCAGATTGTTCATTTTTGACAATTCAACTTCAACCAACTTGAAAACATTTGTCAATTTGTTCATATTAACATTCTCAATGGGAAACTCAGAATCCGAATACAACTTATCAGATCCAACCATCTTGTACATCACATGACCCGGTTCATCACTTAAGTTGTTTTTGGATTTTGGTTTCTGAATGTACTTGTCCAAGAAACACCCATCTTCCTCAGTAGTGTCACTATCCATTTTTAGCACATTTTCAACAACACCTTTTACAATATCATTTTGGACACTATCGTCACTAGAAGATGTGAACGTGACATCAATGTTCTCTGGAAGTTTAACTTCACTTTCTTCCTCAATTTCAACCAACCCAGATTGCTTTTTCATGTAGTTATCAAGAACAGGTGGTAGTACTTGATGAAAACCCACCCCAGTTGCATCACAATACACATCTTCGCCTGCTTTGTCTTTCCCGATGGGTTTGGGAATGATGTGTTGCAAAACAAAGCTTGCGGAGCTGTAACTATTAAGCTTCAACTGGATTCGCTCGTTTTCAATTTCAGCCTCTCGAAATTTAAGTTTCAGTTTAGCGATTTCATCCAGTTGTTGGTTGATTGATTCCTCTTTTACTCTAAGCACTGCTTTTAGATGTTCATTTTCTTTAAAAGTTTTACCATTTCGATCATCACTATCTTTCATTTTGCTTTTGAGTTTTTCAAACTTCTCAGAAATCTGACGGTTTTCAAGAATCAACTTTTCATTTTCATGTTTAATTTTGTCATGATCAATTTTATCATTTTCAATTTTGCCAGTTAATTCTCTTATCCGTTCAGTTGAAGCTTTAACTGTTTTGTCACGGTCAAGAATCTGATTCTCAACACTTCTGATCTTTGCTGTCAGATCTTCAACTTTCTTACCGTTGAGATACGTGACTGAGTTACAAAATTTGCACTCTTTGTTGCAATTTTTGCAATCAGCATTTCCATCAATTTTCTTACCTGGCGCATTTGTTGACAAGTTTGAACTGACCTGGCTTTTTGACTCAGACACGGAGTTAGAGTCTACCTCAAGTGCCTTAGCAGCCAGCACTTTGTCAGCCATTTTTCCTAGGTTTTCAGCAGTCAACTCCTGCGTTGTATCAATAACTCCAGTATCAACTTTCTTTGATTTTTCCTGCTCTTCTTTCTCCTTCCTCTCTTTCTCTTCTTTCTCTTTCTTGTCTCCAGTTCCCCACCATTTATTCTGCCAGTACTCATCCTCTTCTTTGTATTGCTGGATTATATCAAGCGTTTTGTCATCGATCGCAATATTTCCATATTCATAAAGATAACACTCCATGTCCGGATCCCATCTATTTGCTCTCCTTGCTTCCAGAAAGATACGAGATATTCTAATTATTTTGTTTTCAGCAATCATTTTTCTATATTTATATTTCTGCTCTTCAGTTCTATCGTCTTTCCACGGAATAGGATCGTCGTTTTTCGCCATGAATGCATAACCAACCGCATCTTCTTCTGGTAGAACCTCTTTACTCCAATCATACCCCTCATCATCGTAAATCACCGCAAGAGCTCTAGATTTCTCTCTGTTGTCTTCAACCTGCTTCAATCTAGGCGGTTCAGATTTATTCTGATGATAAATCGCCTTCTTGTAGTAATCATCTCTGAAAGGATTCTCTGACTCATCAGCATATGCGTTTCTGCATTCTCTTTTGAAGTGACCTTTCTGCTTACATTTGAAGCACATCACTTTGGACTTATCGAACCCCAGCTTAGTAGATGGACCACCAATTGTCTTCCTGCCAATAATTTCCATGAAACGCTATGCTCGACGAACAGTACTGGCCATAGCCCAACGAATATCGATCAGCTCCATTTCCTCAGGATCAATCTGATCATAATCTTCTTTTGTCAGATTGGTGTTGCCTATCTTCCCAGCTACTAACCCTTCATACGATTCCAACACCGATGCTAGAAAGATCATCTGCTGTTTGGCCGACTCCTCATCAAAATTCTGAGCATTCTTCAAGTCTATTGCAATGTTGAATTGAAAACGATTCTTTGCATCAGAATGACTTGCAGATGATGAAGATCCACTGTGATAACCACTGTGACTTCCACTGCTTTGACCACTTTGACTTTCTTTGCTTGCTGTGGACACATTTTCAGCAGAAAACGCAGTCTTGGGTGAAGTTGCTTTTGGCATCATGCTCTTTGGATAATACAAATCCAAATTCTGCTGGTAAGATGAGTGATTGATTTTGTATGTCTTCTTCAGTTCCAACTCGTGACTCTCGAGTCTCTCAATCAGCAAATCTAATGTCAACTTTTCTGGTGCCTTGATGGTATTCTTCAGCATCACCGCATAATATCTCCAATCCATCTCGTCAGGCAACGAATCGAACAATTTGTCGATAAGATCTTCTTCAGGATATTTGATACCATGTCTTACTAATTCCAGCTTCAGATGACCAAACCTTTCTATCATTTTACAAACTGACTCGTTCTTTAAACACCCAAACAAATCAAACTCTTTCCTAAGTAATTTCATTTTGTTTTTCTTAATTTCTTCACTACCTATACATTTCTTTCTAACTTTTCCCAAAGATCTTTTGCATTTGAATAATCGATCAAGGCAATAATGTCTTCCCGGACGGACTGAAATAACAATGCCACACACTTTTGTTCAGCTACAAACGATTCAATCTCCTCAGCTGCTCTTAAAGTTTCACCATTTTTATTTCCATTGGCATAACCATTTTTCAAACTCTTCCAGCTGGGAAATGCGAATACCATCAACCAATCTTCAAACTTTCTTGACCACCGACTGTATTCCTCGATAGCCATTAGCTTTGGAGGTTTATTGAAAGTTCCGAAAGCACTTTCCGATTCCCTAGCTTCCTTTTTCTTTTCTTTTGGCGGATTCTCATTCACATTGCTTGACGAAGTATCATTGTTTCCGGAATCTCCAGCGAATGCGTACATGTCGCTAAACGGGTTCAAGAAAATATCATCCATCTTGAGTGTACCTGCAAAAATCAACAATCACTTAGAAGAATTTTCGAAATCAACTTTAATGTGTCTCAATAAACGAAATCAAGACTTAACAAACAAGCGAAATATGTATAGGTGACTGATAAACGAAATCAGTCTATGTAACAATAAGCGAAATCACACTTTATCAGAAAAGCAAAATCAACAATGTGACTGATAAGTGAACCTAAGTATTGTACTTAAGAGCGAAACTACTCAATGTCACTATAAGCGAACCAGGTAATGTCCGAATAAGCGAAAGTGGAATTGTCCAAATAAGCGAACCAGGTAATGTTCAAATAAGCGGACCAGGTAATGTTCAAATAAGCGGACCAGGTAATGATCAAATAAGCGGATCTACAATGTCCGTACGAGCGGATCTACAAGGTTCGTATAAGCGGAGCTAGCAATTTCGAGCGGACCTATCGATGACCGAAAAAGCGGATCTATGTTTTTACCCAATTTTAACCATTTTTAAACCGTGATTTAACCTGAAACTTTCTAGGGTTTGTTATTACTTTATTTCACATGATATACTCAAAAATCAGACAGTTTCAACCGTAGGAACTAGTGTAAATCGAAAAAGTATGAGAGAAAGTGAGTAGAAGTGAGAGAATTTTGTAGATTCAGTTGTAGTAGTATGAACTCCTCGTCCTGAAGCTCTGATACCACTTGTTGGACCGTGTTCCGACCCTGAAAAGTCAGTTGAGAACGTTCATCTTCATGTACGAAGGCGGAATCAACGTAAATGAAGTTACAACAGCTATTCTTTTCAATTCCTTTCTTTTTATTGCTTTTTTATACTGATTTGACAGAGTTTCGGTACAGCAACAATAATCAGGTCCGTTCCAACATACACCCCAGTCTTACATGATTCGCTCATATGACCCTATATATAGTGTGATCAGGTTCGCTCCAAGTGACATGCCATACAAGCGAACCTATCAACTTGACATATAAGCGGACCTATCAACATAAAACCTAATTTTGACATTCTAGCTCCTATGTTGACCTATCTTGACCTAAGACGTAATGCAGACGAAGTCAACAGACATCCCATGCATCAACACATGTCCTTAACTAAGGGTGTCATGTCCTTAATTTCCTCTGTCTAGCAGCTCTTGCAGTTATATCGGAGGTTCATGCTTCGCGGACGAAGCTAGTCGGTAAGGCGTCATTCGGCACTGGTGCCGATCCTGGCACGAGATTTATCCTAAGCTCCTCTTGGCGCTGTGGAGGTATTCCTGGCAAGTCTTTAGAAAAGGCTTCTGGAACTTCTTCCGTCACGGGGATGTTCTCAGGCTCTGCAGTCTACTTGGAGGCGCTTCTGTGTCTCTTCGACCAATGAGAGATATCACAGATCCGCTGCCTTGTGGGATCTAGCACCCTTGCTCCTATTGCAGGAAGGTTGTATACTATAAATGTTTCATCATTCGCAAGAGGGATGCGACTGATTTTCCTTATATCGAACGACTTCAGCTCTATACTTGGATTTCCAATTCATGCTGACTATCATGACTTCCCAATTCAATGGTAACAGAAGGTTCCGGCCTTCTGAGTCCCCAAAATACAATCCTTAATTGCTTCGTCTGCCTAAACTAGTCTTCTATATGCCCATTTCTAAAGGATACGGGACGTCTATTTTACTCGAAACTAGGCCAAGCAGTTTCTTAAGTTCTAAGCATGCAAGGTTAAAGTTGATGCCAGTATTAATCAAAAATAGTTGCATAAGTTTGGTTAATAGGGAACGTACCCGTAACCGCATCTGGGTCCTGGCGTGCTTCACGAGCTTCGATCGTGAAAACCATCCCTTGCTCGTTTCTTCCTAGGACAATCTTTCCTAAAGTGCCCTGCTTCACCACATCTGTAGCAACTTGTTACTCTACCATTATTTCTTTTGTCTGGATCCTTCACCCAACAGGCATCCTTGCTGTGTCCTTCTTTCCCACACTTTCTACACTTAGGCCTCAGACATCAACCTTCATGGTGAAAATTGCATTCCCAGCACCTCGGCTTAGTCCCCGAGTAGACCTTATCACCAACCTTATTAGTGGCTCCAGAAGCTTTCCTGTCATGCGGCGGGTTCACTTTCTTTCTTTTGCTTGCTTTAGAGCTTCCATAGCTGACTTGGGTGCTTATCTTTAGGTTTAAAGACTTCCTCTTCTCGTTGCCTGATGACTCCACATGAGTCTCTTTCTTTTTATCCTCAGATTCCAAAAATTTTCCCATGCGTAGAGCTTCTTCAGTAAGAGTGACACTCAAATCGATAGCCTCTGCGATGGTTGGGGGCTTTGAGGTAGTAACCATGCTCCTAATTTGAGGTGCAAGTCCCCAAATGAATCGCTCAATCCTCTTGAATTCTGGCTTGACTAAGTAGGGGACAACCCTAGACAAGTCGTGAAATCGCTGGACATATTCAGGAATCTTCGGCCCGTCCATTTTTAAATTCCAGAACTCCACCTCAAGCTTCTGGATTTCAGCCCTAGAACTGTAACACCTGTGCCTCCACAGCCATCAAACAAATACCGAACCAATGAAATATTATATTTCATACTTGGGATTTGTAAAAATATGTGTATCATTTGCACATATCAATTTTTGTTCCATTCCAAACTCTAAATCGCTTTCTGGAAGGTTATACGCGCACCGATGCGTAAATATAACCAGTTTAATGCAACAAACCCTCCGGAATAGTGACATAGGCTTAACATACCTTAAATAACCTTTACATAACTTAGAAATAAGTTTTGAAGGCTTTGGTATGACAAAAACAAGCTAATTCGCTTACAGGGACTAAACTTGACAAACTGCGAAAGTATGCCAATTTGAACTGTAACGAACATTCCGGAACATGACCATAAGTTAAACATACCATAAATATCCTTTACATAGCTTAGAAATAGGCTTTGAGGGGTTCGGTATGCTAAAATAAACTTTTGGGTCATTCAGGGACTAAAAGTGTCAAAAAGTGCACAAGTTTGCATTTTCGCGCATAACTTACGTTCTGAATACATCCGGACATCCAAAAATTTATGTAAGCATGACTATATTATGCTTTAGTGTTTGGCTTGCCAAAAATCCATTCGTTGCGTCATTTGGATCGTTTTTCGCGCTTATGCGCATTCCACGTAATTAAGCGAACATCGCGTTCGTACGACCAAACGAACCAACACCCGGCATATTTTTGAGCATGTTTCATGTCCACAATGTTTAGGCAACATTTTAGGGCCTTAAAGTTGGCTTTACGGGCCTTAGAAGTGTCGGGAATGGCCTTAAACACGTGCAGGGACTGAAACTGTCATTTTTCAAACATGTTTGCTGATCAGAAGGGCCAGGCGGCCCGCATTGTGTTTGTCTGATCCTGAAGCGGGCCGCGTCCGCATATCAGACCAGATTCAATGTTGTTTTCAGCAAGTTGCAGCTGGTTGATCCACCACCACATGTTCTCACTTGCTTAGTCAAATGATAAGGACCATTTTTAGTCACCATAAGGTTCCAACACTTGTACGGTTGCGATTAAAGCACGGTTTCCATGAAACGATCTTAACGGTGGACCGAATACTATAAATACCCCACCCCCCATGCTTCAAAATCACAAGAACTTTGATTTGAGAAACTCTAAGTTGAGACTATTGTTTCATACCTGAGATTTTTGAATCGAAGTTAGCATTCGGGGACCCTTCGTAAGTATTCTTTCGTTCTTTTCCTTATTTTATTGCTTTAGAGTCAGAAAGTCAAACTTTGTTTGACTTTTAGCGTTGACCAGCTTATGGTCAATGCGAAGTTCGTTTGAACTTCGCAACGTGATTGTAATCACGATGGTTATAGTCCCTTAGGACTATGCCTACTGATTACCACGTTGTCTAGGGTCGTAGGGTAAGCGATCTGATCAATCGCTTATACCTTCGAACCCGACCCAGTTTGGTCGATCAATAGGATCCGACCAAATATATTAGGTGACCCTAGTATAGGGCATAACCTTCCGAGGTTATACCTTATGGTCACATCGTTTAAGTAGTTGTATGATAGGTAGTTTATATGCCTTAGGTAAATTACCAGAATACCTTTTTCATGTATAATTAGTAATTAAGCATATGTAACCTAAACTTTTGTCACGTAACTGATTATATAACATGTTTAGGCATATAATACTTGTCATAGGACTAGTTAGGCGGTCCGAACGCGTTTCACGCGAACGACGCGTTAAAGTAGCATAAGCTACCTAAACGGGTCGTAATGGGTCAAAAGCACTTAGGTTAGGTTTCATTTAGTATGTAGGCTTTGTTAAACCATATTACACGAGTTTCCATACTCGTTTGGTTTACGAAACCTCATTCTATCCGATCTTCCGATTTAGGTCCGGTTTATTAACATAGTTACCTATATTAGGTGCCGTTTGATTCCGTGATCTCTAGCATTGCTTGGTGGTTATCCAAGGACTTCTAAGCAATCTCAAGTGAGTACATAGACCCCTCTTTTACTGTTTTCCAAACTGTTTTGGGGTGGAACACATGTGCCTACTTGTTACTTTCATGCTTTCCATGCTTTCATATCATACGCTTGTTATGTTCATTAGTACATTATAGTACATGATTTCACCGTTTTACATTACATTTTATGCTATGTATGTCCATTGCGTGCATACTTAGTACATTGTTTTAGATTTACATTTTATGCTATGTATGTCCATTGCGTGCATACTTAGTACATTGTTTTACATTTACATTTTATGCTATGTATGTCCATTGCGTGCATACTTAGTACATCGTTTTCACATGCTTACATTTTGTTATGACATTTGGTTTGTTTAACATGGAACAATACATTCATTAACATTAATTACGCCGTTCGTTAGTAGGTAGTGGTACCATAGGAATTCACAACTCCCGTTCCGGACATCCCAGGGAAAGGGGATGAAAGGAATGACCGAATTCGATATACATAATTTAGATAAACCTTTAAGTGGTTTAAGGGTTTATCGCCACAGTCTCAAGGCTTGGATGTATGCATTATAACAATACCGCAAAGATGTTCGTATCAGTATAGCATGCATTTCCACAGGACATAGCTTTGATTTAAACCAAGTTTTACTTCAATACTATGTTCTTGTGCATATGGTTTAGTTGATACATTTCACTAGCCATACATATCATTTTGGTTACATATTACATGATTTACATTGATCATGTAGTTACACAAAACATAGCTTTGATTTAAACCAAGTTTTACTTCAATACTATGTTCTTGTGCATATGGTTTAGTTGATACATTTCACTAGCCATACATATCATTTTGGTTACACATTACATGGTTTACATTTGACATATAAACACTTTTGACATTGGTTATACATTACATGATTTACATTAGACATGAACAATTTACTTTGGTAGTTTGGTTTGAGTAAGTGATTAAGTAACGATGCGTGTGTAATATGATACAAGAATGGTGGATACGCCGCTGGTACTTCCTATATATAAGTGTTTGTATGGTATTACATATCGTAGCGTTATTTGAATCATTTCAGTTTTTGACATATAACATTTTATACAAATAACATACTTTTCACAAGACATTGTTTTACAAAACAACTTATCTTTTACAAACTCATTTTACTTGGTTATTCATTTAACCATGCATTATTCTCTTATTTATACGTATCATCTGAACTTATTGTTTTTCAAATGATTTACAAAGACAAAGCAAATTACAAGGTTCATGACTAAACATTTTCTCAAACATAAGTCATGAAACCTATTTTCACAAAACCTATGTATCTCACAGGCATTTTTATGCTGACGTACCTATTTTCACATGTGTTTTCAGGAGCTGTTGCATAAGATGATCAAGATACACATAGGCAGACTTGGGCTTTAGTGACAATAAAAGATGCAAGACTAGTTAATTATGTTGTATTTCTTTGTTTGTTAAGACATTGTAACACTTTTAATCAATAAAACGAAACTTAATTTTCCATGGTTGTGAAACATTAATTCTGTTACAACACTCCCCGATGTTTCCGCCACGTTTTGTATGTTCTACGTGGTCGGGGTGTGACAGAATAGATGGTATCAGAGCTCATGGTTATAGGGAATTAGGTTATTAGTAATACTTTGACCTAGTCTATAACCTTTCTAGGACCTTAACGCGAGTTTACTTGCGTTTAGTCATAAAACAATACTGTCACCTATCCTTAGGCGACAACCACAACAAGAACATAAATTTCAAAACCGCTTTGAAAACTAATCATCTGTTCTAGGATGATTGATTACTAGGTTTTGAACCCTCTATTGTAAGGTTTTGAACTCTCTATTATATGGTTTTGAACCCCTTTGAGTTTTCAAAATCTCATCAAGGTTTTGGGTTTTAAATAATGTGAACACGTGCAAACTGGAAGGGTGAATGCCTGTATTCTGGGTTTTCTGTCTAGGCAAGCACTTCGTATACATCTCATCAGACGCGAGACCAGTTGTGCTTACCTGGGAATTCTTGGGATGAGTGTTCACTTATAGGCGAGCATGTCTTCGCGATACATTATTTTTGACCCATTTACTTTGATTTGTCACCATCTCATTTGTTTGCCTTAGGTAACAAACAAATGATCGCAATTTTCATTCGTTACCATTCTGTATTGATTATCCAATAAACCTTTCACTTGTTTCTTCCTATGTCTTTCATTTTCTTCTAGAATGTCTCTTCCTCTCAGCACTGGTCAAATGTCCGAGCAAACAGCTAAATTTGCCCAGCAAATAGGCGAAGTGATTCTGAAGTCTGTGGATCTAGGCATTGCCATGGCTCGTCTCAAAAATGAAGCCTCTCGTCTCGACAATGAAGCCACTCAAGAGTCACCAAAGAAAGCAGAAGTCAAGCCAGCACCAAAATCAAGGAAGCGTAAGGCTTCAAGGAAACCCGCAACGGTTACACCTAATCAAGCGGGACCTAGCCATGTGGCAAGGCCACCAGCTAGGAAGCCATACAATGGAACTTCACCCTTGTGCAACCAATGTAGCCTTCATCATCATGCTAATGTGAAGTGCCGCAATTGCCAAATTTGTGGACTTATAGGTCATACGGCAAGGGTGTGCCCAACTACAGCAGTACCAAATCAAACAGGACCCATCCGGGTGTCAACACCACCTGCTAAGAAGCAATACCATGGAACGGCTCCATTATGCAACAAATGTAAGGGGCATCACCTAGCTCACTTACAGTGTCATCGGTGTGTATCATGTGGAAGAGTTGGTCACCTGGCAAGTGTTTGTCGATGTAACCCGAACCAAGGTGGTCTAACTCAACCCCAAGTCAACCCAACTCAAGCTCGTTTTCCGCGTGGTACTTGCTACAACTGTGGCGATACGAGCCATTACAGGAACAACTGCCCGAAGATTGTCAGTGCAAATCCAACCCGTGGATGAGCAATTGGCTGAACAAAGGATGTTGCTGTCTTATGCCTTTGTTTCTTTTGTTTTCTTGTAATGTGAAACAATCTGTTTTGTTCATAAATAAATTATTGTTCACAAAGTCTGATGTACAAGTATAGTTACATGTGTGTATGACTTTTCCTATGTTACCTACATCAAGGAACTATGTTCCTTACAAACTACTCTAGTGATTCTCTCTTTCAAATGATCGCTCATGATTCCTTCAAAAAAAAAAAATTTAAGTACTCGTTTCATTCTAAGATACGAAGTACAGAAAATAAAGTGACATTATGAGTAATCATGCTTCAGCACATCTTTACCATTAAATCCTTGGTTAGGTAACCAAGGGTATTTTTCAAATCTCATACTAAGATACGAAGTACAAGTATTTACCATGCTTCAGCAAATAAAGTGACATTATGAGTAATCATGCTTCAGCACATCTTTACCATTAAATCCTTGGTTAGGTAACCAAGGGTATTTTTCAAATCTCATACCCATTACGTTTTGATTTTTCAACATACACAGTACAAGTATTTCAAAACAATCTTCATGATTTCAAAACATTTCACATAGTTTGAAAACAATTTTTCTAGATACATTGTCTATGTTATTTCAAAAACATTGGCCATGTTATCAAAACCAACCTTTCTAATTTCAAAATATTTCATATAGTCTGAAGACAATATTAACACAATACATTTTCTTATCAAGTGCATGATTTCGAAAAGCATCATTCAAGTCTTTCAAAAACCTTATACATAATTTCAAAATTCATCTCGCATGATTTTAAAACATTTTTATAAATTTATTTACCTAGTACACCTACTTTATGATTTCAAAAGTATTATATATAAGGTTTCAAAAATGTTAAACACATTTTTCTTAAAAGAACCCCATGCATAGTTTTCAAAAATTTTTTCCTCATACATTGACTTAACCTTCAAAATTCTGCTTCATATGTCGCCTTGACATATCAAGCATCTCAACTTCATAAGCCTTCTTATTTCATGTTTTGACTTAAGCACGTCCAGTGCAAGGTTTCAAAACATCTTCACTTCTAAAATCCATGTGGGATCTTTTTATCTTCACATTTAGATCCTTGTGGATGATTATCATTCAAATCAGAGTCCTTAATTGGATTCCTTATGCACCTGAATTCAAACATTTCGGTTCCTTATAATCGAAATCGAAATTCTCTTTTAAAAATCTTTCTATCTTTATAGATAGATTCTTGTAAATGTTTAAAGTGCCAAATGAAATCCACGAGATGGATTTCTATTGTACTTTAAATACATGTACTCTGTTAGCAGAACAAACTTCTAGTTAAACAATCTTTGTGGTTATATGACTATGTGTTTATGCATCTTGTGTTTTCTTTTATGCATTTTGTGTTTTTATACTCTGGATATTCGTTATCCAAATCCTCGCAGGATCTTTCATATCTTCATATGAGGGATTCGTAGCAGGATATTCAAAAGGTACTACCTTCAATCCTTAATGGGCTTCTATGTAATAGTTAAGACCCTTGGATTATATAGTACCACTCCATGATTCATAAGAGACCCTTTTAGTGGTCTAGTCTAAAAGATTGATTCACAATTTGGTTAAAGAACGACATCTAGTGACGTAGCTGAACAGACTCCTTGATAGTCTATTTAGATCATTTATTGATTTAATTAAAAGGACTCTATGGCGGTCTAGTCACACTCATCACAGGATTGTTCATTTGGTTTTCCCCTACACATTATAAAATAGACTGTGTGAACTGTGCAAGGAATTGTCTGATTATGGACGCGTACATAATTATGAAATTTAGTGCACAGAAACTCAGTAAGATTTGTTATGTGTAAGAACCGATAGCGACAACAATAACAAAATAAGAACGATGTAATGGAGGTACGGTGGACGCACCAATGACGCTTCATATACTTGTATATAAGTATCCCTCTTACATTGCAATCATGATGTTATTAAAGGTTACTAGAAGTTCAGAACCCTAACCAATGTTGTTCGATCTTTTCAACTTCATGTTTTAAACTCTCACAAGTTTCCTCTAAATAAATTTCGGGACGAAATTTCCTAAAGTAGGGGAGACTGTAACACATGTGCCTCCACGGCCATCAAACAAATACCGAACCAATGAAATATTATATTTCATACTTGGGATTTGTAAAAATATGTGTATCATTTGCACATATCAATTTTTGTTCCATTCCAAACTCTAAATCGCTTTCTGGAAGGTTATACGCGCACCGATGCGTAAATATAACCAGTTTAATGCAACAAACCCTCCGGAATAGTGACATAGGCTTAACATACCTTAAATAACCTTTACATAACTTAGAAATAAGTTTTGAAGACTTTGGTATGACAAAAACAAGCTAATTCGCTTACAGGGACTAAACTTGACAAACTGCGAAAGTATGCCAATTTGAACTGTAACGAACATTCCGGAACATGACCATAAGTTAAACATACCATAAATATCCTTTACATAGCTTAGAAATAGGCTTTGAGGGGTTCGGTATACTAAAATAAACTTTTGGGTCATTCAGGGACTAAAAGTGTCAAAAAGTGCACAAGTTTGCATTTTCGCGCATAACTTACGTTCTGAATACATCCGGACATCCAAAAATTTATGTAAGCATGACTATATTATGCTTTAGTGTTTGGCTTGCCAAAAATCCATTCGTTGCGTCATTTGGATCGTTTTTCGCGCTTATGCGCATTCCACGTAATTAAGCGAACATCGCGTTCGTACGACCAAACGAACCAACACCCGGCATATTTTTGAGCATGTTTCATGTCCACAATGTTTAGGCAACATTTTAGGGCCTTAAAGTTGGCTTTACGGGCCTTAGAAGTGTCGGGAATGGCCTTAAACACGTGCAGGGACTGAAACTGTCATTTTTCAAACATGTTTGCTGATCAGAAGGGCCAGGCGGCCCGCATTGTGTTTTTCTGATCCTGAAGCGGGCCGCGTCCGCATATCAGACCAGATTCAATGTTGTTTTCAGCAAGTTGCAGCTGGTTGATCCACCACCACATGTTCTCACTTGCTTAGTCAAATGATAAGGACCATTTTTAGTCACCATAAGGTTCCAACACTTGTACGGTTGCGATTAAAGCACGGTTTCCATGAAACGATCTTAACGGTGGACCGAATACTATAAATACCCCACCCCCCATGCTTCAAAATCACAAGAACTTTGATTTGAGAAACTCTAAGTTGAGACTATTGTTTCATACCTGAGATTTTTTAATCGAAGTTAGCATTCGGGGACCCTTCGTAAGTATTCTTTCGTTCTTTTCCTTATTTTATTGCTTTAGAGTCAGAAAGTCAAACTTTGTTTGACTTTCAGCGTTGACCAGCTTATGGTCAATGCGAAGTTCGTTTGAACTTCGCAACGTGATTGTAATCATGATGGTTATAGTCCCTTGGGACTATGCCTACTGATTACCACGTTGTCTAGGGTCGTAGGGTAAGCGATCTGATCAATCGCTTATACCTTCGAACCCGACCCAGTTTGGTCGATCATTAGGATCCGACCAAATACATTAGGTGACCCTAGTATAGGGCATAACCTTCCGAGGTTATACCTTATGGTCACATCGTTTAAGTAGTTGTATGATAGGTAGTTTATATGCCTTAGGTAAATTACCAGAATACCCTTTTCATGTATAATTAGTAATTAAGCATATGTAACCTAAACTTTTGTTACGTAACTGATTATATAACATGTTTAGGCATATAATACTTGTCATAGGACTAGTTAGGCGGTCCGAACGCGTTTCACGCGAACGACGCGTTAAAGTAGCATAAGCTACCTAAACGGGTCGTAATGGGTCAAAAGCACTTAGGTTAGGTTTCATTTAGTATGTAGGCTTTGTTAAACCATATTACACGAGTTTCCATACTCGTTTGGTTTACGAAACCTCATTCTATCCGATCTTCCGATTTAGGTCCGGTTTATTAACATAGTTACCTATATTAGGTGCCGTTTGATTCCGTGATCTCTAGCATTGCTTGGTGGTTATCCTAGGACTTCTAAGCAATCTCAAGTGAGTACATAGACCCCTCTTTTACTGTTTTCCAAACTGTTTTGGGGTGGAACACATGTGCCTACTTGTTACTTTCATGCTTTCCATGCTTTCATATCATACGCTTGTTATGTTCATTAGTACATTATAGTACATGATTTCACCGTTTTACATTACATTTTATGCTATGTATGTCCATTGCGTGCATACTTAGTACATTGTTTTACATTTACATTTTATGCTATGTATGTCCATTGCGTGCATACTTAGTACATTGTTTTACATTTACATTTTATGCTATGTATGTCCATTGCGTGCATACTTAGTACATCGTTTTCACATGCTTACATTTTGTTATGACATTTGGTTTGTTTAACATGGAACAATACATTCATTAACATTAATTACGCCGTTCGTTAGTAGGTAGTGGTACCATAGGAATTGACAACTCCCGTTCCGGACATCCCAGGGAAAGGGGATGAAAGGAATGACCGAATTCGATATACATAATTTAGATAAACCTTTAAGTGGTTTAAGGGTTTATCGCCACAGTCTCAAGGCTTGGATGTATGCATTATAACAATACCGCAAAGATGTTCGTATCAGTATAGCATGCATTTCCACAGGACATAGCTTTGATTTAAACCAAGTTTTACTTCAATACTATGTTCTTGTGCTTATGGTTTAGTTGATACATTTCACTAGCCATACATATCATTTTGGTTACATATTACATGATTTACATTGATCATGTATTTACACAAAACATAGCTTTGATTTAAACCAAGTTTTACTTCAATACTATGTTCTTGTGCATATGGTTTAGTTGATACATTTCACTAGCCATACATATCATTTTGGTTACACATTACATGGTTTACATTTGACACATAAACACTTTTGACATTGGTTATACATTACATGATTTACATTAGACATGAACAATTTACTTTGGTAGTTTGGTTTGAGTAAGTGATTAAGTAACGATGCATGTGTAATATGATACAAGCATGGTGGATACGCCGCTGGTACTTCCTATATATAAGTGTTTGTATGGTATTACATATCGTAGCGTTATTTGAATCATTTCAGCTTTTGACATATAACATTTTATACAAATAACATACTTTTCACAAGACATTGTTTTACAAAACAACTTATCTTTTACAAACTCATTTTACTTGGTTATTCATTTAACCATGCATTATTCTCTTATTTATACGTATCATCTGAACTTATTGTTTTTCAAATGATTTACAAAGACAAAGCAAATTACAAGGTTCATGACTAAACATTTTCTCAAACATAAGTCATGAAACCTATTTTCACAAAACCTATGTATCTCACAGGCATTTTTATGCTGACGTACCTATTTTCACATGTGTTTTCAGGAGCTGTTGCATAAGATGATCAAGATACACATAGGCAGACTTGGGCTTTAGTGACAATAAAAGATGCAAGACTAGTTAATTATGTTGTATTTCTTTGTTTGTTAAGACATTGTAACACTTTTAATCAATAAAACGAAACTTAATTTTCCATGGTTCTGAAACATTAATTCTGTTACAACACTCCCCGATGTTTCCGCCACGTTTTGTATGTTCTACGTGGTCGGGGTGTGACAAGAACAGTATTTCTTCTCCATCATTTCCTTGAGCTCGTCCCAGCTCAGTGCATAAGCAGCATCTGCACCAAGGGTTTGAACCTGAAGGTTCCACCAGGAGAGTGTGCCATCTAAAAACAACCCTGAGATAAAGGTAACACTCTGCTGGGGTGTACAGTTACTCATTCTTAGAACGGAGTCAGTCTTTTCTGCCCAACGAACAAATGCAACGACACCTCCTGTGCCATCAAAATTCAATGGCTTGCAGTCCAGGAATTGTTTATAGGTGCAGCCAGTTGGAGGGTTATTTCCGGAAGTGCCACCGCTGTGCTCAGAGCGGAGGGCTTCATGTCGTGCAATTTCCTGTGAGATGCGTTCTTGCAGCTCGGCTTCTGTCCTTGGTAACATACTTGTGTCTGTGTCTCGTTTGGGCGGCATTCTCTTCTGTCAAAAGGTATGAGGTAGGTTAGACAACATTCCATAATTGTCTTTGAGGTACATTGTACCTTAAGCAATCATGTAATCACCCATTTTCACATGTATGTATAATCAACAATGTATGAGCGAGGAAACAATTACTGGGCCTTCATATGCTTGGCTACTTGGCTTATTGTTTGTAATGGGAAAAATGGACTCGAGGCTACATCGCCTTGGTCATTCAAGTTTTAGTTATTTCCTACTACATTGGTTTTCTTAGGTCTTTAGCTTTACTGATGTGTATATTTCCCAGAGATGGGGTTGTTCATGTAGGGGTGATAGAGGGTGTAACGTCACTGAATCTTTTCAAATGTTATCCATCTTTACTTGCTTAAATATCGTTTCTCAATCGTCTTGTACACGGGTAGAAGTGTCAGACACGAAGTAGTCAAGACAGGTTTCCTACTTTTTAAAGTGCTAAAGCACTGGTCTATGTATTGTTCTACCATATGAAGGTGTAAACACCTATAGATTATTTTTGGAGGGATGGTGATCGTTAACCTGACCCGCATAGTCCACCAGGATTTCCATGCACTACAAGTTGTTATTACGTGGGCCCCCGTAATAATAAACTGTCTTGCACAGTTACCCCAATTTTCCCTCGTCCAAGCAGATGATCAACCAAGGAGGGGATACTACTGTCCTTATATCTCTGTCATGGAAAGGACCATTGCGGTGGTCCACACGCTAACACTCGTTATCGTTACACGCGTATAGGCTCGATGATTAAATGAAATAGGAATAAAGAGAATTCCTAGTAGTTGGAGGGGCACCTTCAAGATGAATACTTCATCTTCCTTTTCTGGTCAAGTATGTCGTCAATCTCGCTTCACAAAAGTCGCAGGGATCTCGTCCTGCTGATTAGAAGTTGTTCAAGGTTGCCACCTCTACCTCGCCAACACCACCGTAGTCAGGCACCTTCAATTTCGAGAGGGAAGAGCAGCCATCTCCTACGGAAGCAAGCTCAGAATCTCGTTTGGTAATCACTCTAGCCATGAGCTTTGCAATGAACGCGAGGTCGATAGCTTCATCGTGCGAGTTAAGTACAGTAATAGAGTTCGGAGTCGAAGGTATCTTATTCACCTCAACAATCATTCCGTACACTTATTCGTATGTATATATCAGTAAACAAATATGTTACTTAGCATAAACAAGCATTTTGATGCATCATATCACGTATAACTCTCGTTTATTCTTTGGGGGGGGGGTTCATTTTGTCTTTGGCAAGTCTAGCTCGTGTAGACTATGCCTTAGTTGGCACCTTATCTTGAGGGTATTCCCTACTAATGCCCTTGCCTTGCCTTGTCTCTTCTTTGAAAAAAAAATGTTTGGCTCATGGATCTTGACACTTACGTGAATGCAATGAAAAACCTTTTTGTAAAATGTTTTTCGAGATAACTCTAGTGATTGTAGTCTAGACTCAAGAAGGAATCCTAGTTCACTACAATCGAAGCTCTGATACCAAACTGTCACACCCTGACTTTTGCGGAAGCATATGATGTGTGACTGGTTTAATATCATTGCATTCAATCTTAATAAACAACTACATGATCAAAACGATGTTTATCCATTCATAAAATTTGAGTATTACATACACTGGCTATTAAAGTTTTAAAACACAACCTTCGACTGGGTTACAAACCAACGAAAGTGGATGCCATCCTAACTTGAAGTCTACTTCTAGTTATGACACCCGCGCCCAAGATCCATCCTGTCACCTGAAATACATGTAATTTTGGAAAACATCAACAAAAGTTGAGCGAGTTCATGCGTTTTGTTTGTGAGTACTGTAATCTTGTAAATCTTTGAGAGACTCCTTTGTAAACAGGTATGAAAAGCGTGTATGAACATGAATGTTTTACAATGACTTTGAGGCATGTGAGGACATAGGGAGCACTCGTAATGAGTAGGCATATACCCTTGTCGATTTTCCTCGACTGTGTCGATTAACCTCGACTGTGTCAATTTCCCTTGCTAGGTCGATTACCCTTGACTGTGTCGATTACCCTTGACTCTGTCGATTAACCTCGACTGTGCCGATTAACCTCGACTGTGTCGATTAACCTCGACTGGGACTCCGAAGCACTACTTGGTACTAGTTGTGACCATGAGTGGGGTACGGCCATACCCGGTAGATTAACCCTCATCCCTAATTAAGTATTAATGTCATTTCAATATTAAGTCTATGCTCACATGATCTAGTATTTCATAGGCATTTCATACCGTTTAAGCATTTGTACATGTATTCCACCCCCGAGAGTTATAAAACCAAAAATAGTTAAGAGAAAAGGGGGAGCATGAACTCACTGTTTTGCGTCTTCGGTACTCGTAACTCAAATTTCGTCAGCAAACACGACTACCTACAATGTGCTAGGGTCTATTAGGCGAGCGGGTCGTGCCTTGCCTTAGTATTCATGTTTTGAGTTACGTTTCCTTTATGTCTTTAACATTATCCAAAGTTATAATACTTCTCATGTATTTATTTTTGTGTTTCATTCCCAAGGATGGGAGTATTTCATACACCTGTATTTGTATTCTCGTATTTGTAGTTTCCAAAATAATATATTTTCAAGTCTTACTTCAGAAAATATATTTAAACTTGTTTTGTCCCAAAAATAATGTATTTCAAGAAAATATATATTTTTTCTCAAAATCATATATCTTCTAAATACTCTAAGAAAATATATTTTTACTTCCAAAAATAATATATTTTCCTTTTGTCGAAAATATGATATACTTTGTAATTAATAATTAAAATCACATTTTAGTTTTTTGTGTCCAAAATAATATTTACCAAAAATATATTTATAACGGTATTTTCTGGAATATTTGTAAGTTACGTTCTTGCGTTCAAATTCGCAATATTAAGTGTGTAATTTATATATTTATTCCTTGTGATTTTTGGTATTATTTCGGATTGTAATTTCTTGGTATTTTGCTAAGTTATGTTACTTTAATTCCTAAAATAACATAACTATTACACCGAGTATACAAATATTCACACAAGTGTCTTTAGTGTAAAATATATATTCTAAATATATATTTATCCATTTTTATTTGCAAAAAGCAACCTCCAATATTTGTATTTTTGCTACAAAATTTATGGCAAAGTTTATATTGAAAAACATAGGTTAAAACATACTTGTAAACACTTGTTCAAAAAATATTTTCTAAGTGTTTGTATTTTTAGAAAATTTTGCCATAGTTCCCTTTGAAAATGAAGGTGTCCATGCTATTTAGCATATCATTTTCTTTTCAAAAATCATCACACAATAATCAACAATCAACTCTAGATAATAATATATTTACCAAGTGCAAAAACTATGTACTTTACATAATAACATGAACTTGATCTTTAACAAAAATGTGTAGTAACTTGGTAAGGTGTTTAGTAGCCTTAGTTACCCTCCAAAATATATTTACTACTTTGTAAACTTCATTCTTGGAATTTTTAGATGTTTACAAATTGTAAACATATTTTACAAAAATGTTTATTTATAACCTCTTCTTGTTTCAAAAGTATTTCTACACTTATTTTATCACTAAAAATAGTGTAGGTTTAATAAAATCATGATCTTTCAAAAATCATATTTTGAACTTGGTTTTCTTGGAAAATCATTCACAAGTCTTGAATCTATAAGTTTACTAGGTCACTTTGATCATTGTTTTACAAGAAATCATTTTTATTTATCAAGTTCATGTGTTCACTAGAAGATGATCATCATATGTTGTTACATGATCATCCTCCCACTTGCTAGATTAAGTGTTTAAACATCATCTAGCAAGCTTCATGTGATGATTAACATCACCAACTCAAGAAATCAACAAACAAACATTATTCATGCACTAAACAACATCATATCATCTATATATCATCATATTTCATCTTATGTGTCAAGATTCAAGTTCAAGTCTTTTAGTGTTCTTGTTATTTCAACATAATATATCTTTTATCCACAAAAAAAATATGAAGTATCAAGAGTTACAAGAAGCTTACTACTAGCTTCAAGCTAGGGAAGAAACAATGAAGAAGATGGGGTGGATAAAAGCTTGTGATGGAGGTCCTTCGAGTTTCGTGAGTTCCAAGCTTCGTTAATCACCTTGCTACACCTTTGAGGGCACTTGGAATGGATGGATGAAGATCGAAAATTGGTGATGTGTAGGGTGGGGTGTTCGGCCGAGAGCTTAAGGAGGAGAGGGAGAAGAAGTGTTGCGGTGATTGTGAAGAAGATGGTGTGATCTTATAATCTTTCTCTAATGTCCAATGGGTATAATGTCTCCATAAGTACATACACATCTCATCAAATCTTAAGAAAGATTATATGGAAGGATTTAGGGAGATTGTGTAATCTTGGAGTGGGGCCACTCTTTGTGCCGATTGCATCAAAGGGGGAGGGAGTCTAGTTGTAACATTTAACCATTTAGTTAGTTCATACATCAATTTCAAGTATATAGTTGCATGTGTTAGTTATTAGATATTCTAGTGGGTGTTAGGGTGTTCGGGGACCATAACTAGCTCAAAAATAATAAAACAATGTTTCTAGCAATATTTTGGTGTTCCGGGTAATGCCCGGTTGTTTGGTTAGATACCGGTTCGTTAAAGTGTCAAGTGATTCCGTTTAGTATTCATTAGGTACTCTATCGTGACACTTTTAATTCCCGACACTTAGGAAAGCATACAGGACCATTTTGCCATATTTTTGCATGTAATAAACTTATTAAAATGCTGAATTTTGCTGATTTTTGCAGAATTATGCACTTTATGTGGGTTTTAGGCACTTTCCGGCACTTCATCTATCACTTAGAAAAGCAGTTTTGTGGTCCTTACTTCCCTACACACTATACTAGTGTAATACGTAGTCTCTGTCTCATACTGGCCTCAAAATATTGTCTGTCTATGTACTGAACTTCGTCATCATTTTTAGTTTGTCTGGTAATGGTGCCAATTTTGTTCTGTGTATCATTAGAACTATCTCGTGTTGCATGTAGCAACAATAAAAGTTTTGCAATATGAAATGCCATTGTATGTATATTACAGTAATCAGAATTTCATTTGTCTTGTAAACTAGATCATGCACAGTTATTAAAGCACAGATTACTGTTCAATTAGTGTACGGAATGTACGGAAAAGTGACGGTTATCACACATAGCTTGTTTACATGTTGCAATACCTGATTTAAAAACCTTGTTTTGAAATGTGTATAGTGTTGCAACATAATTAACCAGCTCAAATCAAGTTGATTATAGTTTATAAAATCTCGCAGCCATGATTCTTAACTCCAAAAACATTTATTTAAGAAAACCAAATTGTAAATCATCTCGTTAATAAAACTCGAATGGTTTATATCGTTAGAAAAACCTTATAATATAACCTCGTTTTGATAACCTTTGCCCAAGTGATCTAGATAACGCAACGATATGTAATGTGTTAAAAGCACTTATATATAGGAAGTACCAGCGGCGTATCCACCATGCCTTTATCAATTACACCCGCCCCGTTACCTAATCACTTCCCTAACCCAACGGTTCAAACAGTTCCAAACGGTTCTCATAAATCAAACAGTTCCAAACGGTTCAAATAGATCAAACAGTTCCAATCGGTTCACATGGATCAAATAGTTCCAAACGGTTCACATGGATCAAACAGTTCCAAATGGTTCACATGGATCAAACAGTTCCAAACGGTTTACATGGATCAAACAGTTCCAAACGGTTCAAACAGTTCAAAACGTAAAACAATGTGTTCATATGCTGGATGAGCATATGCAACAAAATGTAATTTGTGAAAATCAATGTGCTAGCATACTAAGTGAACATACCTAGCAAAACATAATGAAATCATGTACTATATGCGTCCTAATGAACATAGCAAGTATATGATACAAAAGCATGATAAGCACGAAAGTAACAAGTAGGCACATATGTTTCACCCCAAAAGAGTTTAAAACGGTAAAAGAGGGGACTATGTACTCACTTGAGGATGCTTAGAAGTCTTTAATAACGACCAAGCAAAGCTAGAGGGATCACGGAAATCAAACGGCACCTAATATAGGTAACTATGTTAATAAACCGGACCTAAATCGGAAGATCGGATAGGATGAGGTTTCGTAAACCAAATGAGTGTTGGAACTCATATGATATGGTTTAACAAAGCCTACATACTAAATCGAAACCTATCCTAAGTGCTTTCGACCCGTTACGACCCATTAAGGTAGCTTATGCTACTTTAACGCGTCGTTCGCGCAAAAGCGCGTTCGAGATGTCTAACTAGTCCTATGACAAGTATTATATGCCTAAACATGTTTAAATATGTTGCATCATCTGTTGACAAAATTTTAAGTTACATATGCTTAAAATCCAATTATGCATGGAAAGGGCATTTTGGTTATTTACCTAAGGCATATAAACTACCTGTCATACAACTACCTAAACTAAGTGACCATAAGGTATAACCTTGGAGGGTTATTCTCTATACAACTATGGTCACTAAACATGCTTGGCTGGATCCTAATGACCGACCAAACGAGTCGAGTTCGAAAGTTTAAGCGGTGCTTTAGACCGCTTGACTTACGACTCTATACAAGCACTAAACTAAAAGTGACGAGCTAAACATGTTGAAACATGTTTAACTAAGTTAGAATACTGGTTTTGATATCAAAACAAAATGTTTTGATACCCAAGAGTAGTTTGATTGCAAAATACGCATTTTGACCGAAACTAGGACTCGTCACTATGCCTAGTCAACGTGGTAATCAGTAGGTAAAGTCACAAGGGACTATAACCATGGTCATTACGCTCACGTTGCAAAGTTCAAAAGAACTTTGTGTTGACTAAAGACGGGTCAAAGCAGAAATTCAAACACTGTTTGACTTTCATGCTTGAAAAGCAATAAAAGAACGAAAGAAGCTTACAAAGGGTACAAGCTAGGGATAACTTGATCTTTAATACTCAGGTCTGAAGCAAAGGCTTCAACTTAGAGCATTAAAATGATCAAGGGTGCAGAGAATGGAGTGAAGGAATTGTTATATATAGTTTTCGGTAAACCATTAGTATCATTCCTTGCTAAAGAGGGAACAATCTAGGCCATACATGTGGGCAAATGGTTTAACAATACTAGGGGCATGATAAACCATCAAAATTCAGCAGATGGTATCCCAAATCAGCTGTTAAAACCGTCAAAAACAAGCTCTAAGTCCAGATTCAATGTTTCTGACCTGTGCTGCTGTCACGCCCCACGTAATAGTAAGCCTCAGCTTACACGGGCCCGCCTAAGAGGTTTGGCAGATTGACAATATTGTTCCCTGCAAGTCCAAAACTTGCTATTTGATGCATTTTTGAACGTTTAAGCCCCGTTAACCTCATTTCAAAGCTCTAAAATGAAATTAAAGTGTAGGGAACTTAAAATATATGCAAAAAAACATCTCGGATGTCAGTTCGTTTGGTCGTACGGTTGCGTTATTCGGTTAATTACGACGGAAGTCGTAACGAACACAAAAACGATCCAAATTAAGCGACGAATGGAATTTTATCATGCAAATCACTAAAATAAAATATTTTAATGATTACATAAATTTTTGGATGTCCGGATATATTCAGAACGTAAGATATGCGCGAAAATGCAAACTTATGCACTTTTTGACGCTTTTAGTCCCTATTGATCAAAAAGTTTATTTTTACGCACCAATCACCTCAAAGCCTATTTCTACGCTATGTAAAAGATATTTAGGGCATATTTAACTTATGATCAAGTTCTGGAATGTTCGTTACAGTACGAATCGGCATACTTTCGCAGTTTGTCGAAATTAGTCCCTGTAAGCGAATAAACTTGATTTCGATACACCAAACCTTCCAAAACTTATTTCTAATTTATGTAAAGGTTATTTAAGGTATGTTAAGCCTATTCCACTATTTTGTAGTGTTTGTTGCGTTAAACTGATTACGTTTACGCATCAGTTCGCGTATAACCTTCCAGAAAGCGATTTAAAGCTCGAAATCGAACAAGAATTGATATGTGCAAATGATACACATATTTATTCAAATCCCAAGTATGAAACACAATATTTCATTGATTTGGTGTTTGTTTGATGGTTGAAGTGACACAGATGTCACAATCTCCCCTACTTTTGGAAATTTCATCCCGAAATTTATTCGTAGGAGTCTGTTTATGATGTTGTGTTTAATAACCATCAAAGATATGCAAGGAATAATCTTGTCATTTTCCAGTGGATATACTTTAAAGTAAAAAAAGAGTGGATGATTCATTTTTCCTTAACAGGTACATCGTCAGAAGTGGAAATGATGGAATAATCAAAAGGATATTCATTTCCCTCAACGGATATTCTTCAGAAGCGAAAATGAACGGATTGAGTCATTTTCCTCAACGGGTTCTTCGTCAGAAATGGAAATGAAGGGATAAACAAAAATGATATTTATTTCCCTCAACGGATATTCTTCAGAAGCGAAAATGAACAAATTGAGTCATTTTCCTCAACGGGTTCTTCGTCAGAAATGGAAATGAAAGGATAAACAAAAAGGATATTCATTTCCCTCAATGGATATTCTTCAGAAACGAAAATGAACAGATTGAATCATTTTCCTCAACGGGTATTCTTCAGAAATGGAAATGAAGGGTAAACAAAATGATATTCATTTCCCTCAACGGATATTCTTCAGAAACGAAAGTGAACAGATTGAGTCATTTTCCTCAACGGGTATTCTTCAGAAATGGAAATGAAGGGTAAACAAAAGGATATTCATTTCCCTCAACGAATATTCTTCAGAAACGAAAATGAACAAATTGAGTCATTTTCCTCAACGGGTATTCTTTAGAAATGGAAATTAAGGGATAATCCATATTCATTTCCCTCAACGGATATTCTTTCAGAAGTGAAAAATGAATAGCCAGTTCAATTTTTCCTCAACGGGTGCTTCATCAGAAATGGAAATGAATAGGATTAACTCTAGACACATGACAAAACTTGTTGTGGTTTCTGTGCACTAAATTCCATAATTATGTATGCATCTATAATTACGTAATTCCTTGCACAGTCCGCACAGTTTGTTTTATAATGTGAAGGGGATGGAATTTGAACAAGTTCGAGACAACTTTGATTAGATCAACACATGAACATATAAGTACATAATTGTTTTCTTGGTTATTAATTTGTTATCAGTTTGTTATTACTTGTTATTAACTTGTTATCGATTTAAACATGGGTATTCAAGGTATACCAGGAACCCAGTCGATGGACTTCAACCTCCTCAAGAATCTATCTGAAAAGATAGGATGATCTTCCAAAAATTCGATTTCGTTTACAAGGAAAGTAGGTATAGTCACAAGGGACTATCTGTTAATCACCCTTGCTGTATGACCTATAAGTCCACAAATTAGGCATTTGTGGCACTTCACACAAGCATGATGATGAAGGTTACATTGGTTGCACAAGGGTGCAGTTCCATTCTATGGCTTCCTAGCAGGGGGTTGAGCTGGTTGGTTGGGAACAACTTGATCATTGTGAGCAACCACGGCGAAGTTTTGAGAAGCCTTTCGCTTCTTTGACTTCTTGGAGGATTCAGCCTGTTCATCCTTTGGTTTCGATTCCTCGATCGGTTTCTTATCACCCTGTCGGAAAAGTTTACCTTTCCTGATCTGAGATTCAGTCAAGGTAGCAGATAGCTCAATGGCCTGTCTAACCGTAGTAGGGTTGCTACCAGTAACAATGTCTTGTACTGAGTCAGGGAGGCCATCAATGTACTTTTCGATCGCCTTATCCAAAGGTGTAACAGACTTAACTCCTCATATCGGTCCGTGTAAGCTCGATACTCACCGCTATCTTGATTAAGATCGTCAATTTCCCTTTCCAATGCCCTAATCTCATGACGAGGACAGAACTCCCTCATCATTAGAGCTCGAAGCTCTTCCCATGTTTGAGCCAGTGCCACATCGGCACCCCTATCCCTCATCACACCATTCCACCATGTTAAATCTCGTTTCTCAAAGACACTAGATGCGAATTCAATCTTTCGCTCGTTCGGACACTGAACATGTCTGAAGGTGCTCTCTAGACTCTCGAACCATTGCAGAAGTGCAGTTGCTCCTTGCAACCCAGAAAACTTTGATGGCTGTCTTGAAGTTACAGGGAGCATTATTGTTGTTATTGAGGGATTGGTTAACTTAAGCAATGAGGTTTGGGAGTACGGCAGCCATTTGCTGCGTAATGATAGCTGCCAGTTCTTCATTAGGTATCTGATTGTCGCGTCGTGGAGGCATTCTAAAAGAGGAGGCATGGGAGAAAACAAGTGAAATGGTATTAGGTAAGAATAGGAGGTTACAATTTCCGACTAAAAAGCATGGGTGATGGTCATTTGTTCGTACCATGAAACAAACAAACGACACAGAAAGGCTGAACAAAATAGGTCCTTATAATGTATCACGAAGACATGCTTTAGCCTATAAGTGGATACTCACCCCAAGAGTTCCTAGGTAAGAGTGACTGGTCCGATTATGTGGATTTGTACGAACACTCTAGCAGACAGAAAACTCAGGATATAGGCATCCACCCTTCCGGATTGCATGTGTTCACATTAATAAGACCCAAACTTTGACAAGATTTTGAAAACTTTGAAGGTTCAAAACCTTATAATAAATCATCCTAGAACAGATGATTAGTTTTCAAAGCGGATTTGAAATTTGTGTTCTTGTTGTGGTTGTCATCTAAGGATAAGTGACGGTATTTTTTTAAGATCTAAACACATGAATCTTGTGTTAGGGTCCTAGGAAGGTTATAGACTAGGTCAAAGCATTACTAATAACCTAATTCCCTATAACCATGAGCTCTTATACCAACTTTTCTGTCACACCCCGACCACGTTAAATCAACAAACCGCGGCGGAAACGTCAGGGAGTGTCGTAACAGAATCATTGTTTCACAACACATGGATTAAAGTTCTGTTTTATTGATTTAAGTTTATTACATTGTATTGAAACTAGGAACAAAACATGAACAAATTAACTTCCATTGTTATTAAGTCACTAAGGGCTCGTCCATTCCTATATGAGCATGCACCAATATCATCAACAAACATCATCAACTATGGTACCTGAAACATATGTGAAAATACGTCAGCATAAAAATGTCGGCGAGTACATAGGTTTTATGTGAGTGTTAGATTCATGGCTCGTTTACATGTTGCAATACCTGATTTAAAACCTTGTTTTGAAAAGTGTATAGTGTTGCAACATAATTAACCAGCTCAAATCAAGTTGGTTATAGTTTATAAAATCTCGCAGCCTTGATTCTTAACTCCAAAAACATTTATTTAAGAAAACCAAATTGTAAAGCATCTCATTAATAAAACTCGAATGGTTTATATCGTTAGCAAAACCTTGTAATATAACCTTGTTTTGATAACCTTTGTCCAAGTGATCTAGATAACGCAACGATATGTAATGTGTTAAAAGCACTTATATATAGGAAGTACCAGCTGCGTATCCACGATGCTTTTATCACATTACACCCGCCCCATTACCTAATCACTTCCCTAACCCAACGGTTCAAACAGTTCCAAACGGTTCTCATAAATCAAACAGTTCCAAACGGTTCAAATAGATCAAACAGTTCCACACGGTTCACATGGATCAAACAGTTCTAAACGGTTCACTTGAATCAAACAGTTCCAAACGGTTCACATGGATCAAACAGTTCCAAACGGTTCAAACAGTTCAAAATGTAAAACAATGTGTTCATATGCTGGATGAGCATATGCAACAAAATGTAATTTGTGAAAATCAATGTGCTAGCATGCTAAGTGAACATACCAAGAAAAACATAATGAAATCATGTACTCATGGTTCCAAAAGTCGCTAGGCGCTCCCTAGTCGGTCGACTGGGGAGTTGAGAGTACTCGGCATAGGCGGAGAGTACTCGGGGAGTACTCGGACATGTTAAATTATAAAGAAATTAGTTTTCGGAAGTTAAATATATGTCTAATAACAAAAATTTACTAATATTTATAACAAAATACGTGAAAATGATATTCATTATTTATTATTAAATATGATAGTCATATAAATTATGTTTTATTATTTTTTAAGTCAAACTTGGCCCAAATTGACCTACTAGATCCGATTTTGGCCTAGTTTGACCGCGTTTGATCGATTCCGAGTAATTAGGCGGAGTTAGAGAAAGTCGCCTCGGCAGCCTACCTTGTAGTGATTACTCGGGGAGTACACGGCCATGGAAACCTTGTTTTACAACCATGCATGTACTATATGCGTACTAATGAACATAGCAAGTATATGATATAAAAGCATGATAAGCACGAAAGTAACAAGTAGGCACATATGTTTCACCCCAAAACAGTTTAAAACGGTAAAAGAGGGGACTGTGTACTCACTTGAGGATGCTTAGAAGTCTTTAATAAAGACCAAGCAAAGCTAGAGGGATCACGGAAATCAAACGGCACCTAATATAGGTAACTATGTTAATAAACCGAACCTAAATCGAAAGATCGGATAGGATGAGGTTTCGTAAACCAAATGAGTGTTGGAACTCATATGATATGGTTTAACAAAGTCTACATACTAAATCGAAACCTATCCTAAGTGCTTTCGACCCGTTACGACCCATTAAGGTAGCTTATCCTACTTTAACACGTCGTTCACGCAAAAGCGCGTTCGAGACGTCTAACTAGTCCTAGGACAAGTATTGTATGCCTAAACATGTTTAAATATGTTGCATAATCAGTTAAGTGACAAAAGTTTAAGTTACATATGCTTAAAATTCAATTATGCATGGATTCGTATACTATTGATATGTGCAACGAGGCTTGGGGACGAAGCAGCTATGCTAGGGCCCCTATTGATATATCTGCTGAACATGATTTTAAAGAGGTCCTAACCATGGCTATTCCTGAGTTGGATGAGAACAAGTATATCAATGAAACTATTCATGTGGAATATGAATGGAAACCCCCGAGATGTGCCCACTGTTGTGTATTTGGGCATGACTCTAAGGAGTGTCCAAAATGCATTCGATCTGTGACAAATGGCAATAAACCGGCAATTCCGTACAAACTAATCACTATTTTATTTACATAATCTCATGCATTTAGCGTAATTTAATTACGTAACAGTGTCGTTAATTGGATAACAAGGTTAGGACAAGGAAACAATGCTCAAACATATGTTGGTTTTCACCACATTGCGAAACCAGGCAAACAATGTCCTAAAAGTGTTGGTAGAAAGTGCCACGTGCACTATTCACGGTTACACTATTCATGCCAGCAAACCGTGAAATCAGACCGAAACACTGAAAAATGACACTCGGATAACATAATTGAGTCCATTATTATAAGAAAACACTAATACGAAAACATATCTTGCAAAGATACAAGACTTTCCGGTACGACGCCCTAATTTCAAAAATGTCCGTTTTGGCTTAAAATATAGTATTTTTAACTCGTCCGAACCTATAACAAAGCATTTCCGGGACTTTGGAATAATGTCAACTGTTGAAAAACATACTAAAACAATAAGATGATATCAACGGAATGTTCATAATCACAAGTTTCCGGCGTTACGTCGCTATGCGCTAAACTAGTCCGTTAGCGGTTCGACGAACTAGTAGGCGACATTCTTGGTCACGAAACAAGCAAACGAAGAATCTAGCGAGCTAGTGAAGCTAAATTTGGGACTCGGAATCATTTCATACAGCTTCCGGATGCAAGAAAACAATTTGCGTAATTTCTTGTCGGTACGACATAAAGGTACCGTAAACGAACCGACGACGAAACGAAAAGCATTTTAAGCATCTAGACTTAATTTTTACTAGTTTGGGGAACTAGTTAATAATAGTTTTAATTCTAGAACCTTAATTACCCTCTAATGGTGTGATTTAAACCCTAATCACCCTACACCTTTTATTTACCAAAATATCTAGTTTTTAAGTATTTTTTTTATAAAAAAATAAGCATCATACCCCCCCTCCTACTCACGTTTTGGTGGGTCCCCCTAGACTCACCACTTGCTTGAGTTGTTGTTGAAAGGATAAGAAGGCATGGTCTTGATGTAGTGAATGATTATAACACCATGTCTTACATACTAACACCATACTTCATTACACTCATTTTCAACACTTTTGAAAATCACAAAAACCTTTCCTTTGAACCCCCTAATTCACGGCAGCCATACACACACCCAAAACCATTTTCAATCTTCATTAAACACCTCATTTTACACCTTTTCTAGCCTTTACAAGATCACATACACTTGGTGCATGCATGGAGAACACTTAGGGACTTGATTGGAGCTTAATTTCTTCTTATTCTTCTTGTTTAATCACTTGCAAGATTGTGAGTCTTCTAAACATAATTTTTATGCTTCTTATTACTAGTTAATCATAGAAGTACAAGTTGATTATCTTGAAGTTAAAGTTAAACATAATCAAAAACCCTAAACATAAAGCTAATAAACACTAAATATGAATATATTTTGTGTTGATTTATGTTGTTTAGTGTTAATATGTTCATGTGATCTTGTTGATTATGTTAATTTTGTTGTGATTAGTAGCTTAAAGTGTATGATTATGATGATCTTGTTGTTAGTTTTATGTAGTATTTTATATTTGTGTTCATATTATTATGATGAACATAAATATGTGATTTAAACATAGTTATGTTTAAATCAAGAAAGATCATCAACTTCAAAGATTATGAGCATTTATATGTAAACTTGATTTAGTGATTCTTGAAAGATTAAACCAAGAATAATCATGTGAAAAGGCTTTTAACAACACTAATGAACTTGGTTTTTGACACAAAATAAGTTTATGGGATATTAAATATCAAAAGTGTTATGTAAAAGTCTTGGAAATTTCTACATAAAGATGTGTGAATCTTTAAAAGTGAAAAACAATTTACAATCAAGTTTATGTAATAAATAAACTTAATAAATGGTCAACTTTGAAGACTTGAAAGTTTAAACAAAATAATGCTCATAAGAATCTTTGAGGGAATAAGTATGATTAGTGATGTGAACATAAGTTTAATGATGCTTGGAAATTGATTATTGATTTAAACGCGTTTTTATAACGTGGGAAACGTCATAGTTTAGGGGAAACTATGGCGATTTTTTCTAAAAATCTAATCGCGATTAAAGATGGGATTAAAGGGTGATAGACAAGGTTAAACGCGATTAGTGGTCTTAAATTTCATTATGGAAACTTTGATGAGAATATTTAAGGTTTAAATATTCAAGAAGTTCTTATGAATTTAAACTTATATTTTTACAAAAATAAATGGGTAAAAATATAACATTGTGTAAATATAATTTTTGGTAAGAAAAATTATATATTTTCGGAAACTTGTTAAGTGCTTGCAATGTGTGCTATATATGTGTATGTATTAGATACCTATAGGGTGATCAAAATAAATACATGTACATGTTCCTACATGGTCCAAGAAATGCTAGTAAAATCGGACAACTAAATAAAATGGCCGAAATGGAAATGCATAACACTTGATGACGACAATTTGGGCGTATCGACATCGTAAACAAGTTACTACATTGTCGAGTCTAAAAATAACATATTTTTGAGACACTAAAACGAACGCATAACTAAGTAGTCAAAAACAAGAATCCGGGAAGTCGAAAACTATAAAAATTACCAAGTAATTTTTCATAAGAAAAATGAACTTATTTATAGGCCCAATAACAAGACAACTAGGGCTAGGCCCAATAACAAGAAAACTAGGGCTAGGCCCAATAACAAAAAAGCTAGGGCTAGGCCCAATAACAAGAAACCTAGGGCTAGGCCCAATAACAAGAAAACTAAGGCTAGGCCCAATAACAAGAAAACTAGGGCTAGGCCCAATAACAAGAAAACTAGGGCTAGGCCCAATAACAAGAAAACGTGGGTTAAGCCAATTACATAAGTTCGAAGCCGTTCGCATATAATCCAGTACACATAGAACACATGAATACACATAACAATCAAGCGAGTGAGCTATCAACGCTCTAAAAGACAAAGTTGTTCTAAAGATGACAAGCGAAAACATAATAAAGAATTCAAGATGAACAACTTGTACGAGGTCCGAAAGACCTAGTGTCTAACGAGATTAGTACACATGTAGGTTATTGACACGTACGGACGCTCACTTCGTTATCATATTACACAGAACGCAAATTTGTGAGTTCATGTCCCTCCTTTCACTGTTTTCAATGTTTTGTTTTCAAAAACATCGAGGGGAAATACATGCTAAAACTATTGGTATGCTAGTTACGGAGTAGATGGCTTGATCAATGTGCATAAGTAGGGATGGAACAATTGTAACCATTAATCACTTAGTGACCAAGGTGCAAAAGGTGTAGATCTATTGGGCTTGAGGCACGCCCCACTCCTGGATGGTATACCCTGGAGTGCTTTTGTGATCCCAATGATGACAAAGTGTTCTCAGTTTGGTTATTTTGCTTATGGCGCATTATGTCAGGGGGCTCGCTACCCACTGATAGATCCTTAACAGACTCCATGTTTAAATCAGAACATACCATGATTACAAGATAACAATTACTAGATTTCATATGATAACAAGTACTGCATGAACTCGCTCAACTTTTGTTGACTTTTTAAAACTACATGTATTTCAGGAAACAGGTCTTGAGCCGGTGATTCACTATGGGATTCGGGGAAACAAATGACAACGATTGCCACTTTTGAAGGGTTTGTCTTCTATATCCCAACTTCGTATGGGTATATAGGAAACAAAACCTTACTAAGTTTTATGTTAAAACTATCTTTTGGTGATGTGAAAAACAAACGGATAACTATGTTATGTCTAATGTTGTGAACATGTATGGTACTTGAAACTACTTTTGGGAAACTATGTAAATATTCGTTGGAATTTATATAACTATGGCATCGTTGTTGGTTCATGTTGTTAAATACATTTGGATGCAATGATTACCTTTCTTACGTCACACGCAAAACGCTTCCGCAACTAGCAGGGTGTGACAGATTGGTATCAGAGCTCCGATTGTAGTGAACCGGGGAAAAACTTTTACTAAAGTTTGGTCTACAATCACCGAAGGGTTCTCACATGAAAACAAAGTCGTTAGCATTACAAAAGTGATTTCAAAAGTATGACAAAAATGACAAAAGGTTTTCATTGTGTCACGATAACATGAGGATCTATCACGCGAGCTCAATCATAAGTAACGGATATGGATCAATACATGTTTAGTCTATAAGGAATATACTCGAAACACTAGGAATCACATGTGAAACACGAGAACAAAAATAACATGAGATTTAGTGATTATATATGTATATAATGTATTTATATATGTGTTGTACGGAATATTTTGCCATGAACGAAAATAACTTCGACTACGAATCCTATTATTACACTTGACTCGCGTAATGAGGATGACGACCTCGCGTCTATTACGAAGCTTATGGCGGGCGTGGTCCCTAAGAGAGACCCTAAAGCATTGATCCCATGGAAGATGGTTGTTTTCCCTCAGATGGTATATGCCCGGCTTTGGTAGTGACGACGAGGCGGAGGTGGCGGCCTTGGACAACAACCCTACTAGTGGGACGAGGTCCCTGAGGCTCATAATAATCGTGATTGATGATACTCTCGACCAGACAAGGAAGATTAAGTACTCATCTTAAAGGTGCCCCTCCAGTTGCTATTGTTATGGATTCTCTATATTTCTATTCCGTCTAACATTGTGCCCTTTCACGAATAATGACAATGGGCGTTAGCATGTGGACAATCACGAAGGTCCCTTCTGTGTTAAAAGTATATAGACAATAGTGTCCTCTCTTTGACTGATCGACTGCTTGAACGAGAGAATGCTAGGGTGACCATACAAGACAATTTATTATTACGGGGGCCCACGTAATAACAACTTGTAGTGTATGGGAATCCTGGTGAGCTTTGCGGGTCAAGCTAATGATCACTAGCCATAAGAAATTCCTAAGTTGTTCAAGTTTCTATCTAGTGGAACACTAACCGGAACGGTTACTATAACACTCTACGATACAGGAAGACTACACGTATTGTTTGCACTTAACATTCGATCTATAACACGAGTTGTCTGAGACTAGTCATCAAAAGCAAACAAAACTCGTTAGCCACTCATGGAGGATTTTTCCTCAACATTCTCGAAATTCTTGTACATGGGCAGGTTCTTTGGTGTCTATGACACCTTACCTTATCTTAGTTATCGGAGATGATTACATTAAACTCTATCGTTTGATATTTGTCTTATTCCAAGGGATACTATGGCATGAGCCAAGCTACAACCCCTTCATTGTATTATTCGACATCTATGGAAATTATAACAATTTTGTCGAAGCTCGTGGAGCTCAAGGAGTATCAACGTATTCGTCACACGGGCTAGTGCGGCGAAGGATTTTTCCTACTTTGGGCGATCGAGATCCAGGAAGTATGGGATACACGTTGTAAAAATTGGAGACGACCGTTTGGTTTCTCCTCCTCAATGAATTACTTCTTTTCCCATTTAGGCACATGGCTAATACACTCAAGAGGTACTATGCATTTTGGAATGCATTTATTCATGAATATCATTGTTCAAACATACCGGAGCAACGTTGTCTTGAGGTTTCCATGACTAATCACATTCTAAATCCTTAGGTGCATGATATGCTATATCTGTCCAAATAAAAGCCTAGACCCAATGATACTATGTATCGGAAACAACGTGGTGTCGACAAGAAAATCTACGCCTAGAAGAGGGCCAGTTAATCAGCGCCCTACTATTAAAGTTGAACTAGAAGGTCATATGGAACAACATGAGGTTGTCGAGTCGACACTAGTGATGGTACTGATGGTACCGGTATTTCAAGTGGTTCAAATCCCGATGGCACGAGAATGAGTGGCAATCCCACACTTGGAGATGCAATCACACCAGATTTTAATCCTAAGGCTTTTCCGGATTATAAGCCGCGAGACCTCATTGATACGAAAGGTGCGGTGCGTTCTATCCGCTAGATAAAGACAAGGAAGTCAGTTAACCTTGCTAATAAATGTACTCCTAAGTAAACGTTTTGGTAAATGAATAGTCATCTGTTGAGGGAGACGTTAACTTGATGGAATCTCCAAGTGCAAACTATAAGGAGTAAGACAGCAAAGAGGATGTCGTTGGAAGAACTCCAGGATCTTATACGAGAGGAGTATTGCTCGCTAGCGGGAAAATTCCAAGGTTGGGAACCGAACTCTAGGATTCGATCATGATAAGAACCAACGTTGTTGGTTACCCGCGACGCCTCTACGATCTCTCAAGGATTATTGCATACCGGATAACACCCGAATTCAAACGCACGGAGTGCTACATTTGGGGTTTAGCCCTGAGATACAAAGCTGACATCAAGAAGTACACTAATAACTTGTCAAAATTCTGAATGAGATAAGTGAAACTTTCACCATGAGGGCACTTGCAAAAGTGACAAGAGTAGCAGTGTGGTGAGACTTGGCACAAAACAGAAACTAATGAGTTAGTTATATTTAAGAATGAATGAGGTGGTTTTTACTGTGGCAAGGAAGTCACTATGAGCATGGATGGTTAAGGATGAATCAAGCTAGTGAGTAAGCAAGTCTAGGGGTATGCTCTACTCTACAACCATCATGTATCAATTCTTTGGATACCAACGTCGGCTTAACTTAGTGTCTTTAGATACTAAGCATATACACGAATTAGAGTCATGTAGGTTAAACATGTCTTGCTCTATCAAGATAGCTAATGAGGAATTAGCGAAGCCATGTGAAGTCATTAAGGGTCACCGATATGTTCCTATCAACCGACCCGTTGCTATCAACCGACCCGTTGCATCCGTTTTGTTTAACACCGGTGTTGGTATTAGCTTCATCCCCATAAAATTCAAAGTATGCTTGGCCGAGTCAAGTAAACAAGACATCCTCCCATTCAATAGGATTGACCAATGGTAAATTAGTCAAGTCAGGAAAGACATCAAAGGATGCACACTTAAACTTGGAGCACGAAAATTCAGTAACGACTTTTCACTCATTCAATTAGGTTGTTACGACTTAAACCTCTGGCATAGACTGGTGGGCCGACAACCGAGCAGAAGTAGTTGTGCTGCGAAAACTATTATTCTTTTTCCCTCTGTCTGACGAGAGAACATATTTTGGTACATGGAGAGAAACATGACACACGGCTGCTGACCAACAACTGCATGAAGGCACGGAAGAGTCTGAGAACAGGATGCATCGCCTTTCTTGTCCATGTGGTCGACAAGAAGGCCGAGTAGCGCAAGGTGGAAGACATCCCTGTGGTAAGGGAATACCCTGAAGTCTTTCCAGAAGACTTGCCGGGACTACCTCCGCAGCGACAAGTCAAATTCAGTATCGATCTTGTGCCAGGAGCTGCACCGGTGGCGAAAGCTTCATATAGACTTGCACACTCAAAGATGCAGGAATTTTCTACTCAGCTTCAGGAATTGTTTGACAAAGGATTCAATAGACCGAGTTTCTCACCTTGGGGAGCTCCGGTGCTATTTGTCAAGAAGAAAGACGGAACCTTTCGGATGTGTATAGATTACCGAGAACTGAACAAGTTAACAATAAAGAACCGGTATCCTTTACCAAGGATCGACGATTTGTTTGATCAGTTGCAAGATTCCAGCTTCTATTCCAAGATCGATCTAAGATCTGGATACCATTAACTAAGAATTCAAGAGGAAAGCATTCCTAAGACAGCGTTTAGGACTTGTTATGGGCATTACTAGTTCCTTGTTATGCCCTTTGACTTAACAAATGCTCCCGCCGTGTTCATGGAATTGATGAATAGGGTATGTGAGCTATATCTTGACAAGTTCGTGATCGTATTCATTGATGACATTTTAATATACTCACAAACCGAGGCGGAACATGAACAACACTTGAGAACTATCCTGGAGCTACTTAAGAAAGAACACTTGTATGCCAAATTCTCAAATGAGAATTTTGGATTCGCGAGGTCCAATTTCTCGGTCATGTGGTGAACGAGAACGGAATACAAGTGGATCCAGCAAAAATAGAGGCCATAAAGAACTGGAACACTCTAAAAACCCCAACGGAAGTAAGACAATTTCTAGGTTTAGCGGGATACTATCGTAAATTCATTGGGAATTTTTCTAAAATTGCTCAACCGCTAACTTCGCTCACTCAAAAGGATAGAAAGTTCGATTGGGACGAAAAACAAGAAACAGCATTCCAATTGCTTAAGGATAAACTATGTCAAGCGCCAATCTTATCACTCCCGGAAGGTACCGATGACTTTGTGGTGTAATGTGATGCATCGCGTCAAGGCTTGGGTTGCGTGTTAATGCAACGTGAAAAAGTCATTGCGTACGCGTCGCGGCGGTTAAAAGTTCATGAAAAGAACTATACCACTCATGACCTGGAATTGGGTGCAGTGGTATTCGCTTTAAAAATTTGGCGCCATTATCTTTATGGTACTAAGCGTACCATATTCACAGACCATAAAAGTCTTCAACATTAAACATGCGCCAACGGCGATGGGTAGAATTGTTGAATGACTACGACTGTGAAATCAAGTATCATCCGGGCAAAGCAAATGTTGTGGCGGATGCTTTGAGCCGGAAAGAGCGGGTCAAAACTTTACGAGTATGAGCTTTAGAGTTAACCATTAAGATGAACTTCACTACTCGTGTGCACGATGCACAACTAGAAGCTCTAAAGCCGGAAAACTTTCAAGCAGAATCCTTGCGAGGATTAGAGAAACACTTGGAAGAGAACAAAGATGGCACATGGTATTTCATGGGAAGAATCTAGATTCCTTACTTTGGCGGATTGCGAGACTTAGTGCTGGATGAGGCACACAAGTCAAAATATTCATTACATCCAGGATCTGATAAGATGTATCAGGATGTAAAGGAATATTACTAGTGGCCTAATCTCAAAGGAGATATTGCGACCTACGTTTGGGAAATGCCTAATTTGTGCAAAGGTCAAGACCGAGTATCAAAAGCCATCTGGACTATTACAACAACCCGAGATTTCCGTTTGGAAAAGGGAACAGATATCAATGGATTTCATTACAGGACTCTCACGGACCTCTCGAGGTCATGACATGATATGGGTTATCTTAGATCGATTAACCAAGTCGGCTCACTTCCTACCTATACGTGAAAAAGACAGTACCACGAAGTTAGCCGAAATCTACCTCAACGAGATTGTGGCACGTCATGGAGTGCCTACTTCGATAATCTCGGATCATGATGGTCGCTTTGTATCAAGAATATGGCAATCATTTCAAGAATCGCTTGGATCTCGTCTGGATCTGAGCACAACATTTCATCCGCAAACCGATGGGCAAAGCGAGCGAACCATCCGAACAATGGAAGACATGCTTCGCGCCTGTGTGATGGATTTGGGCGGAAATTGGGATAATCATTTACCGCTGGTAGTGTTCTCATATAATAACAGTTATCACACAAGCATTAAAGCCGCCCCATTCGAAGCACTATACGGACGGAAGTGCCGATCACCGCTGTGTTGGGCGGAAGTCGGAGACAAACAACTCATTGGCCCTGAACTAGTCCAAGAGACTACGGACAAGATAGCAAAGATACGAGACCGTATCAAAGCGGCTCGTGACAGACAAAAGCGCTACGCGGACAGAAGACATAAACCATTACCCTTCGAGGTCAGAGACAAAGTCTTACTGAAAGTCTCGCCTTGGAAAGGCGTAGCTAGGTTAGGGAAATGCGAAAAACTAAACCCGAGATACATTGGGCCATTTGAGATTCTAGAAAGGATCGGTACCGTCGCGTACAAGTTGAAACTGCCAGAAGAACTCAGTAATGTACACGACACATTTCATGTGTCGAATCTTAAGAAAAGTCCAACAAATGAAAACAGTTATCATCCTAGCGGATGGAATTCACGTAGACGACAAACCCCAGTTTACCAAAGAACCTGTTTAGGTTATGGACTGGAAAGTCCACAAGACAAGGAGAAGTCGTATTAAACTAGTAAAGGTCCGTTGGAACTCACGTCACGAACCCGAGAATACATGGGAACGTGGAGTTTAGATCAATACAAAGTACCCCTCCACCTGGTCGAGAAGAGTCCTTTAAAGGATAACTCAACGTGAATTTCGGGACGAAATTCTTTTTAACAGGGGGAGAATGTGACAAATGGCAATAAACCGGCAATTCCGTACAAACTAATCACTATTTTATTTACATAATCTCATGCATTTAGCGTAATTTAATTACGTAACAGTGTCGTTAATTGGATAACAAGGTTAGGACAAGGAAACAATGCTAAAACATATGTTGGTTTTCACCACATTGCGAAACCAGGCAAACAATGTCCTAAAAGTGTTGGTAGAAAGTGCCACGTGCACTATTCACGGTTACAATATTCATGCCAGCAAACCGTGAAATCAGACCGAAACACTGAAAAATGACACTCGGGTAACATAATTGAGTCCATTATTATAAGAAAACACTAATACGAAAACATATCTTGCAAAGATACAAGACTTTCCGGTACGACGCCCTAATTTCAAAAATGTCCGTTTCGGCTTAAAATATAGTATTTTTACCTCGTCCGAACCTATAACAAAGCATTTCCGGGACTTTGGAATAATGTCAACTGTTGAAAAACATACTAAAACAATAAGATGATATCAACGGAATGTTCATAATCACAAGTTTCCGGCGTTACGTCGCTATGCGCTAAACTAGTCCGTTAGCGGTTCGACGAACTAGTAGGCGACATTCTTGGTCACGAAACAAGCAAACGAAGAATCTAGCGAGCTAGTGAAGCTAAATTTGGGACTCGGACTCATTTCATACAACTTTCGGATGCAAGAAAACAACTTGCGTAATTTCTTGTCGGTACGACATAAAGGTACCGTAAACGAGCCGACGACGAAACGAAAAGCATTTTAAGCATCTAGACATAATTTTTACTAGTTTGGGGAACTAGTTAATAATAATTTTAATTCTAGAACCTTAATTACCCTCTAATGGTGTGATTTAAACCCTAATCACCCTACACCTTTTATTTACCAAAATATCTAGTTTTTAAGTATTTTTTTTTTATAAAAAAATAAGCATCATACCCCCCCCCCCTCCTACTCACGTTTTTGGTGGGTCCCCCTAGACTCACCACTTGCTTGAGTTGTTGTTGAAAGGATAAGAAGGCATGGTCTTGATGTAGTGAATGATTATAACACCATGTCTTACATACTAACACCATACTTCATTACACTCATTTTCAACACTTTTGAAAATCACAAAAACCTTTCCTTTGAACCCCCTAATTCACGGCAGCCATACACACACCCAAAACCATTTTCAATCTTCATTAAACACCTCATTTTACACCTTTTCTAGCCTTTACAAGATCACATACACTTGGTGCATGCATGGAGAACACTTAGGGACTTGATTGGAGCTTAATTTCTTCTTATTCTTCTTGTTTAATCACTTGCAAGATTGTGAGTCTTCTAAACATAATTTTTATGCTTCTTATTACTAGTTAATCATAGAAGTACAAGTTGATTATCTTGAAGTTAAAGTTAAACATAATCAAAAACCCTAAACATAAAGCTAATAAACACTAAATATGAATATATTTTGTGTTGATTTATGTTGTTTAGTGTTAATATGTTCATGTGATCTTGTTGATTATGTTAATTTTGTTGTGATTAGTAGCTTAAAGTGTATGATTATGATGATCTTGTTGTTAGTTTTATGTAGTATTTTATATTTGTGTTCATATTATTATGATGAACATAAATATGTGATTTAAACATAGTTATGTTTAAATCAAGAAAGATCATCAACTTCAAAGATTATGAGCATTTATATGTAAACTTGATTTAGTGATTCTTGAAAGATTAAACCAAGAATAATCATGTGAAAAGGCTTTTAACAACACTAATGAACTTGGTTTTTGACACAAAATAAGTTTATGGGATATTAAATATCAAAAGTGTTATGTAAAAGTCTTGGAAATTTCTACATAAAGATGTGTGAATCTTTAAAAGTGAAAAACAATTTACAATCAAGTTTATGTAATAAATAAACTTAATAAATGGTCAACTTTGAAGACTTGAAAGTTTAAACAAAATAATGCTCATAAGAATCTTTGAGGGAATAAGTATGATTAGTGATGTGAACATAAGTTTAATGATGCTTGGAAATTGATTATTGATTTAAACGCGTTTTTATAACGTGGGAAACGTCATAGTTTAGGGGAAACTATGGCGATTTTTTCTAAAAATCTAATCGCGATTAAAGATGGGATTAAAGGGTGATAGACAAGGTTAAACGCGATTAGTGGTCTTAAATTTCATTATGGAAACTTTGATGAGAATATTTAAGGTTTAAATATTCAAGAAGTTCTTATGAATTTAAACTTATATTTTTACAAAAATAAATGGGTAAAAATATAACATTGTGTAAATATAATTTTTGGTAAGAAAAATTATATATTTTCGGAAACTTGTTAAGTGCTTGCAATGTGTGCTATATATGTGTATGTATTAGATACCTATAGGGTGATCAAAATAAATACATGTACATGTTCCTACATGGTCCAAGAAATGCTAGTAAAATCGGACAACTAAATAAAATGGCCGAAATGGAAATGCATAACACTTGATGACGACAATTTGGGCGTATCGACATCGTAAACAAGTTACTACATTGTCGAGTCTAAAAATAACATATTTTTGAGACACTAAAACGAACGCATAACTAAGTAGTCAAAAACAAGAATCCGGGAAGTCGAAAACTATAAAAATTACCAAGTAATTTTTCATAAGAAAAATGAACTTATTTAAAACTTACTACTTGGTAACTTTTTGGTAAAAATTGCAAGATTATATTAACGGACTCATGAAGTTAGAATATGGGCCAAGGCCCAATAACAAGACAACTAGGGCTAGGCCCAATAACAAGAAAACTAGGGCTAGGCCCAATAACAGGAAACCTAGGGCTAGGCCCAATAACAAGAAAACTAGGGCTAGGCCCAATAACAAGAAAACTAGGGCTAGGCCCAATAACAAGAAAACGTGGGTTAAGCCAATTACATAAGTTCGAAGCCGTTCGCATATAATCCAGTACACATAGAACACATGAATACACATAACAATCAAGCTAGTGAGCTATCAACGCTCTAAAAGACAAAGTTGTTCTAAAGATGACAAGCGAAAACATAATAAAGAATTCAAGATGAACAACTTGTACGAGGTCCGAAAGACCTAGTGTCTAACGAGATTAGTACACATGTAGGTTATTGACACGTACGGACGCTCACTTCGTTATCATATTACACAGAACGCAAATTTGTGAGTTCATGTCCCTCCTTTCACTGTTTTCAATGTTTTGTTTTCAAAAACATCGAGGGGAAATACATGCTAAAACTATTGGTATGCTAGTTACGGAGTAGATGGCTTGATCAATGTGCATAAGTAGGGATGGAACAATTGTAACCATTAATCACTTAGTGACCAAGGTGCAAAAGGTGTAGATCTATTGGGCTTGAGGCACGCCCCACTCCTGGATGGTATACCCTGGAGTGCTTTTGTGATCCCAATGATGACAAAGTGTTCTCGGTTTGGTTATTTTGCTTATGGCGCATTATGTCAGGGGGCTCGCTACCCACTGATAGATCCTTAACAGACTCCATGTTTAAATCAGAACATACCATGATTACAAGATAACAATTACTAGATTTCATATGATAACAAGTACTGCATGAACTCGCTCAACTTTTGTTGACTTTTTAAAACTACATGTATTTCAGGAAACAGGTCTTGAGCCGGTGATTCACTATGGGATTCGGGGAAACAAATGACAACGATTGCCACTTTTGAAGGGTTTGTCTTCTATATCCCAACTTCGTATGGGTATATAGGAAACAAAACCTTACTAAGTTTTATGTTAAAACTATCTTTTGGTGATGTGAAAAACAAACGGATAACTATGTTATGTCTAATGTTGTGAACATGTATGGTACTTGAAACTACTTTTGGGAAACTATGTAAATATTCGTTGGAATTTATATAACTATGGCATCGTTGTTGGTTCATGTTGTTAAATACATTTGGATGCAATGATTACCTTTCTTACGTCACACGCAAAACGCTTCCGCAACTAGCAGGGTGTGACACGATCGACAGTGAGACCTCCTACTAACAGTCCGAAAGTAGATGAGGATGGTTATACGGAAGTTAAGACAAAGAAGAAATCAAAGAAGAGTGGATTTCAAGTAAACAACCAGAAGACCAAGCTTGAATATAGACTTGTGGATAAAAAGAAAAAGGCAGTGAGTTCTTCCCCTGTGAATGCACGGGGTACTAGTTCGTCCAAGGTTCAAACACACAATTCGTTTAGTGCTCTTGGGTTTGTTGGGGGGAATGGGGGTTCCTTTAAAGGTAAATATAAAGGGGGATGTGAGCTAAATGAGGAGTCTGACGATGACGAGGTAGAGGTTGTATATGATGAAATGCAAGAGTTTATGACATCGGGTACACATCCTACGTCTTCCAGTACAGGGGCAAGCACCTCTCCCATAACCTCATCCAATGGATAGGTGGTTTCTGTTTCATGCTAGGGGGCTGCCGGTTGGTGGCAATTTCATTTTTGATGATGGCGGTTGACGTGGTTGTTTGATTTATTTTCGTTTTGTCTACTAGTTTAGTCATAATCATGATTGTAGTAGGCTAGGTCGAGGTGGTATCATGGTTTGTTTTGTTTTTGTTTTTTTTTTTTGCTTACATATATGGGGCCTGTCCTGTATATGAACTAGTGGGGAACTCATCCTCACTACTTGTACTTATTTGGCGGTTGTCTATAATAGAATCACCGGGGTAACCCTTTACCCAAAAAAAATTATGCATGGAAAGGGCATTTTGGTCATTTACCTAAGGCATATAAACTACCTATCATACAACTACTTAAACTAAGTGACCATAAGGTATAACCTCAGAGGGTTATTCCCTATACAACTATGGTCACTAAATATGCTTGGTCGTATCCTAATGATCGACCAAACGGGTCGAGTTCGAAAGTCTAAGCGGTGGTTTAGACCGCTTGACTTACGACTCTATACAAGAACTAAACTAAAAGTGATGAGCTAAACATGTTGAAACATGTTTAACTAAGTTAGAAAACAGGTTTTGATATCAAAACAAAGTGTTTTGATACCCAAGAGTAGTTTGGTTGCAAAATACGCATAAATACACATTTTGACTGAAACTACGACTCGTCACTACGCCTAGTCAACGTGGTAATCAGTAGGTATAGTCACAAGGGACTACAACCATCGTGATTACGCTCATGTTTCAAAGTTCAAAAGAACTTTGTGTTGACCAAAGACTGGTCAAAGCTGAAAGTCAAACACTGTTTGACTTTCACGCTCGAAAAGCAATAAAAGAACGAAAGAAGCTTACAAAGGGTCCAAGCTAGGGAGAACTTGATCTATAATACTCAGGTATGAAGCAAAGGCTTCAACTTAGAGCATTAAAATGATCAAGGGTGCAGAAAATGGAGTGAAGGCATGGTTATATATAGTTTTTGGTAAACCGTTAGGATCATTCCTTGCTAAAGAGGGAACAATCTAGGCGATACATGTGGGAAAATGGTTTAACAATACTAGGGGCATGATAAACCATCAAAATTCAGTAGAAGGTATCCCAAATCAGCTGTTAAAACCATCAAAAACAAGCTCTAAGTCCAGATTCAATGTTTCTGACCTGCGCTGATGTCACGCCCCGTGTGACACCTGTGTCACTTCAATCGTCAAACAAATACCAAACTAATGAAATATTGTATTTCATACTTGGGACTTGTATAAATATGTGTATCATTTGCACATATCAATTCTTGTTCGATTTCAAGCTTTAAATCGCTTTCTGGAGGGTTTTACGCGCACTGATGCGTAAATATAACCAGTTCATTGCAACAAATACTCCGGAACATCAACATATTCTTAACATACCTTAAATAACCTTTACATAATTTAGAAATAAGTTTTGAAGGTTTTGGTATGGCAAAATCAAGTTAAATCGCTTACAGGGACTAAAGTTGACAAACTGTGAAAGTATGCCAATTTGAACTGTAACAGACATTCCGAAACATGACCATAAGTTAAACATACCATAAATATCCTTTACATAGCTTAGAAATAGGCTTTGAAGGGTTCGGTGTGCTAAAATAAACTTTTGGGTCATTCAGGGACTAAAAGCGTTAAAAAGTGCACAAGTTTGCTCTTTCGCGCATAACTTACGTTCTGAATACATCCGGACCTCCAAAAATTTATGTAATCATTATAATATTATGCTTTAGTGTTTGGCTTGTCAAAAATCCATTCGTCGCTTAATTTGGATCGATTTTGCGTTCGTTACGACTCCCGTCGTAATTAACCGAACAACGCAATCGTACGGCCAAACAAACCGACATCCGTGATGTTTTCAAGCATATTTCATGTTCCTTATGTCTTAACATCATTATGGAGCTTGAAATTGGGTTTGACGGGTGTTAGAAGTGCCGTTACGCAACGAAACAAGGTGCAGGGACTGAAACTGTCATTTCAGCATAGTTGATGGCTAACGGACCGTAAGCCATCACCCTTACGGTTCGTAAGGGGTCCCCAGCACATCAGAATGTTCTAAACCAGCTGTTAACAGCTGTTAACCACTCATAATCTCAATTCCACATGTTGCTACTTGATCATGGGGGGCCAATTGATGTTCCATAACATTCCAACAAGTGTAGGGATGAGATTAAAACCCGGTTTTTAAGAAACGATCCTAACGGTTGTCCAATTCCTATAAATACCCGCCTCCATTCTTTCCAAAAACCCACAAATCTGATCTAAAAGCTCTAAGTTGAAGCCATTGCTTCATACCTGAGCTATTCGATCAAGATTTACTAGCGGGGACCCTTTGTAAGTGTTCCTTCGTTCTTTTATCGCTTTTCGAGTCTGAAAGTCAAACTATGTTTGACTTTCTGCGTTGACCAGTTTATGGTCAACACGAAGTTCGGTTGAACTTCATAACGTGAGCGTAATCATGATGGTTATAGTCTCTTGTGACTATACCTACTGATTACCACGTTATCTAGGCTTAGTAACGAGTCGTAGTTTCGGCCAAAATGTGCATTTACGCGTACTTTGTAACCAAACTACTCTTGGGTATCAAAACCATTTGTTTTGATACCAAACCTATTTTCTAAACTTAGTTAAGCATGTTTTAACATGCTTAGCTCGTCACTTTTAGTTTAGTGCTTATATAGGGTCGTAAGGTAAGCGATCTAAACAATCGCTTATACTTTCGAACCCGACCCGTTTGGTCGATCATTAGGATCCGACCAAACACATTAGGTGACCATAGTATATAGGGAATAACCTTCCGAGGTTATACCTTATGGTCGCTTCGTTAAGTAGTTGTATGATAGGTAGTTTATATGCCTTAGGTAAATTACCAAAATACCCTTTTCATGTGTAATTGGTAATTAAGCATATGTAACCTAAACTTTCATCACTTAACTGATTATGTAACATAATTAAACATGTTAGGCATATAATACTTGTCATAGGACTAGTTAGGCGAACGCGTTTTACGCGAACGACGCGTTAAAGTAGCATAAGCTACCTAGACGGGTCGTAATGGGTCGTAAGCACTTAGGCTAGGTTTCATTGTAGTATGTAGTCTTTGTTAAACCATATTACATGAGTTCCCATACTCATTTGGTTTACGAGCCCTCTTTCTTTCCGATCCTCCGATTTAGGTCCGGTTTATTAATGTAGTTACCTATATTAGGTACCGTTTGATTCCGTGATCTTCTAGCATTGCTTGGTGGTTATCCTAGGACTATTGAGCAATCTCAAGTGAGTACATAGACCCCTCTTTTACTGTTTTCCAAACATTTTGGGGTGAAACACATGTGCCTACTTGTTACTTTCGTGCTTTTCATGTTTTCATATCATATGCTTGTTATGTTCAATAGTACACTTATAGTACATGATTTCATTGTGTTTTTGCTATGTATGTCCTTTGTTTCATACTTAGTACATCGTTTTACATTACATTTTATGCTATGTATGTCCATTGTGTGCATACTTAGTACATAGTTTTTACATTACATTTTATGCTATGTATGTCCATTGTGCGCATACTTAGTACATTGTTTTACATTACATTTTATGCTATGTATGTCCATTGTGTGCATACCTAGTACATTTGTTATTCATCACATGCTTACATTTTGGTATGACATTTGGTTTGTTCAAATGGGTCAATATACATTCATTAACATTAGCTACGCCGTTCGTTAGTAGGTAGTGGTACCATAGGACTTGACAACTCCCATTCCTGAACCCTAGGTTTGTTTGGGTGGAAGGAATGACCGAATTCGATAAACATAACACAGATAGACCTTTAAATTCGTTTAGGGGTTTATCACCACAGTCACAAGGCATGGATGTATGCATTATAACAATACCGCATAGATGTTTGTATCAGTATAGCATGCATTTGTTACACAAAACATAACTTTGATTTAAACCATGTTTTACTTCAATACCTTGTTTTTGTGCATTTTACATATGGTTTAGTTGATATATTTCACCTACCATACAGGATACATTGATATACACAATTCATGATTTACATTAGACATAAACATTTTGACATTGATATACACAATTCATGATTTACATTAGACATAAACATTTTGACATTGATATACACAATTCATGATTTACATTAGACATAAACATTTTGACATTGATATACACAAAACATTTTGACATTTGATTTTACATAAACATCTTACAATGGTGGTTTGGTTTGAGTAAGTGATTTAAGTAACGAGGCGTGTGTAATATGATACAAGCATGGTGGATACGCCGTTGGTACTTCCTATATATAAGTGCTTGTATGGTATTACATATAGTAGCGTTATTTGAATCATTTCAATTTAGACATATAACATTTTATACAAATAACATACTTTTGACAATACATTGTTTTACAAACAACCTATCTAATACAAACTCATTTTACTTGGTTATTTACTTAACCATGTATTATTCTTTTATACATATATATCATTTGGTTTATTTATCACTTTTCAAATGATTTACAAGACAAAGCAAATTACAAAGTTCATGACTAAACATTTTCTTAAACATGAGTCATGAATTCTATTTTCACAAACCTATGTATCTCACAGGCATTTTTATGCTGACGTACCTATTTTCACATGTGTTTCAGGATATGATGCATAGGATTTATCAAGATACACTTAGGCGGACTTGGGCCTTAGTGACAATAAAAGATGCAAGACTAGTTATTTATGTTATATTTCTTTGATTGTCAAGACATTGTAACTCTTTTAATCAATAAAACAATATTTCAATTTCCATGTGTTATGAAACAATGATTCTGTTACAACACTCCCCGACGTTTCCGCCACGTTTTGTTGTTTTACGTGGTCGGGGTGTGACAGAAAAGTTGGTATCAGAGCTCATGGTTATAGGGAATTCGGTTATTAGTAATACTTTGACCTAGTCTATAACCTTCCTAGGACCCTAACGCGAGTTTACTTGCGTTTAGTCATAAAACAATACCGTCACCTATCCTTAGGCGACGACGTCAACAAGAACATAAATTTCAAAACCACTTTGAAAACTAATCATCTGTTCTAGGATGATTGATTACTAGGTTTTGAACCCTCTGTTATAAGGTTTTGAACCTGTAACAACTGTGCTTGTAATCTTTGTGAACAGTTCTATTATCAATAAAACAATGTTATTTGATCCCAATGTTTGTTTGGTTATGTTTTACATTTTTCATGTTTTGACTTTTATGTAATTTCAAACTCTATATCGCTTTCTGGAGAGTTATACGCAAACTGATGCGTAAACGTACTCAGTTTAACGCGAAAAATACTCCGGAACATCAACATATACTTAACATACCTTAAAATACCTTTACATAACTTAGAAATAAGTTTTGAAGGCTTTGATATGGCAAAAACAAGCTAATTCGCTTACAGGGACTAAACTTGACAAACTACGAAAGTCTGCCAATTTGAACTGTAACGGACATTCCGGAACATGACCATAAGTTAAACACACCTTAAATATCCTCTACATAGCTTAGAAATAGGCTTTGAGGTGTTCGGTGTGCTAAAATAAACTTTTGGGGCATTCAGGGACTAAAAGTGTCAAAAAGTGCACAAGTTTGCATTTTCGCACATAACTTACGTCCTGAATACATCCGGACATCCAAAAATTTATGTAAGCACTACAATATTTTATTTTAGTGTTTGGCATGAGAAAAAATCATTCGTTGCGTCATTTGGATTGTTTTTTGCGCTTGTGCGCATTCCGTCGTAATTAACCGAACATCGCAACCGTTGTCACACCCCGACCACGTGGAACATACAAAACGTGGCGGAAACATCGGGGAGTGTTGTAACAGAATTAATGTTTCACAACCATGGAAATTAAAGTTTCGTTTTATTCAATATAAGTGTTACAATGTCTAACAAACATGAAAATACAACATAATTAACTAGTCTGCATCTTTTATTGTCACTAAGGCCCATGTCCGCCTAAGTGTAACTTGATCAATCCTATGCTTCATTTCCTGAAAAACACATGTGAAAATATGGTACGTCAGCATAAAAATGCCGGTGAGATACATAGGTTTTGTGAAAATAAGATTCATGACTTCTGTTTAAGAAAATGTTTAGTCATGAACCTTGTAATTTGCTTTGTCTTTGTAAATCATTTGAAAAACCATAAGTTCAGATGATACATATAAATAAGTGAATAATGCATGGTTAAATGAATAGCCATGTAAAAATGAGTTTGTATAAGTTAAGTTGTTTGTAAATCAATGTCTTGTGAAAAATATGTTATTTGCATAAAATGTTCTATGTCTCAAACTGAAATGATTCAAATAACGCTACGACATGTAATACCATACAAACACTTATATATAGGAAGTACCAGCGGCGTATCCACCATGCTTGTATCATATTACACCCGTATCGTTACTTAATCACTTAATCAAACCAAACCAACAATGTAAATTGTCCATGTATAAATGAATTTGCCGAATGTATTGAATAATATGTCAAAATGCATGATCAATGTAAATCATGTAATGTGTAACCTAAATGATATGTATGGCTAGTGAAAACGCATCAACTAAACCATAGGTGAAATGCACAAAAGCAAAGTATTGAAGTAAAACTGTGTTTAAATCAATATTATGTCTTGTGTAAATGCATGATCAATGTCAATCATGTTAAAATGTCTATGTCTAAATGTCATGTATGGCTAGCGAAAGGTCTCAACTAAACCATATGCACAAAAGCAAAGTATTGAAGTAAAACTGTGTTTAAATCAATATTATGTCTTGTGTAAATGCATGATCAATGTCAATCATGTTAAAATGTCTATGTCTAAATGTCATGTATGGCTAGCGAAAGGTCTCAACTAAACCATATGCACAAAAGCAAAGTATTGAAGTAAAACTGTGTTTAAATCAATATTATGTCTTGTGTAAATGCATGATCAAGGTCAATCATGTTAAAATGTCTATGTCTAAATGTCATGTATGGCTAGCGAAATGTCTCAACTAAACCATATGCACAAAAGCAAAGTATTGAAGTAAAACTGTGTTTAAATCAATATTATGTCTTGTGTAAATGCATGATCAAGGTCAATCATGTTAAAATGTCTATGTCTAAATGTCATGTATGGCTAGCGAAATGTCTCAACTAAACCATATGCACAAAAGCAAAGTATTGAAGTAAAACTGTGTTTAAATCAATATTATGTCTTGTGTAAATGCATGCTGTACTGATAATGAACATTTATGCGGTGTTGTTCCAATGCATACATCCAAGCCTTGCGACTGAGGTGATAAACCCTTAAACAAATTAAAGGTCTATCTGAGTAAATATCATCGAATTCGGTCATTCCTTTACTGTCCCCTTTCCCTGGGATGTCCGGAACGGGAGTTGTCAATTCCTATGGTACCACTACCTACTAACGAACGGCGTAGCTAATGTTAATGAATGTATTGTCCCATTTAACAAACCAAATGTCATACCAAAATGTAAGCATGTGATGAAATGAATCTGTACTAAGTATGCATCAAATGAACATACATAGCATGTGATGTGATGTGATGTAAAACAATGTACTAAGTATGAACTAAATGAACATACATAGCATAAAATGTCATGTAAAACGATGTACTAAGTATGCACGCTATATACATACATAGCATAAAAATGTCAATGTAAAACGACGTACTATAATGTACTAACAAACATAGCAGGTATATGATATGAAAACAGGAAAGCATGAAATTAACAAGTAGGCACATGTGTTCCACCCCAAAACAGTTTGGAAAACAGTAAAAGAGGGGTCTATGTACTCACTTGAGATTGCTCAGTAGTCCTTGAGTAACAACCAAACAAAGCTAGAGATCACGGAAATCAAACGGCACCTAATATAGATCCTGCGAGGATTTGGATAACGAATTATCCAGAGTATAAAAACACAAAAATACTTAAATGAAAACTCAAGATGCATAAACACATAGTCATATAACCACAAAGATTGTTTGTTAATTTGTCTTGTTACTTGCGTACATGCATTTAAAGCACACTAGGAATCCATTCAACGGATTTCATTTGGTACTTTAAACGTTATCAAGAATCTAACTATAAAGATAGAAAGATTATTGAAGAGAAAATTCGATTTCGATTATAAAGAACCGAAATACTCGAATTAAGGTACATAAGGAATCCAATTAAGGACTCTGATTTGAATGATGATCGTCCACAAGGATCTAAATATGAAGATAAAAGATCCCATATGAATTTTAGAAGTTGAAGATGTTTTGAAATCTTGCACTGGATGTGCTTAAGTCAAAACATAAGTAAAATGCTTATGAGGTTGAGATGCTAGATATGTCAAGGCGACATATGAAGCAGAATTTGAAGGTTAAGTAAATGTGTGAGGAAAAAAATATTTGGAAAACTATGCATGGGAAAAAATGTTTTTGAAACCTTATATATAATATTTTGAAATCATAAAGTAGGTGTACTAGGTAAGTATATTTATAAAAATGTTTTAAAATCATGCGAGATGAATTTTGAAATTATGTATAAGGTTTTTGAAAAAAATTAAATGATGATTTTCGAAATCATGCACTTGATAAGAAAATGTATTGTGTTAATATTGTCTTCAGACTATATGAAATATTTTGAAATTTGAAAGGTTGGTTTTGATAACATGGCCAATGTTTTTGAAATAACATAGACAATATATCTTGAAAAAAATTGTTTTCAAACTATATGAAATGTTTTGAGATCATGAAGATTGTTTTGAAATACTTGTACTGTGTATGTTGCAAAATCAAAACGTAATGGGTATGAGATTTGAAAATACCCTTAGTTATCTAACCAAGGATTTAAAGGCGCAGATGTGCGAAAAGCACGATTACTCATAATGTCACTTAATTTTCTGTACTTTGTTTCTTAGAGTGAAACGAGTACTTAAAATTTTCACAGGAATCATGAGCGATCATTTGAAAGAGAGAATCACAAGAGTAGTTTGTAAGGAACATAGTTCCTTAATGCAGGTATCATAGGAAAACAAACACACATGTAAATATACTTGTATATCAGAATTTGTGAACAACGATTTATTTATAAACAAAACAGATTGTTTCACATTACAAGGAAACAAAAGAACAAAAGCATAAGACAGCAACATTTTCTACTCTGTCAACTGCTCATCCTTGGGTCAGATTTGCATTAGCAAGCTTTGGGCAATTTCTTCGGAAATGTCCCATCTCGCCACACTTGTAGCAATAACCTGGTGGAAAGCGAGTTTGAGTAGGGTTGACTTGGAGTTGATTTGGACTACTTTGGTTTGGGGTAAATCGACAAACATTTGCCCGGTAACCGAGTCGCCCACATGATGCACACAAACGACACTGTAGGTGAGCTAAGTGGTGTGCATTACATTTGTCGCATATTGGGGCTGTTCCCTTGTATTGCTTCCTAACAGGTGGTGTTGCCACCCGATTGGGGCCTATTTGATTTGGTACTGCTGCTACGCAAACCTTTGCTGTATGACCTTTAAGTCCACAGATTTGGCATTTGCGGCACTTCACATTAGGGTGATGATGAAGGGTACATTGGTTGCACAAGGGTTCAATTCCGTTGTATGGCTTCCTAGCTGGTGGCCTTGCCACATGGCTAGGTCCCGCTTGATTAGGTGTAACCGTTGCGGGTTTCCTTGAAGCCTTACGCTTCCTTGTCTTTGGTGCAGTCTTGACTTCTGCTTCCTTCAGTGGCTCTTGGGTGGCTTCATTGTCGAGACGAGAGGCTTCATTGTTGAGACGAGCCATGGAAATGCCTAAATCCACAGTCCTCTGAATCACTTCGCCAATTTGCTGGACAAATTTGGCTGTTCGCTCGGGCATTTGACCAGTGATGAGAGGAATAGACATTCTAAAAGAAAATGAAAGACAGAGGAAGAAGCAAGTGAAAGGTTATTGGAAAATTAATGCAGAATGTTAACGAATGAAAATTGTGATCATTTGTTTGTTACCTAAGGTAAACAAATGAGACGGTGACTAATCAAGGTAAACAGGTCTTATTAATGTATCACTGAAGACATGCTCGCCTATAAGTGAACACTCATCCCGAGAATTCCCAGGTAAGCACAACTGGTCTCGCGTCTGATGAGATGTATACGAAGTGCTTGCCTAGACAGAAAACCCAGAATACAGGCATTCACCCTTCCAGTTTGCACGTGTTCACATTATTTAAAACCCAAAACCTTGACGAGATTTTGAAAATTCAAAGGGATTCAAAACCTTATAACTGAGAGTTCAAAACCTTACAATAGAGGGTTCAAAACCTAGTAATCAATCATCCTAGAACACATGATTAGTTTTCAAAGCGGTTTTGAAATTTATGTTCTTGTTGTGGTTGTCGCCTAAGGATAGGCGACAGTATTGTTTTATGACTAAACGCAAGTAAACTCGCGTTAGGGTCCTAAGAAGGTTATAGACTAGGTCAAAGCATTACTAATAACCTAATTCCCTATAACCATTGGCTCTGATACCATCTTTACTGTCACACCCCGACCACGTGGAACATACAAAACGTGGCGGAAACATCGGGGAGTGTTGTAACAGAATTAATGTTTCACAACCATGGAAATTAAAGTTTCGTTTTATTCAATATAAGTGTTACAATGTCTAACAAACATGAAAATACAACATAATTAACTAGTCTGCATCTTTTATTGTCACTAAGGCCCATGTCCGCCTAAGTGTAACTTGATCAATCCTATGCTTCATTTCCTGAAAAACACATGTGAAAATATGGTACGTCAGCATAAAAATGCCGGTGAGATACATAGGTTTTGTGAAAATAAGATTCATGACTTCTGTTTGAGAAAATGTTTAGTCATGAACCTTGTAATTTGCTTTGTCTTTGTAAATCATTTGAAAAACCATAAGTTCAGATGATACATATAAATAAGTGAATAATGCATGGTTAAATGAATAGCCATGTAAAAATGAGTTTGTATAAGTTAAGTTGTTTGTAAATCAATGTCTTGTGAAAAATATGTTATTTGCATAAAATGTTCTATGTCTCAAACTGAAATGATTCAAATAACGCTACGACATGTAATACCATACAAACACTTATATATAGGAAGTACCAGCGGCGTATCCACCATGCTTGTATCATATTACACCCGTATCGTTACTTAATCACTTAATCAAACCAAACCAACAATGTAAATTGTCCATGTATAAATGAATTTGCCGAATGTATTGAATAATATGTCAAAATGCATGATCAATGTAAATCATGTAATGTGTAACCTAAATGATATGTATGGCTAGTGAAAACGCATCAACTAAACCATAGGTGAAATGCACAAAAGCAAAGTATTGAAGTAAAACTGTGTTTAAATCAATATTATGTCTTGTGTAAATGCATGATCAATGTCAATCATGTTAAAATGTCTATGTCTAAATGTCATGTATGGCTAGCGAAAGGTCTCAACTAAACCATATGCACAAAAGCAAAGTATTGAAGTAAAACTGTGTTTAAATCAATATTATGTCTTGTGTAAATGCATGATCCATGTCAATCATGTTAAAATGTCTATGTCTAAATGTCATGTATGGCTAGCGAAAGGTCTCAACTAAACCATATGCACAAAAGCAAAGTATTGAAGTAAAACTGTGTTTAAATCAATATTATGTCTTGTGTAAATGCATGATCAAGGTCAATCATGTTAAAATGTCTATGTCTAAATGTCATGTATGGCTAGCGAAATGTCTCAACTAAACCATATGCACAAAAGCAAAGTATTGAAGTAAAACTGTGTTTAAATCAATATTATGTCTTGTGTAAATGCATGATCAAGGTCAATCATGTTAAAATGTCTATGTCTAAATGTCATGTATGGCTAGCGAAATGTCTCAACTAAACCATATGCACAAAAGCAAAGTATTGAAGTAAAACTGTGTTTAAATCAATATTATGTCTTGTGTAAATGCATGCTGTACTGATAATGAACATTTATGCGGTGTTGTTCCAATGCATACATCCAAGCCTTGCGACTGAGGTGATAAACCCTTAAACAAATTAAAGGTCTATCTGAGTAAATATCATCGAATTCGGTCATTCCTTTACTGTCCCCTTTCCCTGGGATGTCCGGAACGGGAGTTGTCAATTCCTATGGTACCACTACCTACTAACGAACGGCGTAGCTAATGTTAATGAATGTATTGTCCCATTTAACAAACCAAATGTCATACCAAAATGTAAGCATGTGATGAAATGAATCTGTACTAAGTATGCATCAAATGAACATACATAGCATGTGATGTGATGTGATGTAAAACAATGTACTAAGTATGAACTAAATGAACATACATAGCATAAAATGTCATGTAAAACGATGTACTAAGTATGCACGCTATATACATACATAGCATAAAAATGTCAATGTAAAACGACGTACTATAATGTACTAACAAACATAGCAGGTATATGATATGAAAACAGGAAAGCATGAAATTAACAAGTAGGCACATGTGTTCCACCCCAAAACAGTTTGGAAAACAGTAAAAGAGGGGTCTATGTACTCACTTGAGATTGCTCAGTAGTCCTTGAGTAACAACCAAACAAAGCTAGAGATCACGGAAATCAAACGGCACCTAATATAGGTAACTATGTTAATTAACCGGACCTAAATCGGAAGATTGGGTAGCATTAGGGTTTGTAAACCAAATGAGTGTAGGAACTCATATGATATGGTTTAACAAAGCCTACATACTAAATGAAACTTAACCTAAGTGTCTACGACCCATTACGACCCGTTTAGGTAGCTTATGCTACTTTAACGCGTCGTTCGCGTGAAACGCGTTCGGAACGCCTAACTAGCCCTATGACAAGTGTTATATGCCTAAACATGTTACATAATCAGTTATGTGGCAAAAGTTTAGGTTACATATGCTAAATTACCAATTATGCATGAAAAGGGTATTCTGGTAATTTACTTAAGGCATATAAACTACCTATCATACAACTACTTAAACGATGTGACCATAGGGTATAACCTCGGAAGGTTATTCCCTACCTACTATGGTCACCTAAAGTATTTGGTCGGATCCTAATGATCGACCAAATGGGTCGAGTTCGAAGGTATAGGCGATTTATTAGATCGCCTACCCTACGACTCTAGACAACGTGGTAATCAGTGGGCATAGTCCCAAAGGACTATGACCAACGTGATTACACTCACGTTGCGAAGTTCAAACGAACTTCGCATTGACCATTACTGGTCAACGCTGAAAGTCAAACAAAGTTTGACTTTCGGACTCGAAAAGCAGTAAAATAAGGAAAAGAACGAAAGAATACTAACCCAGGGTCCCCGAATGCTAATCCCGACTTCAAGAACTCAGGTATGAAACAATGGTTTCAACTTAGAGCTCTCAAAATCAGAATTCTTGTGAGAAAATGCAATGGGGGTGTTGGGTTATTTATAGTTTTCGGTCCACCGTTGAGATCGTTTCTTGGAAAAGGGGAAACGATCAAGGCCGTACACTTGTCGGAACCTTATGGAAGCTTAAAATGGTTCTTATCAACATGACTAAGCAAGTAGGAACATGTGGTGGTGGTTTAAACAGCTGAAAACAGGCTGTTTAAACATTGTATCTGGTCAGAAGACCCCCTGCGCATCGTAGGGCAAAAGTCCCTGCGCATCGTAGGGGTTAAGTTTGGCAGATTTACAGTTTTGGTCCCTGAACTGTATTTAGGCCATTTTTGACACGTTTAAGGCCCGTTAACCCCATTTCAAAGCTCTAAAATGAAGTTAAAGTATAGGGAACTTAAAACATGCTCAAAAATATCTCGGATGTCGGTTCGTTTGGTCGTACGAACGCGATGTTCGCTTAATTACGACGGAATGCGCACAAGCGCGAAAAACGATCCAAATGACGCAACGAATGGATTTTTCTTAAGGCGAACACTAAAATATAATATAGTCATGCTTATATAATTTTTTGGATGTCCGGATGTATTCAGAACGTAAGTTACGCACGAAAATGCAAACTTGTGCACTTTTTGACACTTTTAGTCCCTGAATGACCCAAAAGTTTATTTTAGCACACCGAACCCCTCAAAGCCTATTTCTAAGCTATGTGAAGGATATTTATGGTATGTTTAACTTATGGTCATGCTCCGGACGGTCTGTTACAGTTCAAATTGGCATACTTTCGCAGTTTGTCAACTTAAGTCCCTGTAAGCGATTTAACTTTGATTTCACCACACCAAACCTTCCAAAACTTATATCTAAGTTATGTAAAGGTTATTTAAGGTATGTTAAGCCTATTTCACTATTCCGGAGTGTTTGTTGCATTAAACTGGCTATATTTACGCATTGGTGCGCGTATAACCTTCCAGAAAGCGATTTAGAGTTTGAAATCGAATAAGAATCGATATGTGCAAATGATACACATATTTTTACAAATCCCAAGTATGAAATATAATATTTCATTGGTTTGGTACTTGTTTGATGGCCGTGAAGGCACAGGTGTTACAACCGTACGGCTAAACGAACCGACATCCGAGATATTTTTGAACATGTTTTAAGTTCCCAATACTTTAACTTCATTTTAGAGCTTTGAAATGGGGTTAACGGGCCTTAAACGTGTCGAAAATGGGCTGAATGCATGACAGGGACCAAAACTGTAAATCTGCCAAACTAAGGCCTAGCGCACCTCTACACTCTTATTGTAACGGTGCGCTAGCCTGGGCCAGATGCAGCAAAATGTTTTTAAACAGCAGTTAACAGCCTTTAACCCCTCCCAAAGGTCAAGTGCCACTTGTTAAGCTCTTATGGTGGCCAAAATCAGTTACCACAACATCTTGACAAGTGTACGGGCTAGATCATTCCCTCTTCTCCAAGAAACGATCCTAACGGTGAACCGAAAACTATAAATACCCAACACATTTCACTTCATTTCTCACAAGAATCTGATCATTTGTGCTCTAAGTTGAAACCTTTGTTTCATACCTGAGCTATTTTGATCTAGATTAGCATTCGGGGACCCTTCGTAAGTGTTCCTTCGTTCTTTTATTGCTTTTTCAAGTCCGAAAGTCAAACTTTGTTTGACTTTCTGCATTGACCAGTTTATGGTCGATGCGAAGTTCGTTTGAACTTCATAACGTGAGCGTAATCACGATGGTTATAGTCCTTAGTGACTATACCTACTGATTACCACGTTATCTAGGCTCAGTGACGAGCCGAAGTTTCGGGCAGAATACGTATTCTTGCGTATTTTGTAACCAAACTACTTATGGGTATCAAAACCGTTTGTTTTTATACCAAACCTATTTTCTAAACTTAGTTAAGCATGTTTTAGCATGCTTAGCTCGTCACTTTTAGTTTAGTGCTTATATAGGGTCGTAAGATAAGCGATCTAAACAATCGTTTATACTTTCGAACCCGACCCATTTGGTCGATCATTAGGATCCGACCAAGCACATTAGGTGACCATAGTATATAGGGAATAACCTTCCGAGGTTATACCTTATGGTCGCTTCGTTTAAGTAGTTGTATGATAGGTAGTTTATATGCCTTAGGTAAATTACCAAAATACCCCTTTGATACCGAAATTCATTTTAAACATATGTAACATAACTTTTGTCACACCCTGACCACGTGGAACATACAAAACGTGGCGGAAATGTCGGGGAGTGTTGTAACAGAATTAATTGTTTCAAATCCATGGCAATTGAAGTTTCGTTTTATTGATTAAAAGTGTTACAATGTCTTAACAAACAAGGAAATACAACATAATTAACTAGTCTTGCATCTTTTATTGTCACTAAAGCCCAAGTCTGCCTATGTGTATCTTGATCATCTTATGCAACAGCTCCTGAAAAACACATGTGAAAATAGGTACGTCAGCATAAAAATGCCTGTGAGATACATAGGTTTTGTGAAAATAGGTTTCATGACTTATGTTTTGTGAAAATGTTTAGTCATGAACCTTGTAATTTGCTTTGTCTTGTAAATCATTTGAAAAACGATAAGATCAGATGATATGTATAAATAAATGTAAGGTTAAATGAATAACCATGTAAAATGTGTTTGTAAAAGATAAGTTGTTTATAAATCAATGTCTTGTGAAAAGTATGTTATTTATATAAAATGTTATATGTCTCAAATTGAAATGATTCAAATAACGCTACAATATGTAATACCATACAAACACTTATATATAGGAAGTACCAGCGGCGTATCCACCATGCTTGTATCATATTACACACGCCTCGTTACTTAATCACTTACTCAAACCAAACTACCAAAGTAAAATGTCCATGTCTAATGTATATCATGTAATATGTATCCAAAATGTAAGCATGTGATGAATAACAAATGTACTAAGTATGCAACAATAGACATACGTAGCATGTGACCTGTACTAAGTATGCTACGTATGCAACAATAGACATACGTAGCATGTGACCTGTACTAAGTATGCAACAATAGACATACGTAGCATGTAATGTAATGTAAAACGATGTACTAAGTAATGCACACAATGGGCACACCTAGCATAAAATGTAATGAAATCATGTACTATAATGTACTAACAAACATAGCAGGTATATGATATGAAAACAGGAAAGCATGAAAGTAACAAGTAGGCACATGTGTTCCACCCCAAAACGTTTGGAAAATAGTAAAAGAGGGGTCTATGTACTCACTTGAGATTGCTTAGTAGTCCTTGAGTAACAACCAAACAATGCTAGAGATCGCGGATATCAAACGGCACCTACTATAGGTAACTATGTTAATAAACCGGACCTAAATCGGAAGATATGATAGAATGAGTGTTCGTAAACCAAACGAGTATAGAGACTCGTGTCATATGGTTTAACGAAGCCTACATACTAAATGAAACCTTAATCTAAGTGCTTACTACCCATTACGACCCGTTTAGGTAGCTTATGCTACTTTAACGCGTCGTTCGCGTGAAACGCGTTCGGACCGCCTAACTAGTCCTATGACAAGTGTTATATGCCTAAACATGTTACATAATTAGTTATGTGACAAAAGTTTAGGTTACGTATGCTTAATTACCAATTATACATGAAAAGGGTATTCTGGTAATTTACCTAAGGCATACAAACTACCCATCATACAACTACTTAACGAAGCGACCATAAGGTATAACCTCAGAAGGTTATTCCCTATATACTATGGTCACCTAATGTATTTGGTCGGATCCTAATGATCGACCAAATGGGTCGGGTTCGAGGTATAAGCGATTTATTAGATCGCTTACCCTACGACCCTAGACAACGTGGTAATCAGTAGGCATAGTCCCAAGGGACTATAACCAACGTGATTACACTCACGTTGCGAAGTTCAAACGAACTTCGCATTGACCATAACTGGTAAATGTAGAAAGTCAAACAAAGTTTGACTTTCAGACTCGAAAAGCAATAAAAGAACGAAAGAATACTTACGAAGGGTCCCCGAATGCTAATTTCGATTCAAAAATCTCAGGTATGAAACAATAGTTTCAACTTAGAGTTTCTCAAATCAAAATTCTAGTGATTTAAGCAATGGGGGGTACGGGGTATTTATAGTTTTCGGTCCACCGTTAAGATCGTTTCATGGAAACCGTGCTTTAATCGTAACCGTACAAGTGTTGGAACCTTAAGGTGGCTAAAAGTTGATCCTTATCAGCTGACTAGACAAATGAGAATGTGTGGTGGTGGATCAAACAGCTGCAATCTGCTGTTAGAAACATTTAACCTGGTCAGAAGGTCGGACGCGGGCCGCGTGAGGATGTTAAGATCCTGAGGCGGGCCGCCTAGGAGTCACAGATCAGTAAAAGTTTTGAATAATGACAGTTTCAGTCCCTGCACGTGTTTAAGCCCATTTCCGTCACTTCTAAGGCCCGTAAAGCCAACTTTAAGGCCCTAAAATGATGCCTAAACATTGTGGACATGAAACATGCTCAAAAATATGCCGGATGTTGGTTCGTTTGGTCGTACGAACGCGATGTTCGCTTAATTACGACGGAATGCGCATAAGCACGAAAAACGATTCAAATGACGCAACGAATGGATTCTTGGCAAGCAAAACACTAAAGCATAATATTGTGACAAACGGAAAAATTCCGGTAATTCCGTACAACTTGAACAACTATTTCGACTATTATTTTCGCGTATTTGATTTAATTTTAATTAATTAAAGTCTTGAGGGTCTAGGAATTACAAAAATCATAGTGAATTATGATAATGAATCCGTTGCGATTAGAAACAATATCCTAGACTAACTATAGGAACACGAATAAACGATACTTGTCAGTACTAGTCGCAGTACAGTCTGACACAATGAAAGCATGACATACAGTTATGTCTACACAAATATTTTATAAAAAGCTTTGTCCAAAATTTATATGTGCCTTATTATTTACAAAATTCCAATTAAAAACCAAATTGTTCAAGTCCGCAGAAAAATACAGAAATCGTGCGGAAATATACAGCATTCCGCAGAACGAAACAGTAATTATCTGAAAAACCCAAAAATAAATATTATTTGACATAAATAATATAATGGGTAGTAAAAACGACACAAAATCCGCAATCGAATCTTATTGCATTAAGCTGCATGGCTAGTTCAGTAAACTGCCAGTCAGCAAAGCCGGTACCAGAACCGTGCCAAAAATAATAAAAGTTTTAGTCCAAAAAGTTGGATTAAATATTTGGATAATAAAACAAGTACAAAAATAATTTTTGTTATGTTTTTATCTAAATAAAACACGGTGTCAGTATTTAACCCGGTACAGGACCCGAACCGACTTTTTCACCTGAATTACACACTAAAAATTTCGGTGAACTAGTTTTACTTAGTGTCACACTACTTTAAAATATGAAGGCTTAAAACCTTGTAGATATTTTTATATAAAATGTCAAAGTTCTTAAAATACTTAAACATTTACTACATTTTACCATGAATTGAACACTTAACACATGAAACAAATTCAAGACCCTTTCCCCCCTCATGTTCACGTTTTTAAAGGGGTCCCACAACCTAATTTTCATGCTAAATATCTAGATATTTTATGGTTAGTTTCAAGTGGAAGTAAAATGGTGAATTATTACAATACTTACACATTAATTAAACTAGCACTTTACCATTCATTTTTCATCTTTTAATTACACAAACAAAAGCTCTCATCATCTTCATTTTTTTTTTCCACCAAGAACACCATAAAAACCCATTTAAATTTTATCACATCTTGATGATCAACATGGAGTTTCATGGAGCTTAAGGTGATCTAAAGCATTTGCAAGTTAAAGGAAGTGTATTCATCCATTCAAGAGCCTTAAATCACCAAGATCTTCATCTTTGTATTTCTTAATCATCCTCCAAGATCATCCCTAGCCAAGTGCTAGAAGTAAGCTTCAAGATCTATTTTTTTTCATACTTATATTATGTTTATGATTGTTATTATAACTAATAAATAACTAAATAATAATACATAATAAACATGAAAAATACAAAGAAGCAAAAATAATAATCATGATATATTTATGTTGGTTTATATTGTGATCTAAGACTTGTTATATGCATATTCGATCTTGTTATGATGATTATGATATAAATAAATTGTTAGAGGATGTTTTAAAAATATGATCTAACAATTATACATGTTTATGTTAAAGTGTTTTTAACATAAAGGTTTAAAGGGATGATCATAACATTTGATCTTGTGAAAGTATTTGAGGTTTTTCACTAAAAACAATACTTTTACACGATTATAAAAAAGTAACATACAACTTAAGATTTTTTTATAAAAGTTGTTAAAACTAGAATTAAACTTAGTTTATGAACTAGTTAGCATATGTTATGATCATGTATAAAATCCTACATGATTTTGAGATCATCTTAATGAGGTTATGTTATAAATCTCATGTGTTTTTTTTAGAAATGATATGAGAAATTGTTGATGATTTGAAAAGAAAATGATATGTAAATAAACATGGCAAGGTTCATATTACAAAGGAACTATGGACAACTTTTCTTAGAAATCATATGTTAGAAAAACTATCATTTTTTTTACAAAGTCTTTACAAGATTAGAAAGTTGGTCTTTCTAAACATAAAAATTGACATAAATATATATTTTGGAAAAATACATATTTATTGAACATATCAAGTATGTGCTATGTGTTATTATTTGTATTAGTTATATATAAAAGTTAGAGACTTGATAACAATGACACAAATAAATACAAGACATACTTACAACTAAAGACTTACAAGAATACATATAGACACACTTGAAAACAACTTACGGACATTCCGAGCTTTCGGACACAACTTATGGTCAAAACGGACGACAGGCGAATCTATAAACATATCGCCAATCCGAGGACTTACTACGACGTATAGGCGATCTTTCGACGCGGACACAAAATTTACGTTACCATTAACAAAATTCGGACATTTTTAAACTTATAAAAACTATTATGTTTTTATTTACTAAAAAGAATACTTAGTGAATTTTTATAAAAAAAAGTTTTATAGAAATGAAAGACTTATACTTTCTTAATGGGCTTACATTTCTTAATGGGCTATTTTATACAAATGGGCTTACATTTCTTAATGGGCTATTTTATACAAATGGGCTTACATTTCTTAATGGGCTACTTTATACAAATAGGCTTACATTTTATAATGGGCTTAACATAAATACATGGGCTAAGCCCAATATCAAAAACTCATGGGCTAAGCCCAATACCAAACATATGGGCCAAGGCCCAACACTATTTAAGCCCAACACTATTTAAGCCCAACACTATTTAGGCCCAACACTATTTAGGCCCAACACTATTTAGGCCAACACTATTTAGGCCCAACACTATTTAGGCCCAACATTATTTGGGGCCCAATAACATGAAAACATGGGCTCGGCCCAATGACACCATTATTGGAAATTCAATTATACAATTTACTTACACAACGACACGAAATCAAGAAGACAAGACCCGATGATACAACTCACAAGATACAAGATGACATATATATATATATATATAGCAGTTTAACAAATCATTCATCTAAATACACAGTTCAACGAACAGTAAAGACATACAAGTCTTACACATATTTAAGACACAAAACTTGTACTCAAGTTATTACAAAGACCGAAGTGTCTAACAAATATAAGAACATTTGTAGGTCGCAACACTATTCAGGACGACCGCACGTGAGATCATAGTTACTTCTATTCACAGGATGCGATATTGTGAGTTCATGTCCCCTGTTCATTTAAATGTTTTACAACTTTACAACTATCGGGGAAAATACATGTTCAACGTATGTTAAAGTTAGGGAATGAAACACCTTAGATCATGTGCGAATTAGGGTTATACATCTAAGCACCATTAATCCAGTTTGGACCTAGGTACAAGTGGTTAGATCTAATGGGTTTTGGCGAGCCCCACTCTTGGTCGTGGACCCATACAGAAGAGTGCGTTTGTGTCCCAGTCGATAGTAGTCGACATGAAATCGTCTAGGTTTGGATTGCTTCCTAATTCGTCACACATATTAATGTCCTCGCGAAACATTAATGATCAACGATTTCATTGACGCTTTACATACTACATTATTACATACAGATACATCTTATACAACTCACATTTTATGGATACAATTTATACAACTCACATTTTATGGATACATTTTATACAACTCACATTTTACAGATACATTTTATACATTTCACATTTTACAGATACATTTTATACAACTCACATTTTACAGATACATCTCATACAACTAAACTGCATGAACTCGCCAACTTTTGTTGATGTTTTCAAACTTAACATGTATTTCAGGAAATTAGTGGACCATGCAGACATTTCAGTCAAGGAAAGCAACTATCAAGACTCCATGCCACCATTTAAAGGGTTTGCTCGTTATATACCGCCTCTTTGCGGTAATATAGTGGTCAAAGCCTTGACATTTTAAGACTTACATTTTGATGTATAAAACAATGACAATTTATTTTCATTTGATGGTTTGTAACCAATACATTTAACTTATGTTGCGTTCTTTTGAAACGATTATGACAATGGCATTGGAGCTTGTTTTTATTCATTTAGTATGTTCACTTATATTGTTATGCAATGAGAACCGATCAGATCACACCTCGCGCTTCCGCTATGGGCGGGTGTGACAGATTGGTATCAGAGCTTCGATTGTAGTGAACCAGGATTCTTTCTCGAGTCTAGTCTACAATCACTAGGGAACCTCTCACAAAACAATTTACACAAGAACAAGAGTTTTCATTGCATAAACATTTTTCAAGGTCCACTACAAACAAAATTCATTTCATATAAACCAAGCAAGGACATTACCATGAGTGAAGTCTATGAGAAATAGATACATTACATTAACAGACTATGTGCCTACAATACATTACATTATCAGTGCTTATACAAGATAGACACATTACATTATCAGTTTACACATCATAAACAGTTTACAAGTTCAACATATACAAATTCAACTTATGCAAGATAGAAATCCTTGTTAGATAGGATTTCATGTGATTATATATATATATGATTTATTTATACATGTGTTGTACAAAATATTTTGCCAAGGACAAAATACCTTCGACTTCAAACTCTATTATTATTCTTTACTCGCACGATGAAAATATCGACCTCAAGTCTACTGTGGAGCTTATGGCGAACATGATTCCTAAGTGAAATCTTAAACTTAATTCCGTAAAATATGGTTGCTTTCTCGCGAATGCTGAGATGCCTGACCATGATAATGACGACGAGGCGGAGGTGGTAACCTTGGACAACAACTCTATTAGTGGGACGGGATCCCTGTAACTCATACTAATCAAGGTTGATATACTCTTGTCCCTACAAGGAAGATGAAGTACTCATCTTGAAGGTGCCCCTTCAGTTGTTATTGTTACAGATTCTTTCCATTTCTATTCCATCTAACGCTGTGCTGTTTTGTGAGTAATGAAAACGGACGTTGACACGTGATCTATCATGAAGGTCCCTCCTATGTTGAAGGTATATAGACAATAGTGTCCCCCCTCTGACTGATCGGCTGTTTTGTACGAGAGAACGCTAGGGTGACCATGCAAGGCAATTTATTATTACGGAGGCCTACGTAATAACAACTTGTAGTGCATGGGAATTATGGTGGACTCTGCGGGCCAAGCTAATGATCACTATTCGTTCAAAATTCTTAAGTTATTACTTGAGATTCAATTTTTCTTATCTATTAGAACACGAACTGAGGTGGTTAGTATAACACCATACAATACAATACAATACAATACAATACAGGAAGACGACACGTATTTGTTCACACCTAACATTCGATCTATATCACGATTCAGTTGAGACTAGTCATTTAAACAAACAAAACTTGTTAGCTACTCATGGAGGATTTTCCTCAACATTCTCGAAATTCTTGAACATGGGTTGGTTCCATGGTGTCTATGACACTTTACCCTACTTTACCTTACCCTACCTTATCATATTCCACCTTATCATATTCATTGGAAATGATACAATAAATTCCGTCGCTTGACATTTGTCTTTTCCCAATGAATGGTATGGCATGAGCCATGCTGCAACTCCCTCATTGCATTCTATTCGACATTTTTGTAGATTCTAATCATCTTGCTAGAGCTCGTGAAACTCAAGCACTATTACCATAATGGTCACATGGACAAATAAGACAAAGGATTTTCTCTACTTCGGATGATTGAGGTCATAGAGTAGGGAACCCATATTATAGGGACGGAGGCCACGGGTTGGTTTCCCCTCCTGAACGAATTATTTTTCTTTTTCCATTTAGACATATGACCAATACATGCAAGAGGCATTACACCTTTTGGTTTTGGTTATCCACATTATCATTTATTCAAACATGTATGAACAATGCGGTCTTGAGGTTTCCATGGCCGATTGATTGCATTCTTCATTCTTGGGCACATGATAGCTACAATTAGGGATTGGGTTATCCTACATCTAAACATAGGGATTGGGTTGTCCTCTACATCTGTACACGGAAGTCTTTACTACATAGAATTCAAAATGTACTTGGCCTAGTGTGACACCTGTGTCACTGCGACCATCAAACAAATGCCCAACCAATGAAATATTGTATTTCATACTTGGGATTTGTAAAAATATGTGTATCGTTTACACATATCAATTCTTGTTCGATTTCAAACTCTATATCGCTTTCTGGAAGGTTATACGCGCACTGATGCGTAAATATAACCAGTTTAATGCAACGAACGCTCCGGAATAGTGACATATACTTAACATACCTTAAATAACCTTTAAATAACTTAGAAATAAGTTTTGAAGGCTTTGGTATTGCAAAAACAAGTTAAATCGCTTACAGGGACTAAAGTTGACAAACTGCGAAAGTATGCCAATTTGAACTGTAACAGACATTCCGGAACATGACCATAAGTTAAACACACCATAAATATCCTTTACATAGCTTAGAAATAGGCCTTGAGGGGTTTGGTGTGTTAAAATAAACTTTTGGGTCATTCAAGGACTAAAAGCATCAAAAAGTGCACAAGTTTGCATTTTCGCGCATAACTTACGTTCTGAATACATCCGGACATCCAAAAATTTATGTAAGCATGACTATATTATGCTTTAGTGTTTTGCTTGTCAAAAATCCATTCGTCACGTCATCTGGATCGTTTTTGCGTTCGTTACGACTTCCGTCGTAATTAACCGAACAACGCAATCGTACGGCCAAACGAACCGACATCCGACATATTTTTGAACATATTTTAAGTTCCCTATACTTTAACTTCATTTTAGAGCTTTGAAATGGGGTTAACGGGCCTTAAACGTGTCGAAAATGGGCTGATTTCACTGCAGGGACCAAAACTGTAAATCTGCCAAAGTTGTTAGCTTACGGACCTCAACATTGGCAGCTTTGAGGTCCGTAAGGCAACCTGTAGAACAGATCAGACTTAACAGTTAGCAATTTCCAGCTGTTTTAACCACATCCACATGTTCTCTATTGCCAATTCAGCTGATAAGTACCATTTCTTAGACACCATAACTTGTCCGACAAGTGTACGGGTTGGATTCAATCACGTTATTCCATAAAACGATCCTAACGGTTCGGGTATTACTATAAATACCCCATCACCCCAACCTCATTTCTTACAAGAACTTTGATTTGAGAAACTCTAAGTTGAAACTATTGTTTCATACCTGAGATTTTTGAATCGAAGTTAGCATTCGGGGACCCTTCGTAAGTATTCTTTCGTTCTTTTCCTTATTTTACTGCTTTTCGAGTCAGAAAGTCAAACTTTGTTTGACTTTCAGCGTTGACCAGTAATGGTCAATGCGAAGTTCGTTTGAACTTCGCAACGTGAGTGTAATCACGTTGGTTATAGTCCCTTGGGACTATGCCTACTGATTACCACGTTGTCTAGGGTCGTAGGGTAAGCGATCTGATAAATCGCTTATACCTCGAACTCGACCCATTTGGTCGATCATTAGGATCCGACCAAACACTTTAGGTGACCATAGTAGGTAGGGAATAACCTTCCGAGGTTATACCCTATGGTCACATCGTTTAAGTAGTTGTATGATAGGTAGTTTATATGCCTTAGGTAAATTACCAGAATACCCTTTTCATGTATAATTGGTAATTAAGCATATGTAACCTAAACTTTTGTCACATAACTGATTATGTAACATGTTTAGGCATATAACACTTGTCATAGGACTAGTTAGGCGGTCCGTATGCGTTCTACGCGAACGACGCGTTAAAGTAGCATAAGCTACCTTAATGAGTCGCGATGGGTCGAAAGCACTTAGATTAAGGTTTCATTTAGTATGTAGGCTTTGTTAAACCATATGACACGAGTCTCTATACTCGTTTGGTTTACGAACCCTCATTCTATCCAATCATCCGATTTAGGTCCGGTTATTAATATAGTTACCTATATTAGGTGCCGTTTGATATCCGCGATCTCTAGCATTGTTTGGTTGTTACTCAAGGACTACTAAGCAATCTCAAGTGAGTACATAGACCCCTCTTTTACTGTTTTCCAAACTGTTTTGGGGTGAAACACATGTGCCTACTTGTTACTTTCATGCTTTCATGTTTTCACATCATATACATGCTATGTTCGTTAGTACATTATAGTACATGATTTAATTACATTTCATGCTAGGTGTGCCCATTGTGTGCATTACTTAGTACATCGTTCTACATTACATTTCATACTACGTATGTCCATTGTGTGCATACTTAGTACATTGTTTTACATTGCTTTTCTGTTGCATATGCTTATCCAGCATATGAACACATTATACCACATATTGAACCGTTGTAAACATTTGACTATGTGATCCGTTGATATCTGTGAACCGTTTGTATCTCTGAACCGTTTGTATCTGTGAACCGTTTGTATCTGTGAACCGTTTGTATCTGTGAACCGTGTGAACCGTATTTGACTATACATGAACATTTCTACACTTGTTAAACATTTCATCTTGATAGTTTGGTTTGAGTAAGTGATTAAGTAACGAGGCGTGTGTAATATGATACAAGCATGGTGGATACGCCGCTGGTACTTCATATATATAAGTGTTTGTATGGTATTACATATCGTAGCGTTATTTGAATCATTTCAGTTTGAGACATATAACATTTTATACAAATAACATACTTTTCACAAGACATTGTTTTACAAACAACTTATCTTATACAAACTCAGTTACATGGTTATTCATTTAACCATACATTATTCTTTTATCTATACATATCATCTGGACTTATTGATTTTCAAACGATTTACAAGACAAAGCAAATTACAAGGTTCATGACTAAACATTTTCTCAAACATAAGTCATGAAACCTATTTTCACAAAACCTATGTATCTCACAGGCATTTTTATGCTGACGTACCTATTTTCACATGTGTTTTTCAGGAGCTGTTGCATAAGATGATCAAGATACACATAGGCAGACTTGGGCTTTAGTGAAAATAAAATATGCAAGACTAGTTAATTATGTTGTATTCCTTTGTTTGTTAAGACATTGTAACACTTTTATCAATAAAACGAAACTTCAATTGCCATGGATTTGAAACGATTAATTCTGTTACAACACTCCCCGATGTTTCCGCCACGTTTTGTATGTTCTACGTGGTCGGGGTGTGACACCTAGAGTCAAGTAAGCTAGACGTCTCCTCATTCTATAGAATTGGCAAACGGAAAACTAGACGAGTCAGGAGCAGAAATTTCATAATCGATCTCTTACCCATTGAGTTAGGTATTTTTGACGTAGTGGTTGGCATGGAATGGCTATCCAATAATAGACCCGAATTCTTCTGTCATGAGAAGATCATTCGCTTACCACTACCGAACGAAGATACACTTGTATCCATGGAGAGAAGCGTCACATATCATTGCAGAACATCAACTGCATGAAGGCTTAGAAGTGCTTACGGAAAGGTTGTATTGCCTTTCTAGCACTTGTTGTAGACAAGAAGGCCGTTGGGCCACAGCTAACAAATATTCTTTTGATAAAAATAATTTCCCGAAGAATTTCCTGAAGTCTTTCCAGGACTACCGCCATATCAACAAGTCGAGTTTCACATCGACTTGGTACCTGGAGCCGCACCCGTAGCCAAAACTCCATGTCGATTAGCACCTTCTGAACCTTGTAGTTCACCGAATAAGGATGTTATGCGTTCATAACCCCCACTCTTTACCATTATACATCTTTATAAAGGTTTTGGGGGTGAAAAGACATGCGAGATTTGAAAAAAATGCATAACATTTCGATGAACGAAAATTCATATTTCTAAACCTTGTTACAAATGAATTTCCAACTAACTCAGATGGTTTAAGAAAGATTCTAGCTTCTACTCCAAGATAGACTTACGATCGGAGTATCATCAATTATGAATTCAAGAGGAAAGCATACCGAAAACGGCTTTTCGGACTCGTTACGGTCATTACGAGTTTCTCGTTATACCTTTTGGTTTAACGAACGCACCAGCGATCCTTATGGATTTAATGAATCGCGTGTGCAAGCCGTATCTCGACAAATTCGTCATGATATTTATTGACGACATATTAATATACTCACGATCGACTGATGAACACGAACAACATTTGAGAACCATTTGGAGCTACTAAAGAAGGGGAAACTATACGTGAAATTTTCCAAGTGCGAATTTTGGATTCGCGAGGTACAATTCCTCAGGCATGTAGTGAACGAGAAAGGCATTCAAGTAGACCCAGCTAAGATTGAAGCAAATGAGAATTGGGAAATGCCCAAGAATCCAACTAGAATCCGACAATTTTTATTTGGGATTAGCGGGATATCATCGGAGATCTATTGAGATATTTTTTTTAATTACTCAATTGCTAACCTCCCTCACCAATAAAGACAATAAATTCGCCCCAATCGAAAAACTGGAAAGAGCATTACAACTTATTCTTAAGATTGGTGCATAGCATTTTAAAATCTTATCATTATCCGACGATACCGATGACTTTGTTGTAAACTATGATGCTTCGCATCAAGGATTGGGTTGCGTACTCGTGCAACGTGAAAAAGTTATCGTGTACACGTCACGCTAATTAAAAAGTTCACGAGAAGAACTATACCACTCTCGACCTTGAGTTAGGCACGGTGGTATTCGTTTTAAAAATTATGGCGACATTATTTATATGATACTCAACGCATTATTTTCACGGATCATAAAAGTCTTCAACAAATATTCAACCAAAAAGAATTAAATATGTGTCAACGAAGTTGGGTTGAATTGTTGAACGACTATGATTATGAAATAAAGTACCATTGGGGCAAGGCGAATGCTGTAGCTGACGCCTTGAGCCGCAAGGAGCAAGTTAGAACACTGAGAGTTCAAGCATTAGAGAAGATGATTCACAAGCGCTCAAGGAAGAGCATATTCAAGCAGAAACACTTCAAGGCATGAAGGAACAATTAGTGCCGAAAGAAGATGGAACTCTATACCCTATGGGTCGAAATTGGGTTCCATTCTTTGGCGGCCTTCGAGATGATATTTTGAGGAAGCACATAGGCCTAAGTATTGAAAGAATACTATTGGTGGCCTAACCTCAAAAGTGATATCGCGAGTTATGTCGGAGAATGCTTGACTTGCGCGAAGGCCAAGGCTGAATATCAGAAACCCTCAGGCTTGTTAAAACAACCCGAGATTCCCGTTTGGAAGTGGGAACAAATATCGATGGACTTCATTACGAAGTTACTCAGGACCTCAAGAGGCCATGACATGATATGGGTAATCGTCGATAGATTGACAAAGTCCGCACACTTCTTACCGATTCGGGAGAAGGATAGTACCGAGAAACTAGCGGAAATCTATCTCAAAGAAATAGTGGCTCGTCATGGAGTTCCTATTTCAATCATTTCGAACCAAGACAGTCGTTTTGTTTCTTGAATTTGGAAATCATTTCAACAGGCCTTTGGATCTCATTTGAATCTAAGTACGGCCTTTCATCCACAAACTGACGGCCAGAGTGAACGGACAACCTAAACACTCGAAGATATGCTTCGTGCATGTGTTATAGATTTAGGCGGCAGTTGGGATACTCATCTACCTTTAGTTGAGTTTTCCTACAATAACAGCTACCATATTAGTATACAAGCTGCACCGTTTGAAGCTCTTTATGGTCGAAAATGTCGCTCTCCGCTATGTTGGGCGGAAACAGGCGATAGTCAATTAATTGGTCCGGAACTAGTCCAAGAGACTACGGATAAAAAAATTTCAGATCCGAGACCGTATCAAGGCGGCTCGCGATCGACAAAAGAGCTACGCAAACAAAAAGCGAAAACAATTATCTTTCGAGGTTGGAGACAAAGTCTTGTTGAAAGTCTCGCCTTGGAAAGGCGTAGCGAGGTTCGGTAGGTGTGGAAAGCTAAACCCACGTTACATTGGACCATTTGAAATCTTATAAAAGATTGGCACAGTTGCCTACAAGTTGAAGTTACCAGATGAACTTAGCAGTGTGCACCACACGTTTCATGTGTCGAATCTTAGAAAGAGTCCAACACAAGATACCGTTATCATCCCTGCGGATGAAATTCACATTGACGACAAATTCCAATTCACCGAAGAACCTGTTGAGGTCACGGACTGGAAGGTTCAGAAAACACGAAGAAGTCGTATCAAGTTAGTAAAAGTTCGTTGGAACTCTCGTCACGGACCTGAGTATACTTGGGAACGTGAAGATCAAATGAAAGAAAAATATTCTCACCTGTTTCCGAATACCACTACAAAGAATAAAAAATCTCGAATTTCGGGACGAAATTCTCAATAACAGGGGGAGAATGTGACAAACGGAAAAATTCCGGTAATTCCGTACAACTTGAACAACTATTTCGACTATTATTTTCGCGTATTTGATTTAATTTTAATTAATTAAAGTCTTGAGAGTCTAGGAATTACAAAAATCATAGTGAATTATGATAATGAATCCGTTGCGATTAGAAACAATATCCTAGACTAACTATAGGAACGCGAATAAACGATACTTGTCAGTACTAGTCGCGGTACAGTCTGACACAATGAAAGCATGACATACAGTTATGTCTACACAAATATTTTATAAAAAGCTTTGTCCAAAATTTATATGTGCCTTATTATTTACAAAATTCCAATTAAAAACCAAATTGTTCAAGTCCGCAGAAAAATACAGAAATCGTGCGGAAATATACAACATTCCGCAGAACGAAACAGTAATTATCTGAAAAACCCAAAAATAAATATTATTTGACATAAATAATATAATGGGTAGTAAAAACGACACAAAATCCGCAATCGAATCTTATTGCATTAAGCTGCATGGCTAGTTCAGTAAACTGCCAGTCAGCAAAGCCGGTACCGGAACCGTGCCAAAAATAATAAAAGTTTTAGTCCAAAAAGTTGGATTAAATATTTGGATAATAAAACAAGTACAAAAATAATTTTTGTTATGTTTTTATCTAAATAAAACACGGTGTCAGTATTTAACCCGGTACAGGACCCGAACCGACTTTTTCACCTGAATTACACACTAAAAATTTCGGTGAACTAGTTTTACTTAGTGTCACACTACTTTAAAATATGAAGGCTTAAAACCTTGTAGATATTTTTATATAAAATGTCAAAGTTCTTAAAATACTTAAACATTTACTACATTTTACCATGAATTGAACACTTAACACATGAAACAAATTCAAGACCCTTTCCCCCCTCATGTTCACGTTTTTAAAGGGGTCCCACAACCTAATTTTCATGCTAAATATCTAGATATTTTATGGTTAGTTTCAAGTGGAAGTAAAATGGTGAATTATTACAATACTTACACATTAATTAAACTAGCACTTTACCATTCATTTTTCATCTTTTAATTACACAAACAAAAGCTCTCATCATCTTCATTTTTTTTTCCACCAAGAACACCATAAAAACCCATTTAAATTTTATCACATCTTGATGATCAACATGGAGTTTCATGGAGCTTAAGGTGATCTAAAGCATTTGCAAGTTAAAGGAAGTGTATTCATCCATTCAAGAGCCTTAAATCATCAAGATCTTCATCTTTGTATTTCTTAATCATCCTCCAAGATCATCCCTAGCCAAGTGCTAGAAGTAAGCTTCAAGATCTATTTTTTTTCATACTTATATTATGTTTATGATTGTTATTATAACTAATAAATAACTAAATAATAATACATAATAAACATGAAAAATACAAAGAAGCAAAAATAATAATCATGATATATTTATGTTGGTTTATATTGTGATCTAAGACTTGTTATATGCATATTCGATCTTGTTATGATGATTATGATATAAATAAATTGTTAGAGGATGTTTTAAAAATATGATCTAACAATTATACATGTTTATGTTAAAGGATTTTTAACATAAAGGTTTAAAGGGATGATCATAACATTTGATCTTGTGAAAGTATTTGAGGTTTTTCACTAAAAACAATACTTTTACACGATTATAAAAAAGTAACATACAACTTGAGATTTTTTTATAAAAGTTGTTAAAACTAGAATTAAACTTAGTTTATGAACTAGTTAGCATATGTTATGATCATGTATAAAATCCAACATGATTTTGAGATCATCTTAATGAGGTTATGTTATAAATCTCATGTGTTTTTTTTAGAAATGATATGAGAAATTGTTGATGATTTGAAAAGAAAATGATATGTAAATAAACATGGCAAAGTTCATATTACAAAGGAACTATGGACAACTTTTCTTAGAAATCATATGTTAGAAAAACTATCATTTTTTTTACAAAGTCTTTACAAGATTAGAAAGTTGGTCTTTCTAAACATAAAAATTGACATAAATATATATTTTGGAAAAATACATATTTATTGAACATATCAAGTATGTGCTATGTGTTATTATTTGTATTAGTTATATATAAAAGTTAGAGACTTGATAACAATGACACAAATAAATACAAGACATACTTACAACTAAAGACTTACAAGAATACATATAGACACACTTGAAAACAACTTACGGACATTCCGAGCTTTCGGACACAACTTATGGTCAAAACGGACGACAGGCGAATCTATAAACATATCGCCAATCCGAGGATTTACTACGACGTATAGGCGATCTTTCGACGCGGACACAAAATTTACGTTACCATTAGCAAAATTCGGACATTTTTAAAGTTATAAAAACTATTTTGTTTTTATTTACTAAAAAGAATACTTAGTGAATTTTTATAAAAAAAGTTTTATTGAAATGAAAGACTTATACTTTCTTAATGGGCTTACATTTCTTAATGGGCTATTTTATACAAATGGGCTTACATTTCTTAATGGGCTATTTTATACAAATGGGCTTACATTTCTTAATGGGCTACTTTATACAAATAGGCTTACATTTTATAATGGGCTTAACATAAATACATGGGCTAAGCCCAATATCAAAAACTCATGGGCTAAGCCCAATACCAAACATATGGGCCAAGGCCCAACACTATTTAGGCCCAACACTATTTAGGCCCAACATTATTTGGGGCCCAATAACATGAAAACATGGGCTCGGCCCAATGACACCATTATTGGAAATTCAATTATACAATTTACTTACACAACGACACGAAATCAAGAAGACAAGACCCGATGATACAACTCACAAGATACAAGATGACATATATATATATATATATATATAGCAGTTTAACAAATCATTCATCTAAATACACAGTTCAACGAACAGTAAAGACATACAAGTCTTACACATATTTAAGACACAAAACTTGTACTCAAGTTATTACAAAGACCGAAGTGTCTAACAAATATAAGAACATTTGTAGGTCGCAACACTATTCAGGACGACCGCACGTGAGATCATAGTTACTTCTATTCACAGGATGCGATACTGTGAGTTCATGTCCCCTGTTCATTTAAATGTTTTACAACTTTACAACTATCGGGGAAAATACATGTTCAACGTATGTTAAAGTTAGGGAATGAAACACCTTAGATCATGTGCGAATTAGGGTTATACATCTAAGCACCATTAATCCAGTTTGGACCTAGGTACAAGTGGTTAGATCTAATGGGTTTTGGCGAGCCCCACTCTTGGTCGTGGACCCATACAGAAGAGTGCGTTTGTGTCCCAGTCGATAGTAGTCGACATGAAATCGTCTAGGTTTGGATTGCTTCCTAATTCGTCACACATATTAATGTCCTCGCGAAACATTAATGATCAACGATTTCATTGACGCTTTACATACTACATTATTACATACAGATACATCTTATACAACTCACATTTTATGGATACAATTTATACAACTCACATTTTATGGATACATTTTATACAACTCACATTTTACAGATACATTTTATACATTTCACATTTTACAGATACATTTTATACAACTCACATTTTACAGATACATCTCATACAACTAAACTGCATGAACTCGCCAACTTTTGTTGATGTTTTCAAACTTAACATGTATTTCAGGAAATTAGTGGACCATGCAGACATTTCAGTCAAGGAATGTCACACCATGGCTTTGCGGAAGCGTGGTTAATTTGGCGTGACTTCTTAATACCATAGCTTAATCATAACCAAGCTATATGAATTAAAAACATGCAAGATCATCCATTAAGTTTTGAAAACCAAATACAGTACCATTGTTTTAACGGGAACATACCCTAACAACCATAACCTTGTTCAAAAGACATTACAAACTTGAAACATAACATAACATGGTTTAAGGATTGTGTCTTGTCCAGGAAAGAGACACATCCCCTAAACCCCGGATGACCTCGGAAACTAGTGCAGCGGAAAACATGCCATACCGTGCCAGATCTCGTTAATTTCCTGAAATACATGTAAGTTGAAAAATCAACAATAATGTTGAGCGAGTTCATGTGTGAGTGAGTAAGTAAACCTTTGTGAGTATATAAAAAAATAGTCGTGGTATGTAGCAAATAAGGGGACTTGTGATCACTAATGGTTTGCAAGGCCACTGATATATGTGAAGTGCAAATAGGGAGACTCAAACCTAGCAGATTTCGCCACGGCGTTAGTATGTGGACAAAGTCACCCCAAGGTCCGTTTCTAGTTTGGCCTGGGGCTGGGCTCGCTACACCCAGATAGATCTACCGCTCCTGTCCCTCGGTCCCGACATGAGGACTAATGGCCTCATATTGCTCCTACCCACTCACATGATCTGAGTAATAAACCTCCTTACGCTAACCATACCGTGTATAAAGTACTCGTAATCATAGTAACATGTATTTCACCCCCGCAGTTAAGAACACTGAAAACAGTTAGAGAAAAGGGGGACATGAACTCACAGTGAAGCGTCTCTACCAAGTATCTCCTGCTCACGCAGCTGTGCGACGACCTACAGGTGCTAATTTCTATTAGACGGACGGCCGTGCCTTAGCTTTATAGTTTAGGTCTTTGGGAAATAGTTAGACAACTATTTCGTGTTTACATTTTGTAAATACTTGGTAATTATTTTCCTTCCCAAGGATGGGGGATTCAATACATGAGCGTTCATAAATATTTCCGTAAGTGCGTAAGTTACGTTTAACAATCGAGTAGTAATATAATTACCGGTGTAACTTATATATTTATGGTGAAAGCGTTCGTATTATTTTGGGATCGTTAACGTTCGTAAATATTATTTTTACTCTAAAAATAATATCTATGTATTTTCACAAAATAATCATAAACAGTGTGTGAATATATATTTATCACGTTAAATTTTGTGAAAATCCCACCTCCGAATATTTAGTAAATAAAGTCATGGCGAAATTTATATTTTGAAAACATGTCCAAAAATAATTCTAACACTTGTAGTGTAAATAGTTCTAAGTGTTAGGTTTTTAGAAAAATTTCGCCAGAGTTTCCTCTGTAACTGGAGGTGGCCACGCTTTCAAGCGTATCATTTTCTTTAACAAATCAACTCAACAATTTTCTTTATTTGATCAGAACAACTTTTCTCACAACAACTAATCAACATATGTGTAAATTGCCAAAAATTACATGAACTTGTAGTTTTCCCAAAACTGTGGTGTAAATCCCCTTAAATTTAGTAGATCTTCATATAAGGTAATTTGATCTTGTAAAAACCTCGTTTTTAGAGAAAATCCATTTTTACAACTTTCCGTCATCTTTTACAAAAACTGTTATTTTGTCGGATCTTTTCATTTCACAAGTGTTTACACACTTGTGGTTTATAAAAATCATGCTTGTTAGTGTAAGATCCATCTTTTAAAATACATGATTTCTTTGATACGTGGTTCTTTGAAAATACCACTTGCAGATGCGTAGATCTGCTAGTTTTAAACACAATGTCACAAGTAAAACTTTTTTACACAAGTTCATGATTCGCGTGTGGTAGAGTTTCACCTTTTAACCCTTGTATTATTCAAAACAAGCTTATGTTAAGATCCATGATCTTACCAAACCGGGTTAAACGATGATCCGAGCTACCACATCATAGATCGGGCCTAAATAATCATACATTTCGAATACTACATCATTTACACAACATATGAGCTATTAACCACCATTTTTAGTGTTTTAAGTAGACTTTAAAGCATCAACTTGTAAGATTTCGAGTTTTAATCATCATACATCTTATTAACCACCTTAGATTAGTTCAAGAACGAGTTTTAAGCATTATACCTCTAGCTCGAGGCTAGGGAAGAATCTATGCGCAAAAGAGGTGGATAAAAGCCAAAGAAAGAGGTCCTTCGCGTTCCGTTTGCTCCAAACCTCCTAATACGTGACCCTTGATGTTTGTATATGTTTGGAATGATGATGATCAAACTCGAAAATGGATGTAGGGGAGGGGGGGTGTTCGGCCGAGAGTGTAAGGGAGAGGGAGAGAGAAGTGTGGAGTGTTGAGTTTAGTGATGATGATTATGTGTGTAATTACTAGAACTTATAGGCAAATCTTAAACATGTTTAACCATTGGAAATTATGTCCCCTTGATATTAAGCATCCAAGATTAAATAAATCCATGAGGTACAAGTGTGCCCCCCTCTAGTTGGGGCCGGTTAGGAATGGGGGGGGGGGTCTTGGTTCGATTTCAACTAGATAATTAGGATAAAGGTTAGGTTAAGTAGGTTAGTTAAGTGTTTAACCTAGTTAGTTATGTTTAGTGATGTACAATGGGTGTTAGGGTATACGGGGACCCTAACTGGCTCAGAGAAAGATAGATAGTGAAAATAACAATATTTTCATGTTCCGGGTATAATCCGGTTGTTCGGTTGGATAGTAATCCGTTAAAGCGTTATCAAAGCTTTAAAGTGTCGTTATATTTATTTAGTGACACAATTTGTTTCCTGACACTTTGGAAAGTGTCTAGTGTTATTTTTCTCATGTTTTGGCACTTTATTAGTTAGCTAGAAGCTGAAATATTATGTAAAGTGCTGAGTTTTGTACTTTAAGTACGTTTTAGGCACATCCAGTCACTGTGACTTATCCCTAGAGACGCAGTTCCACAACCCTTATATCCCTACACTCACTACTAGTGTAGCAAAACATTTCAGGCTCTTACAGGCCTTAGAGGCAGTGTCTGCCTGATGCTGGCTTTATCAGCATGTTCAATAGGTTATCCGTGTATTGTGCTACTGTGCTTTATGTGCATCATGTTTGTCACTAGGGTTCAACATGTAAATAATGTAGTGACGATAAGTAAAGTATGATGCAGGTAAGTACATGTATCAGTATTCAAGTAGCAGTTCATCAGCTAGTTCAAACAAGCACAGTAATTAAGCAGTAATTAATCATTAGTTAAGTCGTACGGATACCTGGTTTAGTGCGGGTTGTCACATTCTCCCCCTGTTAAATAAATTTCGTCCTGAAATTTAAGTTCTGCTTGTAGAAGCAGGGTTCTTAGGAAAAAGGTGGGGGTATTTCTCTTTCATCCGGTCCTCACGTTCCCAGGTGTATTCAGGACCATGTCTGGCATTCCAACGAACTTTGACGAGCTTGACACTGCTCCGGCGGGTCTTGTTAACTTTCCAATCCGTGACCTCAACAGGTTCTTCAACGAAGTGGAGCGTGTCGTCAATACGAATCTCGTCGATGGGAATGGCAACGTCAACTTGAGTTGGACTTTTCTTTAGATTGGATACATGAAATGTATCGTTAACACCATTCAGTTCAGCAGGTAGGTCCAACTTGTATGCTACTAGTCCTATTCTTTCCAGAATTCTGAAGGGACCAATGTAGCGCGGATTTAACTTCCCACGCTTTCCAAAGCGTGCCACCCCCTTCCAGGGTGATACTTTCAATAACACCATTTCCCCAACTTGGAAATCCACATGTTTCCGGTTTGGATCCGCATAGGCCTTTTGTCTGTGGCGAGCTGCTTCGATGCGTTTAAGAATTTGCGCAATCTTGTCTGTCGTCTCTTGGACGATTTCGGGACCAGCAAGCTGCCTATCACCTGCGTCAGCCCAACATAAGGGTGATCGGCACTTGCGTCCGTAAAGGGCTTCAAATGGCGCGACACCAATACTGGTGTGGTAGCTGTTGTTGTATGAAAATTCGACCAAAGGTAAATGTTTATCCCAGCTACCGCCCAAATCCATAACACATGCCCTCAGCATGTCTTCCAAAGTCTGTATCGTTCGCTCGCTCTGGCCGTCAGTTTGCGGATGAAACGCAGTGCTCAGATTCAATTGTGAGCCAAAAGCTTCTTGGAAGGATTGCCATATCCTTGACACAAACCTTCCGTCTCTATCAGAGATGATCGAGAGAGGCACTCCATGACGTGCGACGATCTCTCTCATGTAAATTTCCGCAAGTTTACTAGTGCTGTCTTTCTCCTTGATTGGCAGAAAGTGTACGGACTTTGTTAGGCGGTCAACTATTACCCAAATCATATCATGGCCTCTTGGCGTTCTTGGCAATTTTGTAACAAAATCCATTGAGATTTGTTCCCATTTCCACTTGGGAATCTCAGGTTGTTGCAGAAGTCCTGAAGGCTTCTGGTATTCCGCTTTAACCTTAGCGCACGTTAAACATTTGCTTACGTAGACAGCAACATCTCCTTTCATCCTAGGCCACCAATAATAATCTTTGAGATCTTGGTACATCTTATCCGCTCCAGGATGGATAGAGTACCGTGATTTGTGAGCTTCATCGAAAATAACCTTCCTCAAATCACCAAACAGAGGAACCCAAGTCCTTTTCTCAAAACATAATGTTCCTTCCTCGTTTGGTACCAAAAGCTTCTCCATCCCACGGAGATACTCTTCTTCAAGATTCCTTTCCTTGAGAGCTTCCTTTTGTGCGGCACGAATGTGCAAGGAAAGATCGGTTCGTATAATCATTTCCAAAGCTCTAACCCTTATGGGCTTGATTCTCTCTTTACGACTTAGGGCATCGGCGACTACATTCGCCTTCCCTGGGTGATACTTTATCTCGCAGTCGTAATCGTTCAGCAACTCAACCCATCGTCTTTGCCTCATATTCAACTCCTTCTGGTTGAATATGTGCTGTAGGCTCTTGTGATCTGTGAAGATTGTACACTTCGTACCATAAAGGTAGTGTCTCCAGATCTTTAAAGCAAAAACCACTGCGCCAAGTTCCAAATCATGTGTGGTATAGTTCTTTTCGTGCACTTTCAGTTGACGCGATGCGTAAGCAATAACCTTTTGGTGTTGCATCAACACACAACCTAATCCTTGACGCGATGCGTCGCAGTATACCACAAAATCATCAGTACCTTCCGGTAGTGCTAAGATTGGCGCATTGCAGAGCTTATCCTTCAGTATTTGGAACGCTTCTTCCTGTTTGATTCCCCAATCAAACTTCTTATCTTTCTGGGTGAGGAGCGTCAATGGTTGAGCGATTTTCGAAAAATCCTCGATGAACCTTCGATAGTAGCCAGCCAAACCCAAGAATTGCCGAATCTCGGTTGGTGTTTTTGGCGTTTCCCAATCCTTGATCGCCTCGATCTTTGTGGGATCAACATGGATTCCATTTCCATTAACCACATGTCCAAGAAACTGGACTTCACGTAGCCAAAATTTGCACTTGGAGAATTTGGCGTACAGCTGTTCCTTCTTCAGTAGCTCTAGAATGGCTCTAAGATGCTGCTCGTGTTCAGCCTTCGTCTTTGAATAAATTAAAATGTCATCGATAAATACAATCACGAACTTATCCAAGTATGGTTTGCAAACTCTATTCATTAGATCCATGAATACCGCAGGTGCGTTTGTCAAACCAAATCGCATAACGAGGAACTCGTAGTGTCCATAACGAGTTCTGAAGGCTGTTTTCGGAATGCTTTCCTCTTGTATCCTTAACTGATGGTATCCCGATCGAAGATCGATTTTTGAATAATAGTTCGAGCCTTGCAGTTGATCAAACAGATCATCGATTCTTGGCAGAGGGTACCTATTCTTGATCGTCAGCTTGTTCAGCTCCCGGTAGTCGATGCACATACGAAAACTACCGTCCTTCTTTTTGACAAACAGGACCGGACCTCCCCAAGGCGAGAAGCTTGGTCGGATAAAACCCTTGTCTAACAACTCTTGAAGTTGTGTCGACAGTTCCTGCATCTCAGACGGAGCAAGTCTATAAGGTGCCTTAGCCACAGGCGCGGCGCCTGGGACTAAATCAATGTGGAACTCTACTTGCCTCAGAGGCGGCAGTCCAGGTAAGTCTTCTGGGAAGACTTCTGGATACTCCCTTACGACAGGGATGTCTTCGATTCTTGGCTCAGCAGCCTTCTTATCCATAATGTGTGCCAGAAAAGCAACACATCCTTTCTGCAAACACTTTCTTGCTTTCAAGCAGCTGATAATTCTTAATGGCGTATCACGCTTCTCTCCGTGAACCACAATTGTCTCACCATCATCGGTTGGGATACGAACAACTTTCTCGTGACATACTATCTCAGCCTTGTTGCCTGATAACCAATCCATTCCTACCACCACGTCGAAGCTTCCCAACTGGACTGGTAGTAGATCCAGAGCAAACTCACGTTCTCCCAATTCAATCACACAGCCTCTGATAACTTCGTTGGCTTCTACTAACTTTCCATTAGCTAATTCGATCGAGTAGGGAATATCTAACTTATTAGCGGCTAACCCAAGCATATTCTTAAATTCTAACGACACGAAGCTATAATCGGCACCAGTATCAAATAAAACGGATGCGTAGCGTTGATTTACAGGAAACGTACCAGTAACGACATTGGGGTCCTGGCGCGCTTCCCTTGCTTCGAGTTGGAACACTCTTCCACGGGCTTGGTTTAGGTCTGGACAGTTCTTCTTAAAATGCCCGATATCGCCGCAGTTATAGCATCCAAGTCTTTGCCCGTTTCCTCCAGCTTGATCATTCCTCTGATTACGATTCACAGCGCCCGCTTGGTTAGCATTGTTGCCTCGATTTCCGTCTCCTCCATTGTTCCCCTGTGGGCGATTTCCAATACCACCACGGTTATTATTTCTATTTCCAAATCCTCCCTGGCCTCCCCGGCCAGCACTAGCCCAACAAGAATCTTTCGAGTGGCCCAGCTTTCCACATGCTTCACATATTTTCACATTACAATGCCCAGTATGGTGGCGTTGGCAGGTATTACACTTGGGCTGGGTGCCCTGGTATCCTTTTCCTTTCTTTCCATTACCAGCTGATCCTCCTTTCTTAACCGCCACACTGGCGCCCTGCTTGAAGTTTGAGAACTTCCGTTTGTTACCTCCTGATGACTCGACATGAGTCTCTTTCTTCTTATGCTCAGCATCATCAAACTTGTTCAGACGAATGGCCTCCTCTGTGAGAGCCACGCTCAAATCAATCGCCTCAGTAATGGTTGCAGGCTTGGATGAGGTTACCATGCTTATGATTTGGGGAGCTAATCCCCAAATGAAGCGTTCAATTATCTTGAACTCAGGAGTGACCATGTAGGGTACCACGTGCGATAAGTCATGGAACCTCTGAACGTACTCTGCGATCTTTGGACCGTCCATTTTCAAGTGCCAGAACTCGGTCTCCAACCTCTGGATTTCTGCGCGGGAACAGTACTTTTTGCGCATAAGTTCTTTCAGTTCGGTCCAGGTCAGCGCGTAGGCAGCAGCTTCGCCTAGTGTCTGTACTTGTAGATTCCACCAGGATAGGGCTCCATCTAGAAACAGCCCTGAGATATAGGTGACTTGCTGATCCAGCGCGCACTTGCTCATGCGAAGAACAGATTCGGTTTTCTCAGCCCAACGAACAAAGGCGACAGCACCTCCCGTGCCATCAAAGTTGACCGGTTTGCAGTCTAGAAACTGCTTGAAAGTGCATCCGTGAGGTGGATTGTTATTGCCTTGGTTAATACTTCCGCTCATTCCGGGCTGAGATGCTGCATACTGTGCTATGGCAGCAGCAATGACTTGTTGTAGTTCTGCCTCATTAGTAGGCATGCGTGTCTCACGTCTTGGCGGCATCTTCTAAAAGATGGTTTAAGTTGGTCAGGCCATAGTAAAACGTACGTATATAGTAATAGTAATAGCACATAACATCTCATGTCATCAACACATCACAAATACCAATCACACATCATCCCATGTCACAAAAATACAAATAAGCAATCAAGCGAATCAAATATGGTGAGAATACTGCGATTGCCATATATCGAGACCACATAGTAAGTGTATCAGTACATCCTTGTGTCATACAATCATCAATCAACTAGGGGCTACATCACCCCTGTCCAAAAACTACATCAGTGTCAATACAACATCAAATACATGTCAACAAAAGTCAGAATCATAAAGTAGTCTCCCAAAAATGTTGTGCAGTCAAAAGCAATCGCCGCCTTCTCACCCTCGTCTACCCAAACAACACTGATGAGCTCTATACAGATGGTGGTGGAGGAGGAGGAAAGTGGGTGTAAAACAAACGACGTAACTGGAGCCAGTCCGCCTCTATAGCCTGCTGAGTACGAATGATAGAAGCAACCTGCTGCTCTAGTGTAAAGAGACGGGCAGCATAATCTGGAGGCAAGGGTCGAAATGGCTGCAGAGGAGAGTGTGTCTGACCATGGCACGGACACGGTGGCAGCTGAGCTCTCTCAAGCTCCTGGATGCGCTGCGTGTGTGACTCGTGCTGAGCGACAAAAGACATCAAAACGTCCTCGATAGTATACCCCCTGTGAAAAGAATGGTAGGGGTCAGTAAGTGGCATACCAGAGTCTGGTGCCCAAAGGAACGGCTCACTGGTGGGGTCAAAAGGTGCCACATGAAATGGAGCAACAGAGGGTGGAACAGATGACATCTGGGGCATGAAGGGGATAGACATCGGTACATGCCCAATAGGATGGGCGGAAGAACCCTTTCCAGGCCTCGCTGGAGGTACAAACTGTGGAACCTGAAAAGAAAAATCAACATGTCGTGTATCAGGGATCTGAGGGGGAAAAGGTGGAACATCCTCATCAGCAGGTATCCAATCGTGCTGTGCATGCTCATCTGGTGGATCCATGCGTGCCGCGAACAGTGCATGCTCGGGCTCTAGTGGGATGGGATCAGGTGGGGCAACAAAAGGATGAACAGGTGCAATGTGCTCAACAGGATGGTCAACAGGTATATCATCAACAGGTAAAGGAACAACAGGATCAACAACAACATGATCGCCCTCTAACAATGGAACATCCACGGGGAGATCATCAATAGGTGGGTCTGCTATAACAGGCTCAATAGGGATGTCGGCATGTACGGGATCATGCTCAAGTATGGGGTCTAGAGCGGCTGCCTGCTCAGGAGCGATGACAAGCTCGGGATCATCAAAAGCCATCTCGAAGTCAAACTCTGGGTCGATAGGATCTACTAGGTCAGCTGGATCCTCCATGGGCTGATCCATAGGTATAAACTCGATATCACGATCTGGGTCGTATCCCGGGGGAAAGATAGGATCAGAATCCTCTATGTCATCATGGTCAAACTCAAAGCTGGGAATAGGTGCAACAGAGGATGCCTGGTCAGGATCAGAATCATGCGCAAAGTGCTGTGCGCTCAACGTGTGAGAAGGTGCGGATGCCACAGACTCGAAGGAGTCTGGGACAGGAGAATGTGCTGGCGAATCCTCAGCGGGAACGTCAGCGATCATCAGAAGATCGTCCGCAGGAAGAAGGGCCTCGCCCTGGATCTCATCCTCGAAAGGCTCATCCTCAAACAGGTCAATATCGCCATCAGCCTCGGCGTCAAGTAGAAAATCATATGCTGGATAAACGGCTAAGGGTATAGGGGCCGGAATCTCTACTAGAGGTAGGTACTCAGTGGGAGGGTCATCTGCAGGCTCATCAGCACCATCGGGTAGTGCGAAAGGCTGGAAATCATCCTCGTTAGTACTGGTATAGTCAGATGTGTACACCTCATGCTCTGAGGATGTGAGGTCATCAGATACGATAGGTATGGGTCCAGTAGTGTCCGAATCGCCAGTACCGGTGGAATCCATGAGTCTGTAACATAAACACACATATACTCAAATAATCAGTCATACAATCAGATAATCACATAAGTCACCAAGTAAGGTATCACATAATTCTCCTAGTCCACTAGCCAAATTCCTCCCAGTCCCGAAGACTGCTCTATTCTCCACCTCGACCTCTTAGATCGAGCCTCGGTCCCCTTGACCGAGCCTCAGCCTTCATGACTGAGCCTACTCTTCCTAGCCTCACTAGCCATCTACCTCGGTCACCTAGACCGAGCCTCGATCCTCCAGACCGAGCCTCAGCCCTCCAGGCTGAGCCTATAATAAATCAACGTGCTCAACTACCTCGGTCACCTAGACCGAGCCTCGATCCTCCAGACCGAGCCTCAGCCCTCCAGGCTGAGCCTATAAATAATAAAATGTGCTCAATCATTTGTTTGTAAAAAGTTTTGGATCTGGACTTAAGTGGTATGCAGTAAAATGTTTTCGTGAGAGCCCTAGTGATCATAGTCTAGACTCGAGAAAGAATCCTAGTTCGCTATGATTAGAGCTCTGATACCAAGCTGTCACACCCTGGCTTTGCGGAAGCGTGGTTAATTTGGCGTGACTTCTTAATACCATAGCTTAATCATAACCAAGCTATATGAATTAAAAACATGCAAGATCATCCATTAAGTTTTGAAAACCAAATACAGTACCATTGTTTTAACGGGAACATACCCTAACAACCATAACCTTGTTCAACAGACATTACAAACTTGAAACATAACATAACATGGTTTAAGGATTGTGTCTTGTCCAGGAAAGAGACACATCCCCTAAACCCCAGATGACCTCGGAAACTAGTGCAGCGGAAAACATGCCATACCGTGCCAGATCTCGTTAATTTCCTGAAATACATGTAAGTTGAAAAATCAACAATAATGTTGAGCGAGTTCATGTGTGAGTGAGTAAGTAAACCTTTGTGAGTATATAAAAAAATAGTCGTGATATGTAGCAAATAAGGGGACTTGTGATCACCAATGGTTTGCAAGGCCACTGATATATGTGAAGTGCAAATAGGGAGACTCAAACCTAGCAGATTTCGCCACGGCGTTAGTATGTGGACAAAGTCACCCCAAGGTCCGTTTCTAGTTTGGCTTGGGGCTGGGCTCGCTACACCCAGATAGATCTACCGCTCCTGTCCCTCGGTCCCGACATGAGGACTAATGGCCTCATATTGCTCCTACCCACTCACATGATCTGAGTAATAAACCTCCTTACGCTAACCATACCGTGTATAAAGTACTCGTAATCATAGTAACATGTATTTCACCCCCGCAGTTAAGAAAACTGAAAACAGTTAGAGAAAAGGGGGACATGAACTCACAGTGAAGCATCTCTACCAAGTATCTCCTGCTCACGCAGCTGTGCGACGACCTACAGGTGCTAATTTCTATTAGACGGACGGCCGTGCCTTAGCTTTATAGTTTAGGTCTTTGGGAAATAGTTAGACAACTATTTCGTGTTTACATTTTGTAAATACTTGGTAATTATTTTCCTTCCCAAGGATGGGGGATTCAATACATGAGCGTTCATAAATATTTCCGTAAGTGCGTAAGTTACGTTTAACAATCGAGTGGTAATATAATTACCGGTGTAACTTATATATTTATGGTGAAAGCGTTCGTATTATTTTGGGATCGTTAACGTTCGTAAATATTATTTTTACTCTAAAAATAATATCTATGTATTTTCACAAAATAATCATAAACAGTGTGTGAATATATATTTATCACGTTAAATTTTGTGAAAATCCCACCTCCGAATATTTAGTAAATAAAGTCATGGCGAAATTTATATTTTGAAAACATGTCCAAAAATAATTCTAACACTTGTAGTGTAAATAGTTCTAAGTGTTAGGTTTTTAGAAAAATTTCGCCAGAGTTTCCTCTGTAACTGGAGGTGGCCACGCTTTCAAGCGTATCATTTTCTTTAACAAATCAACTCAACAATTTTCTTTATTTGATCAGAACAACTTTTCTCACAACAACTAATCAACATATGTGTAAATTGCCAAAAATTACATGAACTTGTAGTTTTCCCAAAACTGTGGTGTAAATCCCCTTAAATTTAGTAGATCTTCATATAAGGTAATTTGATCTTGTAAAAACCTCGTTTTTAGAGAAAATCCATTTTTACAACTTTCCGTCATCTTTTACAAAAACTGTTATTTTGTCGGATCTTTTCATTTCACAAGTGTTTACACACTTGTGGTTTATAAAAATCATGCTTGTTAGTGTAAGATCCATCTTTTAAAATACATGATTTCTTTGATACGTGGTTCTTTGAAAATACCACTTGCAGATGCGTAGATCTGCTAGTTTTAAACACAATGTCACAAGTAAAACTTTTTTACACAAGTTCATGATTCGCGTGTGGTAGAGTTTCACCTTTTAACCCTTGTATTATTCAAAACAAGCTTATGTTAAGATCCATGATCTTACCAAACCGGGTTAAACGATGATCCGAGCTACCACATCATAGATCGGGCCTAAATAATCATACATTTCGAATACTACATCATTTACACAACATATGAGCTATTAACCACCATTTTTAGTGTTTTAAGTAGACTTTAAAGCATCAACTTGTAAGATTTCGAGTTTTAATCATCATACATCTTATTAACCACCTTAGATTAGTTCAAGAACGAGTTTTAAGCATTATACCTCTAGCTCGAGGCTAGGGAAGAATCTATGCGCAAAAGAGGTGGATAAAAGCCAAAGAAAGAGGTCCTTCGCGTTCCGTTTGCTCCAAACCTCCTAATACGTGACCCTTGATGTTTGTATATGTTTGGAATGATGATGATCAAACTCGAAAATGGATGTAGGGGAGGGGGGGTGTTCGGCCGAGAGTGTAAGGGAGAGGGAGAGAGAAGTGTGGAGTGTTGAGTTTAGTGATGATGATTATGTGTGTAATTACTAGAACTTATAGGCAAATCTTAAACATGTTTAACCATTGGAAATTATGTCCCCTTGATATTAAGCATCCAAGATTAAATAAATCCATGAGGTACAAGTGTGCCCCCCTCTAGTTGGGGCTGGTTAGGAATGGGGGGGGGGGTCTTGGTTCGATTTCAACTAGATAATTAGGATAAAGGTTAGGTTAAGTAGGTTAGTTAAGTGTTTAACCTAGTTAGTTATGTTTAGTGATGTACAATGGGTGTTAGGGTATACGGGGACCCTAACTGGCTCAGAGAAAGATAGATAGTGAAAATAACAATATTTTCATGTTCCGGGTATAATCCGGTTGTTCAGTTGGATAGTAATCCGTTAAAGCGTTATCAAAGCTTTAAAGTGTTGTTTTTTTTTATTTAGTGACACAATTTGTTTCCTGACACTTTGGAAAGTGTCTAGTGTTATTTTTCTCATGTTTTGGCACTTTATTAGTTAGCTAGAAGCTAAAATATTATGTAAAGTGCTGAGTTTTGTACTTTAAGTACGTTTTAGGCACATCCAGTCACTGTGACTTATCCCTAGAGACACAGTTCCACAACCCTTATATCCCTACACTCACTACTAGTGTAGCAAAACATTTCAGGCTCTTACAGGCCTTAGAGGCAGTGTCTGCCTGATGCTGGCTTTATCAGCATGTTCAATAGGTTATCCGTGTATTGTGCTACTGTGCTTTATGTGCATCATGTTTGTCACTAGGGTTCAACATGTAAATAATGTAGTGACGATAAGTAAAGTATGATGCAGGTAAGTACATGTATCAGTATTCAAGTAGCAGTTCATCAGCTAGTTCAAACAAGCACAGTAATTAAGCAGTAATTAATCATTAGTTAAGTCGTACGGATACCTGGTTTAGTGCGGGTTGTCACAAGGAAAGCAAGTATCAAGACTCCATGCCACCATTTAAAGGGTTTGCCCGTTATATACCGCCTCTTTGCGGTAATATAGTGGTCAAAGCCTTGACATTTTAAGACTTACATTTTGATGTATAAAACAATGACAATTTATTTTCATTTGATGGTTTGTAACCAATACATTTAACTTATGTTGCGTTCTTTTGAAACGATTATGACAATGGCATTGGAGCTTGTTTTTATTCATTTAGTATGTTCACTTATATTGTTATGCAATGAGAACCGATCAGATCACACCTCGCGCTTCCGCTATGAGCGGGTGTGACAAATATAGTCATGCTTACATAAATTTTTGGGTGTCCGGATGTATTCAGAACGTAAGTTATGCGCAAAAGTGCAAACTTGTGCACTTTTTGACACTTTTAGTCCCTGAATAACCCAAAAGTTTATTTTAGCATACCTAACCCCTCAAAGCCTATTTCTAAGCTATGTAAAGGATATTTATGGTATGTTTAACTTATGGTCATGCTCCGGAATGTCTGTTACAGTTCAAATTGGCATACTTTCGCAGTTTGTCAACTTTAGTCCCTGTAAGCGATTTAACTTGATTTCACCACACCAAACCTTCCAAAACTTATATCTAAGTTAAGTAAAGGTTATTTAAGGTATGTTAAGCCTATTTCACTATTCCGGAGTGTTTGTTGCATTAAACTGGTTATATCTACGCATTAGTGCGCGTATAACCTTCCAGAAAGCGATTTAGAGCTTGAAATCGAACAAGAGTTGATATGTGCAAAAGCTACACATATTTATACCAGTTCAAAGTATGAAATACAATATTTCATTGGTTTGGTATTTGTTTGATGGTCGCAGAACGTTTCTTATGAAGACTCATCATAGGAAATTGTGTGTGTGATTGAGATCAGAATTGGGTAGTGTGAGAATAAATGACATTGGTCAAAGTCCAAGACTTCTCCTGTATCATTACTCTTGCCACTGTTGGTCTTAACACATGACAAAACTTCCTGTGGTTCCTATGCACTGAATTCCATAATTATGTAGGCCTCCATAATTACGTAGTTCCTTGCACAGTCCGCACAGTTCATTTCATAATGCGTATGGGGAAAAAATCAAACGAATAATCCTGTGGTGAATTAACTTGACTGCAATAGAGTTGTCACACCCCGACCACGTAGAACATACAAAACGTGGCGGAAATGTCGGGGAGTGTTGTAACAGAATTAATTGTTTCAAATCCATGGCAATTGAAGTTTCGTTTTATTGATTAAAAGTGTTACAATGTCTTAACAAACAAAGAAATACAACATAATTAACTAGTCTTGCATCTTTTATTGTCACTAAAGCCCAAGTCTGCCTATGTATATCTTGATCATCTTATGCAACAGCTCCTGAAAAACACATGTGAAAATAGGTACGTCAGCATAAAAATGCCTGTGAGATACATAGGTTTTGTGAAAATAGGTTTCATGACTTATGTTTGAGAAAATGTTTAGTCATGAACCTTGTAATTTGCTTTGTCTTGTAAATCATTTGAAAAACGATAAGATCAGATGATATGTATAAATAAATGTAAGGTTAAATGAATAACCATGTAAAATGTGTTTGTATAAAATAAGTTGTTTATAAATCAATGTCTTGTGAAAAGTATGTTATTTGTATAAAATGTTCTATGTCTCAAACTGAAATGATTCAAATAACGCTACGACATGTAATACCATACAAACACTTATATATAGGAAGTACCAGCGGTGTATCCACCATGCTTGTATCATATTACACACGCACCGTTACTCAAATCACTTACCCAAACAAACCACCAATGTAAGATGTCTATGTTTTAACCAATTGCCAAACGTATTGAAATAATATGTTAAAATGTTTATGTCAAAATGTAAATCATGTAATGTATAACCAAAATGATATGTATGGCTAGTGAAATGCATCAACTAAACCATATGCACAAGAACATAGTATTGAAGTAAAACTTGGTTTAAATCAAAGCTATGTTTTGTGGAAATGCATGATCAATGTAAATCATGTAATATGTAAACAAAATGATATGTATGGCTAGTGAAATGTATCAACTAAACCATATGCACAAGAACATAGTATTGAAGTAAAACTTGGTTTAAGTCAAAGCTATGTTTTGTGGAAATGCATGCTATACTGATACGAACATCTATGCGGTGTTGTGAAAATGCATACATCCAAGCCTTGAGACTGCGGCGATAAACCCTTAAACCACTTAAAGGTTTATCTAAATTATGTATATCGAATTCGGTCATTCCTTTCATCCCCTTTCCCTGGGATGTCCGGAACGGGAGTTGTCAATTCCTATGGTACCACTACCTACTAACGAACGACGTAGCTAATGTTAATGAATGTATTGTTCCATTGTAAACAACCCAAATGTCATAACAAAATGTAAGCATGTGATGAAAACGATGTACTAAGTATGCACGCAATGGACATACATAGCATAAAATGTAAATGTAAAACGATGTACTAAGTAATGCACACAATGGGCACACCTAGCATGAAATGTAATGAAATCATGTACTATAATGTACTAACGAACATAGCATGTATATGATGTGAAAACAGGAAAGCTTGAAAGTAACAAGTAGGCACATGTGTTCCACCCCAAAACAGTTTGGAAAACAGTAAAAGAGGGGTCTATGTACTCACTTGAGATTGCTTAGTAGTCCTTGAGTAACAACCAAACAATGCTAGAGATCGCGGATATCAAACGGCACCTAATATAGGTAACTATGTTAATAACCGGACCTAAATCGGAAGATCTGATAGAATGAGGGTTCGTAAACCAAACGAGTATAGGGACTCGTGTCATATGGTTTAACAAAGCCTACATACTAAATGAAACCTTAATCTAAGTGCTTTCGACCCATTACGACCCGTTTAGGTAGCTTATGCTACTTTAACGCGTCGTTCGCGTGAAACGCGTTCGGACCGCCTAACTAGTCCTATGACAAGTGTTATATGCCTAAAACATGTTACATAATCAGTTATGTGACAAAAGTTTAGGTTACATATGCTAAATTACCAATTATACACGAAAAGGGTATTCTGGTAATTTACCTAAGGCATATAAACTACCTATCATACAACTACTTAAACGATGTGACCATAGGGTATAACCTCGGAAGGTTATTCCCTACCTACTATGGTCACCTAATGTATTTGGTCGGATCCTAATGATCGACCAAATGGGTCGGGTTCGAGGTATAAGCGATTTATTAGATCGCTTACCCTACGACCCTAGACAACGTGGTAATCAGTAGGCATAGTCCCAAGGGACTATAACCAACGTGATTACACTCACGTTGCGAAGTTCAAACGAACTTCGCATTGACCATAACTGATCAACGCAGAAAGTCAAACTAAGTTTGACTTTCAGACTCGAAAGACTCGAAAAGCAATAAAAGAACGAAAGAATACTTACGAAGGGTCCCCGAATGCTAATCTCGATCCAAGAATCTCAGGTATGAAACAATGGTTTCAACTTAGAGTTCCTAAGATCAAGATTCTAGTGATTTTAGCAATGGGGGTGGATGGGTATTTATAGGAATACCCGAACCGTTAGGATCGTTTCATGGAAACCGTGCTCGAATCCTACCCGTACAAGTGTCGGAACCTTATGGTGACAAAAAAATGGTTCTTATCAGCTGACTAGACAAGTGTGAACTTGTGGTTGTGGATTAATCAGCTGATAACAGGCTGTTAAATACTCTGCATCTGGTCTGGAGACCCCTTGCGCACCGTAACAAATAACCCTTACGGTGCGCAAGGGCCAAGTTTGGCAGATTTACCATTTTGGTCCCTGCAGCCCCGAAACTTGTATTTTGATGCATATTTGACACTTTTAAGCCCCGTTAACCTCATTTCAAAGCTATAAAATGAAGCTAAAGTATAGGGAACTCAAAACATGCTCAAAAATATTTCGGATGTCGGTCGTTTGGCCGTATGATCGCGATGTTCGGTTAATTACGACGGAATGCGCATAAGCGCGAAAAACGATCCAAATGACGCGACGAATGGATTTTTGGCAAGCCAAACACTAAATCATAATATATTCATGCTTACATAAATTTTTGGATGTCCGGATGTATTCAGAACGTAAGCTATGCGCGAAAATGCAAACTTGTGCACTTTTTGACACTTTTAGTCCCTGAATGACCCAAAAGTTTATTTTAGCACACCGAACCCCTCAAAGCCTATTTCTAAGCTATGTAAAGGATATTTAAGGTATGTTAAGCCTATTTCACTATTCCGGAGTGTTCGTTGCATTAAACTGGTTATATCTACGCATCAGTGCGTGTATAACCTTCCAGAAAGCGATTTAAAGCTTGAAATCGAACAAGAGTCGATATGTGCAAACGATACACATATTTTTACAAATCCCAAGTATTAAATACAATATTTCATTGGTTTGGCATTTGATTGATGGTTGGAGTGACACAGGTGTCACAAGAGTCTCTTTAACTAGGTCACCAAAAGATTAGATTAACGAACAATCTCTTGATTTAGACCACCCGAGGGCCTATTTAACTACATAAACACATGATATATTTAACTAGATTGTCGAACCAATCTATTTAACTTAGATCGACGTAGGATCTCTTTAACTAAACTACCCACGGGGAATATTTAACTACATCGACGTAGGATGTATTTAACTAGATTGTCGGACCAATCTATTTAACTTAGATCGACGTAGGATCTCTTTAACTAAAATACCTACGGGGAAAATTTAACTACATCAACGTAGGATGTGTTTAACTAGATTGTCGGACCAATCTATTTAACTTAGATCGACGTAGGATCTCTTTAACTAAACTACCTACGGGGAAAATTTAACTACATCGACGTAGGATGTATTTAACTTTATCAACACATGTTGTCCTTAAACTTTGGAATAGTACTTTATAATCCAAGGGATTTAACTACAACGTAGAAGTCCATTAAGGATTTAAGATAGTACCTTTTTGAATATCCTACTACGAATCCTTCATATTAAGATAAGAAAGATTCTATGAGGATTTGGATAGCGAATATCCAGAGTATACAAAAACACTAAATGCTTAAAAGGAAATACAAGATGCATAAACACATAGTCACATAGCCACAAAATTGTTTATCTAGATCTTTAATTTGTAAGTTTTGTTTTGTTAATTATGTACATGCATTTAAAGCACATTAGGAATCCATTTCAGGGATTTCATTTGGTACTTTAAACATTAGCAAGAATCTAACTATGAAGATAGAAAGATCTTCCAAAAATTCGATTTCGTTTTCAAGAAAACGCAATATTCGAATTAAGGAACACAAAAATTTGAAGATACGGAAATACCCTTAGGTACCCTATTAAGAATTTATAGTGGTATGTTGGGTATTCGTACAGAGTTGTAACTTGCGCCTTGTACTTCGTTTCCTTGGAAGAAACGGGTACTTTGGATTTCTGTGGAAAACGCAAGAGATAATAAAATGAAAGAAATTACGGGGTAGTCTGTTCTTCAAGGAATACGGTTCCTTGATTGTCGATATTGTAGGGAATGCGTTGTTTATACATGCCATCATATTTGTACATTACAATGCAAAATAAAAAAGATTTATTTATAAACAACAACAACTGTTTCATGGACCTTGACAACAAAAGAAAATAATACATAAGGCTTGATTATTTCCAAACAACATTGTCTTCTAGTTGGTCCGATGCTCATCCCTGCGCTGGATTAGCATTAGCAATCTTTGGGCAATTTCTTCGGAAATGGCTCATCTCGCCACAGTTGAAGCAAGGACCTCGTGGAAGACGAGCTTGAGCAGGATTTACTTGAGGTTGGTTTGGACCAGCTTGGTTCGGGGTAAAACGACAAGCATTTGCCAGGTGACCGAGTCGCCCATATGATGCACACAAACGACACTGTAGGTGAGCTAAGTGGTGTGCATTACATTTGTCGCATATCGGTGCAGTACCCGCATAAGGTTTCCTTGCAGGAGGCTGAGCTGGTTGGTGGCGGATGTTTTGGTTGGGTTGAGCAGCAATCGCAAAATTCTGCGAAGCCTTACGTTTCTTATTCTTGGACACCTCAGCATGTTCTTCCTTTGGTTCCACTTGAGCAGTCTTGTCGGATGGTCTTGGGTCGCCTTTTCGAAAAAGCTTTTTCTTTCTAATGTGGGATTCAGTTAGAGTAGCAGACAATTCAATGGCTTGTCTGACAGTAGTAGGGTTGCTGCCAGTAACAATATCCTGAACTAGGTCAGGAAGACCATCAGTATATTTCTCGATCGCCTTATCCACAGGAGTAACCATAGCAGGACACAACAGGCTCAATTCTTCAAAACGGTCAGTATAGGCTCGATGTTCACCACTGTCTTGCTTCAAATCATCAAACTCCCTCTCCAAAGCACGCAGTTCATGACGAGGACAGAACTCCCTCATCATAAGAGCTCTAAGCTCGGCCCAAGTCTGTGCTAGTGCAACTTCAGCACCACGGTCTCTCATAATCCCGTTCCACCACGTAAGAGCCCTCTTCTGAAACACACTTGAAGAAAACTCAACCTTGCGATTTTCAGGACACTGAACGTGACGGAACGTATTCTCAATGCTCTCGAACCATTGCAGAAGCCCAGTTGCTCCTTCAGAACCACTAAACTTGAGTGGTTTAGCCTGGTTAAAATCCTTGTATTTGCATGGAACGTTGTTGTTATTATTATTACCGTTGTTGTATATCTCGTGGACTTGGGTTACAACCCCGGGAAGCACAGCAGCCACCTGTTGAGAGATCAGGGCTGCGAGTTCATCAATAGTAAAAGTCCGAGCATCGATTCGAGCATCACGTCGAGGAGGCATTCTAAAAGAGGAAACATGAAATGAAACGAGTGAGAGATTTAGACGAAAAGAATGAGATGAAACAAATCTGATGAAAGCAAGGATAGTGGTCATTTGTTTGTTACTACAAAGCAAACAAACTACACACAGTGACTAATCAAAGTAAATGGGTCAAAAATAATGTATCACGAAGACATGCTCGCCTATAAGTGAACACTCATCCCAAGAATTCCCAGGTAAGCACAACTGGTCTCGCGTCTGATGAGATGTATACGAAGTGCTTGCCTAGACAGAAAACCCAGAATACAGGCATTCACCCTTCCAGTTTGCACGTGTTCACATTATTTAAAACCCAAAACCCTGACGAGAATTTGAAAACTCAAAAGGGGTTCAAAACCATATAATCAATCATCCTAGAACAGATGATTAGTTTTCAAAGCGGTTTTGAAATTTATGTTCTTGTTGTGGTCATCGCCTAAGGATAGGTGACGGTATTGTTTTATGACTAAACGCAAGTAAACTCGCGTTAGGGTCCTAAGAAGGTTATAGACTAGGTCAAAGCATTACTAATAACCCAATTCCCTATAACCATTGGCTCTGATACCATCTTTTCTGTCACACCCCGACCACGTGGAACATACAAAACGTGGCGGAAATGTCGGGGAGTGTTGTAACAGAATTAATTGTTTCAAATCCATGGCAATTGAAGTTTCGTTTTATTGATTAGAAGTGTTACAATGTCTTAACAAACAAGGAAATACAACATAATTAACTAGTCTTGCATCTTTTATTGTCACTAAAGCCCAAGTCTGCCTATGTGTATCTTGATCATCTTATGCAACAGCTCCTGAAAAACACATGTGAAAATAGGTACGTCAGCATAAAAATGCCTGTGAGATACATAGGTTTTGTGAAAATATGTTTCATGACTTATGTTTTGTGAAAATGTTTAGTCATGAACCTTGTAATTTGCTTTGTCTTGTAAATCATTTGAAAAACGATAAGATCAGATGATATGTATAAATAAATGTAAGGTTAAATGAATAACCATGTAAAATGTGTTTGTAAAAGATAAGTTGTTTATAAATCAATGTCTTGTGAAAAGTATGTTATTTATATAAAATGTTATATGTCTCAAATTGAAATGATTCAAATAACGCTACAATATGTAATACCATACAAACACTTATATATAGGAAGTACCAGCGGCGTATCCACCATGCTTGTATCATATTACACATGCCTCGTTACTTAATCACTAACTCAAACCAAACTACCAAAGTAAAATGTCCATGTCTAATGTAAATCATGTAATATGTATCCAAAATGTAAGCATGTGATGAATAACAAATGTACTAAGTATGCAACAATAGACATACGTAGCATGTGACCTGTACTAAGTATGCAACAATAGACATACGTAGCATGTGACCTGTACTAAGTATGCAACAATAGACATACGTAGCATGTAATGTAATGTAAAACGATGTACTAAGTAATGCACACAATGGGCACACCTAGCATAAAATGTAATGAAATCATGTACTATAATGTACTAACAAACATAGCAGGTATATGATGTGAAAACAGGAAAGCATGAAAGTAACAAGTAGGCACATGTGTTCCACCCCAAAACGTTTGGAAAACAGTAAAAGAGGGGTCTATGTACTCACTTGAGATTGCTTAGTAGTCATTGAGTAACAACCAAACAATGCTAGAGATCGCGGATATCAAACGACACCTACTATAGGTAACTATGTTAATAAACCGGACCTAAATCGGAAGATCTGATAGAATGAGGGTTCGTAAACCAAACGAGTATAGAGACTCGTGTCATATGGTTTAACGAAGCCTACATACTAAATGAAACCTTAATCTAAGTGCTTACTACCCATTACGACCCGTATAGGTAGCTTATGCTACTTTAACGCGTCGTTCGCGTGAAACGCGTTCGGACCGCCTAACTTGTCCTATGACAAGTGTTGTATGCCTAAACATGTTACATAATCAGTTATGTGACAAAAGTTTAGGTTACGTATGCTTAATTACCAATTATACATGAAAAGGGTATTCTGGTAATTTACCTAAGGCATACAAACTACCTATCATACAACTACTTAACGAAGCGACCATAAGGTATAACCTCGGAAGGTTATTCCCTATATACTATGGTCACCTAATGTATTTGGTTGGATCCTAATGATCGACCAAATGGGTCAGGTTCGAGGTATAAGCGATTTATTAGATCGCTTACCCTACGACCCTAGACAACGTGGTAATCAGTAGGCATAGTCCCAAGGGACTATAACCAACATGATTACACTCACGTTGCGAAGTTCAAACGAACTTCACATTGACCATAACTGGTCAATGTAGAAAGTCAAACAAAGTTTGACTTTCAGACTCGAAAAGCAATAAAAGAACGAAAGAATACTTACGAAGGGTCCCCGAATGCTAATTTCGATTCAAAAATCTCAGGTATGAAACAATAGTTTCAACTTAGAGTTTCTCAAATCAAAATTCTAGTGATTTAAGCAATGGGGGGTATGGGGTATTTATAGTTTTCGGTCCACCGTTAAGATCGTTTCATGGAAACCGTGCTTTAATCGTAACCGTACAAGTGTTGGAACCTTAAGGTGGCTAAAAGTTGATCCTTATCAGCTGACTAGACAAATGAGAATGTGTGGTGGTGGATCAAACAACTGCAATCTGCTGTTAGAAACATTTAACCTGGTCAGAAGGTCGGACGCGGGTCGCGTGAGGATGTTAAGATCCTGAGGCGGGCCGCCTAGGAGTCACAGATCAGCAAAAGTTTTGAATAATGACAGTTTCAGTCCCTGCACGTGTTTAAGCCCATTTCCGTCACTTCTAAGGCCCGTAAAGCCAACTTTAAGGCCCTAAAATGATGCCTAAACATTGTGGACATGAAACATGCTCAAAAATATGCCGGATGTTGGTTCGTTTGGTCGTACGAATGCGATGTTCGCTTAATTACGACGGAATGCGCATAAGCACGAAAAACGATCCAAATGACGCAACGAATGGATTTTTGGCAAGCAAAACACTAAAGCATAATATAGTCATGCTTACATAAATTTTTGGGTGTCCGGATGTATTCAGAACGTAAGTTATGCGCAAAAGTGCAAACTTGTGCACTTTTTGACACTTTTAGTCCCTGAATGACCCAAAAGTTTATTTTAGCATACCTAACCCCTCAAAGCCTATTTCTAAGCTATGTAAAGGATATTTATGGTATGTTTAACTTATGGTCATGCTCCGGAATGTCTGTTACAGTTCAAATTGGCATACTTTCGCAGTTTGTCAACTTTAGTCCCTGTAAGCGATTTAACTTGATTTCACCACACCAAACCTTCCAAAACTTATATCTAAGTTAAGTAAAGGTTATTTAAGGTATGTTAAGCCTATTTCACTATTCCGGAGTGTTTGTTGCATTAAACTAGTTATATCTACGCATTAGTGCGCGTATAACCTTCCAGAAAGCGATTTAGAGCTTGAAATCGAACAAGAGTTGATATGTGCAAAAGCTACACATGTTTATACCAGTTCAAAGTATGAAATACAATATTTCATTGGTTTGGTATTTGTTTGTTGGTCGCAGTGACAGGTGTCACAACTTTTGACATCTAAACTGATTTGACAACCATATTAGACATGTTAAGGCATATATTACTTGTCATAGAACTAGTTAGGCGGTCCGAACGCGTTTCACGCGAACGACGCGTTAAAGTAGCATAAGCTACCTAAACGGGTCGTAATGGGTCACAAGCACTTAGGTTAGGTTTCATTTTAGAATGTAGGCTTTGTTAAACCATATTACACGAGTCTCCATACTCGCTTGGTTTACGAACCCTCATTCTATCCAATCTTCCGATTTAGGTCCGGATTATTAATGTAGTTACCTATATTAGGTGCCGTTTGATATTCCGCGATCTCTAGCATTGCTTGGTGGTTATCTTAGGACTTCTGAGCAATCTCATGTGAGTACATAGACCCCTCTTTTACTGTTTTCCAAACTGTTTTGGGGTGAAACACATGTGCCTACTTGTTACTTTCATGCTTTCCATGTTTTCACATCATATACCGACTATGTTTGTTAGTACATTATAGTACATGATTTCATTACATTTTATGCTATGTATGTCCATTGTGTGCATACTTAGTACATTGTTTTACATTACATTTCTGCTATGTATGTTGACTGATAGCATGCTAGCACATTGATTTACAAGACTTTTCTGCTTTGTATGTTAACTTAGCATACTTAGTACATTGTTTTCATATGACATGTATACAACTGCTATATCATTTGGTTTGCACAAACGGGTCTTTATTACGTTCATTAACATTTGCTACGCCGCTCGGTAGTAAGTAGTGGTACCATAGGACTTGACAAATCCCATTCCTGACATCCCGGGTTTGTTTGGATGTAAGGAATGACTGAATCCGAAAACATTACTTTTGATAACCTTGACTAAAAGGGTTATCCGACTGTCTCAAGGCTTGAATGTATGCGTTAACTTACCACACAAATGTTTGTATCAATGTATCATGCATCACTTTGCAAAACATAACTTTTTTCAAAATACTTTGTTTTGTTCATTACTACATTTGGACTATGTACATAACATTTGTTACACATTACTTGACTACTTTTGTACTATCAACATTTGACATGGTTTATACAAGGACTTTTGACTATTGGTTTAAACATAGACATTATACTTTGTTGGTTGGTTTAAGTGACTTAAGTAACGAGATGTGAGTAATATGATACAATCATGGTGGATACGCCGCTGGTACTTCCTATACATAAGTGTTTGTATTATATTACATATCATAGCGTTATTTAAATCATGCATTTTGGACTTATATATTTTACACAAGTGACATGTTTTTACAAGACTTTGGTTTACAATACAGTTTATGTTATACAACTCATTTTACATGGTTATTCATTTAACCATACATTATTCACTTATTTATACATATCATCTGGACTTATTGTTTTTCAAGCGAATTACAAATCAAATTACAAGGTTCATGACTAAACATTTTCTTAAACTTAAGTCATGAATCCTATTTTCACAAAACCTATGTATCTCACAGGCATTTTTATGCTGACGTACCTATTTTCACATGTGTTTTTAGGAGCTTTTCCGTAGGATGATGATCGTGACACTAGGGCGGACCTGTGCCTTAGAGATTTAAAATGAAGAAAGACTTAGTTTAATTATGTTCTGAACTCTTTAGTTTCTGTTTAAGACAATGTAACTCTTATGTTAATAAATAAAATGCAACTTTGAATGCCATGGTTATGAGACAATTAATTCTGTTACAACACTCCCCGACGTTTTCCGCCACGTCTTGTATGTTATACGTGGTCGGGGTGTGACAGAAGAGTTGGTATCAGAGCCAATGGTTATAGGGAATTAGGTTATTAGTAATTCTTTGACCTAGACTATAACCTTTCTAGGACCCTGACACAAGTTATCTTGTGTTTAGATCTTAAAACATGTACATCACCTATCCTTAGGTGATTATCAAAACAAAAACCAAATTTTTCCGAAACAATTTTTGAAAAACAATCATCTGTTTTTGGATGATTTATTACAAGGTTTTGAACCCTCTATTGTAAGGTTTTGAACCCTCTGTTATATGGTTTTGAACCCTTCCAGTTTGGTTTTTGGCCTTGTGCCTTCAAATTTTCAAAATCTCGTCAACGTTTTGGGTTTTAAATAATGTGAACACGTGCAAACTGGAAGAGTGAATGCCTGTATTCTGGGTTTTCTGTCTAGGCAAGCACTTCGTATACATCTCATCAGACGCGAGACCAGTTGTGCTTACCTGGGTATTCTTGGGATGAGTGTTCACTTATAGGCGAGCATGTCTTCATGATACATTATTTTTGATCCATTTACTTTGATTAGTCACTGTGCGTCGTTTGTTTGCTTGGTAATGCAGACTAATGACCACCTTCTTTGCGTTTGTTAATTTTGTTTCATCTTATTCTTTTCATCCAATCATCTCACTCGTTTCCTTTCATGTTTTCCTCTTTTAGAATGCCTCCTCGACGCGAAAACCAAATAGCGACTGCCGAACTGGCAGAAATCATTGCGCAGCAGATGGCTGCTCAATTCCCAAATCTCTTTGCTCAATGGCAACAAGCCAACAACAACAACAATGCTCCATGCAAATACAAGGAGTTTAACTCGGCTAAACCACTCAAGTTTAGTGGTTCTGAAGGAGCGACTGGGCTTCTTCAATGGTTCGAGAGCATTGAGAATACTTTCCGCCACGTGCAGTGTCCGGATAATCGTAAGGTCGAGTTTTCTTCGAGCGTGTTTCAGAAGAGGGCCCTCACATGGTGGAACGGGGTTATGAGAGACCGAAGTGCAGAAGTTGCTCTCGCACAGACATGGGCTGAACTTAGAGCCCTTATGATGAGGGAATTCTGTCCTCGCCATGAACAGCGAGCGTTGGAGAAAGAGTTTGATAATTTGAAGCAAGATAGTGGTGAGCATCGGGCGTATACTGATAGGTTTGAGGAGTTGAGTCTGCTTTGCCCGACTATGGTTACCCCACTCGACAAGGCTATCGAAAGGTACATCGACGGCCTACCTGACTCAGTACAAGACATCCTTACTGGTAGTGACCCTGCCACACTACGTCAGGCGATCGAATTAGCAGCGACATTGACTGAGTCGCAGGTCCGAAAGGGGAAGCTGCATAAAAAGGGTGACAAGGGCAAGAAGCAGGCATCTGACAAGGAAGATAGCAAGAAAGGTCAAAACAAGAAGGGAAAGAATTCTGGAGGGTCTAGGAAGCGGAAGGCTTCCCAAAACTATGCCGTTACTGCACAGGCTCAAGCTGCACCAAATCAGCCTGCGCAACCACTAGCCAAGAAGCCTTATTTTGGCAATGCACCTTTGTGCAACAGGTGTAATGGCCATCACCAACCACATCTCCAGTGTCGTCAGTGCACCAACTGCGGAAGATCTGGTCATCTTGCCGCTACTTGCCGCATTCCTGTTAACCAGAACCAGGCAGTTCAGAACCAAGCTCAACAGGTTGCTCAGCCTCTTGCTCAGCAACAAGGTCAAGCTGCATGACCTCATTTTCCTCCTGGTTCATGCTACAATTGTGGGGATCTGACCCACTACAGGAACCGGTGCCCAAGGCTAGCCAACCAGAATCAGAATGCGAACCCGAATCAAGCTCAGGCTCCGGCTCGAGGCCGAGCCTTTAACATGAATGCCCAAGAGGCACAGGCGGACGATAACGTGGTGAACGGTACGTTCTTTATTAATAAGCAGCCTGCATCTGTTCTTTTCAATTCTGGTGCCGACAAGAGTTTTGTGTCATTGTCTTTTGAGCCTATGCTTCGCGTGTCTAGAACGAAACTAGGTAAACCTTTGACAGTAGAAGTTGCTAGTGGTGAACCCATTGTTCTTGATTCTGTTCTTCACAACTGCCAGTTGAACCTTAACGATCATCTTTTTCCTATTAACCTCACGCCTATGCAACTTGGAAGCTTCGACGTTATTGTGGGTATGGATTGGTTATCTAAGCATCGCGCAGAGATAGTTTGTTCTGAGAAGATTGTTCGTGTGCCGCTTTCGACAGGCGAGATCCTACAGGTTCAAGGTGAGAAACCTGCTGGTGGTCTCAAACTCATGTCTTGTTTTAAAGCTCGGAAGTATCTGCGAAAGAATTATGTGGCCTTCTTGGCACATGTCACAGAAGATAAAGGCAAGGGTAAGTCTATTTCAGATATTCCTGTCGTTCGGGATTATTCTGAAGTTTTCCCTGAGGAGTTACCTGGTCTACCCCCAGCACGCCAAGTCGAGTTCCGCATTGATCTCGTACCTGGTGCAAATCCCATTGCCAGAGCTCCATATCGTCTTGCACCATCTGAGATGCAAGAGTTGGCTAAGCAGCTTCAGGAACTCTCTGACAAGGGTTTTATCCGTCCTAGCTTTTCACCCTGGGGTGCTCCCGTTCTCTTTGTCAAGAAGAAGGATGGATCTTTTAGGATGTGTATCGATTATCGTGAGCTTAACAAGCTTACCATCAAGAATCGATATCCCCTACCGCGCATAGACGACCTCTTTGATCAGTTACAGGGTGCTTCTTATTTTTCGAAGATTGATCTACGATCTGGTTATCATCAACTTTGGGTGCATGAAGAAGATATTCCCAAGACAGCGTTCCGTACTCGTTATGGGCATTATGAATTCACAGTCATGCCATTCGGTTTGACTAATGCTCCTACTGTTTTCATGGACTTAATGAATAGGGTCTGCAAACCTTATTTGGATCAGTTCGTCATTGTTTTTATTGACGACATCTTGATTTACTCAAAGACGTGAGCTGATCACGAGCAACATCTTCGTCTTACCCTGGAACTCCTAAAGAAAGAGCAACTTTTTGCCAAATTCTCCAAGTGCGAATTTTGGCTTAAAGAAGTTCAATTTTTGGGGCATATCATCAACGAACAAGGTATTCATGTAGATCCCTCCAAGATCAGTGCGATTAAGGATTGGGATACGCCTACTACTCCCACTGAGGTTCGTTCTTTTCTTGGTCTAGCGGGTTATTACCGCCGCTTCATTGAGAACTTCTCAAAGATTGCAGTTCCTCTAACTGCTCTAACTCAGAAGAATAAACCCTTTGACTGGGGATTCAAACAAGAGGAAGCTTTTCAACACTTGAAGCAAAAGCTTTGCGACGCGCCTGTTCTGACTTTGCCTGAGGGCAATGATGATTTCGTCGTTTATTGTGATGCATCTAAATTGGGTCTTGGCTGTGTCCTGATGCAAAGGAACAAAGTCATAGCATATGCATCGAGGCAGTTGAAGATACATGAGAAGAACTACACCACTCATGATCTTGAGTTGGGTGCAGTTGTTTTCGCTCTAAAGATCTGGAGACACTATTTGTACGGTACAAAATGTGTGGTTTTCACGGACCACAAAAGTCTTCAGCATATCTTCAATCAGAAAGAACTCAACATGAGGCAACGACGTTGGGTGGAGCTTTTAAACGACTATGACTAAGAAATTCGCTACCATCCTGGTAAGGCGAATGTCGTAGCCGATGCATTGAGTCGTAAGGAACGTACTAAGCTTCATTGTGTACGTGTTCAATCTGTTATTCAAGCTCGATCTGACATCCAAGCCCGCATTTCTCAAGCTCAACAATCTTGTGTTGCACAAGGTTTGATGGATAAGGAATTTCCTTATCACATAACACCTGCTCTGGAACTGAAGGACAATGGATCATATTACTTCATGGACCGTTTGTGGGTCCCAAGCCTAGATAACCTTCGCACCTTACTTATGGATGAAGCCCATAAGTCTCGCTATTCTGTTCATCCGGGCTCAGATAAGATGTATAAGGATCTTCGTATTCATTATTGGTGGCCTGGTATGAAGAAAGACATTGCCTTATACGTATCAAAATGCCTTACTTGTCTTAAGGTTAAGGCTGAACATCAACGTCCTTCTGGTTTATTGGAGCAACCAGAGATCCCAGTTTGGAAATGGGAAAACATTACTATGGATCTTGTTACTAAACTTCCGCGCACAAAGAAAGGTCATGATGCCATCTGGGTAGTTGTTGATCGTCTTACTAAGTCAGCGCATTTCTTGCCAATCCGTGAGGATTTTCCTGCTGACAGACTTGCTCAAATCTATGTGGATGAAATTGTAGCTCGACATGGTGTTCCTTTGAACATCATTTCTGACAGAGATGCTCGTTTCGCTTCTCATTTTTGGAGAACCATGCAATCTGCTATGGGGACCCAACTTAATCTGAGCACAGCTTATCATCCGCAAACGGATGGTCAATCTGAGAGAACAATCCAGACTCTGGAGGATATGCTTAGAGCTTGTGTGATCGATTTTGGTGGTAGCTGGGATTCACATCTTAAGTTGATTGAATTCTCCTACAACAACAGTTATCACACCAGCATCAAAATGGCTCCTTTCGAGGCTCTCTATGGTCGAAAATGTCATTCACCAGTCTGCTGGAATGAGATCGGCGAGGCTCAACTTACTGGACCTGCTCTCATTTTAGAGACAACTGACAAGATCAAGAAAGTTCGTGATAACCTTCAGACAGCTAGAAGCCGTCAGAAGAGTTACGCGGACCCAAAATGCAAGGCCTTGGAATTTCAAGTCGGTGATCGAGTATTACTTAAGGTCTCACCTTGGAAAGGTGTGATCAGATTTGGAAAGAAAGGAAAACTTGCACCTAGATACGTTGGACCATTCAAGATCGTCGAAAGAATCGGAAAGGTAGCCTACAGACTTGAGTTACCTCCTGAACTTGGAAATGTTCATCCAACTTTTCACGTGTCCAATCTCAAGAGGTGTTTAGCTGATGAAAACCTCCACATACCACTTGACGAAATTCGTGTTGGCAAAACACTGAAATTTGTTGAGAAGCCAGTGGAAATCATGGAACGTGAAGTCAAGTGGCTTAAACGCAAGCGCATTCCCTTGGTCAAAGTTCGTTGGGAAGCTAAACGTGGACCCGAGTTTACTTGGGAATGCGAAGATCAAATGAAGGCGAAATATCCACATCTTTTCCCACGAGTTTCCTCTAAATAAATTTCAGGACGAAATTTCCACAAGTAGGGGAGACTGTAACAACTGTGCTTGTAATCTTTGTGAATAGTTCTATTATCAATAAAACAATGTTATTTGATCCCAATGTTTGTTTGGTTGTGTTTTACATTTTTCATGTTTTGACTTTTATGTAATTTCAAACTCTATATCGCTTTCTGGAGAGTTATACGCAAACTGATGCGTAAACGTACTCAGTTTAACGCGACAAATACTCCGGAACATCAACATATACTTAACATACCTTAAAATACCTTTACATAACTTAGAAATAAGTTTTGAAGGCTTTGATATGGCAAAAACAAGCTAATTCGCTTACAGGGACTAAACTTGACAAACTACGAAAGTATGCCAATTTGAACTGTAACGGACATTCCGAAACATGACCATAAGTTAAACACACCTTAAATATCCTCTACATAGCTTAGAAATAGGCTTTGAGGTGTTCGGTGTGCTAAAATAAACTTTTGGGGCATTCAGGGACTAAAAGTGTCAAAAAGTGCACAGGTTTGCATTTTCGCACATAACTTACGTCCTGAATACATCTGGACATCCAAAAATTTATGTAAGCACTACAATATTTTATTTTAGTGTTTGGCATGAGAAAAATTCATTCGTTGCGTCATTTGGATCGTTTTTCGCGCTTGTGCGCATTCCGTCGTAATTAACCGAACATCGCAACCGTACGGCTAAACGAACCGACATCCGAGATATTTTTGAACATGTTTTAAGTTCCCAATACTTTAACTTCATTTTAGAGCTTTGAAATGGGGTTAACGGGCCTTAAATGTGTCGAAAATGGGCTGAATGCATGACAGGGACCAAAACTGTAAATCTGCCAAACTAAGGCCTAGCGCACCTCTACACTCTTATTGTAACGGTGCGCTAGCCTGGGCCAGATGCAGCAAAACGTTTTTAAACAGCAGTTAACAGCCTTTATGTCACACCCCGACCACGTAGAACATACAAAACGTGGCGGAAATGTCGGGGAGTGTTGTAACAGAATTAATTGTTTCAAATCCATGGCAATTGAAGTTTCGTTTTATTGATTAAAAGTGTTACAATGTCTTAACAAACAAAGAAATACAACATAATTAACTAGTCTTGCATCTTTTATTGTCACTAAAGCCCAAGTCTGCCTATGTATATCTTGATCATCTTATGCAACAGCTCCTGAAAAACACATGTGAAAATAGGTACGTCAGCATAAAAATGCCTGTGAGATATATAGGTTTTGTGAAAATAGGTTTCATGACTTATGTTTGAGAAAATGTTTAGTCATGAACCTTGTAATTTGCTTTGTCTTGTAAATCATTTGAAAAACGATAAGATCAGATGATATGTATAAATAAATGTAAGGTTAAATGAATAACCATGTAAAATGTGTTTGTATAAAATAAGTTGTTTATAAATCAATGTCTTGTGAAAAGTATGTTATTTGTATAAAATGTTCTATGTCTCAAACTGAAATGATTCAAATAACGCTACGACATGTAATACCATACAAACACTTATATATAGGAAGTACCAGCGGCGTATCCACCATGCTTGTATCATATTACACACGCACCGTTACTCAAATCACTTACCCAAACAAACCACCAATGTAAGATGTCTATGTTTTAACCAATTGCCAAACGTATTGAAATAATATGTTAAAATGTTTATGTCAAAATCTAAATCATGTAATGTATAACCAAAATGATATGTATGGCTAGTGAAATGCATCAACTAAACCATATGCACAAGAACATACTATTGAAGTAAAACTTGGTTTAAATCAAAGCTATGTTTTGTGGAAATGCATGATCAATGTAAATCATGTAATATGTAAACAAAATGATATGTATGGCTAGTGAAATGTATCAACTAAACCATATGCACAAGAACATAGTATTGAAGTAAAACTTGGTTTAAGTCAAAGCTATGTTTTGTGGAAATGCATGCTATACTGATACGAACATCTATGCGGTGTTGTGAAAATGCATACATCCAAGCCTTGAGACTGCGGCGATAAACCCTTAAACCACTTAAAGGTTTATCTAAATTATGTATATCGAATTCGGTCATTCCTTTCATCCCCTTTCCCTGGGATGTCCGGAACGGGAGTTGTCAATTCCTATGGTACCACTACCTACTAACGAACGGCGTAGCTAATGTTAATGAATGTATTGTTCCATTGTAAACAACCCAAATGTCATAACAAAATGTAAGCATGTGATGAAAACGATGTACTAAGTATGCACGCAATGGACATACATAGCATAAAATGTAAATGTAAAACGATGTACTAAGTAATGCACACAATGGGCACACCTAGCATGAAATGTAATGAAATCATGTACTATAATGTACTAACGAACATAGCATGTATATGATGTGAAAACAGGAAAGCTTGAAAGTAACAAGTAGGCACATGTGTTCCACCCCAAAACAGTTTGGAAAACAGTAAAAGAGGGGTCTATGTACTCACTTGAGATTGCTTAGTAGTCCTTGAGTAACAACCAAACAATGCTAGAGATCGCGGATATCAAACGACACCTAATATAGGTAACTATGTTAATAACCGGACCTAAATCGGAAGATCTGATAGAATGAGGGTTCGTAAACCAAACGAGTATAGGGACTCGTGTCATATGGTTTAACAAAGCCTACATACTAAATGAAACCTTAATCTAAGTGCTTTCGACCCATTACGACCCGTTTAGGTAGCTTATGCTACTTTAACGCGTCGTTCGCGTGAAACGCGTTCGAACCGCCTAACTAGTCCTATGACAAGTGTTATATGCCTAAAACATGTTACATAATCAGTTATGTGACAAAAGTTTAGGTTACATATGCTAAATTACCAATAATACATGAAAAGGGTATTCTGGTAATTTACCTAAGGCATATAAACTACCTATCATACAACTACTTAAACGATGTGACCATAGGGTATAACCTCGGAAGGTTATTCCCTACCTACTATGGTCACCTACTGTATTTTTTCGGATCCTAATGATCGACCAAATGGGTCGGGTTCGAGGTATAAGCGATTTATTAGATCGCTTACCCTACGACCCTAGACAACGTGGTAATCAGTAGGCATAGTCCCAAGGGACTATAACCAACGTGATTACACTCACGTTGCGAAGTTCAAACGAACTTCGCATTGACCATAACTGATCAACGTAGAAAGTCAAACTAAGTTTGACTTTCAGACTCGAAAGACTCGAAAAGCAATAAAAGAACGAAAGAATACTTACGAAGGGTCCCCGAATGCTAATCTCGATCCAAGAATCTCAGGTATGAAACAATGGTTTCAACTTAGAGTTCCTAAGATCAAGATTCTAGTGATTTTAGCAATGGGGGTGGATGGGTATTTATAGGAATACCCGAACCGTTAGGATCATTTCATGGAAACCGTGCTCGAATCCTACCCGTACAAGTGTCGGAACCTTATGGTGACAAAAAAATGGTTCTTATCAGCTGACTAGACAAGTGTGAACTTGTGGTTGTGGATTAATCAGCTGATAACAGGCTGTTAAATACTCTGCATCTGGTCTGGAGACCCCTTGCGCACCGTAACAAATAACCCTTACGGTGCGCAAGGGCCAAGTTTGGCAGATTTACCATTTTGGTCCCTGCAGCCCCGAAACTTGTATTTTGATGCATATTTGACACTTTTAAGCCCCGTTAACCTCATTTCAAAGCTATAAAATGAACTTAAAGTATAGGGAACTCAAAACATGCTCAAAAATATTTCGGATGTCGGTTCGTTTGGCCGTACGATCGCGATGTTCGGTTAATTACGACGGAATGCGCAGAAGCGCGAAAAACGATCCAAATGACGCGACGAATGGATTTTTGGCAAGCCAAACACTAAAGCATAATATAGTCATGCTTACATAAATTTTTGGATGTCCGGATGTATTCAGAACGTAAGCTATGCGCGAAAATGCAAACTTGTGCACTTTTTGACACTTTTAGTCCCTGAATGACCCAAAAGTTTATTTTAGCACACCGAACCCCTCAAAGCCTATTTCTAAGCTATGTAAAGGATATTTATGGCATTTTTAACTTATGGTCATGTTCCGGAAGGTCTGTTACAGTTCAAATTGACATACTTTCGCAGTTTGTCAACTTTAGTCCCTGTAAGCGATTTAACTTGATTTCACCATACCAAACCTTCCAAAACTTATTTCTAAGTTAAGTAAAGGTTATTTAAGGTATGTTAAGCCTATTTCACTATTCTGGAGTGTTTGTTGCATTAAACTGGTTATATCTACGCATCAGTGCGCGTATAACCTTCCAGAAAGCGATTTAAAGCTTGAAATCGAACAAGAGTCGATATGTGCAAACGATACACATATTTTTACAAATCCCAAGTATGAAATACAATATTTCATTGGTTTGGAATTTGATTGATGGTTGGAGTGACACAGGTGTCACAGTCTCCCCTACTTTAGGAAATTTCGTCCCGAAATTAATTCGTAGGAGCCTATCTATGGCTTTGTGTGAAGTAACCATCAAAGATAAGCAAGGCATAATCCTGTTATTTCTCTTTAACGGACATTTTTCAGAATTGAAAAATGAACGGAGTTATTTTCAACAGGCATTCTTCAGAAACGAAAATGAACGAAATGAGTCTTTTTCCACAACCTCTTCAGAACCGAAAATGAACAAAATGAGTCATTTTCCACAACCTCTTCAGAACCGAAAATGAACAAAATGAGTCATTTTCCACAACCTCTTCAGAACCGAAAATGAACAAAATGAGTCATTTTCCACAACCTCTTCAGAACCGAAAATGAACGAAATGAGTCATTTTCCACAACCTCTTCAGAACCGAAAATGAACGAAATGAGTCATTTTCCACAACCTCTTCAGAACCGAAAATGAACGAAATGAGTCATTTTCCACCACTTCTTCAGAACCGAAAATGAACGAAAAGAGTCATTTTCCACCATTTCTTCAGAACCGAAAATGAACGAAAAGAGTCATTTTCCACCATTTCTTCAGAACCGAAAATGAACGAAAAGAGTCATTTTCCACCACTTCTTCAGAACCGAAAATGAACGAAAAGAGTCATTTTCCACCATTTCTTCAGAACCGAAAATGAACGAAAAGAGTCATTTTCCACCACTTCTTCAGAACCGAAAATGAACGAAAAGAGTCATTTTCCACCATTTCTTCAGAACCGAAAATGAACGAAAAGAGTCATTTTCCACCATTTCTTCAGAACCGAAAATGAACGAAAAGAGTCATTTTCCACCATTTCTTCAGAACCGAAAATGAACGAAAAGAGTCATTTTCCACCACTTCTTCAGAACTGAAAATGAACGAAAAGAGTCATTTTCCACCATTTCTTCAGAACCAAAAATGAACGAAAAGAGTCATTTTCCACCACTTCTTCAGAACCGAAAATGAACGAAAAGAGTCATTTTCCACCATTTCTTCAGAACCGAAAATGAACGAAAAGAGTCATTTTCCACCATTTCTTCAGAACCGAAAATGAACGAAAAGAGTCATTTTCCAGACACACGACCAAACTAGCTGTGGTTTCCGTGCATTGAATTCCATAATTATGTATGCATCCATAATTACGCAATTCCTTGCATAGTCCGCACAATTTGCTTGTAATGTGAAGGGGAGGAAAATCAAACCTGTGATGAGTGTGACTAGACTACCATAGGGTCCTTTTAATTAGATCGACAAATGATCCTTTTAATTAGGCCACCAAGGAGTCCTTTTCAGCTATATCATCACATGATATTCCTAACCAGATTTTTGGATCAATCTGTTTACCTAGACCACTCAGGGGTCTAATTATGGAATGGTACAATATAATCCAAGGGTCTTTACTATTACGTACAAGCCCATTGAGGATTTAATATAGTACCTTTGGATATTCTACTATGAATTCCTTATACGAAGATATGGAAGATTCTACGAGGGTTTGGATAACAAGAATTTGGATCACACGAAAACATTAAAGAGAACACATAAGCACAAAATCACATAGTTGTTTAACTTGTTTATTAATTTGTTATCTTTGGACGCGGATACTTAAAGCACACCAGGAATCCAATTCGTGGATTTCATTTGGCACTTTAATCATTTCAAGAATCCATCCATGAAGATAGGATGATCTACCAAAAATTCGATTTTCGTTTTCAGGAAAACGCAATATGCGAATTAAGGTACACAATAATTTAGGACATACGGAAATACCCTTGGGTACCCTATTAAGAATTTATAGTGGTACTTGGGGTATTCGTACAGAATTATAACTTGCACCTTGCACTTCGTCTCTTTGCAAGAGACGGGTACTTAGGATCTTTGTGTAAAACGCAAGAGATTGTAAAATGGAAGAATTTTGGGAGTAGTTTGCTTTTCAAGGAATACGGTTCCTTGATTGTCGGTATTGTAAGGGATATGTTGTTTATGCATACAACCACATAAATACATTGCAATGTAAATAAAAGATTTTTTTATAAACAATGTTAACAACTGTTTCATGGATCTTGACAACAAAAGAAAATAATACATAATACATGATTATTTATAAAAGGTGTTGTCTTCTAGTCGGTCAGATGCTCATCTCTGTGCTGGATTAGCATTAGCACGCTTTGGGCAATTTCTTCGGAAATGTCCCATCTCGCCACACTTGTAGCAAGAACCTGGTGGAAAGCGAGCTCGAGCAGGTTTGTTGTTAGCTTGATTTGGTGCAACTGCTGCTACGCAAACTTTTGCTGTATGACCTTTACGTCCACAAATTTGGCATTCGCGGCACCTCACCATAGCATGATGATAAAGGTTACATTTGTTGCACAAAGGTGAAGTTCCATTGTATGGCTTCCTAGCACGGGGTTGAGCTGGTTGTTTGGGGACGGCTTGATCATTGTGAGTAACCATGGCGAAGTTCTGAGAAGCCTTTCGCTTCTTTGACCGCTCAGGGGATCCAGTCTGTTCATCCATGGTCTTTGATTCCTCGGTTTGTTTCGCTTCCTCAACCGGTTTCTTGTCACCCTTTCGGAAAAGCTTATGTTTCCTGATTTGAGATTCAGTCAAGGTTGCAGATAGCTCAATGGCCTGCCTAACCGTAGTGGGGTTACTACCAGTAACAATGTCTTGAACTGTGTCAGGGAGACCATCAATGTATTTTTCGATCGCCTTATCCAAAGGCGTAACCATGGTTGGACACAACAGGCTCAGCTCCTCATATCGATCGGTGTATGCTCGATGTTCACCGCTGTCTTGCTTAAGATCGTCGAATTCCCTTTCCAATGCCCTGATCTCGTGACGAGGACAGAATTCCTTCATCATTAGTGCTCTAAGTTCTTCCCACGTTTGAGCCAGTGCCACTTCGGCACCCCTATCTCTCACTACACCGTTCCACCACGTCAAAGCTCGTTTCTCAAAGACACTAGATACAAAATCTACCTTTCGCTCGTTTGGACATTGAACATGCCTGAAGGTGCTCTCTAGACTCTCGAACCATTGCAGAAGTGCAGTCGCTCCTTGAGACCCAGAAAACTTTGATGGCTTGGCCGAGTTGAACGTCTTGAAGCTGCAGAGGGCATTATTGTTGTTGATAGCTTGGTAACATTGAGCAACGATGTTCGGGATTGCAGCAGTCATTTGCTGTGTAATGACAGCTGCCAGCTCATCAATAGATACCGGATTTTCACGTCGTGGAGGCATTCTAAAAGAGGAAACATGAAAGGTAACGACTGAGAGAATTAGACGAAAAGAATGAGATGAACAAATCTGATGAAAGCAAGGATAGTGGTCATTTGTTTGTTACTACAAAGCAACAAATGACACACAGTGATTAATCAAAGTAAATAGGTCAAAAATAATGTATCGAGAAGACATGCTCGCCTATAAGTGAACACTCATCCCAAGAATTCCCAGGTAAGCACAACTGGTCTGGCGTCTGATGAGATGTATACGAAGTGCTTGCCTAGACAGAAAACCCAGAATACAGGCATTCACCCTTCCAGTTTGCACGTGTTCACATTATTTAAAACCCAAAACCTTGACGAGATTTTGAAAACTTAAAGGGTTCAAAACCTTATAATAGAGAGTTCAAAACCTAGTAATCAATCATCCTAGAACAGATGATTAGTTTTCAAAGCGGTTTTGAAATTTATGTTCTTGTTGTGGTCGTCGCCTAAGGATAGGTGACGGTATTGTTTTATGACTAAACGCAAGTAAACTCACGTTAGGGTCCTAAGAAGGTTATAGACTAGGTCAAAGCATTACTAATAACCTAATTCCCTATAACCATTGGCTCTGATACCATCTTTTCTGTCACACCCCTACCACGTAGAACATACAAAACGTGGCGGAAATGTCGGGGAGTGTTGTAACAGAATTAATTGTTTCAAATCCATGGCAATTGAAGTTTCGTTTTATTGATTAAAAGTGTTACAATGTCTTAACAAACAAAGAAATACAACATAATTAACTAGTCTTGCATCTTTTATTGTCACTAAAGCCCAAGTCTGCCTATGTATATCTTGATCATCTTATGCAACAGCTCCTGAAAAACACATGTGAAAATAGGTACGTCAGCATAAAAATGCCCGTGAGATACATAGGTTTTGTGAAAATAGGTTTCATGACTTATGTTTGAGAAAATGTTTAGTCATGAACCTTGTAATTTGCTTTGTCTTGTAAATCATTTGAAAAACGATAAGATCAGATGATATGTATAAATAAATGTAAGGTTAAATGAATAACCATGTAAAATGTGTTTGTATAAAATAAGTTGTTTATAAATCAATGTCTTGTGAAAAGTATGTTATTTGTATAAAATGTTCTATGTCTCAAACTGAAATGATTCAAATAACGCTACGACATGTAATACCATACAAACACTTATATATAGGAAGTACCAGCGGCGTATCCACCATGCTTGTATCATATTACACACGCACCGTTACTCAAATCACTTACCCAAACAAACCACCAATGTAAGATGTCTATGTTTTAACCAATTGCCAAACGTATTGAAATAATATGTTAAAATGTTTATGTCAAAATGTAAATCATGTAATGTATAACCAAAATGATATGTATGGCTAGTGAAATGCATCAACTAAACCATATGCACAAGAACATAGTATTGAAGTAAAACTTGGTTTAAATCAAAGCTATGTTTTGTGGAAATGCATGATCAATGTAAATCATGTAATATGTAAACAAAATGATATGTATGGCTAGTGAAATGTATCAACTAAACCATATGCACAAGAACATAGTATTGAAGTAAAACTTGGTTTAAGTCAAAGCTATGTTTTGTGGAAATGCATGCTATACTGATACGAACATCTATGCGGTGTTGTGAAAATGCATACATCCAAGCCTTGAGACTGCGGCGATAAACCCTTAAACCACTTAAAGGTTTATCTAAATTATGTATATCGAATTCGGTCATTCCTTTCATCCCCTTTCCCTGGGATGTCCGGAACGGGAGTTGTCAATTCCTATGGTACCACTACCTACTAACGAACGGCGTAGCTAATGTTAATGAATGTATTGTTCCATTGTAAACAACCCAAATGTCATAACAAAATGTAAGCATGTGATGAAAACGATGTACTAAGTATGCACGCAATGGACATACATAGCATAAAATGTAAATGTAAAACGATGTACTAAGTAACGCACACAATGGGCACACCTAGCATGAAATGTAATGAAATCATGTACTATAATGTACTAACGAACATAGCATGTATATGATGTGAAAACAGGAAAGCTTGAAAGTAACAAGTAGGCACATGTGTTCCACCCCAAAACAGTTTGGAAAACAGTAAAAGAGGGGTCTATGTACTCACTTGAGATTGCTTAGTAGTCCTTGAGTAACAACCAAACAATGCTAGAGATCGCGGATATCAAACGGCACCTAATATAGGTAACTATGTTAATAACCGGACCTAAATCGGAAGATCTGATAGAATGAGGGTTCGTAAACCAAACGAGTATAGGGACTCGTGTCATATGGTTTAACAAAGCCTACATACTAAATGAAACCTTAATCTAAGTGCTTTCGACCCATTACGACCCGTTTAGGTAGCTTATGCTACTTTAACGCGTCGTTCGCGTGAAACGCGTTCGAACCGCCTAACTAGTCCTATGACAAGTGTTATATGCCTAAAACATGTTACATAATCAGTTATGTGACAAAAGTTTAGGTTACATATGCTAAATTACCAATTATACATGAAAAGGGTATTCTGGTAATTTACCTAAGGCATATAAACTACCTATCATACAACTACTTAAACGATGTGACCATAGGGTATAACCTCGGAAGGTTATTCCCTACCTACTATGGTCACCTAATGTATTTGGTCGGATCCTAATGATCGACCAAATGGGTCGGGTTCGAGGTATAAGCGATTTATTAGATCGCTTACCCTACGACCCTAGACAACGTGGTAATCAGTAGGCATAGTCCCAAGGGACTATAACCAACGTGATTACACTCACGTTGCGAAGTTCAAACGAACTTCGCATTGACCATAACTGATCAATGCAGAAAGTCAAACCAAGTTTGACTTTCAGACTCGAAAGACTCGAAAAGCAATAAAAGAACGAAAGAATACTTACGAAGGGTCCCCGAATGCTAATCTCGATCCAAGAATCTCAAGTATGAAACAATGGTTTCAACTTAGAGCACATTTGACACTTTTAAGCCCCGTTAACCTCATTTCAAAGCTATAAAATGAAGTTAAAGTATAGGGAAATCAAAACATGCTCAAAAATATTTCGGATGTCGGTTCGTTTGGCCGTACGATCGCGATGTTCGGTTAATTATGACGGAATGCACATAAGCGCGAAAAACGATCCAAATGACGCGACGAATGGATTTTTGGCAAGCCAAACACTAAAGCATAATATAGTCATGCTTACATAAATTTTTGGATGTCCGGATGTATTCAGAACGTAAGCTATGCGCGAAAATGCAAACTTGTGCACTTTTTGACACTTTTAGTCCCTGAATGACCCAAAAGTTTATTTTAGCACACCGAACCCCTCAAAGCCTATTTCTAAGCTATGTAAAGGATATTTATGGCATGTTTAACTTATGGTCATGTTCCGGAAGGTCTGTTACAGTTCAAATTGACATACTTTCGCAGTTTGTCAACTTTAGTCCCTGTAAGCGATTTAACTTGATTTCACCATACCAAACCTTCCAAAACTTATTTCTAAGTTAAGTAAAGGTTATTTAAGGTATGTTAAGCCTATTTCACTATTCCGGAGTGTTCGTTGCATTAAACTGGTTATATCTACGCATCAGTGCGCGTATAACCTTCCAGAAAGCGATTTAAAGCTTGAAATCGAACAAGAGTCGATATGTGCAAACGATACACATATTTTTACAAATCCCAAGTATGAAATACAATATTTCATTGGTTTGGCATTTGATTGATGGTTGGAGTGACACAGGTGTCACACTTTAACCCCTCCCAAAGGTCAAGTGCCACTTGTTAAGCTCTTATGGTGGCCAAAATCAGTTACCACAACATCTTGACAAGTGTACGGGCTAGATCATTCCCTCTTCTCCAAGAAACGATCCTAACGGTGAACCGAAAACTATAAATACCCAACACATTTCACTTCATTTCTCACAAGAATCTGATCATTTGTGCTCTAAGTTGAAACCTCTGTTTCATACCTGAGCTATTTTGATCTAGATTAGCATTCGGGGACCCTTCGTAAGTGTTCCTTCGTTCTTTTATTGCTTTTTCAAGTCCGAAAGTCAAACTTTGTTTGACTTTCTGCATTGACCAGTTTATGGTCGATGCGAAGTTCGTTTGAACTTCATAACGTGAGCGTAATCACGATGGTTATAGTCCTTAGTGACTATACCTACTGATTACCACGTTATCTAGGCTCGGTGACGAGCCGTAGTTTCGGGCAGAATACGTATTCTTGCGTATTTTGTAACCAAACTACTTATGGGTATCAAAACCGTTTGTTTTGATACCAAACCTGTTTTCTAAACTTAGTTAAGCATGTTTTAGCATGCTTAGCTCGTCACTTTTAGTTTAGTGCTTATATAGGGTCGTAAGGTAAGCGATCTAAACAATCGCTTATACTTTCGAACCCGACCCATTTGGTCGATCATTAGGATCCGACCAAGCACATTAGGTGACCATAGTATATAGGGAATAACCTTCCGAGGTTATACCTTATGGTCGCTTCGTTTAAGTAGTTGTATGATAGGTAGTTTATATGCCTTAGGTAAATTACCAAAATACCCCTTTGATACCGAAATTCATTTTAAACATATGTAACATAACTTTTGACATCTAAACTGATTTGACAACCATATTAGACATGTTAAGGCATATATTACTTGTCATAGGACTAGTTAGGCGGTCCGAACGCGTTTCACGCGAACGACGAGTTAAAGTAGCATAAGCTACCTAAACGGGTCGTAATGGGTCACAAGCACTTAGGTTAGGTTTCATTTTAGAATGTAGGCTTTGTTAAACCATATTACACGAGTCTCCATACTCGCTTGGTTTACGAACCCTCATTCTATGCAATCTTCCGATTTAGGTCCAGATTATTAATGTAGTTACCTATATTAGGTGCCGTTTGATATTCCGCGATCTCTAGCATTGCTTGGTGGTTATCTTAGGACTTCTGAGCAATCTCATGTGATTACATAGACCCCTCTTTTACTGTTTTCCAAACTGTTTTGGGGTGAAACACATGTGCCTACTTGTTACTTTCATGCTTTCCATGTTTTCACATCATATACCGACTATGTTTGTTAGTACATTATAGTACATGATTTCATTACATTTTATGCTATGTATGTCCATTGTGTGCATACTTAGTACATTGTTTTACATTACATTTCTGCTATGTATGTTGACTGATAGCATGCTAGCACATTGATTTACAAGACTTTTCTGCTTTGTATGTTAACTTAGCATACTTAGTACATTGTTTTCATATGACATGTATACAACTGCTATATCATTTGGTTTGCACAAATGGGTCTTTATTACGTTCATTAACATTTGCTACGCCGCTCGGTAGTAAGTAGTGGTACCATAGGACTTGACAAATCCCATTCCTGACATCCCGGGTTTGTTTGGATGTAAGGAATGACTGAATCCGAAAACATTACTTTTGATAACCTTGACTAAAAGGGTTATCCGACTGTCTCAAGGCTTGAATGTATGCGTTAACTTACCACACAAATGTTTGTATCAATGTATCATGCATCACTTTGCAAAACATAACTTTTTTCAAAATACTTTGTTTTGTTCATTACTACATTTGGACTATGTACATAACATTTGTTACACATTACTTGACTACTTTTGGACTATCAACATTTGACATGGTTTATACAAGGACTTTTGACTATTGGTTTAAACATAGACATTATACTTTGTTGGTTGGTTTAAGTGACTTAAGTAATGAGATGTGAGTAATATGATACAATCATGGTGGATACGCCGCTGGTACTTCCTATACATAAGTGTTTGTATTATATTACATATCATAGCGTTATTTAAATCATGCATTTTGGACTTATACATTTTACACAAGTGACATGTTTTTACAAGACTTTGGTTTACAATACAGTTTATGTTATACAACTCATTTTACATGGTTATTCATTTAACCATACATTATTCACTTATTTATACATATCATCTGGACTTATTGTTTTTCAAGCGATTTACAAAACAAATCAAATTACAAGGTTCATGACTAAACATTTTCTTAAACTTAAGTCATGAATCCTATTTTCACAAAACCTATGTATCTCACGGGCATTTTTATGCTCACGTACCTATTTTCACATGTGTTTTCAGGAGCTTTTCCGTAGGATGATGATCGTGACACTAGGGCGGACCTGTGCCTTAGAGATTTAAAATGAAGAAAGACTTAGTTTAATTATGTTCTGAACTATTTAATTTCTGTTTAAGACAATGTAACTCTTATGTTAATAAATAAAATGCAACTTTGAATGCCATGGTTATGAGACAATTAATTCTGTTACAACACTCCCCGACGTTTTCCGCCACGTCTTGTATGTTATACGTGGTCGGGGTGTGACAGAACCCTTTTGAATTTTCAAAACCTCGTCAAAGTTTGGGTCTTATAGTGTGAACACGTGCAATCTGGAAGAGTGGATGCCTGTACTCTGAGTTTTCTGTCTAAGGCTAGAGTGTTCATACAAATCCACATAATCAGACCAGTCACTCTTACCTGGGAACTCTTGGGGTGAGTGTCCACTTATAGGCTAAAGCATGTCTTCGCGATACATTAATATGACCCGGTTACTTTGAGTAGTCACCGTCTCATTTGTTTGCCTAAGGTAACAAACAAATGATCGCAATTTCTATGCGTTGTCATTTTGTTTTATTTGTTGATAACATTTCATTTGTTTCCTCCTATATCTTTCTTTTCCTCCAAGAATGTCTCTTCATCGCAACGATGCGCAGATATCCGAGCAGACTGCCAAATTTGCCCAGCGAATAGGCGAAGTAATCCTGAAGACTGTTGAACTAGGCATTGCCATGTCTCGTCTCAACAATGAAGCCACTCAAGAGCCACCAAAGGAAGCAGAAGTCAAGCCAGCACCACCAGCCAAGAAACCAATCAAGGAATCAAAGACCATGGATGAACAGACTGGATCCCCTAAGAAGTCAAAGAAGCGAAAGGCTTCTCAGAACTTCGCCGTGGTCGCTCACAATGGTCAAGCCATCCCCAACCAACCTGCTCAACCCCCTGCTAGGAAGCCATACAATGGAACTGCACCCTTGTGCAACCAATGTAACCTTCATGATCATGCTAGTGTGAAGTGCCGCAAATGCCAAATTTGTGGACTTATAGGTCATACAGCAAGGGTTTGCCCAACTACAGCTGCACCAAATCAAGCTGGCGATAATCCTGCTCAAGCTCGTTTCTCACCAGGGTCCTGTTACAACTGTGGCGAGATAGGCCATTTCCTAAGGGATTGCCCAAAGCTTGCTAATGCAAATCTGACCCACAGATAAGCATTTGGCTGATTAGAAAATACTGCTGCCTTGAATAATTTGAATCTTATGCTTTTGTATCTTTTGTTGAACCCTGAAACAATCTATTTTGTTTATAAATAAATCGTTCTTCACAATTCTGATATACAAGTGTAGTTATATGTGTGTATGGCATTTCTCTATAATACCTACATTAAGGAACTATGTTCCTTACAAACTACTCTTGTGAATATTTTCCCATTCTTGCGTTTGCTCATGATTCCCTTGGAAAAATTCTAAGTACTCGTTTCACTCTAAGAAACAAAGTACAGAAAATAAAGTGACATTATGAGTAATCGTGCTTTTGCACATCTGTGCCTTTGAATTCTTGGTTAGATAACTAAGGGTATTATCAAATCTTAAACCCATTACGTTCTGATTTTTCAACATGCATAACATATGTTTTCAAAAACAACCTCCATGATTTCAAGGACATTGTCTATGTTTTCAAAAACAACCTTCATGATTTCAAAATGTTATTAATACCATATAATTACTTATATCAAGTGCATAACTTCAAAAGCATCATTCATGATTTCAAAAAACCTTATACATAATTTCAAAATTCATCTCGCATGATTTTAAAACATTTTATAAATATACTTATCTAATACACTTACTTTATGATTTGAAAAAAAAATATTTTCCTCATACATTGACTTAACCTTCAAATTTCGCTTCATATGTCACCTTGGCATATCGAGCATCTCAACTTCATAAGCATTTTACCTCATGTTTTGACTTAAGCACGTCTAGTGCAAGGTTTTGAAACGCCTCCCGCTCTCCAATTCCCAAAATCCACATGGGATCTTTTTATCTTCACAATTAGACCCTTGTGGATGATTTCCATTCAAATCCGAGTCCTTAATTGGATTCCTTGTATACCCTAATAAGAACATTTCGATTCCTTATAATCGAAATCGAATTTTCTTTTTAAGATCTTCCTATCTTTATAGTTAGATCCTTGGAAATATTTAAAGTGCCAATCAAAATCCACAGATTGGATACCTGGTATGCTTTAAATGCATGTGCACGATTAACAAAATGATAACAAATTAAAGATCAAGATAAACAATTTTGTGGTTATGTGTTTTTGTGTTATGTTTTTCCTTTAGTGGTTTTCTTTTCGTTATCCAAATCCTCGTAGAACCTTCCATATCTTCATATGAAGGATTCATAGTAGGATATCCAAAGGTACTACCTTAAATCCTTAATGGGCTTCTATGTAATAGTTAAGACCCTTGGATTATATAGTACCATTCCATGATTCATAAGAGACCCTTTTAGTGGTCTAGTAAAAAAGATTGATTCAAAAATCTGGTTAAGAATGACATGTGATGATATAAGCTGAAAAGACCCCTTGGTTGTCTATTAAAATCATTTATTGATTTAATAAAAGGGACCCTATGGTGGTCTAGTCACAATCCTCACAGGCTTGTTCATTGTTTTCTTCCCCTACACATTTTAAGATGCACTACGTGACTATGCAAGGAATTACGTGATTATGGATGCATACATAATTACGAAGTTCAGTGCACGGAAACCACAGTAAGATTTATTATGTGTAAGAACCGATAGTGGCAACAATAACGAAATGTGAACAATGTACAGGAGGTATGGTGGACACACCAATGATGCTTAACAGACTTGTATATAAGTGTCCCTCCTACATTACAAGCTTGATGTTATTTAAAGTTACTAGAAGTTCAAGAACTCTAACCAGTGTTGTTTGGTCTTTTCAACTTCATGTTTCAAACTCTCACAAGTTTCCTCTAAATAAAATTTCGGGACAAAATTTCCTAAAGTAGGGGAGACTGTGACACCTGTGTCAGTTCAATCGTCAAACAAATACCAAACTAATGAAATATTGTATTTCATACTTGGGACTTGTATAAATATGTGTATCATTTGAACATATCAATTCCTGTTCGATTTCAAGCTTTAAATCGCTTTCTGGAAGGTTATACGCGCACTGATGCGTAAATATAACCAGTTCAATGAAACAAATACTCCGGAACATCAACATATTCTTAACATACCTTAAATAACCTTTACATAACTTAGAAATAAGTTTTGAAGGCTTTGGTATGGCAAAATCAAGTTAAATCGCTTACAGGGACTAAAGTTGACAAACTGCAAAAGTATGCCAATTTGAACTGTAACAGACATTCCGGAACATGACCATAAGTTAAACATACCATAAATATCCTTTACATAGCTTAGAAATAGGCTTTGAAGGGTACGGTGTGCTAAAATAAACTTTTGGGTCATTTAGGGACTAAAAGCGTCAAAAAGTGCACAAGTTTGCTCTTTTGCGCATAACTTACGTTCTGAATACATCTGGACCTCCACAAATTTATGTAAGCATTATAATATTATGCTTTAGTGTTTGGCTTGTCAAAAATCCATTCGTCGCTTAATTTGGATCGTTTTTGAGTTCGTTACGACTCCCGTCGTAATTAACCGAACAACGCAATCGTACGGCCAAACGAACCGACATCCATGATGTTTTCAAGCATATTTCATGTTCCCTATGTCTTAACATCATTGTGGAGCTTGAAATTGGGTTTGACGGGTGTTAGAAGTGCCGTTACGCAACGAAACAAGGTGCAGGGACTGAAACTCTCATTTCAGCATAGTTGATGGCTTACAGACCGTAAGCCATCACCCTTACGGACCGTAAGGGGTCCCCAGCACATCATAATGTCACACCCCGACCACGTAAAACAACAAAACGTGGCGGAAACGTCGGGGAGTGTTGTAACAGAATCATTGTTTCATAACACATGGAATTTGAAATATTGTTTTATTAAATAAAAGAGTTACAATGTCTTGAAAATCAAAGAAACATAACATAAATAACTAGTCTTGCATCTTTTATTGTCACTAAGGCCCAAGTCCGCCTAAGTGTATCTTGATAAATCCTATGCATCGTATCCTGAAACACATGTGAAAATAAGTACGTCAGCATAAAAATGCCTGTGAGATACATAGGTTTTGTGAAAATAGGATTCATGACTTGTAAGTTTAGAAAAAAGTTGTTTAGCAAAAGTCAGTCATGAACCTTGTAAATTGATTTGTTTTGTAAATCGTTTGAAAAACAATAAGTTCAGATGATATGTATAAATAAGAGAATAATGTATGGTTAAATGAATAACCAAATAAAATGAGTTTGTATAAGATAAGTTGTTTGTAAAACAATGTCTTGTGAAAAGTATGTTAATTGTATAAAATGTTATATGTCTCCAATTGAAATGATTCAAATAACGCTACGATATGTAATACCATACAAACACTTATGTATAGGAAGTACCAGCGGCGTATCCACCATGCTTGTATCATATTACACACGCCTCGTTACGTAAATCACTTACTCAAACCAAACCACCAAAGTAAAATGTTTATGTATAATCAAATGTCAAAATGTTTATGTGAAAACCATGTCTAATGTCAATGTCTAATGTTTATGTTTAATGTAAATCATGAATTGTGTATGTAAATGTGACAACCCTCACTAAACCAGGTATCCGTACGATTTAATTAATGATTAATTGCTGCTTAATTACTGTGCTTAACTGAAATTGCTGATAAACTGCTACTTGCATACTGATACATGCACTTACTTCCATCATACTTTATTTGCTGTCACTCTATATTTTGCTTACAGCACCTTAGTGACAAACATGATGCACAAAAAGCACAGTAGCACTATAACGGATAACCTACTGAACATGCTGATAAAGCCAGCATCAGGCAAACACTGCCTCTAAGGCCTGTATGAGCCAGAAATACTTTTGCTACACTAATGGTGAGTGTAGGGATATAAGGGTTGTAGAACTGCGTCTCTAGGGATAAGTCACAGTGACTGGATGTGCCTAAAACGTACTTAAAGTACAAAATTCAGCACTTTACATAACAATTCAGCTTTTAGCTAACTAATAAAGTGCCAAAACATGAGAAAAATATTACTAGACACTTTCCAAAGTGTCAGGAATAAGCTGTGTCACTAAAGAGAGTAATAACGACACTTTAAAGCTTTGTTAACACTTTAACGGATTACTATCCAACCAAACAACCGGACTTTACCCGGAACATGAAAATATTGTTATTCTCCTTATTTATCTTTTTCTGAGTCAGTTAGGGTCCCTGAATACCCTAACACCCGTCATAACATACTACACGTTAGTAACCGAGTTAATTACTTAACTTAACCTAACTAATACTTACTATCTAGTTGGATTTGAACTAGGTACCCCCCCCCCTAACCAAAACCGTCCCCAAGGGGACATATCTTGTCCTTGCAAGATTTGCTTAATCTAATCTTGCCTAATATCATCTAGACATATTTTCCATTGGTTAATACACACAAGAATTGTCTATAAGTTCATGAAGTTACACACATGATCATCCATCACATAACACAACAACAACTCTCTCCTCTCTAGCCCTCTAGAGCTCTCGGCCGAACACCCCCTCCCCCTACATTCATTTTCGAGTTTAGTTCATCACATTCCAACATCATACAAGTGTCGAGGGTCGTATACAAGGAGCCTTGGAGCAAGCGGAACGCGAAGGACCTCCTTATCTAGCTTTTATCCACGCCATTTTCGTCAAGATTCTTCCCTAGCCTTGAGCTAGAGGTATAATGCTTAAAACTCATATTTGAACTAATCTAAAGTGGTTAAAAGGATTTTTATCGGATAAAACTCGTTAACATGCAAGATGATGCACAAAAGTCTACTAAAAACATGGAAAATGATGGTTAATAGCTTGTATGTTGTGTAAATGTGGTAGTAATTGAAAGTTGTGATTATTTAGACCCGATCTATGTTGTGGTAGCTCGGATCATCGTTTAACCCGGTTTGGTAAGATCATGGATCTTAACATAAGCTTGTTTTAAATAATACAAGGGTTAAAAGGTGAAACTCTACCACACGCGAATCATGAACTTGTGTAAAAATGTTTTACTTGTGGAATAGTGTTTAAAACTAGCAGATCTACGTATCTGCAAGTGGTATTTTCAAAGGACCAAGCGTCAAAGAAATCATGTTTTCCTAAAAGACGGATCTTACACTAACAAGTATGATTTTTATAAACCACAAGTGTGTAAACACTTGTGAAATGAAAAGTTTCGACAAAATAACAAACTTTGTAAAAGATGACGAGAAGTTGTAAAGACGGATTTCTCTAAAAATGAGGTTTTTACGAGATCAAAATTACTTTATATAAAGATCCACAAAATATAATGGGATTTACACTATAGTTTCGGAAAAACTACAAGTTCATGCGATTATGCGATTTACATACTTGTCGACTAGTTTGATGTGTTGGAAATTGTTTGATTGAATAAGGAAGTTGTTGAAATTGATTTTGTAAAAGAAAATGATACGCTTGAAAGCGTGGCCACCTCCAGTTACAGAGGAAACTCTGGCGAAATTTTTCTAAAAACCTAACACTTAGAACTATTTACACTACAAGTGTTAGAATTACTTGTTGACATGTTTTCGAAATATAAATTTCGCCATGACTTTATTTACTAAATATTCGGAGGTGGGATTTTCACAAAATTTAACGTGATAAATATATATTTTTCACACACTGTTTATGATTATTTTGTGAAAATACATAAATATTATTTTTAGAGTAAAAATAATATCTACGAACGTTAACAAATCCAAAATAATACGAACACTTTCACCATAAATATATAAGTTACACAGGTAAGTATATTACCACTCGATTGTTAAAACGTAACTTACGCACTTACGGAAATATTTATGAACGCGTATTTTAACAACGTATTATTGGAAAAGATTTATGAGAAATGAAAATATAATATTTTTGAGAAAAGTACTTATATTTTGGAATTGGAAATATATACATATTAAGTGAGACTTAATGATATAATTTGAACGCACATGTATTGAATCCCCCATCCTTGGGAAGGAGATTAACTACCAAGTATATACAGAACATAAACACGAAATAGTTGTCTAACTATTTCCCAAAAACTTAAACTATAAAGCTAAGGCACGACCGTCCGTCTAATAGAATTAGCACTTGTAGGTCGTCGCACAGCTGCCTGATTTGGAGTACTTGGTAGAGACGCACCGACAGTGAGTTCATGTCCCCCTTTTCTCTAACTGTTTTCAGTTTTCTTAACTGCGGGGGTGAAATACATGTTACTATGATTACGAGTACTTTATACACGGTATGGTTAGCGTAAGGAGGTTTACTACTCAGATCATGTGAGTGGGTAGGAGCAATATGAGGCCATTAGTCCTCATGTCGGGACCGAGGGACAGGAGCGGTAGATCTATCTGGGTGTAGCGAGCCCAGCCCCAGGCCAAACTAGAAACGGACCTTGGGGTGACTTTGTCCACATACTAATGCCGTGGCGAAATCTGCTAGGTTTGAGTCTCCCTATTTGCACTTCACATATATCAGTGGCCTTGCAAACCATTGGTGATCTCAATTCCCTTATTTGCTACATACCAAGACTATTTTTATACTCACAAGTGTTTTACATACTCACTTACACATGAACTCGCTCAACATTATTGTTGATTTTTCAACTTACATGTATTTCAGGAAATTAAAAGGGATCTGGCACGGTATGGCATGTTTTCCGCTGCACTAGTTTCCGAGGTCATCCGGGGTTTGGGGGATGTGTCTCTTTCCTGGACAAGACATAACCCTTAAATCATGTTTATGTTATGTTTCAAGTTTGTAATGTCTGTTGAACAAGGTTATGGTTGTTAGGGTATGTTCCCGTTAAAACAATGGTACTGTATTTGGTTTTCAAAACTTAATGGATGATCTTGCATGTTTTTAATTCATATAGCTTGGTTATGATTAAGCTATGGTATTAAGAAGTCGCACCAAATTAACCACGCTTCCGCAAAGCCAGGGTGTGACAGCTTGGTATCAGAGCTCTGATCATAGCGAACTAGGATTCTTTCTCGAGTCTAGACTATGATCACTAGGGCTCTCACGAAAACATTTTTCTGCATACCACTTAAGTCCAGATCCAAAACTTTTTACAAACAAATGTTGAGCACATTTTACTATTTATAGGCTCAGTCTAGAAAGGCTGAGGCTCGGTCTGAGAGGCCGAGGCTCGGTCTGAGAGATCGAGGTAGTTGGCTAGTGAGACTAGGAAGAGTAGGCTCAGTCTAGAAAGGCTGAGGCTCGGTCTGAGAGGCCGAGGCTTGGTCTGAGAGATCGAGGTAGTTGGCTAGTTGGACTAGGAAGAGTAAGCTCAGTTTGGAGGCTGAGGCTCGGTATTGGAGACCGAGGCTCGATCTGAGAGGTCGAGGTAGATGATAGAGCAGTCTTAGAGACTGGGAAGAAATTGGCTAGTGGGACTAGGAGAATTATTTGATTGACTATCATGTTTATATGATTATATGATTGATTATTATACGTATATGTGTTTGTGTTACAAACGTCATGCTTTCATCAAGTACTAGAAAGATGGACACTTCGAATCCCATGGCCATAGTATCAGACGACATAGTTTCATCGAAGCACGAGGTGTACATTTCCGATACTACCGGCACAGACAATGACGACTTTCAGCCCTTTTGCGCTGCCTGAAGTCGTAGCAGAGCCTGCTGATGGCCATCTTGTTGGGAGTTTGCCACTCGCGGTGATCCCTGCTCCTGTGCCCCCTTACCGCTTATCCTGTTGATGATATGCCCTCCCAACGTGGCCTCTAACGACGATAACGACCTACTAGAGGAGGACCCATTCGAGGGCAGGACCCTATTGCTGCTGGTATTAGACTACTGCATGCGGACGCTTCTGCAGGGAAAACTCATGCCAATTCCCCTATCCCAGACTCATTTGAGTTTCTGACATCCGCATCTTTGCACATACAGGGAGTGCAGCACCACTCACACGACGCCGACCTTGATATGGCGTCATCAGCTGCCCCAGTTCTCGCACACAGATTTGAGTTTGATCGCGATATTGAGGACGATTCTATTTTTCCACCTGGTTTTGGATCCAGACCATGACATTGAGTTCATGCACTTAGACCAGCCTTTGGAGGATCCTGTAACCCCTGTGTTTGTTGATCCAGCTAATCTTGAGATGGAGTTTTTGATCCGGAGCCAGCCGTGGCCCCTGAGCCAGGCGTTGCTCCTGACCCCGCATTGTAGCATGACCCTGTTCATGCCGATGCCCCTGCTGTTGCTCCTTGATTGATCATCTGCTTGGACGAGAGAAAATTTGGGGTAACTGTGCAAGACAATTTATTATTACGGGGGCCCACGTAATAAGGACTTGTAGTGCACAGAAATCCTGGTGGGCTCTGCGGGTCAAGCTGATGAAAACCAATGTAGCAGGAAATATCTAAAACACGAATGACCAAGGCGAGGCGGTGTAGCCTCGAGTTCATTCTATTACAAGCAACAAGCCAAATTGGCAAGCCTATATGAAGGCTCAGAAATTTATTTCCCCACTCATACATTGAGTATATTTGCATGTGAAATTGGGTGATTACATGATGGCTTATGTTGCTATATACACCTCATAGACAATTGAAACGTTGTCTAACCCGCTTCACAAACACCAGTACATTGCCAAGGACAGAAGCCGAGCTGCAAGAACGCATCTCACAGATAAATGCACGACATGAAGCCCTCCGCTCTAAGTACAACGATGGCATTACTGGAATTAACCCTCCAACTGGCTGCACCTATAAACAGTTCCTTAACTGCAAGCCTTTGAACCTTGATGGAACAGGAGGCGCCGTTGCATTTGTTCGTTGGTCCGAAAAGACCAACTCCATTCTAAGAATGAGTAACTGTTCGCCCCAACAGAGTGTTACCTATATCTCGGGGATATTTCTAGATGGCACACTCTCTTAATGGAACCTCCAGGTTCAGACCCTTGGCACAGACGCTGCTTATGCACTGAGCTGGGACGAGCTCAAGGAAACGATTGAGAAGAAATGTTGTTTTAGGACTGGAATTTAGAAGCTTGAGGTGGAGTTCAGGAATTTGAAAATGGACGAACCAGAAATTCCTGAACTTGTCCAGCGATCGCACGACTTATCTAGGGTCGCCCCCCCTACTTAGTCAAACCGGAGTTCAAAAGGATTGAACGAATCATTTGGACACTTGCACCCCAGATCAGGGGTATGGTTACTACCTCGAAGCCCTCAACCATTGCAGAGGCTATCAATATGGGTGATTTATTTATAACATGAGATGTTATGTGATTGATAACATGAGATGTTATGTATTATTACTATCGTTATATACGTACGCTACACTATGGCCTGACCAACTTAAACCATCTTTTAGAAGATGCCGCCAAGACGTGAGACACGCATGCCTACTAATGAGGCAGAGCTACAACAAGTCATTGCTGCTGCCATAGCACAGTATGCAGCATCTCAGCCAGGAACGAGCGGAAGTATTAACCAAGGCAATAACAATCCGCCTCACGGATGCACCTACAAGCAGTTTCTAGACTGCAAACCGGTCAACTTTGACGGCACTGGAGGTGCTGTCGCCTTTGTTCGTTGGGCTGAGAAAACCGAATCTGTTCTACGCATGAGCAAATGCGTGCTGGATCAGCAAGTCACCTATATCTCAGGGCTATTCTTGGATGGAGCCCTCTCTTGGTGGAATCTGCAAGTACAGACACTAGGCGAAGCTGCTGCCTACGCGCTAACCTGGACCGAACTGAAAGAACTTATGCGCAAAAAGTACTGTTCCCGCGCAGAAATCCAGCGATTGGAGACCGAGTTCTGGCACTTGAAAATGGACGGTGCAAAGATAGCAGAATACGTTCAAAGGTTCCATGACTTATCACATGTGGTACCCTACATGGTCACTCCTGAGTTCAAAAGAATTGAACGCTTCATTTGGGGACTAGCTCCTCAAATCATAAGCATGGTAACCTCATCCAAGCCTGCGACCATTACTGAGGCGATTGATTTGAGCGTGGCTCTCACAGAGGAGGCCATTCGCCTGAACAAGTTTGATGATGCTGAGCATAAGAAGAAAGAGACTCACGTCGAGTCATCAGGAGGTAGCAAACGGAAGTTCTCAAACTTCAAGCAGGGCGCCAGTGTGGCGGTTAAGAAAGGAGGATCAGTTGGTAGTGGGAAGAAAGGAAAAGGATATCAGGGCACCCAGCCCAAGTGTAATACCTGTCAACGCCATCATACTGGCCATTGTAATGTGAAAGTATGTGAGGCATGTGGAAAGCCGGGCCACTCGAAAGATTCTTGTTGGGCTAGTGCTGGCCGGGGAGGCCAATGCGGTTTTGGGAATAGAAATAATAACCGTGGCGGTATTGGAAATCGCCCACAGGGGAACAATGGAGGAAACGAGAATCGAGGAAACAATGCTAACCAAGCGGGCGCTGCGAATCGTAATCAGAGGAATGATCAAGCTGGAGGAAACGGGCAAAGACTTGGGTGTTTTAACTGCGGTGATATCGGGCATTTTAAGAAGAACTGTCCAGACCTAAACCAAGCCCGTGGAAGAGTGTTCCAAATCGAAGCAAGGGAAGCGCGCCAGGACCCCAATGTTGTTACTGGTACGTTCCCTGTCAATCAACGCTATGCATCCGTTTTATTTGATACTGGTGCCGATTATAGCTTCGTGTCGTTAGAATTTAAGAATATGCTTGGGTTAGCCGCTAATAAGTTAGATATTCCCTACTCGATCGAATTAGCAAATGGGAAGTTAGTAGAAGCCAATGAAGTTATCAGAGGTTGTGTAATCGAATTAGGAGAACGTGAGTTTGCTCTGGATCTGCTACCAGTCCAGTTGGGAAGCTTCGACGTGGTAGTAGGAATGGATTGGTTATCAGGCAACAAGGCAGAGATAGTTTGTCACGAAAAGGTTGTTCGTATCCCAACCGATGATGGTGAGACCATTGTTGTTCATGGAGAGAAGCGTGAGACGCCGTTGAGGATTATCAGCTGCTTGAAAGCAAGGAAGTGTTTGCAGAAAGGAAGTGTTGCTTTCCTGGCACACATTGTGGATAAGAAGGCTGCTGAGCCAAGAATCGAAGACATCCCTGTCGTAAGGGAGTATCCAGAAGTCTTCCCAGAAGACTTGCCTGGACTGCCACCTCAGAGACAAGTAGAGTTCCACATTGACTTAGTTCCAGGCGCCGCGCCTGTGGCTAAGGCACCTTATAGACTTGCTCCATCTGAGATGCAGGAACTGTCGACACAACTTCAAGAGTTGTTGGACAAGGGTTTTATCCGACCAAGCTTCTCGCCTTGGGGAGCTCCGGTCCTGTTTGTCAAGAAGAAGGACGGTAGTTTTCGAATGTGCATTGACTACCGGGAGTTAAACAAGCTGACGATCAAGAATAGATATCCTCTGCCAAGAATCGATGATCTGTTCGACCAACTGCAAGGTTCAAGCTTTTATTCAAAGATCGATCTTCGATCTGGATACCATCAGTTAAGGATACAAGAGGAAAGTATCCCAAAGACAGCCTTCAGAACTCGTTATGGGCACTACGAGTTCCTAGTTATGCCGTTTGGTTTGACAAACGCACCTGCAGTCTTTATGGATTTGATGAATCGAATAGTTTGGGATTCAGAAGTGAAAGAAATCATTTTATCTACTAATAGTGGACAAATTGGCGTAAACCGTACTTGGATAAGTTCGTGATTGTATTCATCGACGACATCTTGATTTATTCAAAGACGAAGGCTGAACACGAGCATCATCTTAGAACCATTTTGGAGCTGCTAAAGAAGGAACAGTTGTATGCCAAATTCTCCAAGTGCGAATTTTGGCTACGTGAAGTTCAATTCCTTAGGCACGTGGTAAATGGAGATGGAATCCACGTGGATCCAACCAAGATCGAGGCGATCAAGAATTGGGAAACGCCAAAGACGCCAACCGAGATTCGACAATTCTTGGGTTTGGCTGGCTACTATCGAAGGTTCATCGAGGATTTTTCAAAGATCGCTCAACCATTGACGCTCCTCACGCAGAAAGATAAGAAGTTTGATTGGGGAATCAAACAGGAAGAAGCGTTCCAAATACTGAAGGATAAGCTCTGCAATGCGCCAATCTTAGCACTACCGGAAGGTACTGACGATTTTGTGGTATACTGCGACGCATCGCGTCAAGGATTAGGTTGTGTGTTGATGCAACGCCAAAAGGTTATTGCTTACGCATCGCGTCAATTGAAAGTGCACGAAAAGAACTATACCACACACGATTTGGAGCTCGGCGCAGTGGTTTTTGCTTTAAAGTTCTGGAGACACTACCTTTATGGTACGAAGTGTACAATCTTCACAGATCACAAGAGCCTATAGCATATATTTAACCAGAAGGAGTTGAATATGAGGCAAAGACGATGGGTTGAATTGTTGAACGACTACGACTGCGAGATAAAGTATCATCCAGGGAAGGCGAATGTGGTCGCCGATGCCCTAAGTCGTAAAGAGAGAATCAAGCCCATAAGGGTTGGAGCTCTAGAAATGATTATACGAACCGATCTTTCCTTGCGCATTCGTGCCGCGCAGAAAGAAGCTCTCAAGGAAGGAAACCTTGAAGAAGAATATCTCCGTGGGATGGAGAAGCTTTTGGTACCAAACGGGGAAGGAACGTTATGTTTTGAGAAAAGGATTTGGGTTCCTCTGTTTGGTGATTTAAGGAAAGTTATTTTTGATGAAGCTCACAAGTCGCGGTACTCTATCCATCCAGGAGCGGATAAGATGTACCAGGATCTCAAAGATTATTATTGGTGGCCTAGGATGAAAGGCGATGTTGCTGTTTACGTGAGCAAATGTTTAACGTGCGCTAAGGTTAAAGCGGAATACCAGAAGCCTTCAGGACTTCTGCAACAACCTGAGATTCCCAAGTGGAAATGGGAACAAATCTCAATGGATTTTGTTACAAAATTGCCAAGAACGCCAAAAGGCCATGACACTATCTGGGTGATAGTGGATCATTTAACAAAGTCAGCACACTTCTTACCCATCAGGGAGAAGGATAACACTAGCAAATTGGCTGAAATTTACATGAGAGAGATCGTCGCGCGCCATGGAGTACCTCTCTCAATCATCTCTGATAGAGACGGAAGGTTTGTGTCAAGGATATGGCAATCCTTCCAAGAAGCCTTTGGCTCACAATTGAATCTGAGCACTGCGTTTCATCCGCAAACTGACGGCCAGAGCGAGCGAACGATACAGACTTTGGAAGACATGCTGAGAGCGTGTGTTATGGATTTGGGCGGTAGCTGGGATAAGCATTTGCCTTTGGTCGAATTTTCGTACAACAACAGCTACCACACCAGTATTGGTGTCGCGCCATTTGAAGCCCTTTATGGACGCAAGTGCCGATCACCCTTATGTTGGGCTGACGCAGGAGGCAGCTTGCTGGTCCCGAAATCGTCCAAGAGACGACAGACAAGATCGCGCAAATTCTTAAACGCATCGAAGCAGATCGTCACAGACAGAAGGCCTATGCGGATCCAAACCGGAAACATGTGGAATTCCAAGTTGGAGAAATGGTGTTATTGAAAGTTTCACCCTGGAAGGGGGTGGCACGCTTCGGAAAGCGTGGGAAGTTAAATCCGCGCTACATTGGTCCCTTCAGAATTCTGGAAAGAATAGGACTAGTAGCATACAAGTTGGACCTACCTACTGAACTGAATGGTGTTCACGATACATTTCACGTATCCAATCTAAAGAAAAGTCCAACTCAAGTCACCGTTGCCATTCCCACCGACGAGATTCATGTTGACAACACGCTCCACTTCGTTGAAGAACCTGTTGAGGTCACGGATTGGAAAGTTAACAAGACCCGCCGGAGCAGTGTCAAGCTCGTCAAAGTTCGTTGGAATGCCAGACATGGTCCTGAGTTCACCTGGGAGCGTGAGGACCGGATGAAAGAGAAATACCCCCACCTTTTTCCTAAGAACCCAGCTTCTACAAGCAAAACTTAAATTTCGGGATGAAATTTATTTAACGGGGGGGAGAATGTGACAACCCTCACTAAACCAGGTATCCGTATGATTTAATTAATGATTAATTGCTGCTTAATTACTGTGCTTAACTGAAATTGCTGATAAACTGCTACTTGCATACTGATACATGCACTTACTTGCATCATACTTTATTTGCTGTCACTCTATATTTTGCTTACAGCACCTTAGTGACAAACATGATGCACAAAAAGCACAGTAGCACTATAACGGATAACCTACTGAACATGCTGATAAAGCCAGCATCAGGCAAACACTACCTCTAAGGCCTGTATGAGCCAGAAATACTTTTGCTACACTAATGGTGAGTGTAGGGATATAAGGGTTGTAGAACTGCGTCTCTAGGGATAAGTCACAGTGACTGGATGTGCCTAAAACGTACTTAAAGTACAAAATTCAGCACTTTACATAACAATTCAGCTTTTAGCTAACTAATAAAGTGCCAAAACATGAGAAAAATATTACTAGACACTTTCCAAAGTGTCAGGAATAAGCTGTGTCACTAAAGAGAGTAATAACGACACTTTAAAGCTTTGTTAACACTTTAACGGATTACTATCCAACCAAACAACCGGACTTTACTCGGAACATGAAAATATTGTTATTCTCCTTATTTATCTTTTTCTGAGTCAGTTAGGGTCCCTGAATACCCTAACACCCGTCATAACATACTACACGTTAGTAACCGAGTTAATTACTTAACTTAACCTAACTAATACTTACTATCTAGTTGGATTTGAACTAGGTACACCCCCCCCCCCTAACCAAAACCGTCCCCAAGGGGACATATCTTGTCCTTGCAAGATTTGCTTAATCTAATCTTGCCTAATATCATCTAGACATATTTTCCATTGGTTAATACACACAAGAATTGTCTATAAGTTCATGAAGTTACACACATGATCATCCATCACATAACACAACAACAACTCTCTCCTCTCTTGCCCTCTAGAGCTCTCGGCCGAACACCCCCTCCCCCTACATCCATTTTCGAGTTTAGTTCATCACATTCCAACATCATACAAGTGTCGAGGGTCATATACAAGGAGCCTTGGAGCAAGCGGAACGCGAAGGACCTCCTTATCTAGCTTTTATCCACGCCATTTTCGTCAAGATTCTTCCCTAGCCTTGAGCTAGAGGTATAATGCTTAAAACTCATATTTGAACTAATCTAAAGTGGTTAAAAGGATTTTTATCAGATGAAACTCGTTAACATGCAAGATGATGCACAAAAGTCTACTAAAAACATGGAAAATGATGGTTAATAGCTTGTATGTTGTGTAAATGTGGTAGTAATTGAAAGTTGTGATTATTTAGACCCGATCTATGTTGTGGTAGCTCGGATCATCGTTTAACCCGGTTTGGTAAGATCATGGATCTTAACATAAGCTTGTTTTAAATAATACAAGGGTTAAAAGGTGAAACTCTACCACACGCGAATCATGAACTTGTGTAAAAATGTTTTACTTGTGGAATAGTGTTTAAAACTAGCAGATCTACGTATCTGTAAGTGGTATTTTCAAAGGACCAAGCGTCAAAGAAATCATGTTTTCCTAAAAGACGGATCTTACACTAACAAGTATGATTTTTATAAACCACAAGTGTGTAAACACTTGTGAAATGAAAAGTTTCGACAAAATAACAAACTTTGTAAAAGATGACGAGAAGTTGTAAAGACGGATTTCTCTAAAAACGAGGTTTTTACGAGATCAAAATTACTTTATATAAAGATCCACAAAATATAATGGGATTTACACTATAGTTTCGGAAAAACTACAAGTTCATGCGATTATGCGATTTACATACTTGTCGACTAGTTTGATGTGTCGGAAATTGTTTGATTGAATAAGGAAGTTGTTGAAATTGATTTTGTAAAAGAAAATGATACGCTTGAAAGCGTGGCCACCTCCAGTTACAGAGGAAACTCTGGCGAAATTTTTCTAAAAACCTAACACTTAGAACTATTTACACTACAAGTGTTAGAATTACTTTTTGACATGTTTTCGAAATATAAATTTCGCCATGACTTTATTTACTAAATATTCGGAGGTGGGATTTTCACAAAATTTAACGTGATAAATATATATTTTTCACACACTGTTTATGATTATTTTGTGAAAATACATAAATATTATTTTTAGAGTAAAAATAATATCTACGAACGTTAACAAATCCAAAATAATACGAACGCTTTCACCATAAATTTATAAGTTACACAGGTAAGTATATTACCACTCGATTGTTAAAACGTAACTTACGCACTTACGGAAATATTTATGAACGCGTATTTTAACAACGTATTATTGGAAAAGATTTATGAGAAATGAAAATATAATATTTTTGAGAAAAGTACTTATATTTTGGAATTGGAAATATATACATATTAAGTGAGACTTAATGATATAATTTGAACGCACATGTATTGAATCCCCCATCCTTGGGAAGGAGATTAACTACCAAGTATATACAGAACATAAACACGAAATAGTTGTCTAACTATTTCCCAAAAACTTAAACTATAAAGCTAAGGCACGGCCGTCCGTCTAATAGAATTAGCACTTGTAGGTCGTCGCACAGCTGCCTGATTTGGAGTACTTGGTAGAGACGCACCGACAGTGAGTTCATGTCCCCCTTTTCTCTAACTGTTTTCAGTTTTCTTAACTGCGGGGGTGAAATACATGTTACTATGATTACGAGTACTTTATACACGGTATGGTTAGCGTAAGGAGGTTTACTACTCAGATCATGTGAGTGGGTAGGAGCAATATGAGGCCATTAGTCCTCATGTCGGGACCGAGGGACAGGAGCGGTAGATCTATCTGGGTGTAGCGAGCCCAGCCCCAGGCCAAACTAGAAACGGACCTTGGGGTGACTTTGTCCACATACTAATGTCGTGGCGAAATCTGCTAGGTTTGAGTCTCCCTATTTGCACTTCACATATATCAGTGGCCTTGCAAACCATTGGTGATCTCAATTCCCTTATTTGCTACATACCAAGACTATTTTTATACTCACAAGTGTTTTACATACTCACTTACACATGAACTCGCTCAACATTATTGTTGATTTTTCAACTTACATGTATTTCAGGAAATTAAAAGGGATCTGGCACGGTATGGCATGTTTTCCGCTGCACTAGTTTCCGAGGTCATCCGGGGTTTGGGGGATGTGTCTCTTTCCTGGACAAGACACAACCCTTAAATCATGTTTATGTTATGTTTCAAGTTTGTAATGTCTGTTGAACAAGGTTATGGTTGTTAGGGTATGTTCCCGTTAAAACAATGGTACTGTATTTGGTTTTCAAAACTTAATGGATGATCTTGCATGTTTTTAATTCATATAGCTTGGTTATGATTAAGCTATGGTATTAAGAAGTCGCACCAAATTAACCACGCTTCCGCAAAGCCAGGGTGTGACAGTAAATGTCAAAATGTTTATGTATGGTAAGTGAAATATATCAACTAAACCATATGTAAAATGCACAAAAAAAAGGTATTGAAGTAAAACATGGTTTAAATCAAAGTTATGTTTTGTGTAATAAATGCATGCTATACTGATATAAACATCTATGAGGTATTGTGAAAATTCATACATCCAAGCCTTGCGACAGTCGGATAACCCTTTTAGTAAAGGTTATAAAAAATGTATTCGGATTCGGTCATTCCTTCCAATCCAAACAAACCCGAGATTTCAGGAATGGGATTTGTCAAGTCCTATGGTACCACTACCTACTACCGAGCGGCATGATCGGTGTTAATGAATGTACATTGTCCCATTTAAACAAACCAAATGTCATACCAAAATGTAAGCATAAAATGTAATGTAAAATAATGTACTAAGTACGCACACAATGGGCATACATAGCATAAAAAGTAATGTAAAATAATGTACTAAGTACGCACACAATGGGCATACATAGCATAAAATGTAATGTAAAATAATGTACTAAGTACGCACACAATGGGCATACATAGCATAAAATGTAATGTAAAATAATGTACTAAGTACGCACACAATGGGCATACATAGTATAAAATGTAATGTAAAATAATGTACTAAGTACGCACACAATGGGCATACATAGCATAAAATGTAATGTAAAATAATGTACTAAGTACGCACACAATGGGCATACATAGCAAAACACAATGAAATCATGTACTATAAATGTACTAATGAACATAGCAAGTATATGATGTGAAAGCAGGAAAGCATGAAAGTAACAAGTAGGCACATGTGTTCCACCCCAAAATGTTTGGAAAACAATAAAAGAGGGGGTTCTATGTACTCACTTGAGATTGCTTAGTAGTCCTTGAGTAACAACCAAACAATGCTAGAGATCACGGATATCAAACGGCACCTAATATAGGTAACTACATTAATAAACCGGACCTATAACGGAGGATAGGATAGAATGAGGGCTCGTAAACCAAATGAGTATGGGAACTCATGTAATATGGTTTAACAAGTCTACATACTAATATGAAACCTAACCTAAGTGCTTACGACCCATTACGACCCGTTTAGGTAGCTTATGCTACTTTAACGCGTTGTTCGCGTGAAACGCGTTCGAAATGCCTAACTAGCCCTATGATAAGTAAAATATGCCTTAACATGTCTAATATTGTTACCAAATCAGTTTAGATACCAAAAGTTAAGTTACATATGCTTAATATAAATTTTTGCGTAAAAAAGGGCATTTTGGTCATTTACCTAAGGCATATAAACTACCTATCATACAACTAACTAAACGCCGTGACCATAAGGTATAACCTCGGAAGGTTATTCCCTATATACTATGGTCACCTAATGTGCTTGGTCGGATCCTAATGATCGACCAAACGGGTCGGGTTCGAAAGTATAAGCGATTGTTTAGATCGCTTACCTTACGACCCTATATAAGCACTAAACTAAAAGTGACGAGCTAAGCATGTTAAAACATGCTTAACTAAGTTTAGAAAATAGGTTTGGTATCAAAACAAACGGTTTTGATACCTAAGAGTAGTTTGGTTACAAAATACGCAATAACACGCATTTTGGCCGAAACTACGACTCGTCACTGAGCCTAGATAACGTGGTAATCAGTAGGTATAGTCTCTAGGGACTATAGCCATCGTGATCACGCTCACGTTATGAAGTTCAAATGAACTTCGCATTAACCATAAACTGGTCAATGCAGAAAGTCAAACGCAGTTTGACTTTCAAGCTAAAAACGCATAAAAGCATGAAAGAGGACTTACAAGAGGTCCAAGAATGGAAGTTTGATCTGAAATTCCCAGGTATGAAGTGTTGCAACTCCAACTTAGGGAAATGATCAGATCAAGGGTGAGTTTGAAGTAAATGGGGGTGGGGTATTTATAGGAAAACCAAGACCGTTAGGATCGTTTCTTGAAAAACGTGCTTCGATCTAGGCCGTCCAAGTGTTGGAATGTTATGGTAACTCATTTTACCCCCACCACCAGAGATTGACATGTGGCATTGGCCTTTGGGGGTGTTGAAAGCTGTTAATCAGCACCCAAAATGATTTTCTGCATCTAACCCCTGCTTGCGCACCGTAAGACTTAAAACCTTGCGGTGCGCAAGGACCTTGCAGACCAGAAAGTTTGAAAAATGGCAGAACAGGCCCCTGAAGCTCCAAACTTGCTATTTGATGCACTTTTGACATGTTTAAGCCCCGTTAACCCCATTTCAAAGCTCTAAAATGAAGTTAAAGTATAGGGAACTTAAAATGTGCTCAAAAATATCTCGGGTGTCGGTTCGTTTGGCCGTACGATCGCGATGTTCGCTTAATTACGACGGAATGCGCATAAGCGCGAAAAACGATCCAAATGACGCGACGAATGGATTTTTCTTATGCCAAACACTAAAATAAAATGTTTTAGTGCTTACATAAATTTTTGGATGTCTGGATGTAGTCAGAACGTAAGTTATGCGCGAAAATGCAAACGTATGCACTTTTTGACGCTTTTAGTCCCTGTATGGCCCAAAAGTTTATTTTAGCACACCGAACCCCTCAAAGCCTATTTATAAGCTATGTAAAGGATATTTATAGTATGTTTAACTTATGGTCATGTTCTGGAATGTCTGTTACAGTTCAAATTGGCATACTTTCGCAGTTTGTCAAATTTAGTCCCTGTAAGCGAATTAACTTGATTTTGCCATACCAAAGCCTTCAAAACTTATTTCTAAGTTATGTAAAGGTTATTTAAGGTATTTTAAGCCTATTTCACTATTCCAGAGTGTTCGTTGCATTAAACGGTTTATATTTACGCATTAGTGCGCGTATAACCTTCCAGAAAGCGATTTAAAGCTTGAATTCGAACAAGAATTGATATGTGCAAAAGATACACATATTTATACAGATCCCAAGTATGAAATACTATATTTCATTGGCTTGGCATTTGTTTGATGGTCGCAGTGACCCAGGTGTCACAGTCTCCCCTACTTTAGGAAATTTCGTCCCGAAATTTTATTTAGAGGAAACTTGTGAGAGTTTAAAACATGAAGTTGAAAAGATCGAACAACACTGGTTAGAGTTCTTGAACTTCTAGTAACTTTAAATAACATCATGCTTACAATGTAGGAGGGACACTTATATATAAGTCTATTTAAGCGTTATTGGTGCGTCCACCGTACCTCCATTACATCGTTCACATTTTGTTATTGTTGTCACTATCGGTTCTTAAACATAATAAATCTTACCGGATTTCTGTGCACTGAATTCCATAATTATGTACGCGTCCATAATTAGACAATTCCTTGCATAGTTCACACAGTCTATTTTATAATGTGTAGGGGAAAACCAAATGAACAAACCTGTGATGAGTGTGACTAGACCACCATAGGGTCCCTTTTATTAAATCAATAAATGATTTTAATAGACAACCAATGAGTCTTTTCAGCTTATATCATCACATGTCATTCTTAACCAGATTTTTGAATCAATCTTTTTTTACTAGACCACTAAAAGGGTCTCTTATGAATCATGGAATAGTACTATATAATCCAAGGGTCTTAACTATTACATAGAAGCCCATTAAGGATTTAAGGTAGTACCTTTTGAATATCCTACTACGAATCCCTCACATGAAGATATGAAAGATTCTACGAGGATTTGGATATCGAATACCCAGAGTATACAAAAACACAAAATGCATAGAAGAAAACACAAGATGCATAAACACATAGTCATATAACCACAAAGATTGTTTATCTAGATCTTTAATTTGTTAATTTGTTTTGTTAACAGAGCACATGTATTTAAAGCACACTAGGAATCCATCTCGTGGATTTCATTTGGTACTTTAAACATTATCAAGAATCTAACTATAAAGATAGAAAGATTTTTTTTTAAAAGAAAAATTCGATTTCGATTATAAGGAACCGAAATGTTCGAATTTAGGTACAAGGGAATCCAATTAAGGACTCTGATTTGAATGATAGTCATCCACAAGGGTCTAAATGTGAAGATAAAAAGATCACATATGGATTTTAGAAGTTGAAGATGTTTTGAAACCTGTTTTGAAACCTTGCACTGGATGTGCTTAAGTCAAAACATGAAGTAAAAATGCTTATGAAGTTGAGATGCTAGATATGTCAAGGCGACATATAAAGCAGAATCTGAAAGTTAAGTCAATGTATGAGGAAAAAATATTTTTGAAAACTATGCATGGGGTTCTAAAAAAATGTGTTCAATGTTTTTGAAGCCTTATATATAATACTTTTGAAATCATAAAGTAGGTGCACTAGGTAAGTATATTTATATAAAAAAATTGTTTTAGAATCATGCGAGATGAATTTTGAAATTGTGTATAAGGTTTTTGAAAACATGAATGATGCTTTTCGAAATCGTGCACTTGATAAGAAAATGTACTGTGTTAATATTGTTTTTAGAACATTTTGAAATTATGAAGGTTGTTTTTGAAAGCATAGCCAATGTTTTTGAAATAACATAGACAATGCATTTAAAAATTGTTTTCAAACTATATGAAATGTTTTGAGATTCATGAAGATTGTTTTTGAAATACTTGTACTGTGTATGTTGAAAAATCAAAACGTAATGGGTATGAGATTTGAAAATACCCTTAGTTATCTAACCAAGGATTTAAAGGCACAGATGTGCAGAAGCATGATTACTCATAATGTCACTTTATTTTCTGTACTTTGTATCTTAGAATGAAACGAGTACTTAAGATTTTCGAGGGAATCATGAGCGATCATTTGAAAGAGAGAATCACAAGAGTAGTTTGTAAGGAACATAGTTCCTTGATGTAGGTATCATAGGAAAAGTCATACACACATGTAACTACACTCGCATATCAGAATTGTGAACAATAATTTATTTATAAACAAAACAGATTGTTTCACATTACAAGAAAACAGAAGAATAAAAGCATAAGACAACAACATCTTCTAATCAGCCAACTGCTCATCCGTGGGTTGGATTTGCCTTAGCAAGCTTCGGGCATTTATTCACGAAATGACCCATCTTGCCACAGTTGTAGCATGATCCAGGCTGAAAGCAAGCTTGAGCAGGATTGGCTTGTGGTTGATTTAGACCACCTTGGTTCGGGTTACATCGACAAGTACTTGCCAGGTGACCAATTCGCCCACATGATACACACAGACAACATTGTAAGTGAGCTTGGTGATGCCCATTACATTTGTCGCATTTTGGTGCAGTACCGGCATAAGGTTTCCTAGCAGGAGGTTGAGCAGTAGCAAGGTTTATAACAGCTTTGTTTTGGATAGCAAAGTGGCATATGTTAACCAAATGTCCCCGCCGTCCACAGTAGGTACATTTGGAGCAGGGTATGAGGTTTGAATGATGACGGTTGCATCGTTTGCACAGAGGAACAGCTCCTTTGTATGGCTTCCTAGCAGGGGGTTGGGTTGGTTGGTTGGGGAAGGCTTGACCATTGTGAGCGACCACGACGAAGTTCTGAGAAGCCTTTCGCTTCTTTGACTTCTTAGGGGATCCGGTCTGTTCATCCATGGTCTTTGATTCCTTGATTGGTTTCTTGGCTGGTGGTGCTGTCTTGACTTCTGCTTCCTTTGGTGGCCCTTGAGTGGCTTCATTGTTGAGACGAGACATGGAAATGCCTAATTCAACAGTCTTCAGAATTACTTCGCCTATTCGCTGGGCAAATTTGATAGTCTGCTTGGATATCTGCGCATCGTTGCGATGAAGAGACATTCTGGAGGAAATGAAGGATATAGGAGGAAACAAATGAAATGTTATCGGTAAATAAAACAAAATGACAACGCATAGAAATTGCGATCATTTGTTTGTTACCTAAGGCAAATAAATGAGACGGTGACTAATCAAAGTAAGCGGGTCATATTAATGTATCGCGAAGACATGCTTTAGCCTATAAGTGGACACTCACCCCAAGAGTTCCCAGGTAAGAGTGACTGGTCCGATTATGTGGATTTGTACGAACACTCTAGCCTTAGACAGAAAACTCAGAGTACGGGCACCCACTCTTCCAGATTGCACGTGTTCACACTATAAGACCCAAACTTTGACGAGGTTTTGAAAATTCAAAGGGGTTCAAAACCATATAACAGAGGGTTCAAAACCTAGTAATCAATCATCCTAGAACAGATGATTAGTTTTCAAAGCGGTTTTGAAATTTATGTTCTTGTTGAGGTCGTCGCCTAAGGATAGGTGACGGTATTGTTTTATGTCTAAACGCAAGTAAACTCGCGTTAGGGTCCTAGGAAGGTTATAGACTAGGTCAAAGAATTACTAATAACCTAATTCCCTATAACCAAGAGCTCTGATACCAACTTTTCTGTCACACCCCGACCACGTAAAACAACAAAACGTGGCGGAAACGTCGGGGAGTGTTGTAACAGAATCATTGTTTCATAACACATGGAATTTGAAATATTGTTTTATTAAATAAAAGAGTTACAATGTCTTGAAAAATCAAAGAAACATAACATAAATAACTAGTCTTGCATCTTTTATTGTCACTAAGGCCCAAGTCCGCCTAAGTGTATCTTGATAAATACTATGCATCGTATCCTGAAACACATGTGAAAATAAGTACGTCAGTATAAAAATGCCTGTGAGATACATAGGTTTTGTGAAAATAGGATTCATGACTTGTAAGTTTAGAAAAAAAAGTTGTTTAGCAAAAGTCAGTCATGAACCTTGTAAATTGATTTGTTTTGTAAATCGTTTGAAAAACAATAAGTTCAGATGATATGTATAAATAAGAGAATAATGTATGGTTAAATGAATAACCAAATAAAATGAGTTTGTATAAGATAAGTTGTTTGTAAAACAATGTCTTGTGAAAAGTATGTTAATTGTATAAAATGTTATATGTCTCCAATTGAAATGATTCAAATAACGCTAGGATATGTAATACCTTACAAACACTTATGTATAGGAAGTACCAGCGGCGTATCCACCATGCTTGTATCATATTACACACGCCTCGTTACGTACATCTCAAACCAAACCACCAAAGTAAAATGTTTATGTATAATCAAATGTCAAAATGTTTATGTGAAAACCATGTCTAATGTCTAATGTTTATGTTTAATGTAAATCATGAATTGTGTATGTAAATGTCAAAATGTTTATGTATGGTAAGTGAAATATATCAACTAAACCATATGTAAAATGCACAAAAACAAGGTATTGAAGTAAAACATGGTTTAAATCAAAGTTATGTTTTGTGTAATAAATGCATGCTATACTGATATAAACATCTATACGGTATTGTGAAAATTCATACATCGAAGCCTTACGACAGTCGGATAACCCTTTTAGTAAAGGTTATCAAAAAATGTATTCGGATTCGGTCATTCCTTCCAATCCAAACAAACCCGAGATTTCAGGAATGGGATTTGTCAAGTCCTATGGTACCACTACCTACTACCGAGCGGCATGATCGGTGTTAATGAATGTACATTGTCCCATTTAAACAAACCAAATGTCATACCAAAATGTAAGCATAAAATGTAATGTAAAATAATGTACTAAGTACGCACACAATGGGCATACATAGCATAAAAAGTAATGTAAAATAATGTACTAAGTACGCACACAATGGGCATACATAGCATAAAATGTAATGTAAAATAATGTACTAAGTACGCACACAATGGGCATACATAGCATAAAATGTAATGTAAAATAATGTACTAAGTACGCACACAATGGGCATACATAGCATAAAATGTAATGTAATATAAAATAATGTACTAAGTACACACACAATGGGCATACATAGCAAAACACAATGAAATCATGTACTATAAATGTACTAATGAACATAGCAAGTATATGATGTGAAAGCAGGAAAGCATGAAAGTAACTAGTAGGCACATGTGTTCCACCCCAAAATGTTTGGAAAACAGTAAAAGAGGGGGTTCTATGTACTCACTTGAGATTGCTTAGTAGTCCTTGAGTAACAACCAAACAATGCTAGAGATCACGGATATCAAACGGCACCTAATATAGGTAACTACATTAATAAACCGGACCTATAACGGAGGATCGGATAGAATGAGGGCTCGTAAACCAAATGAGTATGGGAACTCATGTAATATGGTTTAACAAGTCTACATACTAAGATGAAACCTAACCTAAGTGCTTACGACCCATTACGACCCGTTTAGGTAGCTTATGCTACTTTAACGCGTCGTTCGCGTGAAACGTGTGACACCTGTGTCACTTCAACCATCAAACAAATACCAAGCCAATGAAATATTGTATTTCATACTTGGGATCTGTATAAATATGTGTATCTTTTGCACATATCAACTCTTGTTCGATTTCAAGCTTTAAATCGCTTTCTGGAGGGTTATACGCGCACTGATGCGTAAATATAACCAGTTTAATGCAACGAACACTCCGGAATAGTGAAATAGGCTTAACATACCTTAATTAACCTTTACATAACTTAGAAATAAGTTTTGAAGGCTTTGGTATGGCAAAATCTAGTTTATTCGCTTACAGGGACTAAACTTGACAAACTGCGAAAGTATGCCAATTTGAACTGTAACGAACATTCCGGAACATGACCATAAGTTAAACATACCTTAATTAACCTTTACATAACTTAGAAATAAGCTTTGATGGGCTCGGTGTGCTAAAATAAACTTTTGGCTCATTCAGGGACTAAAAGTGTCAAAAAGTGCACAAGTTTGCATTTTCGCGCATAACTCACATTTTGAATACATCCGGACATCCAAAAATTTATGTAAGCACTAAAATATTTTATTTTAGTGTTTGGCACAAGAAAAATCAATTCGTCACGCCATTTGGATCGTTTTTCGCGCTTGTGCGCATTCCGTCGTAATTAAGCGAACATCGCGTTCGTACGACCAAACAAACCAACACCCGGCATATTTTTGAGCATGTTTCATGTCCGCAATATTTAGGAATCATTTTAGGGACTTAAAGTTGGCTTTACGGGCCTTGGAAGTGTCAGGAATGGCTTAAATACACAACAGGGACCAAAACTGTCATTTTTTAAACTTATTTTCTGATCAGAACCCCCATGCGGCACGCATTAGTTTTAGTGTATCCTGAAGTGGGCCGCGTCAGCCTTCCAGAACAGATAAGATCGATTAGTCAGCTGATTCCAGCTGTTTAATCCACACCCACACATTCTAACTTGCCCTTTCAGCTCATGGGGGATCATTTTTAGTTACCACAACAATTGAACAAGTGTACGCACAAGATTCGAGCACGGTTTCCATGAAACGATCTTAACGGTTACCCGAATACTATAAATACCCAACCCACTTCACTTCATTTCTCACAAGAATCTGATCATTTGTGCTCTAAGTTGAAACCTTTGTTTCATACCTGAGCTATTTTGATCTAGATTAGCATTCGGGGACCCTTCGTAAGTATTCTTTCGTTCTTTTATTGCTTTTCGAGTCTTTTCGAGTCTGAAAGTCAAACTTTGTTTGACTTTCTGCGTTGACCCGTTTATGGTCAATGCGAAGTTCGTTTGAACTTCGCAACGTGAGTGTAATCACGTTGGTTATAGTCCCTTGGGACTATGCCTACTGATTACCACGTTGTCTAGGGTCGTAGGGTAAGCGATCTAATAAATCGCTTATACCTTCGAACCCGACCCATTTGGTCGATCATTAGGATCCGACCAAATACATTAGGTGACCATAGTAGGTAGGGAAGAACCTTCCGAGGTTATACCCTATGGTCACATCGTTTGAGTAGTTGTATGATAGGTAGTTTATATGCCTTAGGTAAATTACCAGAATACCCTTTTCATGTATAATTGGTAATTAAGCATATGTAACCTAAACTTTTGTCACATAACTGATTATGTAACATGTTTAGGCATATAACACTTGTCATAGGACTAGTTAGGCGGTCCGAACGCGTTCTACGCGAACGACGCGTTAAAGTAGCATAAGCTACCTTAATGAGTCGCGATGGGTCGAAAACACTTAGGTTAGGTTTCATTTAGCATGAAGGCTTTGTTAAACCATATGACACGAGTCTCTATACTCGTTTGGTTTACGAACCCTCATTCTATCCAATCATCCGATTTAGGTCCGGTTATTAACATAGTTACCTATATTAGGTGCCGTTTGATATCCGCGATCTCTAGCATTGTTTGGTTGTTACTCAAGGACTACTAAGCAATCTCAAGTGAGTACATAGACCCCTCTTTTACTGTTTTCCAAACTGTTTTGGGGTGAAACACATGTGCCTACTTGTTACTTTCATGCTTTCCATGTTTTCACATCATATACCTGCTATGTTCGTTAGTACATTATAGTACATGATTTCATTGTGTTCATGCTATGTATGCCCATGGTGTGCGTACTTAGTACATCGTTTTACATTACATTTTATGCTACGTATGTCCATTTAGTTCATACTTAGTACATTGTTTTACATTACACTTATGCTATGTATGTCCATTGTGTGCATACTTAGTACATTGTTTTACATTTCATTTTTGTTGCATATACTCATCCAACATATGGACACATTATATTACATTTGAACCGTTTATAACTATTTGACTATGTGAACCGTTGTAAACATTTGACTATGTGAACCGTTTGTATCTGTGAACCGTTTGTATCTGTGAACCGTTTGTATATGTGAACCGTTTGTATCTATGAACCGTGTGAACCGTATTTGACCATACATAAACATTTCTACAATTGTTAAACATTACATCTTGATGGTTTGGTTTGAGTAAGTGATTTAAGTAACGAGGCGTGTGTAATATGATACAAGCATGGTGGATACGCCGCTGGTACTTCCTATATATAAGTGTTTGTATGGTATTACATGTCGTAGCGTTATTTGAATCATTTCAGTTTGAGACATATAACATTTTATACAAATATCATACTTTTCACAAAACATTGATTTACAAACAACTTATCTTATACAAACACATTTTTACATGGTTATTCATTTAACCTGACATTTATTTATACATATCATCTGATCTTATCGTTTTTCAAATGATTTACAAGACAAAGCAAATTACAAGGTTCATGACTAACCATTTTCTCAAACATAAGTCATGAATCTTATTTTCACAAACCTATGTATCTCGCAGGCATTTTTATGCTGACGTACCTATTTTCACATGTGTTTTCAGGAGATGATGCATAGGACTTATCAAGACATACTTAGGCGGACCTGTGCCTTAGTGACTTAAAACGAGACAAGAACTAGTTACTTTATGTTATGTACTCTTTGGTTCTTGTTTAAAACAATGTAATCTTTCATATTTGATTAATAAAACGAAGATTCTATTGCCATGGATTTGAAACAATTAATTCTGTTACAACACTCCCCGATGTTTCCGCCACGTTTTGTATGTTCTACGTGGTCGGGGTGTGACAGAAAAGATGGTATCAGAGCCAATGGTTATAGGGAATTAGGTTATTAGTAATACTTTGACCTAGTCTATAACCTCCTTAGGACCCTAACGCGAGTTTACTTGCGTTTAGTCATAAAACAATACCGTCACCTATCCTTAGGCGACGACCACAACAAGAACACAAATTTCAAAACCGCTTTGAAAACTAATCATCTGTTCTTGGATGATTGATTACTAGGTTTTGAACCCTATGTTATATGGTTTTGAACCCCTTTGAATTTTCAAAATCTCGTCAAGGTTTTGGGTTTTAAATATTGTGAACACGTGCAAACTGGAAGGGTGAATGCCTGTATTCTGGGTTTTCTGTCTAGGCAAGCACTTCGTATACATCTCATCAGACGCGAGACCAGTTGTGCTTACCTGGGAATTCTTGGGATGAGTGTTCATATAGGCGAGCATGTCTTCGCGATACATTATTTTTGACCCATTTACTTTGATTAGTCACTGTGTGTCATTTGTTTACACAAATGACCACTATCCTTGCTTTCATCAGACTTGTTTCATCTCATTCTTTTCGTCTAATTCTCTCACTCGTTTCCTTTCATGTTTCCTCTTTTAGAATGCCTCCTCGACGCGAAAGCCAGATAGCGACTGCCGAATTGGCAGAAATCATTGCGCAGCAAATGGCTGCTCAATTCCTAAACCTCTTTGCTCAATGGAATCAAGCCAACAACAACAACAATGGTCCATGCAATTTCAAGAGTTTTAACTCGGCGAAACCACTCAAGTTTAGTGGTTCTGAGGGAGCGACTGGGCTTCTTCAATGGTTCGAGAGCATTGAGAATACTTTCCGCCACGTGCAGTGTCCTGACATTCGAGTGTGTTCCAGAAGAGAGCCCTTATGTGGTGGAACGGGGTTATGAGAGATCGTGGTGCAGAAGTTGCTCTAGCACAGACATGGGCTGAACTTAGGGCCCTTATGATGAAGGAATTCTGTCCTCGTCATGAGATCAGGGCCTTGGAAAGGGAATTCGACAAACTTGAGCAAGACAGCGGTGAGCATCGAGCCTACACGAACCGTTATGAGGAGTTAAGTCTGTTATGCCCAAACATGGTCACGCCTTTGGATAAGGCAATCAAAAAGTACATTGATGGCCTCCCTGACTCAATACAAGACATTGTGACTGGCAGCAACCCTACTACAGTTAGACAGGCCATTGAACTATCTGCAACCTTGACTGAATCAAAGATCAGGAAAGGTAAACTTTTCCGAAAAGGTGACAAGAAACCGGTCGAAGAATCGAACCCAATCGAGGAATCAAAGACCATGGATGAACAGACTGGATCCCCTAAGAGGTCAAAGAAGCGAAAGGCTTCTCAGAACTTCGCCATGGTTACTCACAATGATCAAGCCGTCCCCAACCAACCAGCTCAACCCCCTGCTAGGAAGCCATACAATGGAACTGCACCCTTGTGCAACCAATGTAGCCTCCATCATCATGCCAATGTAAAGTGCCGCAAATGCCAAACTTGTGGACTTATAGGCCACACAGCAAGAGTTTGCCCAGCTGCAGCTGCACCAAACCAAGCTGGCAACAACCCCGCTCAAGGTCGTTTTCTACCAGGTTCTTGCTTCAACTGTGGCGAGATGGGTCATTTCCGAAGAAATTGCCCAAAGCTTGCTAACGCAAATCCAGCACAGGGATGAGCATCTGACCGAATGGAAGACAACGCTGTTTAGAAATAATTAATCCTTATGTATTATTTTCTTTAGTTGTCAAGGTCCAAGAAACAGTTGTTATCGTTGTTTATAAATAAATCTTTTATATACATTACAATGTATTTATGTGGTGGCATGTATAAACAACATATCTCTTGCAATACCGACAATCAAGGAACCGTATTCCTTGAAGAGCAAACTACCCCCAAAATTTTTCCCATCTTATGATCTCTTGCGTTTTCCACGAAATTCCTAAATACCCGTTTATTCTAAGGAAACGAAGTACAAGGCGCAAGTTACAACATTGGACGAATACCCAAAGTACCACTATAAATCCTTAATAGGGTACCTAAGGGTATTTCCGTAAATCCTAAAATTGTTGTGTTCCTTAATTCGAATATTACATTTCGTTGGAAACAAGATCGAATTTTTGGGACATCTTCCTATATTTTCAGATAGATCCCAGAGGACATTGAAGTCCATCGACTGGTTTCCATATCCGTTCTCAATCGATAACAAATTATTAACAAATTAATAACCAAGTTAAACAACTATGTGATTATGTGCTTATGAACATTACAAGACAAACTGTGCGGACTGTGCAAGGAATTACGTAATTATGGATGCATACATAATTATGGAATTTAGTGCACAGAAACCACAGCGAGCTTTGTTATGTGCCTAGAAGTTAACTCTATTCATTTCCATTTCTGATGAAGCACCCGTTGAAAATGACTCCGTTTGTTCATTTTCGTTTCTGAAGATTTGTCCGTTAAGGAAATGAATATCCGTTTGTCTCTCCTTTTCATTTCCATTTCTGATGAAGCACCCGTTGAAAATGACTCCGTTTGTTCATTTTCGTTTCTAAAGATTTGTTCGTTAAGGAAATGAATATCCGTTTGTTTCTCCTTTTCATTTCCATTTCTGATGAAGCACCCGTTGAAAATGACTCCGTTTGTTAATTTCGTTTCTGAAGATTTGTCCGTTAAGGAAATGAATATCCGTTTGTTTCTCCTTTTCATTTCCATTTCTGTTGAAGCACCCGTTGAAAATGACTCCGTTTGTTCATTTTCGTTTCTGAAGATTTGTCCGTTAAGGAAATGAATATCCGTTTGTTTCTCCTTTTCATTTCCATTTCTGATGAAGCACCCGTTGAAAATGACTCCGTTTGTTCATTTTCGTTTCTGAAGATTTGTCAGTTAAGGAAATGAATATCCGTTTGTTTCTCCTTTTCATTTCCATTTCTGAGGAAGCACCCGTTGAAAATGACTCCGTTTGTTCATTTTCGTTTATGAAGATTTGTCAGTTAAGGAAATGAATATCCGTTTGTTTCTCCTTTTCATTTCCATTTCTGAGGAAGCACCCGTTGAAAATGACTCCGTTTGTTCATTTTCGTTCTGAAGAATGTCCGTTAAGGAAATGACAGGATTATGCCTTACATATCTCTGGTGGTTATTTGACACAAAGTCACAAATAGACTCCTACGAATAAATTTCGGGACGAAATTTCCTAAAGTAGGGGAGACTGTTACACCTGTGTCACTTCAACCATCAAACAAATACCAAGCCCATGAAATATTGTATTTCATACTTGGGATCTGTATAAATATGTGTATCTTTTGCATATATCAACTCTTGTTCGATTTCAAGCTTTAAATCGCTTTCTGGAGGGTTATACGCGCACTGATGCGTAAATATAACCAGTTTAATGCAACGAACACTCCAGAATAGTGAAATAGGCTTAACATACCTTAATTAACCTTTACATAACTTAGAAATAAGTTTTGAAGGCTTTGGTATGGCAAAATCTAGTTTATTCGCTTACAGGGACTAAACTTGACAAACAGCGAAAGTATGCCAATTTGAACTGTAACGAACATTCTGGAACATGACCATAAGTTAAACATACCTTAATTAACCTTTACATAACTTAAAAATAAGCTTTGAGGGGTTCGGTGTGCTAAAATAAACTTTTGGCTCATTCAGGGACTAAAAGTCTCAAAAAGTGCACAAGTTTGCATTTTCGCGCATAACTCACATTCTGAATACATCCGGACATCCAAAAATTTATGTAAGCACTAAAATATTTTATTTTAGTGTTTGGCACAAGAAAAATCCATTCGTCACGCCATTTGGATCGTTTTTCGCGCTTGTGCGCATTCCGTCGTAATTAAGCGAACATCGCGTTCGTACGACCAAACGAACCAACACCCGGCATATTTTTGAGCATGTTTCATGTCCACAATATTTAGGCATCATTTTAGGGCCTTAAAGTTGGCTTTACGGGCCTTGGAAGTGTCGGGAATGGCTTAAATACACAACAGGGACCAAAACTGTCATTTTTGAAACATATTTTCTGATCAGAACCCCCATGTGGCCCGCATTAGTTTTGGTGTATCCTGAAGCGGGCTGCGTCAGCCTTCCAGAACAGATAAGATCGATTAGTCAGCTGATTCCAGCTGTTTAATCCACACCCACACATTCTAACTTGCCATTTCAGCTCAAGGGGGATCATTTTTAGTTACCACAACAATTGAACAAGTGTACGCACAAGATTCGAGCACGGTTTCCATGAAACGATCTTAACGGTTACCCGAATACTATAAATACCCAACCCACTTCACTTCATTTCTCACAAGAATCTGATCATTTGTGCTCTAAGTTGAAACCTTTGTTTCATACCTGAGCTATTTTGATCTAGATTAGCATTCGGGGACCCTTCGTAAGTATTTTTTCGTTCTTTTATTGCTTTTCGAGTCTGAAAGTCAAACTTTGTTTGACTTTCTGCGTTGACCAGTTTATGGTCAATGCGAAGTTCGTTTGAACTTCGCAACGTGAGTGTAATCACGTTGGTTATAGTCCCTTGGGACTATGCCTACTGATTACCACGTTGTCTAGGGTCGTAGGGCAAGCGATCTAATAAATCGCTTATACCTTCGAACCCGACCCATTTGGTCGATCATTAGGATCCGACCAAATACATTAGGTGACCATAGTAGGTAGGGAAGAACCTTCCGAGGTTATACCCTATGGTCACATCGTTTGAGTAGTTGTATGATAGGTAGTTTATATGCCTTAGGTAAATTACCAGAATACCCTTTTCATGTATAATTGGTAATTAAGCATATGTAACCTAAACTTTTGTCACATAACTGATTATGTAACATGTTTAGGCATATAACACTTGTCATAGGACTAGTTAGGCGGTCCGAACGCGTTCTACGCGAACGACGCGTTAAAGTAGCATAAGCTACCTTAATGAGTCGCGATGGGTCGAAAACACTTAGGTTAGGTTTCATTTAGCATGAAGGCTTTGTTAAACCATATGACACGAGTCTCTATACTCGTTTGGTTTACGAACCCTCATTCTATCCAATCATCCGATTTAGGTCCGGTTATTAACGTAGTTACCTATATTAGGTGCCGTTTGATATCCGCGATCTCTAGCATTGTTTGGTTGTTACTCAAGGACTACTAAGCAATCTCAAGTGAGTACATAGACCCCTCTTTTACTGTTTTACAAACTGTTTTGGGGTGAAACACATGTGCCTACTTGTTACTTTCATGCTTTCCATGTTTTCACATCATATACCTGCTATGTTCGTTAGTACATTATAGTACATGATTTCATTGTGTTCATGCTATGTATGCCCATGGTTTGCGTACTTAGTACATCGTTTTACATTACATTTTATGATACGTATGTCCATTTAGTTCATACTTAGTACATTGTTTTACATTACACTTATGCTATGTATGTCCATTGTGTGCATACTTAGTACATTGTTTTACATTTCATTTTTGTTGCATATACTCATCCAGCATATGGACACATTATATTACATTTGAACCGTTTATAACTATTTGACTATGTGAACCGTTTGTATATGTGAACCGTTTGTATCTGTGAACCGTTTGTATCTGTGAACCGTTTGTATCTGTGAACCGTTTGTATCTATGAACCGTGTGAACCGTATTTGACCATACATAAACATTTCTACAATTGTTAAACATTACATCTTGATGGTTTGGTTTGAGTAAGTGATTTAAGTAACGAGGCGTGTGTAATATGATACAAGCATGGTGGATACGCCGCTGGTACTTCCTATATATAAGTGTTTGTATGGTATTACATGTCGTAGCGTTATTTGAATCATTTCAGTTTGAGACATATAACATTTTATACAAATATCATACTTTTCACAAAAGATTGATTTACAAACAACTTATCTTATACAAACACATTTTTACATGGTTATTCATTTAACCTGACATTTATTTATACATATCATCTGATCTTATCGTTTTTCAAATGATTTACAAGATAAAGCAAATTACAAGGTTCATGACTAAACATTTTCTCAAACATAAGTCATGAATCTTATTTTCACAAACCTATGTATCTCACAGGCATTTTTATGCTGACGTACCTATTTTCACATGTGTTTTCAGGAGATGATGCATAGGACTTATCAAGACATACTTAGGCGGACCTGTGCCTTAGTGACTTAAAACGAGACAAGAACTAGTTACTTTATGTTATGTACTCTTTGGTTCTTGTTTAAAACAATGTAATCTTTCATATTTGATTAATAAAACGAAGATTCTATTGCCATGGATTTGAAACAATTAATTCTGTTACAACACTCCCCGATGTTTCCGCCACGTTTTGTATGTTCTACGTGGTCGGGGTGTGACAAAACGCGTTCGAAATGCCTAACTAGCCCTATGATAAGTAAAATATGCCTTAACATGTCTAATATTGTTACCGAATCAGTTTAGATACCAAAAGTTATGTTACATATGCTTAATATAAGTTTTGGCGTATAAAGGGCATTTTGGTCATTTACCTAAGGCATATAAACTACCTATCATACAACTAACTAAACACCGTGACCATAAGGTATAACCTCGGAAGGTTATTCCCTATATACTATGGTCACCTAATGTGCTTGGTCGGATCCTAATGATCGACCAAACGGGTCGGGTTCGAAAGTATAAGCGATTGTTTAGATCGCTTACCTTACGACCCTATATAAGCACTAAACTAAAAGTGAGGAGCTAAGCATGTTAAAACATGCTTAACTAAGTTTAAAAAACAGGTTTGGTATCAAAACAAACGGTTTTGATACCTAAGAGTAGTTTGGTTACAAAATACGCAATAACACGCATTTTGGCCGAAACTACGACTCGTCACTGAGCCTAGATAACGTGGTAATCAGTAGGTATAGTCTCTAGGGACTATAACCATCGTGATCACGCTCACGTTATGAAGTTCAAATGAACTTCGCATTAACCATAAACTGGTTAATGCAGAAAGTCAAACGCAGTTTGACTTTCAAGCTAAAAATGCATAAAAGCATGAAAGAGGACTTACAAGAGGTCCAAGAATGGAAGTTTGATCTGAAATTCCCAGGTATGAAGTGTTGCAACTCCAACTTAGGGAAATGATCAGATCAAGGGTGAGTTTGAAGCAAATGGGGGTGGGGTATTTATAGGAAAACCAAGACCGTTAGGATCGTTTCTTGAAAAACGTGCTTCGATCTAGGCCGTCCAAGTGTTGGAATGTTATGGTAACTCATTTTGCCCCCACCACCAGAGATTGACATGTGGCATTGGCCTTTGGGGGTATTGAAAGCTGTTAATCAGCAGCCAAAATGATTTTCTGCATCTAACCCCTGCTTGCACACCGTAAGACTTAGAACCTTGCGGTGCGCAAGGACCTTGCAGACCAGAAAGTTTGAAAAATGGCAGAACAGGCCCCTGAAGCTCCAAACTTGCTATTTGATGCACTTTTGACACGTTTAAGCCCCGTTAACCCCATTTCAAAGCTCTAAAATGAATTTAAAGTATAGGGAACTTAAAATGTGCTAAAAAATATCTCGGGTGTCGGTTCGTTTGGCCGTACGATCGCGATGTTCGCCTAATTACGACGGAATGCGCATAAGCGCGAAAAACGATCCAAATGACGCGACGAATGGATTTTTCTTATGCCAAACACTAAAATAAAATGTTTTAGTGCTTACATAAATTTTTGGATGTCTGGATGTAGTCAGAACGTAAGTTATGCACGAAAATGCAAACTTATGCACTTTTTGATGCTTTTAGTCCCTGAATGGCCCAAAAGTTTATTTTAGCACACCGAACCCCTAAAAGCCTATTTATAAGCTATGTAAAGGATATTTATGGTATGTTTAACTTATGGCCATGTTCCGGAATGTCTGTTACAGTTCAAATTGGCATACTTTCGCAGTTTGTCAAATTTAGTCCCTGTAAGCGAATTAACTTGATTTTGCCATACCAAAGCCTTCAAAACTTATTTCTAAGTTATGTAAAGGTTATTTAAGGTATGTTAATCCTATTTCACTATTCTGGAGTGTTCGTTGCATTAAACGGGTTATATTTACGCATTAGTGCGCGTATAACCTTCCAGAAAGCGATTTAAAGCTTGAAATCGAACAAGAATTGATATGTGCAAAAGATACACATATTTACACAGATCCCAAGTATGAAACACAATATTTCATTGGCTTGGCATTTGTTTGATGGTCGCAGTGACCCAGGTGTCACACAGAATGTTCTAAACCAGCTGTTAACAACTGTTAACCACTCATAATCTCAATTCCACATGTTGCTACCTGATCATGGGGGGCCAATTGATGTTCCATAACATTCCAACAAGTGTAGGGATGAGATAAAAACCTAGTTTTCAAGAAACGATCCTAACAGTTCTCCAATTCCTATAAATACCCACCTCCATTCTTTCCAAAAACCCACAAATCTGATCTAAAAGCTCTAAGTTGAAGCCATTGCTTCATACCTGAGCTATTCGATCAAGATTTACTAGCGGGGACCCTTTGTAAGTGTTCCTTCGTTCTTTTATCGCTTTTCGAGTCTGAAAGTTAAACTATGTTTGACTTTCTGCGTTGACCAGTTTATGGTCAACACGAAGTTCGGTTGAACTTCATAACGTGAGCGTAATCATGATGGTTATAGTCTCTTGTGACTATACCTACTGATTACCACGTTATCTAGGCTCAGTGACGAGTCGTAGTTTCGGCCAAAATGCGCATTTACGCGTATTTTGTAACCAAACTACTCTTGGGTATCAAAACCGTTTGTTTTGATACCAAACCTGTTTTCTAAACTTAGTTAAGCATGTTTTAACATGCTTAGCTCGTCACTTTTAGTTTAGTGCTTATATAGGGTCGTAAGGTAAGCGATCTAAACAATCGCTTATACTTTTGAACCCGACCCGTTTGGTCGATCATTAGGATCCGACCAAACACATTAGGTGACCATAGTATATAGGGAATAACCTTCCGAGGTTATACCTTATGGTCGCTTCGTTAAGTAGTTGTATGATAGGTAGTTTATATGCCTTAGGTAAATTACCAAAATACCCTTTTCATGTGTAATTGGTAATTAAGCATATGTAACCTAAACTTTCGTCACTTAACTGATTATGTAACATAATTAAACATGTTAGGCATATAATACTTGTCATAGGACTAGTTAGGCGAACGCGTTTTACGCGAACGACGCGTTAAAGTAGCATAAGCTACCTAGACGGGTCGTAATGGGTCGTAAGCACTTAGGCTAGGTTTGATTGTAGTATGTAGGCTTTGTTAAACCATATTACATGAGTTCCCATACTCATTTGGTTTACGAGCCCTCATTCTATCCGATCCTCCGATTTAGGTCCGGTTTATTAATGTAGTTACCTATATTAGGTACCGTTTGATTCCGTGATCTTCTAGCATTGCTTGGTGGTTATCCTAGGACTATTGAGCAATCTCAAGTGAGTACATAGACCCCTCTTTTACTGTTTTCCAAACATTTTGGGGTGAAACACATGTGCCTACTTGTTACTTTCGTGCTTTTCATGTTTTCATATCATATGCTTGTTATGTTCAATAGTACACTTATAGTACATGATTTCATTGTGTTTTTGCTATGTATGTCCTTTGTTGCGTACTTAGTACATCGTTTTACATTACATTTTATGCTATGTATGTCCATTGTGTGCGTACTTAGTACATTGTTTTTACATTACATTTTATGCTATGTATGTCCATTGTGCGCATACCTAGTACATTGTTTTACATTACATTTTATGCTATGTATGTCCACTGTGTGCATACCTAGTACATTTGTTATTCATCACATGCTTACATTTTGGTATGACATTTGGTTTGTTAAAATGGGTCAATATACATTCATTAACATTAGCTACGCCGTTCGTTAGTATAGGTGGAATGAATGACCGAATTCGATAAACATAACACAGATAGACCTTTAAATTCATTTAGGGGTTTATCGCCACAGTCACAAGGCTTGGATGTATGCATTATAACAATACCTCATAGATGTTTGTATCGGTATAACATGCATTTGTTACACAAAACATAGCTTTGATTTAAACCATGTTTTACTTCAATACCTTGTTTTTGTGCATTTTACATATGGTTTAGTTGATATATTTCACCTACCATACATGATACATTGATATACACAATTCATGATTTACATTAGACATAAACATTTTGACATTGATATACACAATTCATGATTTACATTAGACATAAACATTTTGACATTGATATACACAAAACATTTTGACATTTGATTTTACATAAACATCTTACAATGGTGGTTTGGTTTGAGTAAGTGATTTAAGTAACGAGGCGTGTGTAATATGATACAAGCAAGGTGGATACGCCGCTGGTACTTCCTATATATAAGTGCTTGTATGGTATTACATATAGTAGCGTTATTTGAATCATTTCAATTTAGACATATAACATTTTATACAAATAACATACTTTTCACAATACATTGTTTTACAAACAACCTATCTAATACAAACTCATTTTACTTGGTTATTTACTTAACCATGTATTATTCTTTTATACATATATATCATTTGGTTTATTTATCACTTTTCAAATGATTTACAAGACAAAGCAAATTACAAGGTTCATGACTAAACATTTTTTCTTAAACATAAGTCATGAATTCTATTTTCACAAACCTATGTATCTCACAGGAATTTTTATGCTGACGTACCTATTTTCACATGTGTTTCAGGATATGATGCATAGGATTTATCAAGATACACTTAGGCGGACTTGGGCCTTAGTGACAATAAAAGATGCAAGACTAGTTATTTATGTTATATTTCTTTGATTGTCAAGACATTGTAACTCTTTTAATCAATAAAACAATATTTCAATTTCCATGTGTTATGAAACAATGATTCTGTTACTACACTCCCCGACGTTTCTGCCACGTTTTATTGTTTTACGTGGTCGGGGTGTGACACCCCGCGTAATAGTAAGCCTATAATTGGACAAGTTATAACAATTTATTTATGTTTAGGAATTACATAACTACGACTTGTTGGTACATACGGTTATATTAACAATACATGTTGATATATGTGGATATGTATACGTATACGGACATCTGTACTCAATTTAAAATGGGACCCTAACACAAGATTAGTCCCTGTTCTCGAACTTGTTCAAATTCCATCCCCTTCACATTATAAAACAAACTGTGCGGACTGTGCAAGGAATTACGTAATTATGGATGCATACATAATTATGGAATTTAGTGCACAGAAACCACAACAAGTTTTGTCATGTGTCTAGAGTTAATCCTATTCATTTCCATTTCTGATGAAGCACCCGTTGAGAAAAAAATGAACTAGCTATTCATTTTTCACTTCTGAAAGAATATCCGTTGAGGGAAATGAATATCCATTTGATTATCCTTTCATTTCCATTTCTGAAGAATACTCGTTGAGTAAAATGACTCAATCTGTTCATTTTCGTTTCTGAAGAATATCCGTTGAGGGAAATGAATATCCATTTGATTATCCTTTCATTTCCATTTCTGAAGAATACCCGTTGAGGAAAATGACTCAATCTGTTCATTTTCATTTCTGAAGAATATCCGTTGAGGGAAATGAATATCCATTTGATTATCCTTTCATTTCCATTTCTGAAGAATACCCGTTGAGGAAAATGACTCAATCTGTTCATTTTCGTTTCTGAAGAATATCCGTTGAGGGAAATGAATATCCTTTTGTTTATCCTTTCATTTCCATTTCTGACGAAGAACCCGTTAAGGAAAATGACTCAATCTATTCATTTTCGCTTCTGAAGAATATCCGTTGAGGGAAATGAATATCCTTTTTTTTATCCTTTCATTTCCATTTCTGACGAAGAACCCGTTGAGGAAAATGACTCAATCCTGTTCATTTTCGCTTCTGAAGAATATCCATTGAGGGAAATGAATATCCTTTTGTTTATCCTTTCATTTCCATTTCAAACAAAGAACCCGTTAAGAAAAATGACTCAATCTGTTCATTTTCGCTTCTGAAGAATATCCGTTGAGGGAAATGAATATCATTTTTGTTTATCCCTTCATTTTCGTTTCTGACGAAGAACCCGTTGAGGAAAATGACTCAATCCGTTCATTTTCGCTTCTGAAGAATATCCGTTGAGGGAAATGAATATCCTTTTGATTATTCCGTCATTTCCACTTCTGACGATGTACCTGTTAAGGAAAAATGAATCATCCACTCATTTTTCGCTTTAAAGTATATCCACTGGAAAATGACAAGATTATGCCTTGCATATCTTTGATGATTATTTAACACAACGTCACAAACAGACTCCTACGAATAAATTTCGGGACGAAATTTCCTAAAGTAGGGGAGATTGTTACATCTGTGTCACTTCAACCATCAAACAAACACCAAATCAATGAAGTATTGTGTTTCATACTTGGGATTTGTATAAATATGTGTATCATTTGCACATATTAATACTTGTTCGATTTCGAGCTCTAAATCGCTTTCTGGAAGGTTATACGTGAATTGATGCGTAAACGTAATCAGTTTAATGCAACAAAAACTCTGGAATAGTGAAATAGGCTTAACATACCTTAAATAACCTTTACATAACTTAGAAATAAGTTTTGGAGGGTTTGGTGTGTCGAAATCAAGTTTATTCGTTTACGGGGACTAATTTTGACAAACTGCGAAAGTATGCCGATTCGTACTGTAACGAACATTCTGGAACATGACCATAAGTTAAACATGCCATAAATATCCTTTACATAGATTAGAAATAGGCTTTGAGGGGTTCGGTGTGCAAGAAATAAACTTTTTGGTCAAACAGGGACTAAAAGCGTCAAAAAGTGCATAAGTTTGCATTTTCGCGCATATCTTACGTTTTGAATATATCCGGATACCCAAAAATTTATGTAATCATTAAAATATTTTATTTTAGTGATTGGCATGATAAAATTTCCATTCATCGCGTAATTTGGATCGTTTTTCGCGTTCTTTAGGACTTCCGTCGTAATTAACCGAATAACGCAACCGTAGGACCAAACGATCTGACATGCGAGATGTTTTTGAGCATATTTTAAGTTCCCTACACTTTAACTTCATTTTGGAGCCCTGAAATGAGGTTACGGGGCTTAAACGTGTCAAAAATGCATCAAATAGCAAGTTTTGGACTTGCAGGGACCAATATTGTCAATCTGCCAAACCTCTTAGGCGGGCCGCGTAAGCTGAGGCTTACTATTACGCAGGGCGCGATAGTAGCTCAGGTCAGAAACATTGAATCTGGACTTGGAGCTTGTTTTTGATGGTTTTAACAGCTGATTTGTGATACCATCTGCTGAATTTTGATGGTTTATCATGCCCCTAGTATTGTTAAACCATTTGCCCACATGTATGGCCAAGATTGATCCCCCTTTAGCAAGAAATGATCCTAACGGTTTACCAAAAACTATAAATACCCATGCCCTCATTCCATTTTGTGCACCCTTGATCTGAATAATGCTCTAAGTTGAAGCATTTGCTTCATACCTGAGTGTTATAGATCAAGTTCTCCCTAGCTTGGACCCTTTGTAAGCTTCTTTCATTCTTTTATTGTTTTTCGAACGCGAAAGTCAAACAGGGTTTGACTTTCTTCTTTGACCAGTCTTTGGTCAACACAAAGTTCGTTTGAACTTTGCAACATGAGCGTAATCACGATGGTTATAGTCCCGTGTGACTATACCTACTGATTACCACGTTGATTAGGCGTAGTGACGAGTCGTAGTTCGATCAAAATGCGTATTTATGCGTATTTTGCAACCAAACTACTCTTGGGTATCAAAAGCCTTTGTTTTGATATCAAAACCTGTTTTCTAACTTAGTTAAACATGTTTTAACATGTTTAGCTCGTCACTTTTAGTTTAGTGCTAGTTTAGAGTCGTAAGTCAAGTGGTCTAAACCACCGCTTAAACTGTGACAACCCTCAAATTTACATGTAACCGTACAGTTTATTAATAATAATTAATATGCTTGATAACTGTGTGGAATCACTTAACTGCTTTCTGATATCTGTGTTATGCTTACACGTATTTGTTAATATACTTATAGTGTACAGAAAGGTCACTAAATTGTCCGTTATATTTTCCTAAGTGTTAGAAAGTAAAAACGTTGCAAAAATATATAAGTAGGACGCTTTACGAATTAATTAAGCAGTTTAGCGGAACAGTGTCAAACCTAACAACCGGACTTAACCCGGGACATAAAAATATTGTCATTAACATTGTTTTTCTTTTTCTAAGCCAATTAGGGTCCCCGAATACCCTAACACCCGTTATAAATTATAACACAATAGTAATTGGTTAAACCTCCTAACTAACTAACTAACTAACTAGATACTAATTACACCATTCAAATCTAACCGATTACCCCTAACCCTTAACCAAGTTCGGTCCCATGAGGGGACAAGTACTTACAAAACTTGATTATTTTAATCCTTGTGCCTCATATCAAGAGAACATAAGATCTAATGGGTAATGGGAAGACATGGCTTATAAGTAAGTCCCTTAGACATCCAATCTCTTTCATTTCACCTTCAACCAAACTTGCTCCCTCCTTCCTTCTTGCTTATGTTCAGCCGAGAACCACACACCCACATCCATCACTTTTCGATTTCATTCAAGCCATTCCAACATCATACAAGTGTGAAGGATCACGCATAAGGAAGCTCGGTGCACCCGGATTGCCAAGGACCTCACTACGTTGCTTTTAACCACTCATTTTTCATCTATTTTCTTCCCTAGCCTCGAGCTAGTAGTAAGTGACTCTAAATGCCTTCTTGATCTTGTCTAGAGTGGTTAATAAGAGATTTGTCGGTTAAAAATTATGAACATATAAAATCAAAACTAAAAAGTCTTGCTAGAGTGATGAACTTGTTGGTTAAAGAGTAAATAATGATGAAACATGGTAGTACAAGATGAATCTGAAATATATGAGTATTAGTCTGCTGTAAATAACTTATAACCTGTTGTAAATCATTATTAGAATGAACGGTAATCATATGTGTGCGTTTTAGTAGCCTTTAGACTGAAAACAGCTTGCTGATGTGTATTTTCAGCCGCCTTTAACAGGCTGTAAACAGGTCTTAAACTCAACGAAAAACCGATATTTTGAATCTAAAATATTTTATTATGAAATACGGTTCTAATGGCACCAGAATCGTAATTTTTGGACTCCGTTTACTATTTTTAAAGTGTTAATTTGTAACAGCAACTTAAGCTGAATTTTGACAGCAATAAATGGGTGTTATACTTTCAGTCATAACCTGAGTTTTGTGATGAATCGGACCATGAAATTTGTACAGTAGATGAAAACCGATGCATTTGTAATTACCCCACTGGAATTTCGTAAATCGGACACTCGATGGATTTTTAATAAATTGTTCCGTGGACTGTGGTCAGAAATACATAAATCTGAATTCAGTCCGGAATATGAATTTTTATAAAATATTGGTAATGAACCGGACCCCGATATTTTTACACAATAAAATATGGAATGTTTAAGACATCCTGTAAAAATTTGGGAATTTTTGGAATAGTTTAACTATTTTATTAAAATGTCCGAAAACAGCCGGTTTTGAATATTAATGCTGAAATGACATAAGTTGTGATTTGCGTGTCTAAATGTCGAGTATGCTATCTGTGAATGATCTAACATGTTATATGTGTTATATGCATTATTGTATGTTTGCTTATGAGTGGGGAATGGATGGGAAGTATATATGGGCATAAATCGTTAAAGTGTGTACCTGTTATGTGGTAGAAGTAATGTGCAAATAAACCATACGTAGGATACGTGTTATGCATGAGAAACTGATTGTTATCCGTACCTTATTAGGACGTGATTGACCGACCTTGACTGTTAACTATATTCGAGAATCTAACCGAGCAAACCGAGGTGAGTTCACACTTTTCTATAAAGCATGGTAAATTCCCGGTGGGAATGGGAATGGGTACAGGAATAGGGATTCCTCGTCCTTTGAGACGTGTTCAGGAATGTGAATTCCTCGTCCTGTTGGGACGTGTTAGACTTACTGGACTAGAACTCTATCAACGAAGTCCCTCCCTTTTTGTATCGACTTAATCGCCGAGGCTATGGCGAGCGGGTCATTAGTTAATAGCGCTATTAGGTTTAACAAACCTCACACCGTGCCAGTCGGACGGGCGTGTACTAATGGACTATGGCACGTCGGTGGTGATAGAACACCGACGCTAGGGCACAATTGATTTCTGTTGTTAGTAGTCGATATGATAAACGAGTCTGGTAGTTTAAAATACTGGGGCAGCTCCCCATGGCCAAAGTGCCGGGCTGGATAGCCAGGGAAGGTGTACATGGGATGGTTAACAAATAAACGTTTTCGAACTATGGGGTAACCCCCACGGCTGGATAGCCGAATGAGATTAAACTATGTTTTTGGAAACAACCCTAAAATGGACAACCAACCGTGAACTCACTCAACTTTGTTGTTGACTCGTTATTACATGCTTTGCAGGTCATTAGATGCTATGGAGCTTGCATATGGAGGTGGTCGTTGTGGGATGTGAACTGATATGTCCCGTACTTAATGAATAAACTTTATGAACTTATTAAACCTACGTTTTGGACTTTAAACTTATGAACTATGGACTTATGTTTTGAACTTCTGTTTTATGCTTCCGCTGTTAACCTAAAATCGGTTTACTTCCTTTTGGTCACCAATCGTATGGTGTTTGGTTTTATTTACTTAAGTATGTTCTTCAATATGATTGGTGGCTCGATCCTGGTCATGTCACGCCTCCAAGCGGTGATACTCCGCATGGTGGATTTTGGGGGTGTGACAGATTGGTATCAGAGCCATTGGTTATAGTGAACTTGGTTTTTAAAAGGAAAAAGTTTTTGATAAAACCAGACTATAACCAGTACAGTACTCAACGATCCACAACGACGCTTCGCTCCACGTGCAAGACTCGACACCATAAGTGGTATGATTTATGTTATATTGTCGGTTAGATAGTTCTCACTGTGCATTAGATAATGTGGTAGTTGCTATTTGAACCTTGTGTGCTTACTCTCTATTGTCGTCCCACACTTACGCACTTTCGCGACACTTTTCTCACCTACGTTGCTTCATTATGAAGATCATGAGCGGACGCGGAGGACGTATCAACCTCACTCAAGCCCAGTTGACGGCTTTGATCAATGAACGAGTTGCTGAGGCACTCGCAGCTGTTCCTTCAGGAGGTATAACCTGCTATATCAACCCATCTTAGGATGTTTAGATCCTACCTTCGCAAACCAACCCTCGTGCTTAACCTTGTCCTTTATTCTCGCGCAACAGGTCAACATGCTCAACCTCCTGTGTGCACGTTCAAGACGTTCATGGACTGCCGAGCTTCCACTTTCAGCGGCACCGAAGGAGCAGTGGGCCTTCTTCACTGGTTTGAAAAGCTTGAGTCAGTTTTCGAGATGTGCGAATGCCCCGAAGACCGTAGGGTGAAATACGCTACCGGAACACTTGAAGGGGTAGCGCTCACATGGTGGAACGCTCAGGTTCAGCTGCTGGGGTTGGTTGCTGCTAATGCCACCCCATGGAACGGTTTCAAGGAACTGATCAAGGAAGAGTACTGCAGTCGGGATGACATCCACAAACTGGAGGTGGAATTTTTCAATCTAAAGATGACGGGGTCTGAGATTGAGGCGTATACCAAGAGGTCGAATGAACTGGCCATCCTGTGCCCTACGATGGTGGACCTTCCCATCAAACGTATTGAGCTTTACCTCAAGGGCCTTGTACCCGAGATTTAGAGTCACGTGACTTCGGCTAACCTGGGTACCATTCAGCAGATCATTAAGTTAGCCCATCGTCTCACCGATCAAGCTGTGGAACAAAACAAACTGCCCAAGCGTATTGGTGCTGCTACTGCTGACGCACCCAATGATAACAAGCGAAAATGGGATGGGAATTCAGGCAAAGGTTCTACTTCAGCTCAGTCCCAGCAGCGAAAGACAGATGAGTACAGGAGCCCCAGTCAGCAGTCTTCTGGGAATCAAGGTCAGGGTGGATACAAGGGAAATCACCCCAAATGTAATCGCTGTAACTTGCACCACAGTGGGCCATGTGGTAAAGGCAACTGTCATCGATGCAACAAGCCTGGTCACATGGCAAGGGACTGCAGGAGTCAGCATCCGGCAAATCAGAACCGACAGCAACAGCAAGCCCCACCCAATCAACGCCAGCAGCGGCAACAACAAGGTAACAACAAAGGGTGCTTTCAATGTGGTGCTGAGGGCCATTTCAAGAAAGACTGCCCCCAGCTAAATCAGAACCAGAACAACAACTATCAGGGGAATGGAAACGGCAATGGAGGAAACCACAATGGTAATGGGGCAAGAGGTCGTGCTTTCGTGATTGGTCAGGGTGATGCAAGGAACGATCCCAACGTTGTGATGGGTAACTTTCTTCTGGACGACTTCTTTGTTACTATTTTATTCGATTCAGGTGCCGATACTAGTTATGTGTCCGTAAAAGTTAGCCAAATGCTTAAGCGCACTCCAACACTCCTGAACACCAAACACACGGTACAACTAGCTAACGGTAAAAGTCTTGAAGCCACACACATAGTTAAAGGTTGTAACCTCGTCTTAGCTGGTCAGACTTTCTCTATCGATCTTATTCTTATCACACTGGGTAGTTTCGACGTTGTTATTAGGATGGATTGGCTATCTCATCATCAAGCGGAGATTGTTTGCAAGGAGAAAATCGTCCGCATTCCTCGTTCTAGTGAAGAACCTCTCATGATTCGTGGCGACAAGAGTGGTGCTGTTGAAGGCATCATCTTTTTCCTTAAGGCCCAGAAGTGTTTGCGAAAGGGCCACACTGCCATTTTAGCACTCGTTACTGACACATCAACGGAAGAGAAGAGAATTGAAGACATCCCTATTGTGCGCGATTTTCCCGAGGTATTTCCTGAGGAATTACCTGGTCTTCCGCCTCATCGCCAAGTTGAGTTTCAAATCGAGCTAGCTCCTGGAGCAGCGCCAGTAGCTCGAGCACCATATCGTCTAGCTCCATCAGAACTCGAAGAACTGTCCACACAACTACAAGAACTCTTGGAAAAGGGTTTCATACGTCCTAGCTCTTCGCCCTGGGGAGCTCCAGTACTATTCGTTAAGAAGAAAGACGGTACCTTCAGGATGTGTATTGACTATCGCGAACTTAACAAGGTGACTGTGAAGAATCGTTATCCTCTCCCAAGCATTGACGACTTGTTCGACCAGTTGCAAGGGTCGAGCTATTACTCTAAGATTGATTTGAGATCGGGATACCATCAGCTGAAGGTCCGAGATGAGGACGTCTCCAAAACAGCATTCAGAACTCGTTACGGCCATTACGAGTTTCTGGTTATGCCATTCGGGCTGACGAATGCACCAGCGGTCTTCATGGATCTCATGAACCGAGTGTGCAAGCCTTACCTGGATAAGTTCGTTATTGTGTTCATCGACGATATCCTGATCTATTCCAAGAGTCAGGAGGAACACGAGCAGCATCTACGACTTATGCTAGAACTTCTTCGAAAAGAGCAGTTGTATGCCAAGTTTTCGAAATGTGACTTCTGGCTTCATGAAGTCCACTTTCTAGGCCATGTGGTAAACAAGGATGGAATTCATGTGGATCCATCTAAGGTTGAATCGAGCAAGAACTGGCCTGCACCCCGCACACCAACAGAGATCCGCCAATTCTTGGGTTTGGCCGGATATTACAGAAGGTTTATAAAAGATTTCTCCAAGATTGCGCAACCTCTCACTTCACTGACTCAGAAGGGTGTCCCCTACCGCTGGGGTGATGCACAGGAATCTGCGTTTCAGCACTTGAAAGATAGACTTTGTAGCGCGCCTATCCTCTCATTGCCTGAAGGCACAGAAGATATTGTGGTTTATTGCCACGCTTCCATCCAAGGACTGGGTTGCGTATTGATGCAACGTGACAAGGTCATTGCCTACGCATCGCGCCAACTTAAAGTTCACAAAAGAAACTACACTACTCACGATCTGGAGCTGGGGGCAGTTGTATTCACGCTTAAGATATGGAGACATTACCTGTATGGTACCAAGTGCACCATTTACACCGATCACAGGAGTCTCGAGCATATCTTCAAGCAAAAGGAGTTAAACATGCGTCAACGCCGATGGGTTGAGCTCTTGAACGATTATGAATGCGCAATCAAGTATCATCCGGGTAAAGCCAATGTTGTGGCCGACGCCCTCAGTCGAAAGGATACCATACCTAGGCGTGTACGTGCTTTACAGCTTACCATCCAATCCAACCTTCCCGCTCAAATTCGAGATGCCCAGGTCGAAGCATTGAAAGCAGAGAACATCAGGGCTGAGTCCCTACGAGGATCGAGGCAACGGCTAGAACAAAAGGAAGACGGCGCCTACTATGTAACAGGGCGTATTTGGGTTCCACTCTATGGCAACTTACGCGAGCTTGTGATGGACGAAGCACATAAGTCTCGTTATTCAGTACATCCTGGTTCAGATAAGATGTACCACGACTTAAAGACCACATACTGGTGGCCTGGCATGAGAGCCCACATAGCAACCTACGTCAGCAAGTGCTTGACTTGTGCGAGAGTCAAGTCTGAATATCAGAAACCATCAAGTCTACTTCAACAACCGGAGATCCCGAAATGGAAATGGGAGCAAATTTCCATGGATTTCGTTACCGGCCTGCCGAGATCTCAACGCGGAAACGATACCATTTGGGTGATCGTAGATCGATTAACCAAGTCTGCACATTTTCTGGTTATCAAAGAAACGGATAAGTTTTCTACTCTTGCAGACATTTACCTAAAGGAAGTGGTATCAAGGCAAGGAGTACCAACCTCTATTATATCTGATCGTGACGCACGTTTTACTTCTGAACTGTGGCAAGCAATGCACAAGTCCTTTGGCTCACGTTTAGATATGAGCACCGCTTATCACCCGCAGACGGATGGGCAATCTGAACGTACCATCCAAACCCTTGAAGACATGCTTAGGGCATGTGTAATCGATTTTGGTAATGGCTGGGAAAGGCACCTCCCGCTAGTGGAGTTTTCGTACAACAACAGCTACCATACCAGCATCCAAGCCGCTCCGTTTGAGGCATTGTACGGACGCAAACGCCGATCACCTCTCTGTTGGGCAGAAGTTGGTGACAGCCAAATCACTGGCCCAGAACTCGTAGTAGATACCACCGAGAAAATTGCTCAGATACGACAGCGAATGGCGGCAGCTCGTGACCGTCAGAAAAGCTATGCTGATAAGGGAAGAAAACCACTCGAGCTCCAGGTTGGGGATCGAGTGCTACTCAAAGTCTCACCTAGGAAAGGTGTAGTCCGCTTTGGCAAATGAGGCAAACTCAATCCGCGTTATGTCGGACCATTCGAAGTCATTGAGAAAATTGGCAAAGTCGCCTACAGGTTGGATCTACCTGAAGAACTCAGCGGAGTTCACAATGTATTCCACGTGTCAAATCTGAAGAAGTGTCTGTCAGACGAGACCCTCATAGTTCCTCTCAAGGAACTCACAATCGATGACCAGCTACGATTCGTCGAGGAACCAGTAGAGATTACTGATCGAGTTGTTAAGATTCTCAAGCACACAAGAATACCTCTCGTTCGAGTTCGTTGGAATGCACGTCGTGGCCCAGAGTATACCTGGGAACAAGAAGACCAAATGAAACTCAAGTATCCCAGCTGTTTAAGAAAAACGCAACCACTACTGAGGCTGAAGCTACTGCAGAATTTCGGGACGAAATTCCAAATCAACGGGGGGATGATGTGACACCCCAGGAAAATCAGGAAAACAACGCAACTTAACTAGCTTCCTCAGTAACCACGCGCTAAATTTCGGGACGAAATTCTCTTAACAAGGGGAGAATGTGACAACCCTCAAATTTACATGTAACCGTATAGTTTATTAATAATAATTAATATGCTTGACGACTGTGTGGAATCACTTAACTGCTTTCTGATATCTGTGTTATGCTTACACGTATTTGTTAATATACTAATAGTGTACAGAAAGGTCACTAAATTGTCCGTTATATTTTCCTAAGTGTTAGAAAGTAAAAACGTTGCAAAAATATATAAGTAGGACGCTTTACGAACTAATTAAGCAGTTTAGCGGAACAGTGTCAAACCTAACAACCGGACTTAACCCGGGACATAAAAATATTGTCATTAACATTGTTTTTCTTTTTCTAAGCCAATTAGGGTCCCCGAATACCCTAACACCCGTTATAAATTATAACACAATAGTAATTGGTTAAACCTCCTAACTAACTAACTAACTAACTAGATACTAATTACACCATTCAAATCTAACCGATTACCCCTAACCCTTAACCAAGTTCGGTCCCATGAGGGGACAAGTACTTACAAAACTTGATTATTTTAATCCTTGTGCCTCATATCAAGAGAACATAAGATCTAATGGGTAATGGGAAGACATGGCTTATAAGTAAGTCCCTTAGACATCCAATCTCTTTCATTTCACCTTCAACCAAACTTGCTCCCTCCTTCCTTCTTGCTTATGTTCAGCCGAGAACCACACACCCACATCCATCACTTTTCGATTTCATTCAAGCCATTCCAACATCATACAAGTGTGAAGGATCACGCATAAGGAAGCTCGGTGCACCCGGATTGCCAAGGACCTCACTACGTTGCTTTTAACCACTCATTTTTCATCTATTTTCTTCCCTAGCCTCGAGCTAGTAGTAAGTGACTCTAAACGCCTTCTTGATCTTGTCTAGAGTGGTTAATAAGAGATTTGTCGGTTAAAAATTATGAACATATAAAATCAAAACTAAAAAGTCTTGCTAGAGTGATGAACTTGTTGGTTAAAGAGTAAATAATAATGAAACATGGTAGTACAAGATGAATCTGAAATATATGAGTATTAGTCTGCTATAAATAACTTATAACCTGTTGTAAATCATTATTAGAATGAACGGTAATCATATGTGTGCGTTTTAGTAGCCTTTAGACTGAAAACAGCTTGCTGATGTGTATTTTCAGCCGCCTTTAACAGGCTGTAAACAGGTCTTAAACTCAACGAAAAACCGATATTTTGAATCTAAAATATGTTATTATGAAATACGGTTCTAATGGCACCGGAATCGTAATTTTTGGACTCCGTTTACTATTTTTAAAGTGTTAATTTGTAACAGCAACTTAAGCTGAATTTTGACAGCAATAAATGGGTGTCATACTTTCAGTCATAACATGAGTTTTGTGATGAATCGGACCATGAAATTTGTACAGTAGATGAAAACCGATGCATTTGTAATTACCCCACTGGAATTTCATAAATCGGACACTCGATGAATTTTTAATAAATTGTTCCGTGGACTGTGGTCAGAAATACATAAATCTGAGTTCAGTCCGGAATATGAATTTTTGTAAAATATTGGTAATGAACCGGACCCCGATATTTTTACACAATAAAATATGGAACGTTTAAGACATCCTATAAAATTTGGGAATTTTTGGAATAGTTTAACTATTTTATTAAAATGTCCGAAAACAGCCGATTTTGAATATTAATGCTGAAATGACATAAGTTGTGATTTGCGCGTCTAAATGTCGAGTATGCTATCTGTGAATGATCTAACATGTTATATGTGTTATATGCATTATTGTATGTTTGCTTATGAGTGGGGAATGGATGGGAAGTATATATGGGCATAAATCGTTAAAGTGTGTACCTGTTATGTGGTAGAAGTAATGTGCAAATAAACCATACGTAGGATACGTGTTATGCATGAGAAACTGATTGTTATCCGTACCTTATTAGGACGTGATTGACCAACCTTGACTGTTAACTATATTCGAGAATCTAACCGAGCAAACCGAGGTGAGTTCACACTTTTCTACAAAGCATGGTAAATTCCCGGTGGGAATGGGAATGGGTACAGGAATAGGGATTCCTCGTCCTTTGAGACGTGTTCAGGAATGTGAATTCCTCGTCCTGTTGGGACGTGTTAGACTTACTGGACTAGAACTCTATCAACGAAGTCCCTCCCTTTTTGTATCGACTTAATCGCCGAGGCTATGGCGAGCGGGTCATTAGTTAATAGCGCTATTAGGTTTAACAAACCTCACACCGTGCCAGTCGGACGGGCGTGTACTAATGGACTATGGCACGTCGGTGGTGATAGAACACCGACGCTAGGGCACAATTGATTTCTGTTGTTAGTAGTCGATATGATAAACGAGTCTGGTAGTTTAAAATACTGGGGCAGCTCCCCACGGCCAAAGTGCCGGGCTGGATAGCCAGGGAAGGTGTACATGGGATGGTTAACAAATAAACGTTTTCGAACTATGGGGTAACCCCCATGGCTGGATAGCCGAATGAGATTAAACTATGTTTTTGGAAACAACCCTAAAATGGACAACCAACCGTGAACTCACTCAACTTTGTTGTTGACTCGTTATTACATGCTTTGCAGGTCATTAGATGCTATGGAGCTTGCATATGGAGGTGGTCGTTGTGGGATGTGAACTGATATGTCCCGTACTTAATGAATAAACTTTATGAACTTATTAAACCTACGTTTTGGACTTTAAACTTATGAACTATGGACTTATGTTTTGAACTTCTGTTTTATGCTTCCGCTGTTAACCTAAAATCGGTTTACTTCCTTTTGGTCACCAATCGTATGGTGTTTGGTTTTATTTACTTAAGTATGTTGTTCAATATGATTGGTGGCCTGATCCTGGTCATGTCACGCCTCCAAGCGGTGATACTCCGCATGGTGGTTTTGGGGGTGTGACAGCTTAAACTTTCGAACTCGACCCGTTTGGTCGATCTTTATGATCCGACCAAGCATGTTTAGTGACCATAGTTGTATAGGGAATAACCTTTCGAGGTTATACCTTATGGTCACTTAGTTTAAGTAGTTGTATGATAGGTAGTTTATATGCCTTAGGTAAATGACCAAAATGCCCTTTTCATGCATAATTGGATTTTAAACATATGTAACTTAACTTTTGTCACCTAAACTGATTATGCAACATATTTAAACATGTTTAGGCATATAATACTTGTCATAGGACTAGTTAGACGCCTCGAACGCGCTTTTGCGAGAACGACGAGTTAAAGTGGCGTAAGCTACCTTAGTGGGTCGTAACGGGTCGAAAGCACTTAGGTTAGGTTTCGATTTAGTATGTAGGCTTTGTTAAACCATATCATATGAGTTCCAACACTCATTTGGTTTACGAAACCTCATCTTATCCGATCTTCCGATTTAGGTCCGGTTTATTAACATAGTTACCTATATTAGGTGTTGTTTGATTCCGTGATCCCTCTAGCTTTGCTTGGTCATTATTAAAGACTTCTAAGCATACTCAAGTGAGTACATAGTCCCCTCTTTTACCGTTTTAAACTATTTTGGGGTGAAACATATGTGCCTACTTGTTACTTTCGTGCTTATCATGCTTGTATATCCTATACTTGCTATGTTCATTAGTACGCATATAGTACATGATTTCATTATGTTTTGCTAGGTATGTTCACTTAGCATACTAGCACATTGATTTTCATACATTACCTTTTGTTGCATATGCTCATCCAGCATATGGACACATTATTTTACATTTTGAATTGTTTGAACCGTTTGGAACTGTTTGATTTATGTGAACCGTTTGGAACTGATTAATTGATGTGAACCGTTTAGAATTGTTTGAACCGTTGGGTTAGGGAAGTGATTAGGTAACGGGGCGGGTGTAATGTGTTAAAAGCATGGTGGATACGCCACTGGTACTTCCTATATATAAGTGCTTTTAACACATTATATATCGTTGCGTTATCTAGATCACTTGGGCAAAGGTTATCAAAACGAGGTTATATTACAAGGTTTTTCTAACAGTATAAACCATTCGAGTTTTATTTCAAAAACGATTTACGATTTGGGTTTACTTAAACAAATGTTTTAAGTCAAGATTCATAGCTGCGAGATTTTATACACTATAACCAACTTGATTTGAGCTGGTTAATTATGTTGCAACACTACACACTTTTCAATACAAGGTTTTTAATAAGGTATTGCAACATGTAAACGAGCCATGAATCTAACAATCACATAAAACTTATGTACTCGCCGACATTTTTATGCTGACGTATTTTCACATATGTTTCAGGTACCATAGTTGATGATGTTTGTTGATGATATTGGTGCATGCTCATATAGGAATGGACGAGGCCTTAGTGACATAATAACAATGGAAGTTAATTTGTTCATGTTTTGTTTCTAGTTTCAATACAATGTAATAAACTTAATTCAATAAAACAGAACTTTAATCCATGTGTTGTGAAACAATGATTCTGTACGACACTCCCCGACATTTCCGCCGCGGTTTGTTGTTTTAACGCGGTCGGGGTGTGACAGAAAAGTTGGTATCAACTTTTCTGTCACACCCCGACCACGTAAAACAACAAATCATGGCGGAAACGTCGGGGAGTGTCGTAACAGAATCATTGTTTCACAACCATGGATTAAACAGTTTCGCTTTATTGATTTATTGAACTCATTGTTTTATTACAAATTAGATAAATACAAATATTATCTTTCAAGTTTTAAAGTCACTAAGGCTCATCCATCCTATGTATAGCATGCATCAACAATCATCATATAGCAGCATCTGAAACATATGTGAAAATAGGTACGTCAGCACCAAAATGCCCTTTTAAAGCATAAATCCATATTTTGCATATGTGATCAACTTTTTGACATATAATCTGATTTAGTAACATGTTTAGGCATAATTGGGCATGTAAGACTTGACATAGCACATAGTTAACCATCCGACCTTAGCTTTACGCAAACGACGCATCATAGTAGCTTATACTACTATAATGGGTCGAAACGGGTCAAAAGCACGTAGGTAGACTTCCAAATCAGAATGTTAGGTCTATTAAATCATGCCATATGCGTTCCAATACTCATTTGATTTATAGAACTCCATTCTATCCTATCTCCCGATTTAGGATCCGATTATTTAACATAGTGATTCCATACTAGGTGACACTTGATTCCTTGATTTCCCAAGCTTCGTTAGGACACTTAATCAAGGATACTTGCAATCTCAAGTGAGTACATAGTCCCCTCTTTTACTGCTTTCAAATGTTTTGGGGTAAAACATATGTGCCTATTTGTTATTTTCATGATTTCAACTATATGACTATATATGTTAGAACTTATCTTTTGACGAATTGAACAATTATCTATGGTTTAAACACCAATTTTCAAAGATTATAAATTGTTGGATTGTACTTATTTTATACATTCACCAAACCGATTGGTAGTACGATATAGCGCTATAGGACTAGACACCCCATTCCTGTTGTATGGAATGTCAGAAACCAAATTTTAACCAAATAGAAATTGCCTTTGTGGTATTTCTATAGTCTCCAAAGTGTAGTTTGATGCACTAAGATTTGAATGAACACTAAATCACAATTTCTTTTGTATATTTTGATATACTACCAAAGTACAGCTTGATGTGCTCCCAAATGTGATATTATTTACCAAAGTGTATTTTGATAAACTATGTACAAAATCCAACATATATTTTAATATACTACCGACCTTGTTATTTACCAACGCATAGTTGATATGCTATTTTTAAAACCAAAGCATAGTTGATATGCTATTATCAAAACCAAAGCATAGTTGATATGCTATTTTGAAAACTAAAGCATAATTGATATGCTATTATCAAAACCAAAGCATAGTTGATATGCTATTTTCAAAACCGAAGCATAGTTTGAGATGCTATTTACAAAACCAAAGTATACTTGAGATATACTACCAAACCTACTATTTCATTAACCAAAGTATATTTGATATACTATCTACTTAACTATTTCAAAACCAAAGTATATTTTTACATGTACTACAAAACCTTTTTTATCAAAGCAATGAAACAATGATTCTGTTACAATACTCCCCGACGTTTCCGCCACGATTTGTTGTTTTACGTGGTCGGGGTGTGACAGAAAAGTTGGTATCAGAGCCATGGATTAAATTGTTTCGTTTTATTGAATTATTAAACTAATTGTATTATTACAATTAAGATAAATACAAATATTGTCTTTTGAATTTTAAAGTCACTAAGGCACGAGTCCATCCTATGTATAGCATGCATCAACAATCATCTCATAACAGCACCTGAAACATATATGAAAATAGGTACGTCAGCATAAAAATGCCTGTGAGTAACATAGGTTTTATGAATTAGATTCATGGCTTTGGTTAACACAAGAAAAAGGTTTTATGTTTACAAAAAATAGCCATGAATCCTTGTAAAAAGTTTGGTTTCGAAAACACATTTCTTTAATAAAAAGGTTTTGTAGAACATGTAAAAATATACTTTGGTTTTGAAATAGTTAAGTAGATAGTATATCAAATATACTTTGGTTAATGAAATAGTAGGTTTGGTAGTATATCTTAAGTATACTTTGGTTTTATAAATAGCATCTCAAACTATGCTTCGGTTTTGAAAATAGCATATCAACTATGCTTTGGTTTTGAAAATAGCATATCAACTATGCTTTGGTTTTAAAAATAGCATATCAACTATGCTTTGGTTCTGATAATAGCATATGTACTATGATTTGGTTTTGAAAATAGCATATCAACTATGCTTTGGTTTTGAAAATAGCATATCAACTATGCTTTGGTTCTGATAATAGCATATCTACTATGCTTTGGTTTTGAAAATAGCACATCAACTATGCTTTGGTTTTGAAAATAGCATATCAACTATGCCTTGGTTCTGATAATAGCAAATCTACTATGCTTTTGTTTTGAAAATAGCATATCAACTATGCTTTGGTTTTGAAAATAGCATATCAACTATGCTTTGGTTTTGATAATAGCATATCAACTATGCTTTGGTAAAAAGTTTTTGTAGAACATGTAAAAATATACTTTGGTTTTGAAATAGTTAAGTAGATAGTATATCAAATATACTTTGGTTAATGAAATAGTAGGTTTGGTAGTATATCTTAAGTATACTTTGGTTTTATAAATAGCATCTCAAACTATGCTTCGGTTTTGAAAATAGCATATCAACTATGCTTTGGTTTTGAAAATAGCATATCAACTATGCTTTGGTTCTGATAATAGCATATGTACTATGCTTTGGTTTTGAAAATGGCATATCAACTATGCTTTGGTTTTGAAAATATCATATCAACTATGCTTTGGTTCTGATAATAGCATATCTACTATGCTTTGGTTTTGAAAATAGCATATCAACTATGCTTTGGTTTTGAAAATAGCATATCAACTATGCCTTGGTTCTGATAATAGCATATCTACTATGCTTTTGTTTTGAAAATAGCATATCAACTATGCTTTGGTTTTGATAATAGCATATCAACTATGCTTTGGTAAAAAGTTTTTGTAGAACATGTAAAAATATACTTTGGTTTTGAAATAGTTAAGTAGATAGTATATCAAATATACTTTGGTTAATGAAATAGTAGGTTTGGTAGTATATCTTAAGTATACTTTGGTTTTATAAATAGCATCTCAAACTATGCTTCGGTTTTGAAAATAGCATATCAACTATGCTTTGGTTTTGAAAATAGCATATCAACTATGCTTTGGTTTTGAAAATAGCATATCAACTATGCTTTGGTTCTGATAATAGCATATGTACTATGCTTTGGTTTTGAAAATAGCATATCAACTATGCTTTGGTTCTGATAATAGCATATCTACTATGCTTTGGTTTTGAAAATAGCATATCAACTATGCTTTGGTTTTGAAAATAGCATATCAACTATGCCTTGGTTCTGATAATAGCATATCTACTATGCTTTTGTTTTGAAAATAGCATATCAACTATGCTTTGGTTTTGAAAATAGCATATCAACTATGCTTTGGTTTTGATAATAGCATATCAACTATGCTTTGGTAAATAACAAGGTAGTATATTAAAACATATGTTGGATTTTTGTACATAGTATATCAAAAATATACTTTGGTATACAATATCACAATGGAGAGCACATCAAACTGTACTTTGGTAGTATATCAAAATATACAAAGAAACTGTGATTTAGCATTCATTCAAACCTTAGTTGTATCAAACTACACTTTGGAGACTATAGAAATACCACAAAGGCAATTTCTATTTGGTTAAAATTTGGTTTCTGACATTCCATACAACAGGAATGGGGTGTCTAGTCCTATAGGCTTGGTGAATGTATAAAGAAAGTACAATCCAACAATTAGTTTTAAAGTATTTGAGAATTTTTTTTTAAACCATAGATATTTGTTCAATTCGTCAAAAGATAAGTACTAACATGTATAATTATATAGTTGAAATCATGAAAATAACAAATAGGCACATATGTTTCACCCCAAAACATTTGAAAGCAGTAAAAGAGGGGACTATGTACTCACATAATCACCTTTAAAACATGTAAAAAGAGGGGGGTCTATGTTCTCACTTGAGATTGCAAGTATCCTTGATTAAGTGTCCTAACGAAGCTCGGGAAATCAAGGAATCAAGTGGCACCTTGTATGGAATCACTATGTTAAACAATCGGCTCCTAAGTCGGAAGATTGGGTAGAATGAAGTCTCGTAAACCAAATGAGCATTGGAACTCATGTGATATGGTTTAACAAAGTCTACATTCTAAAGCGGAACCTATCCTAAGTGCTTACGACCCGTTATGACCCATTAAGGTAGCTTATGCTACTTTAACGCGTTGTTCGCGCAAACGCGCGTTCGAGACGTCTAACTAGTCCTATGACAAGTATGATATGCCTAAACATGTTTAAATATGTTGCATAATCAGTTAAGTGACAAAATTTTAAGTTACATATATTTAAAATCCAATTATGCATGAAAAGGGCATTTTGGTCATTTACCTAAGGCAATATAAACTACCTATCATACAACTACTTAAACTATGTGACCATAAGGTATAACCTCGGAATGTTATTCCCTATACAACTATGGTCACTAAACATGCTTGGTCGGATCCTAATGATCGACCAAATGGGTCGAGTTCGAAAGTCTAAGCGGTGGTTTAGACCGCTTGACTTACGACTCTAAACAAGCACTAAACTAAAAGTGACGAGCTAAACATGTTAAAACATGCTTAACTAAGTTAGAAAACAGGTTTTAATATCAAAAAAAAGTGTTTTGATACCCAAGAGTAGTTTAGTTGCAAAATACGCATTTTGACCGAAACTACGACTCGTCACTACGCCTAGTCAACATGGTAATCAGTAGGTATAGTCACACGGTACTATAACCATCGTGATTACGCTCACGTTGCAAAGTTCAAAAGAACTTTGTGTTGACCAAAGACTAGTCATAGAAGAAAGTTAAACACTGTCTGACTTTAGCGCTTGAAAAGCGATAAAAGAACGAAAGAAGCTTACAAAGGGTCCAAGCTAGGGAGAACTTGATCTATAACACTCAGGTATGAAGCAAAGGCTCAAACTTAGAGTGTTAATCAGATCAAGGGTGAGTGAAATGAAATGAGGGCATAGGTATTTATAATTTTCGGTAAACCGTTAGGATCATTTCTTGCTAAAGAGGGATCAATCTAGGCCATACATGTGGGCAAATGGTTTTAGAAACCATGGGGGCATGATAAACAAGCTAAAACAAGTAGATGGTATCCAAAACAATGGTTAAAAACCATCAAAACAGCCGATTTGGACCAAATGCAATGAATCTGTCTGGCAGGAGGTCGCGCCCCGCGTAAGAATCAACCTCAGCTTACGCGGCTCGCCTAGTAAAGTTTGACAGAATGTCAACTTTGGTCCCTGCACTTGAAAAACTTGTATTTTGATGCATTTTTGACAATTTTAAGCCCCGTTAACCCCATTTCAAAGCTCTAAAATGAAGTTAAAGTATAGGGAACTTAAAATATGCTTAAAAATATCTCGGATGTCGGTTCGTTTGATCGTACGGTTGCGTTATTCGGTTAATTACGACGGAAGTCGTAACGAACGCAAAAACGATCCAAATTAAGCGACGAATGGAATTTTATCATGCCAATCACTAAAATAAAATATTTTAATGATTACATAAATTTTTGGATGTCCGGATATATTCAGAACGTAAGATATGCGCGAAAATGAAAACATATGCACTTTTTGACGCTTTTAGTCCCTATTAATCAAATAAGTTTATTTTAGCATACCGAACCCCTCAAAGCCTATTTCTAAGCTATGTAAAGGATATTTAGGGTATGTTTAACTTATGATCAAGTTCCGGAATGTTCGTTACCATACAAATCGGCATAGTTTCACAGTTTGACACAAATAGTCCCAACGATCGAACAAAACTTGTTTTTGACACACCAAACCCTTCAAAACTTATTTCTAAGTTATGTAAAGGTTATTTAAGGTATGTTAAGCCTATGTCACTGTTCCGGAGTGTTTGTTACATTAAACTGATCGCGTTTACGCATCAGTTCGCGTATAACTTTCCAAAAAGCGATTTAAAGCTCGAAATCGAACAAGAATTGATATGTGCAAATGATACACATATTTATAAAAATCCCAAGTATGAAACACAATATTTTATTGGTTTGGTATTTTTTTGATGGTCGTAGTGACACAGGTGTAAGATAATCATCACAACTTCAATACACGACACATGCATATATGTCCAAACACCAACTTTTTATTCATTTAATCTTAAATCATACTAACCTTAACAAAAATCCATTTTGATCATACATGCAATCACCTTTCAAGAATCACTTCAATCAAAACTCAACTTTTAAGCAAAACACCAACACTAACCCATATATATACACACATATGGCTATGTATACACACACCTACGACTATGTACACACACACATGACTTCCATTTTTATTTTGATTAAAAACCATTTGTTATTAGATTTCAACTGTTTGTGAAGAGTCATTGTGTTTGAGAAACCTTCTATCATCATCAAGAACAAGAAGAACTTTCAAAATAATTTTTATACCTTTCAAGAATATTAGTGGGGTTTTGATGAGATTTTGATGATAAGGAGCTTGTTCCTTTTTGAAATCACTTAAAATCATCTTTGGATCTTCAAACACCTTTGAAAACACTTTGGAATGGACTTGAATCTTCAAGGAAAGTTTAAAATTGAAAATGAAAGTGGGTGTCGGAGTGTGTGGCTGAGAGGGAGAGAGGAGCGAGAGATGAAAAGGTTTTTGATTTTTTAATATGGGTTATGGAGTGTTATAGAAGACTAAATCATTGTGTAGTCTTCCAATGATCAACACTTGTCAATATAGACGCATTTCAAGAAAAAGGTGGGCACCCTTGGGGCCGCCACCTATCACCACTCTTACATACATGCATATACAAACACATATATTACATATATTAGGCCAAAACCAGGTATTTAACTGACTACCTGGTATTTTATTTTGCATTTTAATCACGTTTTAAGGCGTTCAAAATTATTTTTATCGTTCTATGAACAATATTGCGGAACAATATTTTATTTATCTTGACTGGCTGCGTTGTTTATATTTTGTAAGATACGCGCGGTATCGCGTAGTATGCGCTTAAATTCGAAAAATAGAGATTTTAACAGAAGTCATGATACTGGCACTTTTTGTATATATATAGTGCATTGTGCTCCTCCTTATTCCCTACAAGTCGTGCATGTCCTCAACCCCCGTTGCTGAAATCATTGAGCCTTCATCGAAACCGGAGCGCAATCTTCATCGGAGACCGAGGGAGCGGTCCCGCGTGGTTGCTGCGACGATCGAGGTAGACGCGGCGGGAGGTGACACATTCTACGAGGTTCATGTAGATATGGCAGACAAAGAGGAGACGCGGATCTTAAATGAAGTAGGAAAACCATCACTTGAGGGTTTACCTACGAGCATCAATGCACCAACGATCAATAATAATAGTTCTAGATCAAATCTGGCACCATATCGATGTTGCTGAATGCGGTCCAGTTTTATGGCAAGGAACACGAGGATCCTAGTGTCCACATTACGGGGTTTCTAGAGGTTTATGCCACATTAATGATTTGTGACACATCATCAGATGCTATACGCCTTCGGCTCTTCCTGTTTTCTTTACGTGATGGAGCCAAAGAGTGGCAAGAGCCGAAGGCTTATAGCATCCAATGATGCATCACGAATCGTGAACGTGGCACAAACCTCCAGAAACCCTGCGATGTGGACACTAGGATCCTCGTGATCCTTGCCATAAAACTGCACTGCATTCTACAACATCGATATGGTGCCAGATTTGTTCTCGAAACTATTATTATTGGTCGTTGGTTCATTGATGCTCGTAGGTAAACCCTCAAGTGACGGTTTTCCTATTTCATTTAAGATCCTCATCTCCTCTCCGTCTGCCATATCTACCTGAACCTCGTAGAATGTGTCGCCTCCCTCCGCGTCTACCTCGATCGTCATGACTACCACGTGGGACCGCTCCCATGATCTTTGATGAAGATTGTGCTCCGGTTCCGATGAAGGCTCAACGATTTCAACAATGGGGTTAAGGACATGCACGACCAGTAGGGAATAAAGAGGAGCACAATGCACTATATATATATATACAAAAAGAGCCAGTATCATGACTTCTATGAAAATTTATGGAACGCAAACACGGGGGCGTGTCAAGTAGGCACGACCCCGTGTGAAAGGTGCCAGTAACTGAAATTTTCCAGAAGACAGGCACGAGGGCGTGTCAAAGAGACACGGCCCCGTGTAATAGTTCTAGAAACAAATTTGTTTTCTACAGAGTTGAGGCACGGGGGCGTGCTTACCTTACACGACCTCGTGTTGCACTTACTGTTTTGAAGATTCTGCGTCAGGAGACATCTGTTTACGTGCATGGGGTTCTGTTTCAACGTCCTTTGGCTAGCTCCATCCTTATTTGGAGTGTATCTTATTCCTATAAAGAAAAAACTTAAAAATAAAAGCATTAACTAAGAGCTACCCTAAAAGTCAAGCATGTTTCTTCTTTTAAAAAGGAAGCTATACTTTTGGATTTGAACAACTCATATTTAATTAGACTACTTTATTAGTGGATAGTCCACGAAATGCCTCCATGGTGAGCCACACTTATGAGGGTCATTGGATAGACCCAAAGTTGGTCAAATGTTACCCAAGTGGGATGACCCGCACCCCAAGTTGCAGCAGCTAAGGGCATAGTCCAAGCTCAAGTCTATTGATTTCATGTAGTTGTCCAGATCATCCTCCATGCGTTGTCTGACGTGTGTCGGTGTGAGTATATTTTTAGTTATATTTTTAGCTCTTTTTTAACTCGCCGATTTTCAAGTTTTAAATTTATAAAACACGATATTTTACTATCACTCTACACACGTTAAGGCAAGTGCACCCATCGCGGACGTAGTATAGTGATGGCAAGATACCGAGGTCGTACAAGGACACAAGAGTTTTTGGTACCGGCTTATTGTCAACGTCTAACCCAACTAAACTTTTAGAAAAGATTTTTAAGCTAATAAAAAGGTAAAAACAGAAAATGAAAATAAAATAAAAATGATAGACAAGAAAGAATCACTTGGATCCAACTTATCTTTCATGTACCCCTTTGATGATTTCCGCACTTTGGGCATTTTAAGAGATTATCTTAGTTATAGTAGTAGGCCCCTCTTTTGGAGGCGACGTTACCCTCAACCTAGTGGCTTGAGTCAGCAAGGATACAATCCCACTAGATCGGAATATTGAAAGATAATTAAGTAAGTTATTAATGAAAAAGTGGTGGACCCCCCTTATGAGGCGGCGATCACCCTCAAGACGTTGGTCTGAGTCAGCAGGGATACAGTTCTCGCATGGTTCGTTTAAATTTTTAATAGTAGTTTATGAATAAGGGGCGCAAGCATTTTCTTACTCTCAGTCGGTCCAGTCATTCCCAGCCAATCCATGGAGTAGTACTCAACTTGCACCAGGTTCTCGCAGGATCTATACACTGAACGAGACATCGAATTACCCAGTCCACCCTTCTAACCCCCTTAGAGGTAATTAACATGCTTTATAAGGACCGTAAAGACATGAATATGTTAAGTAAATGAACATATGAAGAATGGGTGAATAAATTCGCCTTCAATATAAAAAACTAATTATTAAAGTCACTAATACTAACCTAATTAAAACGTAGCCAAAGTTTGGAAATCATAAAAGAAACACATAAAAGATATGTCTTCACCATGTGATGTAAGAACTTAGCCAAGCATGGCCTTTGTTTGACAAAAATTCTTACGATTAATCTTGGATCCCGAGACCACACACACACACACTCTAGAGATGGAAAAATGGATGATGGTGGTGGATAATGGTGTTGTAGTGGTGGTGGAGTGGTGGCAAGTGTGAGAGACGTGGTTTGCTAAGGGATGTGTTAGGATCTGAGTTTCTTATGATTGTGTTTTTGTTTGAGATCTAAGAAGATGAATAAGTAATTGCAGCGGAATGTAAATGGAAACAAACTTTCACACACAATCAAACAGGAGAATGCTTTCAACACACATGTTTATCATTGAGCCGAATGATTAAATTTATTTCAATCTTCAATACAATTTCATGCATGTATTACAAACTCCCCCTCAGCCTGAGCTCACAATGGATTGTTCGTGCAGAATGACATGTGGTGAAAGAGCTAATAGAACAGTACAGGGTACTATTCTATTTATAGGCACGAGCAAACCACTGAAGCATCTTTGCTGACGTCACCATGAAAGTGACATCTAACTTCCTAACAACCTACAACCACTGATCTATACAAACACTGTTATCTTAACCACTTATTACAATACATTACAAATAATTAAACAAACTACTTGTTCTTCATTCCACTGTCGTGACTCCAGCAGTACTTTATGTCTTCACTAGTGCTTGACCCATATTAGTAGATTGAGCATCAGTATTTGTCTTCAACAGTCTTTGGGTCTTCATCAGTTGTTAAGGAACAACAGTTGTTGTAGGCGAACAGTGGATGGAGGTCATCATTTGTTAGGCTACTTCCAAGGGGAGAGATTTGAATACAAATAACTGATTATTCTGGATCCACTGCTCTGATCCAGTTTTGGCTTTTTCAACTGTTCCTTTGGTAGGGTTCAATCCCAACAATCTCCCCCTGCAACAGATGATGCCAAAACTCTTCATTATTCTTGGATCTTTATTGTCTCATCAAAAGTTCCCTGACCTGCCCTTTGAATTGTAATTCAAAGTTCAAAGAGTCTGTATCATCCTCATCCCTGCACAGTGTAAGATCAAGGAGATCTTACAGATCTTCAACACCCAGGCCCAATGCTTGTTCCCTTGATATTTTCTTCACTTCACCACTGGATTTGATCAAAGTCAATACGTGGGTCTGTTTGTCATATTTCCACTTTAGTATTTTTGAATCCAGTGGGTTTCTTGGGAGCGGTTTTATTGATGATGGGTTTGGAGATGGTGGCCTGGTGATAACTGGCTGAGAAGTGCTTTGAGCTTTTGCAAGTTCAGGATTTTCAGCTATCATCTGCTTGAGGACTGATTTTATATTGTCATCCCCTGCTGCTATATCCTCTGCTATTTCTGCATTCATCTGTTTTTGTTTCCTTCTTTGATAAAAGTGGGTAGCAGGTGGAGCAGTGGATTTCCTGATTTGTAGCTTTTGTGGTTTAGCTGGAATCACTACTTCAGGGTAAACAGGTTTTTGTGGAACATTAGGATTTTTCTTTCTTAACTCTTCCAGCTTTTTGTAAAATGCCATCACTTTATCCTCTGACCACCTTGTCACTTGATTCCTTGACCCAAAATCAGCTGTTATTAACTCTTCTTTCATTCTCTTCAGCTGCAAAGTTCTTTCTGGTACATTTTTCTTAAAATTTACCCAGATTGGTGGAGTCTGCTTCACCTTGTTTTTGATCATATCTTGAATTCTGGTTGTTTCACTTACAAGCTCACTGATGGTCCATTCTTTGTACTGGTACCTTTCAGCCTTATACCTTTTATAGGTCATGATATTATCAAGATAATCTTTCCTCAAGGTTTCATCTGCTCTTTCTGATAATTTCTGACAGAGATCTTTTGGAAACTACTCCAAAGTTTTGACTTGGGTCAGCAGATATTGGTAGTTTCTTTGAATCTCTCTGTCATATTTTCCTTCTGTATTTCTTTTAGAGATATCCTCTGCTTGTTGAGCCTTTAACTTCAAGTATTCTTCAATGTTATTAGGCCTTGGATATCCTTGAACAGATGGCAGGTTCCTTTTAGCAGGGTCATCTTCAGAGTAGAAGGATTTGATTTCCTCTCTAACTACTGGAAGATCTAAGGGATACTGGACAGCTACAGAAACAGTGGCAGTGTTTGGATTTTGAGCTTTTACTGAAGAAAGTGGAACAGGGTTGGGAATTGTAACAAGGGTCAGTGGTTGTGAAGAAGTTGGAGGTGGTGAAGAATCATCATTTAAAATTATCCTTCTCCTTTTGGGTTTAGGAGAGGTTGGTGGTGTTTTGGTGGGTTGAGTTGTGGTGATTTGAGTGGTGGATGGTTGACTAACAGCTGTTGAAACAACTGGTGTTTCAACAACTGTTGTCATTACAACTGATGATGTGCCATCAGCTGTCTTCTGCTTTTTGGCAGGAGGCTTTTGTGGTGGTGATGTGATTTTTGGTAGATCAGTGGATTGAGTGGTGATGGCAGTGGTTGATGTGTGTGTTGAAGTGGTGGTTGTAGGGTTAACAACTGTTGAAACCACTGAAGTACCAACAATTGTTTGATACAACAGGTGTTTTAACAGCTGTTGGTTTGGAGGTTTGATGTGGGGAGTTTTTAGGAGGTTTGGGAGTGTGTTTTGTGAGTCTGGAAGGTGTGGTTTTGGGTTGCCTCACTTTTCTAGTGAGTTGTTTTCTTTTAGGCTTAGGACTTTCTTCATCCTTGGGCTCAGAAACACCATGATCTTCCATCTCCATATAAACTTTCTTCTCCTCTTCAAACCTTAACTTGCCCTTTGCCTCCATATCCCTTTTTAACCTTTCCTTTTCATTAGCAAAGGCATTTAGGGTTACATCAACCTTTTTGGAACCATCTGGTTTAGGGATGTCTGCAAGCATACTTGATTTATCTGGTGCAATGTACAGACCATCTTCATATCCCTTCTTCTTTAGCTGCTTCATTTTCTCCCCCTTTTTGGCATCAGCTGGAGGAGGATTATCAACAAAAATTATAGGAGGAGGAGCAGAACCAGTGGTTTTCAGCAAGTGGGCCTTGATTGCCTTTATGTCTGCTTGTGTATCCATAAACCTAGCTTCCATCAGATTTTTGATCTTCTGAACTTGTATTTCATGTTGCTGATCAGCATATGCTCTTTGTTGATGAAGTAGAGGTTGAAATATACTCCAAAGCTCAGCAGCAGTGGGAGTAGATGATGGAGCAGATGTTTGAACTGGTGCAACAGTGGATGGTACCTTTTGTGCTTTCAACAACTGTTGCAGCATGTCTTTGATTTCTGCAACAGATGTATCATGTTTGTCAACTCTATCCATCAATTCTCGGTACATTAAACCATCACCCAACTTAATGGGATCATCTGATTTCCCACTGGCAGTGGTTGTATCAGTGGTTGACTTAGGGAAAGTTTCCCAAAAGTCATCCCCTGATGCCCCTTTTTCTTGGTACTGGGGACTTCTTTCTCCAAAGGAGGTTACCATTTTAAGAGAGCCAGTAAATACTGGAAACTCCATGGGCCCCTAGAAGAAATTTCCTTCAAGGAAGTCTTAGGGATGAAACTACTGTCCAAGTGTAAACCAGTGGGTTCAACACTTGTAGTAGCTGCTTCACTTGAACTACTGATAGGAAGTACTTGTACTTCCTGTAGTGTAAGCTCCTCAACTATTGGTGGATTAACAGAGATTGAGACACCAGACTCAGTCACTTGTGGAGGTATAATCTCATTGACATGTGATTGAGATGAACTAATTTTTGTCTGGGCTAAATCAACTGCATCCAATAGAGGCATTATTGATGGTGGAATTGTGGCAGTGAGTATAGGGGTGGAAAGAGAATTTGCCCTGGAAGCTGGGTTGTGGATGATAGAATCAAGTGATTCTAGAGCATCATAATTTGGTGTCCCTATTCTTACAACCTGTTCTTTTTGAGAAGAAGCAGGAGGAGTTTGATGCTCAGGTTGAGATCTTTCTACCATCTGCTGTGAGGAAGTAGCAGCAGTGGTTTCTAGTGAATTTTGTGTTGTCACTGGCAGTTGCTCTGGGATCTCATCTTCCAGAGTTGCCTTTTTTATGGGTTTGGGGGGGGGGGGTTGAGATTTTTTCTGTTTTGGTCTTTTGGTGGTTTTAGGTTTGGGTTTCACAGCAGTTGTTTTTCTGCTGTGATCACCTTGAGCAGTGGGCTCAGCAGGAGATACCTGAGGAGCAGTGGTTGCTGGTAAAGTCTGCTCAGGAACCTTTGCTTGTGTTTTGGTAATTTTTGACAGCCGTGTAAATGTTTCAGGAGTTAGGTTGTTTATTTGACAAGGTTCTCCTTGGATAAGTACATGAGCGTTATCCTTTGAAATTTTTTTATTAAAATAGTAGCTTAGGAACCTTGGAAATAGTAAAAAGGTTTTCTTATTAACATTTTTCACCAAATCATTGAAGATCTCCTGGGAGTAGTTAAAATTTTCCTCATTCATGATAGCATAACCCAGGTATTGGATCTTCAATGGAATTTCATTGAAAGCAGTGGTTTTGTTAGACACACACATTAAGAGGGTATGAAATAAAACCTTGGAGCAGGAGGAAAACTGCCCTTTTGTAAAGTTTCTTTTTTCATTTCCTCAGTATACCCCCTCTCAATAAAATCTGTTTGATACTCGATTTTAGGGAAAGAAGTTTTACCTTGAAGATCATCGAGTTCAAATACCTCCGAAATGGTTTGAGGTGTTATTGTGACAGAAACTCCCTTTATTGAAGAAGTAATGGCTACTGGCTTTTTATCAATAGAATCAAGCTTAGCATTTTTCCAAAACTCTTGCTGGGTTTTCTGGTAAACTGGAGCATCATAGGTCAACAAAGTTTTGTACTTTGACGATGAAAGAGCACCAATAACGGAGTCGAAGGTGGTGGTGTGAGTTGGTTTTACAAGTAGACCCAAATAATTGTGAGGAGCTTTGAATGGAAGATCCATGGCCATTTTTAGTGAATATGTGAGAGGATGAAGATGGTGAGGGAATTTGTGTGATTGCGAGAAGAAGAAGACGGTGAGTGATTTAAGAGAAATGGATGGTAACTGCTTTGAGAAAGGAATTTTGAATTTGATTCGACAGTAAAAACCCTGTTTGGGGGTTTAATCAGGGTTTTATAAAGGGAAAAAGTGAATGCTGATGTGGCAGCGGTTACAAAGATCTGATGGATATGTACTGTCCACGTGCCAATCTCTGATGGAAATGGAAGACAGTTGTTTAGAAAACCACTGATGGAACAAGTATCAGTGGTTTGTGAAAATGACAAATGAAAGCAGGGGTAGACTTTGTACTATCAGTGGATAGCCATCTAGCAGTGGTTTAAAGCACTGATTTTGAACAATAGTGATTACCAAAGAAATGAGAGAACAGAGGTTGACTTTTAGCAGTGGACAACTTTTAGCAGAACAGATGTTTTGAACCTAAAACAGTAGTTATGGAAGACTTTTAAGGATTTATGAAAAAAATTCATTTTAGCTATTTTTATGGATGGATTTTTGATTTTCTGAAAACATTTTAATGCTTTTATTCATAGAAAAAAAGATTTTGCTTGTTATTCCATGTTTAGCATGCCAATCCTAGAGATCAAGCTTTCAAAGGTAGATGTATCTAATGCTTTTGTTAGCACATCTGCCAGCTGATCCTTAGTTGGAACATGATGCAGAGAAATCAAACATTTTTTATAGCAATCCCTCACAAAGTGATGTCTGATGTCAATGTGCTTGGTGGTTGAATGGGAAACTGGATTTTTGATGATATTTTCTGCTGCCTGACTATCCAACATGAGAGGTGTCTTTAAGGCAGTGATACCAAAATCCGGCAATTGATTTTGAAGCCAAAGCAGTTAGGCTGTACAACTTGCAGCAGCTATATACTCTGCCTCAACAGTGGATGTGGAAACAGCTGCTTGCTTTTTGCTTTGCCAAGACACTAAGCAATTGCATAAGAATTGGCACCCTCCTGAAGTGGACTTCCTTGTTTTGTCACATCCAGCAAAGTTACTATCTGAGAAAACTGAAAGCTTGATATTTTCATCAGCTGGATACCAGATACCAAGTGTGGGAGCACCTTTTAGGTATCTAAATATCCTTTTTACAGAAATAAGGTTAGACTTTCTAGGGGCTGATTGGGATCTTGCACAAACACATGTTGCAAACATGATGTCTGACCTAGATGCAGTTAGGTACAATAAAGACCCAATCATGCTTCTATACAGAGTTTGATCAACCAAATCATCCTTTTCATCAGACATGACTAATTTATTGGTTGCTATGGGTGTACTTCATGGTTTACAATCATCCATCTCAAATTTCTTTAAAAGTTCTTTGGCATGTTTGCCTTGATGGATGAAAGTTCCATTTTGCAGTTACCTTACTTGGAGACCAAGAAAGCACTGGAGTTCACCCATTGCACTCATCTCAAACTCAGCTGTCATGAGTTGTCTGAACTCTTCACACATTTTATGACATGTGCTTCCAAAAATGATGTCATCCACATAAGTCTTGACAATCATCAAGTCTTTCCCTCTCCATTTTAAAAACAGTGTTTTGTCAATTTTACCTCTTGTGAAACCAATGGAAAGAAGAAAGGCGGAAAGAGTTTCATACCAGGCTCTAGGTGCTTGTTTCAGGCCATACAAAGCTTTATTTAGCTTGTAGACATGATTTGGATAAAATGGATCCTCAAAACCTGGAGGTTGACAAACATATACCTCTTCTTGTATTTTACCATAGAGGAATGCACATTTGATATCCATTTGATACACCTTTATGTTTTGGGTGACATCAAAGGCCAAGAACAGTCTGATAGCTTCCAATCTTGCTACAGGGGAAAAAGTTTCATCATAGTCAATGCCCTCTTCCTGTCTGAAACCTTGAACCACTAGCCTTGCTTTATTCTTGACAACAATGCCCCTTTCATCATTTTTATTTTTGAAGACCCACTTTGTGCCAATAGGACTTACATCCTCTAGCAGTGGTACAAGCTCCCATACTTGTTGTCTCTTAAACTATTGCAGCTCCTCTTGCATGGCTTCTACCCAGCAGTTGTCTTTTAGTGCCTCTTGGTAATTGACTGGCTGATGGAGAGATATGAAACCAGCAAAAAGACAGATGTTTTGGGATTGCTTTCTTGTGAGCACCCCTTCACTGATGTTGCCAATGATTTGGTCAGGTGGATGAGATTTCAAGAAGATTAGCTCTCCTTTGTATGGAACAATAGCATTTAAAGGTGAGGGATGCAGATGTGAATCATCTGAGCTAACCACTGCTGGTGACTTTGATGATCCAGCAGTGGCTTGAAATAGAGGTGGAGGAATAGGAGGAACTGGTGTGAAAGCAGGCTGATTTTTATCCACTGTTTGGGGATTTTTATCAACAGTTCTTGATGATGTGGAAGCAAGGGTTAATGGGCTACTTTGGTCAACAACTGTTGAGGTAGCAGTGGTTGAGCTTTCACATCTGTTTTGAACATCTGCTGCTCTTCCATTTGATGCAGACTTTTGTTGTGGAATAATGACTTCATATCCATAGTCTGATGGAGAATCTTGTGATGGACCTGCACTGTTAGTCTTGACAGAAACATTTTCAAAGGTAAATTTATCAAGATCAAACAATTCTGCAGGATTTGCAGGGATTTTCATTGAAGAGAGTTCATTGAACTTCACATTCAAAGTTTCTTCCACTGTTTTGGTCCTTGTGTTAAACACTTTGTAGGCCTTAGCAGTGGTTGAGTATCCCAAGTGATAACCACAATCAATTTTAGCTGCAAACTTTGAAATAGAATCTTTTAGGTTTAAAATGAAGCATGGGCAGCCAAAAAATTTGAAATATGAGATCAGTGGTTTTATTTTATACAGAAGTTCATAAGCAGTCTTTTGATGTCTGGGTTGATTAAAACTCTGTTCTGGACATAGCAAGCAGTGTTTACTGCCTCTGCCCAGAAAGTTAATGGCAAACCTGAATCAGCAAGCATGGTTCTGGCAGCCTCAATCAATGTCCTGTTCTTTCTCTCAACAACCCCATTTTGTTCTAGTGTTCTTGGATTGCTGTACTGCCTTACTATTCCTTTTGACACACAAAACTCATGCAACTCCTTATTTCTGAAGTCTGTGCCATTGTCACTCATGAAGATTTTTACTGGTAGGTCAAACTGCTTTTCAACCTGTCTAACAAAGTCTTGTAGAATGCCTGCAGTCTCATCTTTGGAATGTAAGAAATAAGTCCATGTAAACCTAGAAAAGTCATCAACAATTACCAAACAATATATTTTCTTTCTTAGACTCATGACTTTAACTGGGCCAAATAGATCCATGTGAAGCATTTGCAAGCACTTGGTTGTTTTGGACTCTTCAATGGACTTAAAGGAGCTTTTATGTTGTTTTCCTTTTAGGCAGGAAACACAATGATCAGGACAGGAGAACAGTTTTTGAGGTAAACCTCTTACTAACCCCTGTTTTGACAAAGTAGTGATTGTCTTGAGATTTGTGTGTCCCAATATTCTGTGCCATAATTCTGTCTCTTTGTTAGAGGCAGCTGAGAACAGACAGGCATCAGTCCTGGGGCTCTCTTTTGACATATCAACTACATAGACATTGCCACTGCTTTGAGCAACAAGTTGAGTTTTTCCATTTTTTATTATTTCTTCAATCTTTTCAACCATTTCTGGTCCAACAATCCTACAACACTCCTTGGTAAAGAATGAGCCATAGCCCTTATCACTCATTTGTGAGACACTTAGGAGGTTGAATTTTAGATTGTCTATCAGATTGACATTTTCAAACTTAACATTACCAGACTGAACTGTACTAGACCCCATCACCTTCCCTTTACTATTATTGCCAAAGGATATATCACCCCCTCCATGAGTTTTGGAATCTTTGAGTAGGGCTCTACATCCAGTCATGTGCCTGGAGCCTCCACTATATACATACCAAAGACTATCTAACCATGCAGAAGCTCCCTTGGTTGCAGCCATCATGGCACAATCACATGTATGCTCACTTTCTTCTTGATTCATCTCTTCCTTTTCACCTTCTTTCTTCTCCTCTTCTTCTTCTTTGGACCAGGGATCGGACAATGGTTCCAACAGGGGTTTTGAACTTTCTCCCAATAGTACTTCATCAGCAACAGCAGTAACCACTGCTTCAGTAATTTTGTCCACTGTTTCATCAACTGCCTGTCCTTCTTCAGCTTCCAGCCCCTCTTGTATGGTCTCCAATGCTACAAAACAAATATCATTACCAGAAACAGTACTTTGAGCATAGAGTGCAAAATTTTCATCTCCTAACTCTTCAGGTAAACTGCTCCAGTCAACCAGCCCTTGTGTGAAAAAGCTTTGTTGATCTGGTTGAACCACTGCTGGTGCAGTTTGTTGAGGTGTAGCTTGTTGCACCTGAACCTGAGGAGCTGGGGCTTGGACATACTGTATCTGAGGGACAGTGGTTTGAACATAATGCATAGGAACAGGGGTTGCAGGGTGTGCATAGTGAGCAGTGTTTACATGAGCAGCAGGGGCATATTAGGCATAATGCATAGTGTTTTGGTTATTTTGTGGTCTAGGGTTTGAGCTAGGATGTGTAATTATTGGACCAGTGGTTTGACTCCTGCATTCCCTAGCAAAATGACCTAACCTATTGCACTTATAGCACTTAATCTTTTATTTATCCAGCCCCACTTTTAGATTCCCATGTAACCCTAGAAATTTTCTCCCTATCCTTTTGTAAAACTTGCTGGTTCTAACACTCAGCAGTGCAAGTTGGTGCAAAATGTCCATTTCTTCTAAGTCAGTTGGATCAAAATGCTGTAAATCATTGAGTTCAAAGCACAGATTATCAGAGTTCTGGGTTTCTCCATTTGCTGTGAAAGCAAAATTGGATTGTGACACCCCAGGAAAACCGGGAAAACCATACAACTTAACTAGCTTCCTCAGTGAGTGCCTACCAAATTTCGGGACGAAATTTCTTTCAACTTGGGGATGATGTGACAACTCGAAATTTAGAACCTTTCGTTGTGTGCTTAAACGCGTGACTAGTTAAACTTATGTGATTAATGACAAATGAATACATGTGAACTTATATGATTATGTGTTATGTTGTGTGTATGCTTGTGTGTATGTATTCGAGTATGTATATGAATCGAGACAACACGAACCCGACTCGAGACCATGTGGTCTCGAGTGAACAATAACTTATGGGCCGGTTGGGCCATACATACACTCTTAGCCTATTTCGAAACCCATTAGGGTGCACAATGTGGAACAACTATATAACCCCTAGTGATGCTAATCTTGACATTTTTGGACAACACTCCTACTCTCCTCTACACACACACTCTCCACTCTCTCACTAAAACCCTAGACACCAAGCATCATACTTCTTCTCCTTTCTTCTCGGATCAAACCAACCGACCACAAAAGGGTCTCTCGGATTTGCTTGTTCACACCAAACAAAGCTTCATCTTCACCACCTCACAACCGGTTAGTGTTTATGATGTTTGTTAGTGTTTATGATGCTTGTTAGTGTTTATGATGTTTGTTAGTGTTTATGATGTTTGTTGGTTAGTGTTTATGATGTTTGATGTTATGAATGACATGATTGAACTAGAACCGTTTGTACAATGATGATGTGCTTGTGAATCGTATGTATGATGTTGATAATCGGAACATGCTTTGATTTCGGATATGTGGCATAATGAACTCATGATGTTTTGTGTTTAAATGTAGTCTAAAACACTAGTAGTTGATGTTCATATAAATCGGATTGTGTACTCTTGTGTTAAGAACCGAAAGCTTGCTATTAGGGTGATTTGTTGATAAGTTGTTCATGATTCTTGTTAGACCTAGGTTCATATGAATGAAGATGAACTACTTGAATATTGAAGAACAAGATGAACATGATGAACACATGAAGAACTTGTTGAATATCATATGAACATGTTGAATATTTGAAATCTGATATGTTTGATCCATTTTTAGTAATTTGCTAGACAAGAAACATGTTTAAGGATTTTGGTTGGATAGTACAAACTGTTACATGAAATCAGAATGTTAGTGGGTAGTACACTGTACCGAATCAGCTCCTGTCCAACCGAAACCATCAGTTGCGACTCGAAACCATGCACGATGAGTCGAAATCTCCCGGTTGCGACACAGATTGTGAGTCGCAAACACCTGGTTGCGACTCGAAACCACACATGATCAGCACACCAACTTGGTGACTCGGAACCACAGTTGCGAGTCCAGTTGCGACTCGTAACCAAAACAGCACGAACCGAAACCGTGGTTGCGAGTCCGGTTGCGACTCGAGCCCATGTGCATGTACACACTATTTGGGCTCTCACTGTTACGGGCCGAAGTGCTTGGGCCGGACTATTGGGCCTTGTTCGCTTGTATACTGAACTCATAAGTGTCTTTGTGAACCGTATGGTTATGAGTGTATGCCATAAATTATACCTGCATGCTACCTGCTATTATACGTGTATGCCATACGTGCACTACTTGAATACGAACCTGATTGTATGATACAACTATGATAGGACGTGAGTAGCCACAACATTGCTTGTTTGACTTTTCTGTGTTTCTACCGAGCAAACCAAGGTGAGTTCACACCCTCTACAAAGCATGGGATTCCCAGGGGTCGGGAATTGGGGTTAAGGAACTGGGTTCCTCGTCCTCCTTGGGTAGGACAGCAAAGGTTCAGGAATGTAATTCCTCGTCCTCACGGACAGATAACTCGTACTAGACCAAAACTCTATCACGAAGTCCCTCATCTTTGTATCGACTTAATCGCCGAGGCCAATGGCGAGCGGGTCATTAGTTAGATAGCGCTATTTAGGTTTGACAAACCTCACACCGTGCCGCAGAGGACGGGCGTGAACTAATGGACTACTGGCACGTCAATGATGATAGACATTGACAGTTCAGGGCACATAAACATGACTACAGTCAGCAGTCGATATGGTAACGAGTCTAGTAGATACATGGGGTAGCCCCCACGGCCGAAATGCCAGATAACTAACACGGGGTAGCCCCCACGGCTGGATTGCCAGAAGAATTGGGAATAAACAAGTCACGTTTTTTTAACTATGGGGTAAACCCCACGGCAGGATGCCAGATAAAGGAAACTGTTTTCGAAACAATGTAAAACGAACACCCAACCGTGAACTCACTCAACTTGTTGTTGACTCGTTACTACATGCTTTGCAGGTCCTTAGGTTTCTTAGCTGGAGCTTGCATGGAGGAGGATCGTTGTGGGACATGGACGACTGTGTGCCATGTTAAACTATGAAACAATTAAACTTATGTTTTGATTTAAGACTTATGCTTCCGCTTGCAACTTAACTATGTTTTGTTTGAACACCAATTGTATTGGTTGGATTTTATAACTACTTATATGCTTGTTCAATATGATTGGTGGCTGGATCCTGGTCAGTCACGCCTCCAAGCGGTAGTACTCCGCATGTGGATTTTGGGGGTGTGACAGATTGGTATCAGAGCCATTGGTTATGGAGAACTTGGTTTTAATAAGGGAAAACGTTTTTGTTAAAACCAGACTATAACCTGTACAGTGCTCTACGATCCACAACGACGCTTCACTCCACGTGCAAGGCTCGACATTCTAGGTGGTATGAATTATGTTTATATTGCCTACTTGCTAGATTGCATAGAACTTTGCTCATGGTATGCTTAGATAAACGTAGCAACTATAGTTTGAAAACACATTTGTGCTTGCTCCCTACTGTCACTCCACACTTACATATTCGCGACACCTTTCCTATTTGTGTTTCCTTCGATGTGAGATCAAGAGGGAACGTATGAACCTAACTCAAGCCAGCTGACGGCTCTTATCAACGAACAAGTTACGGCTGCACTCGCAGCCGCTTAGGCAGGAGGTATAACCTGCCATTCCGAACCTAACCTAGGATGATAGATCCTACTCTCATGACCCAACTCTCGCGCTTAACCCTGTCGTTTCTTCCTCGCGCAACAAGGTCAGAACACTCAGCCGCCTGTATGCACATTTAAGACGTTCATGGACTGTCGTCCTAGTACTTTCAGTAGCACTGAAGGGGCCGTTGGACTCCTCCATTGGTTTGAGAAGCGCGAGCCAGTCTTCGAAATGTGTGAATACCCTGAGGCTCGTGGGGGGAAATATGTCTCTGGTACTCTCGAAGGCACTGCGCTAACTTGGTGGAACGCGCAAGTTCAGATGCCGGGGTTGGCGGCTGCTAATGCCACCCCATGGAATGATTTTAAGGAACTGATCAAACGTGAATACTGTAGTCGTGATGACATCCACAAGCTGGAAGTGGAGTTCTTTAACCTGAAGGTGACGGAGTCAGAGATAGAAGCGTACACGAAACGATCCAACGAACTGGCAGTGTTGTGTCTAACTATAAGTGGATCCTCCCATCAAGCGCATTGAGCTGTACCTCAAAGGATTAGTACCAGAGATTTAAAGCCATTTGACTGTTGCTAACCTTACAACCATTCAGGATGTTACTCGTTTTGCTCATCGTCTCACAGACCCGGCAGTGGAACAGAACAAGCTACCTAAGCGTATTGGTGCTACTACTACTACTTCTACTCCCAGTGACAACAAACGGAAGTGGGATGGAACCCTAGTAAGGGTTCGACTACGGTTCAGTCCCAGGCACAACAGCGAAAGATCGATGACTACCAGAGTCCTGGTCAGCAATCTTCTGGTAGTCAAGGGCATGGTGGAATCGATGTAATTTGCACCACAGCGGGCCGTGCAACAAAGATCGTTGTCAGAGATACAACAAGCTCGGTCATGAAGCCAAATATTATAGAAGCTCACGTCCTGCAAACCAGAACCGACAACAGCAGCCACAAGCTCCACAGAATCAGCAGCAACAACGGGGTAACAAGGGATGCCATCAGTGTGGTGCTGAAGGTCACTTCAAGAGACACTGTCCACAGTTGAACCGGAACCAGAATCAGAACCACAACCAAGGAAACGGGAACAACAATGGAGGCAACAACGGGGGTAATAACGACGGCAATGGTGCCAGGGATCGAGTGTTCGTGATTGGTCAGGATGATGCTAGGAATGACCCCAACGTTGTAATGGTTTCGACATCGTTATTGGTATGGATTGGCTACCTCAACATCGAGCAGGGATTCTTTGCAAAGAAAAGATCGTCCGTATTCCTTGTGCTGGTTAAGAACCTTTGGTAATTCATGGTGACAAGCTCCTGGAGCGACACTCATAGCTCGAGCACCATATCGTTTAGCCCCATCTGAACTGGAAGAGCTGTCTACGCAACTACAAGAACTCTTGGATAAGGGTTTTATTCGTCCTAGCTCTTCGCCCTGGGGAGCTCCAGTGCTATTTGTAAAGAAGAAAGACGTTACCTTCAGGATGTGCATCGACTACCGTGAACTCAACAAGGTGACTGTGAAGAATCGTTATCCTCTTCCACGTATTGACGACTTGTTCGACCAACTGCAAGGATCGAGCTACTATTCGAAGATCGATTTGAGATCGGGTTATCACCAGCTGAGAGTCCGGGAAGAGGACGTCTCCAAAACAGCTTTCAGAACTCGATACGGGCACTATGAGTTTTTGGTCATGCCTTTGGGATGACAAACGCACCTGCGGTTTTCATGGACTTGATGAACCGAGTGTGCAAGCCTTACCTGGACAAGTTCGTTATAGTCTTCATCGACGACATCCTGATCTATTCCAAGAGTCAGGAGGAACACGAGCAGCATCTGCGACTTATTCTGGAACTCCTTCGAACAGAACAGCTTTATGCAAAGTTCTCGAAATGCGACTTCTGGCTTCGAGAAGTCCATTTCCTAGGCCACGTGGTAAACAAGGATGGGATTCACGTTGATCCATCCAAGATAGACTCGATTAAGAACTGGCCTGCACCTCGTACACCAAAAGAGATTCGCCAATTCTTGGGATTGGCAGGTTACTACCGGAGATTCATAAAGGATTTTTCTAAGATTGCACAGCCTCTCACCTCACTAACGCAGAAGGGCGTTGTTTATCGCTGGGGAAACGCACAGGAGTTGGCATTTCAGCACCTAAAGGATAGACTTTGTAGCGCACCTATCATTTCCTTGCCGGAGGGCACAGACGACTTTGTGGTTTACTGCGACGCATCAATTCAGGGTCTTGGTTGCGTGTTGATGCAACGAGACAAGGTTATAGCCTACGCCTCACGCCAACCCAAGGTTCATGAAAAGAACTACACTACGCACGATTTAGAGCTGGGAGCTGTTGTTTTTGCACTTAAGCTATGGCGGCATTACCTGTACGGTACCAAGTGCGCCATCTACACCGACCACAGGAGCCTCGAGCATATCTTCAAGCAGAAGGAACTGAATATGCGGCAACGACGATGGGTCGAGCTGCTGAATGACTACGAGTGCTCAATCAGGTATCACCCGGGCAAGGCCAATGTTGTGGCTGACGCCCTCAGTCGAAAGGACACTGCGCCTAAGCGCGTACGAGCTCTACAACTCACGATCCACTCTAGTCTCCCTTCCCAGATGCGAGCAGCTCAGATAGAAGCACTGAAACCAGAAAACGTCAGGGCTGAAGCCCTACGCGGATCGAGGCAACGCTTAGAACAGAAGGAAGACGGTGCTTACTACGTAACGGGACGCGTCTGGGTCCCACTCTATGGCAACCTACGAGAGCTTGTGATGGATGAAGCACACAAGTCTCGCTACTCGGTACATCCTGGATCGGACAAAATGTACCACGACATTAAAACTACGTACTGGTGGCCTAGCATGAAGGCCCACATAGCGACCTACGTCAGTAAATGTTTGACTTGTGCGAGAGTCAAGTCGGAGTACCAGAAACCATCAGGCCTACTCCAACAACCAGAGATACCTCAATGGAAATGGGAGCAAATTTCCATGGACTTTGTTACTGGCCTGCCTAGATCCCAGCGCGGGAACGATACTATTTGGGTGATCGTGGATCGACTCACAAAATCTGCACACTTCCTGGCTATCAAGGAGACGGATAAGTTCTCCACTCTTGCAGAAATATACCTCAAGGAAGCTGTTTCGAGGCACGGGGTGCCCACCTCTATTATCTCGGATCGAGATGCACGTTTTACTTCAGAGCTGTGGCAAGCAATGCACAAATCCTTTGGCTCGCGACTAGATATGAGCACAGCGTATCATCCTCAGACGGACGGGCAGTCCGAGCGCACTATTCAAACCTTAGAAGACATGCTTCGTGGATGTGTAATCGACTTTGGCAACCGCTGGGAAAAGCATCTGCCACTTGTGGAATTCTCGTACAATAACAGCTACCACACCAGCATTGGAGCTGCTCCGTTTGAGGCATTGTACGGACGTAAACGCCGGTCTCCTCTTTGCTGGGCAGAGGTGGGAGATAGTCAGATCACTGGTCCAGAATATGTGGTAGATACAACCGAGCAAATCGCTCAGATACGAAAACGCATGACGGCCGCTCGCGAACGTCAGAAAGTTTACGCCGACATGGGCAGGAAACCACTTGAGCTCCAGGTTGGGGAGCGGGTACTACTCAAAGTTTCACCCTGGAAGGGTGTGGTTCGTTTTGGTAAACGCGGTAAACTTAACCCACGATACGTTGGACCTTTCGAAGTCATTGAGAAAATAGGCAGGGTGGCCTACAGATTAAACTTACCAGCGGAACTCGGTGCAGTTCACAACGTTTTTCATGTGTCGAATCTGAAGAAATGTCTGTCAGATGAGACCCTCGTAGTTCCTTTGAAGGAGCTCACCATCAACGAGCAGTTACGATTCGTCGAGGAACCAGACGAGATCACGGACCGGGATGTTAAGGTCCTCAAGAGCACTAGAATACCTCTCGTTCGAGTTCGTTGGAACTCACGTCGCGGCCCAGAGTTCACCTGGGAGCGCGAAGATCAGATGAAACAAAAGTATCCCCAACTGTTCGCAAACAGTACACCCACTACTGAGGCCGAAGCTACGGAATTTCGGGACGAAATTCCAGATCAACGGGGGGTGGATGTGACACCCCAGGAAAACCGGGAAAACCATACAACTTAACTAGCTTCCTCAGTGAGTGCCTACCAAATTTCGGGACGAAATTTCTTTCAACTTGGGGATGATGTGACAACTCGAAATTTAGAACCTTTCGTTGTGTGCTTAAACGCGTGACTAGTTAAACTTATGTGATTAATGACAAATGAATACATGTGAACTTATATGATTATGTGTTATGTTGTGTGTATGCTTGTGTGTATGTATTCGAGTATGTATATGAACCGAGACAACACGAACCCGACTCGAGACCATGTGGTCTCGAGTGAACAATAACTTATGGGCCGGTTGGGCCATACATACACTCTTAGCCTATTTCGAAACCCATTAGGGTGCACAATGTGGAACAACTATATAACCCCTAGTGATGCTAATCTTGACATTTTTGGACAACACTCCTACTCTCCTCTACACACACACTCTCCACTCTCTCACTAAAACCCTAGACACCAAGCATCATACTTCTTCTCCTTTCTTCTCGGATCAAACCAACCGACCACAAAAGGGTCTCTCGGATTTGCTTGTTCACACCAAACAAAGCTTCATCTTCACCACCTCACAACCGGTTAGTGTTTATGATGTTTGTTAGTGTTTATGATGCTTGTTAGTGTTTATGATGTTTGTTAGTGTTTATGATGTTTGTTGGTTAGTGTTTATGATGTTTGATGTTATGAATGACATGATTGAACTAGAACCGTTTGTACAATGATGATGTGCTTGTGAATCGTATGTATGATGTTGATAATCGGAACATGCTTTGATTTCGGATATGTGGCATAATGAACTCATGATGTTTTGTGTTTAAATGTAGTCTAAAACACTAGTAGTTGATGTTCATATAAATCGGATTGTGTACTCTTGTGTTAAGAACCGAAAGCTTGCTATTAGGGTGATTTGTTGATAAGTTGTTCATGATTCTTGTTAGACCTAGGTTCATATGAATGAAGATGAACTACTTGAATATTGAAGAACAAGATGAACATGATGAACACATGAAGAACTTGTTGAATATCATATGAACATGTTGAATATTTGAAATCTGATATGTTTGATCCATTTTTAGTAATTTGCTAGACAAGAAACATGTTTAAGGATTTTGGTTGGATAGTACAAACTGTTACATGAAATCAGAATGTTAGTGGGTAGTACACTGTACCGAATCAGCTCCTGTCCAACCGAAACCATCAGTTGCGACTCGAAACCATGCACGATGAGTCGAAATCTCCCGGTTGCGACACAGATTGCGAGTCGCAAACACCTGGTTGCGACTCGAAACCACACATGATCAGCACACCAACTTGGTGACTCGGAACCACAGTTGCGAGTCCAGTTGCGACTCGTAACCAAAACAGCACGAACCGAAACCGTGGTTGCGAGTCCGGTTGCGACTCGAGCCCATGTGCATGTACACACTATTTGGGCTCTCACTGTTACGGGCCGAAGTGCTTGGGCCGGACTATTGGGCCTTGTTCGCTTGTATACTGAACTCATAAGTGTCTTTGTGAACCGTATGGTTATGAGTGTATGCCATAAATTATACCTGCATGCTACCTGCTATTATACGTGTATGCCATACGTGCACTACTTGAATACGAACCTGATTGTATGATACAACTATGATAGGACGTGAGTAGCCACAACATTGCTTGTTTGACTTTTCTGTGTTTCTACCGAGCAAACCAAGGTGAGTTCACACCCTCTACAAAGCATGGGATTCCCAGGGGTCGGGAATTGGGGTTAAGGAACTGGGTTCCTCGTCCTCCTTGGGTAGGACAGCAAAGGTTCAGGAATGTAATTCCTCGTCCTCACGGACAGATAACTCGTACTAGACCAAAACTCTATCACGAAGTCCCTCATCTTTGTATCGACTTAATCGCCGAGGCCAATGGCGAGCGGGTCATTAGTTAGATAGCGCTATTTAGGTTTGACAAACCTCACACCGTGCCGCAGAGGACGGGCGTGAACTAATGGACTACTGGCACGTCAATGATGATAGACATTGACAGTTCAGGGCACATAAACATGACTACAGTCAGCAGTCGATATGGTAACGAGTCTAGTAGATACATGGGGTAGCCCCCACGGCCGAAATGCCAGATAACTAACACGGGGTAGCCCCCACGGCTGGATTGCCAGAAGAATTGGGAATAAACAAGTCACGTTTTTTTAACTATGGGGTAAACCCCACGGCAGGATGCCAGATAAAGGAAACTGTTTTCGAAACAATGTAAAACGAACACCCAACCGTGAACTCACTCAACTTGTTGTTGACTCGTTACTACATGCTTTGCAGGTCCTTAGGTTTCTTAGCTGGAGCTTGCATGGAGGAGGATCGTTGTGGGACATGGACGACTGTGTGCCATGTTAAACTATGAAACAATTAAACTTATGTTTTGATTTAAGACTTATGCTTCCGCTTGCAACTTAACTATGTTTTGTTTGAACACCAATTGTATTGGTTGGATTTTATAACTACTTATATGCTTGTTCAATATGATTGGTGGCTGGATCCTGGTCAGTCACGCCTCCAAGCGGTAGTACTCCGCAGGTGGATTTTGGGGGTGTGACATGGATGAGTGAGGATCAGAGTTGAAGTTACCACCAGCAGTTATGTTAATAAAATGATCATAACTCTGATCCTTACTGCTGCCAGACTCTTCTTGACCCAAAAGAGCTGTGTTGCCAAATGAGTAGTCATCTGCAACTTTTCCAGACTCTTGCAACTTCTTTTTCTGGTTTAACTCCCTTTCATAGGTCAGGAGTCTACCATGAAGTTGGGTCAGGGTCAGATCTTTGAACTCAACAGAATTTCTAGTTACAAAAGCAATTGTGTCCCATTTTTCAGGAAGTGACCTTAAAAACCTACTATTAACGGTTGATTTTAGAAATTCAGTATTAACAAATTTAAGTTCACTAATGAGACAACTAAATCGCTCAAACTGTTGTGTTAATGTTTCACCCTTGATGTGACAAAAGGTTTCATACTGTTGGTTCAAAATTTCCCTGTTGTTTTCAATTACTTCTTCAGTTCCCCCAGTTTGTTCCTTAAGTGCATCCCACAATTCCTTGGAACTGTTACAGTGTAACAGCCCAGCATAAATTTCATTGGCGAGTGCAGATGCAACTATGCTAAATGCCTTGGCATCCAGTTCGATTTTCTGAAAATCCTGTTAAGTATAATTCTCAATTTTCTTAGGTTCGAACTTCTTTGGATCCTCAACACTCGGCACCAGTGGAACATGTGGTCCAAAGATAACCGACTTCCAACATCCAGTATTTTGTTGAGCAAGGATGTGACCCATCCTTCTCTGCCAGATGTTGTACTCATTTCGTTTCAGCATGGGTGGTTTGAAGAGTGAACCGATGCTATTGTTAACATCTTGTGATTGTGACATCATCATGGTTATTTTACAGGTATTGGTTAACTAACTTTGATCGTAATTAACCCTTACTCTGTTTTTCAACGAAACGAACAATTTGAAAGTATCAACGATTATGAGCTGAACTATTTATGTCAAAATGATTGTCAGATCAAATTTGACTGTCCGAGCTCTGATACCAATTGTTAGGATCTGAGTTTCTTATGATTGTGTTTTCGTTTGAGATTTAAGAAGATGAATAAGTAATTACAGCGGAATGTAAATGGAAACAAACTTTCACACACAATAAACAGGAGAAATGCTTTCAACACACTTGTTGATCATTTAATCGAATGATTAAATTTATTTCAATCTTCAATACAATTGCATGCATGTATTACACACTCCCCCTCAGCCTAAGCTCACAATGGATTGTTCGTGCAGAATGACAAGTGGTGAAAGAGCTAATAGAACAGCACAGGGTACTGTTCTATTTATAGGCACGAGCAAACCACTGAAGCATCTTTGCTGACGTCACCATGAAAGTGACATCTAACTTCCTAACAACCTACAACCACTGATCTATACAAACACTGTTATCGTAACCACTGATTACAATACATTACAAATAATTAAACAAACTACTGCTTCTTCATTCCATTGTCGTGACTCCAGTAGTACTTTATGTCTTCAGCAGTGCTTGACCCATATCAGTAGATTGAGCATAAGTATTTGTCTTCAACAGTCTTTAGGTCTTCACCAGTTGTTAAGGAACAGCAGTTTTTGTAGGCGAACAGTGGATGGGGGTCATCAGTTGTTAGGCCACTTCCAAGGGGAGAGATTTGAATACAAACAACTGCTTATTCTGGATCCACTACTCTGATCCAGTTTTGGCTTTATCAACTATTCCTTTGGTAGGGTTCAATCCCAACAGGATGAGTTGAAGTGAAACCAAGCATCCATATTTATAGCTAAAAACAGAACATCTAACATGGCCCGTGCCCTCCTGGCACGGCCCCTTGGCCATCAGTCTCTCTCTTCTACATTAACTGCAGTGTCAGACTTGTACTAACACGCCCCGTGTGTCAACGGTATGACCCGTGGCTAATGTACTTGATGTACTTCTTTAGATTCTGGAAATCTAAGAGTTTACCACCCCCCGTGTTGGTTTAGCATGGCCCCGTGTTGAGCTTGAAACTTGTCTTTTATTGTTGTCTCTTTCTGCTGTAGTTAATTTCCAACGGGCACGGCCCGTGCTAGTTGAGCACGGTCCCGTACCAGAGCTTCTGTCTTTGTTATTTCTTAGGTTTGGATGTGGGTGGGGGCTCGGCAAGTTTTTCAATCCTTCTTTATAGCATTTTATGTTGGTTTTTGCTGTCTTTTTGCTTCTTTTGTTCTTTTAAGCTCATTTGACCCTACTTAATCAAAAGAAACAAAAACGCAAGTTTTTTCCAACATTAGTACTAAAAAACGTTGATTTTATGCCTCATTTGATGTAATTTATATGTTGTATTTTGAACACATCAAATACCCCCACACTTGAATTTTGCTTGACCTCCAACAAAACTCTTTATTAGCTTTACACACCCAAACAAAATGGGTAGAAGAGAAAGTTTTGGACCTATCTTTAGAGTGTTGGGAATCCAAGTTCCTACTTATTTTGTTTTTACTTCATTTACATTCTTACTTAGTCATGATTTATTTGCAACACAATTTAAGAAAATTATTTATTTTTGGGCATAGCATGCCTTTATTAAATTCTTTCTGGTTATATACGCGTTTTACACACTTCACCAGTAATCACTCAACACTCGGCCGAAAATGTATAAGTGAGAACGCTCGGACCCGATTTGGAAATTACTCATTCTATAGGCTTGACAAGTAATCAAACCTCCTCCTTTTGGACATTTTAATCCTTGTAAGCATCGAGAGGACTTTTAAAGGGTAGGCTAGGGCTCGGGTAGGTGAGTTTTATTTGAAAGTGGCTAAAAACAGTAAAATGTCGGCTTTTCTTTTGAAAATTTTATTTTGTTGTGACTTATTTAGAACTACATGATTATAAGCAATATTGTTTTTGCTTATTTATTCTAAGTATTTATATAGTTTTCTTTTTGTAAATAACTAAGTCACTTATTTTGCTAACTTTCAAAAGAGCCGTAGTAAATACTGAAAATAAAGTGTGAGAAGGTAAAAAGTTTGAATGGTTGATTGTTTTTGCAAACTTTGTTTGTGGGTTTAAGAAACGAAAGGTTTGTACGGCTCAAAATGGTTTGTCTAGGGGGAGTATTTTTGGGAAAAGCAAAGGAAAAAAAAAAGAATAAAGGTTTTTAGATAAAAACGGTTTAGTCCTAATGCCTCTGTCATTTACTTACTTGGATTAGTGTCGGTAAGGACTTGGGATGCATTGCTTTGCCAAGTTCTAGAGTTGTAAGAACCAAATGGGCTAAATCATACAAGAAACGAAAATTTGAGCTGTTAGTATGGATGTGTATTTGTGCTCATTAAAGGCTCAAAACTCACTTTTTGTCAGAAAAGGGGTTGTAGTGTAAAAATTCATATATAAAAACAAGTCAATATTTATAAGATTTGTTAGGCCCATTTTATAATTTTCTTGAGTTATTCTTTTTATCATGACGTTTTTAAATGTAAATTAATAAAAACATCATTTTTAGAACTTATTTACCCAACTAATCTATGATAAGTAAAAGGAAGAAAATAAAATTTTTGAAAAAGTTTGGGGTGTTTAGCGGTTCCAAACAAGTTTTGTGTAAGGCTTGTTTTAGGACAAATGATTCAAGGTTTTAACCCCCCCCCCCCCCCCACACTTAAATTACACATTGTCCCCAATGTGTCCCGAAAAGGATTTATCTAGGTTAAATGTGTAAGTGCGGAAAATAACAAAATTTCACCGTTACTGGGCACTGGGCAGGGGATCGTGTTGGATGAACACGGCCCGTGCTCATATTGCCAGTAACTGAGTTTTTAGAAAACTTACAGTGGAGTGAGCATGGGGTCATGCCGAGTGAGCATGGGCCGTGTCACTGTTTTGAGAAAAACTTTTTGACATCAGTGGCTTGGGCACGGGGGCGTGTTGAATGGACATGGCCCCGTGCTACTCGTTCGTTTCAGATAAAAATGCAGGTTTTCGACGTTTAGCTCCTGTTTCCGGGCTTAGGGACCACTGTATTCAGTGTATCCAAGCCTCTCATGGTACCTGCGCTCTACAATACTACCACAACACACATAATATACAAAAACCATCATAAAACCTTATTTACCATCGTTCAAAGTTCAACCACCACCATAGCATCACAAAAATAAAAACGAAATGCAGAAAATAAAATAGTTTAATAGAAAGTAAATTGTTTCAACCAGGACGCAGCCCGAGGAAATGTTTAGATTGTTCGAAGGGTGAGAAAGTTAAGTTGCATGATACCCACGTCGCCTGCCACCATCGTGTCACACCCTGGCTTTGCGGAAGCGTGGTTAATTTGGTGTGACTTCTTAATACCATAGCTTAATCATAACCAAGCTATATGAATTAAAAACATGCAAGATCATCCATTAAGTTTTGAAAACCAAATACAGTACCATTGTTTTAACAGGAACATACCCTAACAACCATAACCTTGTTCAACAGACATTACAAACTTGAAACATAACATAAACATGATTTAAGGGTTGTGTCTTGTCCAGGAAAGAGACACATCCCCTAAACCTTTGATGACCTCGGAAACTAGTGCAGCGGAAAACATGCCATACCGTGCCAGATCCCTTTTAATTTCCTGAAATACATGTAAGTTGAAAAATCAACAATAATGTTGAGCGAGTTCATGTGTAAGTGAGTATGTAAAACACTTGTGAGTATAAAAATAGTCTTGGTATGTAGCAAATAAGGGAATTGAGATCACCAATGGTTTGCAAGGCCACTGATATATGTGAAGTGCAAATAGGGAGACTCAAACCTAGCAGATTTCGCCACGGCATTAGTATGTGGACAAAGTCACCCCAAGGTCCGTTTCTAGTTTGGCCTGGGGCTGGGCTCGCTACACCCAGCTAGATCTACCGCTCCTGTCCCTCGGTCCCGACATGAGGACTAATGGCCTCATATTGCTCCTACCCACTCACATGATCTGAGTAATAAACCTCCTTACGCTAACCATACCGTGTATAAAGTACTCGTAATCATAGTAACATGTATTTCACCCCCGCAGTTAAGAAAACTGAAAACAGTTAGAGAAAAGGGGGACATGAACTCACAGTGAAGCGTCTCTACCAAGTACTCCAAATCAGGCAGCTGTGCGATGACCTACAGGTGCTAATTCTATTAGACGGACGGCTGTGCCTTAGCTTTATAGTTTAAGTCTTTGGGAAATAGTTAGACAACTATTTCGTGTTTACGTTCTGTATATACTTGGTAGTTAATCTCCTTCCCAAGGATGGGGGATTCAATACATGTGCGTTCAAATTATATCATTAAGTCTCACTTAATATATATATATTTCCAATTCCAAAATATAAGTATTTTTCTCAAAAATATTATATTTTCATATCACATAAATTTTCTCCAATAATACGTTGTTAAAATACGCGTTCATAAATATTTCCGTAAGTGCGTAAGTTACGTTTTAACAATCGAGTGGTAATATACTTACCGGTGTAACTTATATATTTATGGTGAAAGCGTTCGTATTATTTTGGATTTGTTAACGTTCGTAGATATTATTTTTACTCTAAAAATAATATTTATGTATTTTCACAAAATAATCATAAACAGTGTGTGAAAAATATATATTTATCACGTTAAATTTTGTGAAAATCCCACCTCCGAATATTTAGTAAATAAAGTCATGGCGAAATTTATATTTCGAAAACAAGTCAAAAAGTAATTCTAACACTTGTAGTGTAAATAGTTCTAAGTGTTAGGTTTTTAGAAAAATTTCACCAGAGTTTCCTCTGTAACTGGAGGTGGCCACGCTTTCAAGCGTATCATTTTCTTTTACAAAATCAATTTCAACAACTTCCCTATTCAATCAAACAATTTCCGACACATCAAACTAGTCGACAAGTATGTAAATCGCATAATCGCATGAACTTGTAGCTTTTCCGAAACTATAGTGTAAATCCCATTATATTTTGTGGATCTTTATATAAAGTAATTTTGATCTCGTAAAAACCTCGTTTTTAGAGAAATCCGTCTTTACAACTTCTCGTCCTCTTTTACAAAGTTTGTTATTTTGTCGAAACTTTTCATTTCACAAGTGTTTACACACTTGTGGTTTATAAAAATCATACTTGTTAGTGTAAGATCCGTCTTTTAGAAAACATGATTTCTTTGACGCTTGGTCCTTTGAAAATACCACTTGCAGATGCGTAGATCTGCTAGTTTTAAACATCATTTCACAAGTAAAACTCTTTTACACAAGTTCATGATTCGCGTGTGGTAGAGTTTCACCTTTTAACCCTTGTATTATTCAAGAACAAGCTTATGTTAAGATCCATGATCTTACCAAACCGGGTTAAACGATGATCCGAGCTACCACATCATAGATCGGGCCTCAATAAACATACATTTCAAATACTACAACATTTACACAACTTATGAGCTATTAACCACCCTTTTTAGTGTTTTAAGTAAACCTTAAAGCATCTTCATGTAAGATTCCGAGTTTTAACCGATAAAAATCCTTTTAACCACTTTAGAATAGTTCAAATACGAGTTTTAAGTATTATACCTCTAGCTCAAGGCTAGGGAAGGATCTTGACGAAAATGGCGTGGATAAAAGCTAGATAAAGAGGTCCTTCGTGTTCCGTTTGCTCCAAGCTTCCTAATACGAGACCCTTGATGCTTGTATGGACTTAGAATTGCTTGAACAAGATCGAAGGATGGAGGGATGTTTGGGTGTGGGTTCGGCCGAGAGCCAAAGGGAAAGAGAGAGAGAGTGAAATGTTGTGTTGAGTCTTGATGATTATGTGTGTAATTAGGTGATCTTATAGGCAAATTATAGAGTTATTATCCAATGGTTCTTGTGTCATGTAGATATTAGGCAACTTAGATTAGGAAATCTTGCAAGGACAAGATATGTCCCCTTGGGGACGGTTTTGGTTAGGGGGGGGGGGGGGTACCTAGTTCAAATCCAACTAGATAGTAAGTATTAGTTAGGTTAAGTTAAGTAATTAACTCAGTTACTAACGTGTAGTATGTTATGACGGGTGTTAGGGTATTCAGGGACCCTAACTGACTCATAAAAATATAAATAAGGAGAATAACAATATTTTCATGTTCCGGGTAAAGTCCGGTTGTTTGGTTGGATAGTAATCCGTTAAAGTGTTAACAAAGCTTTAAAGTGTCGTTATTACTCTCTTTAGTGACACAGCTTATTCCTGACACTTTGGAAAGTGTCTAGTAATATTTTTCTCATGTTTTGGCACTTTATTAGTTAGCTAAAAGCTGAATTGTTATGTAAAGTGCTGAATTTTGTACTTTAAGTACGTTTTAGGCACATCCAGTCACTGTGACTTATCCCTAGAGACGCAGTTCTACAACCCTTATATCCCTACACTCACCATTAGTGTAGCAAAAGTATTTCTGGCTCATACAGGCCTTAGAGGCAGTGTTTGCCTGATGCTGGCTTTATCAGCATGTTCAGTAGGTTATCCGTTATAGTGCTACTGTGCTTTTTGTGCATCATGTTTGTCACTAAGGTGCTGTAAGCAAAATATAGAGTGACAGCAAATAAAGTATGATGCAAGTAAGTGCATGTATCAGTATGCAAGTAGCAATTTATCAGCAATTTCAGTTAAGCACAGTAATTAAGCAGCAATTAATCATTAATTAAATCGTACGGATACCTGGTTTAGTGAGGGTTGTCACATTCTCCCCCCATTAAATAAATTTCGTCCCGAAATTTAAGTTCTGCTTGTAGAAGCAGGGTTCTTAGGAAAAAGGTGGGGGTATTTCTCTTTCATCCGGTCCTCACACTCCCAGGTGTATTCAGGACCATGTTTGGCATTCCAACGAACTTTGACGAGTTTGACACTGCTCCGGCGGGTCTTGTTTACTTTCCAATCCGTGACCTCAACAGGTTCTTCAACGAAGTGGAGCGTGTCGTCAACATGAATCTCGTCGGTGGGAATAGCAACGGTAACTTGAGTCGGACTTTTCTTTAGGTTGGATACATGAAATGTATCGTTAACACCATTCAGTTCAGTAGGTAGGTCCAACTTGTATGCTACTAGTCCTATTCTTTCCAGGATTCTGAAAGGACCAATGTAGCGCGGATTTAACTTCCCACGCTTCCCAAAGCGTGCCACCCCCTTCCAGGGTGAAACTTTCAATAACACCATTTCTCCAACTTGGAAATCCACATGTTTTCGGTTTGGATCCGCATAGGCCTTCTGTCTGTGGCGAGCTGCTTCGATGCGTTTAAGGATCTGCGCGATCTTGTCTGTCGTCTCTTGGACGATTTCGGGACCAGCAAGCTGCCTATCACCTGCGTCAGCCCAACATAAGGGTGATTGGCACTTGCGTTCGTAAAGGGCTTCAAATGGCGCGACACCAATACTGGTGTGGTAGCTGTTGTTGTACGAAAATTCGACCAAAGGCAAATGCTTATCCCAGCTACCGCCCAAATCCATAGCACACGCTCTCAGCATGTCTTCCAAAGTCTGTATCGTTCGCTCGCTCTGGCCGTCAGTTTGCGGATGAAACGTAGTGCTCAGATTCAATTGTGAGCCAAAGGCTTCTTGGAAGGATTGCCATATCCTTGACACAAACCTTCCGTCTCTATCAGAGATGATTGAGAGAGGTACTCCATGGCGTGCAACGATTTCTCTCATGTAAATTTCAGCCAATTTGCTAGTGTTATCCTTCTCCCTGATGGGTAAGAAGTGTGCTGACTTTGTTAAACGATCCACTATCACCCAGATAGTGTCATGGCCTCTTGGCGTTCTTGGCAATTTCGTAATAAAGTCCATGGAGATTTGTTCCCATTTCCACTTGGGAATCTCAGGTTGTTGCAGAAGTCCTGAAGGCTTCTGGTATTCTGCTTTAACCTTAGCGCACGTTAAACATTTGCTCACGTAAACAGCAACATCGCCTTTCATCCTAGGCCACCAATAGTAATCTTTGAGATCTTGGTACATCTTATCCGCTCCAGGATGGATAGAGTACCGTGATTTGTGAGCTTCATCGAAAATAACCTTCCTTAAATCACCAAACAGAGGAACCCAAATCCTTTTCTCAAAACATAACGTTCCTTCCTCGTTTGGTACCAGTAGCTTCTCCATCCCACGGAGATATTCTTCCTCTAGGTTTCCTTCCTTGAGAGCTTCTTTCTGCGCGGCACGAATGCGCAAGGAAAGATCGGTTCGGATAATCATTTCCAAAGCTCTAACCCTTATGGGCTTAATTCTCTCTTTACGACTTAGGGCATCGGCGACTACATTCTCCTTCCCTGGATGATACTTTATCTCGCAGTCGTAATCGTTCAGCAACTCAACCCATCGTCTTTGCCTCATATTCAACTCCTTCTGGTTGAATATGTGCTGTAGGCTCTTGTGATCTGTAAAGATTGTACACTTTGTACCATAAAGGTAGTGTCTCCAGATCTTTAGTGCAAATACCACTGCGCCAAGTTCCAAATCATGTGTGGTATAGTTCTTTTCGTGCACTTTCAGTTGACGCGATGCGTAAGCAATAACCTTTTGGCGTTGCATCAACACACAACCTAATCCTTGACGCGATGCGTCGCAGTATTCCACAAAATCGTCAGTACCTTCCGGTAGTGCTAAGATTGGCGCATTGCAGAGCTTATCCTTCAGTATTTGGAACACTTCTTCCTGTTTGATTCCCCAATCAAACTTCTTATCTTTCTGGGTGAGGAGCGTCAATGGTTGAGCGATCTTTGAAAAATTCTCAATGAATCTTCGATAGTAGCCAGCCAAACCCAAGAATTGCCGAATCTCGGTTGGCGTCTTTGGCGTTTCCCAATTCTTGATCGCTTCGATCTTTATTGGATCCACGTGGATTCCATCTCCATTTACCACGTGCCCAAGGAATTGCACCTCTCGTAGCCAAAACTCGCACTTAGAGAATTTGGCATACAGCTGTTCTTTCTTCAGCAGCTCTAGAATGGCTCTAAGATGCTGCTCGTGTTCAGCCTTCGTCTTTGAATAAATCAAGATGTCGTCGATGAATACAATCACGAACTTATCCAAGTACGGCTTGCAAACTCTATTCATTAGGTCCATGAACACCGCAGGTGCGTTTTTCAAACCAAATGGCATAACGAGGAACTCGTAGTGCCCATAACGAGTTCTGAAGGCTGTCTTCGGAATGCTTTCCTCTTGTATCCTTAACTGATGGTATCCAGATCGAAGATCAATCTTCAAATAAAAGCTTGAACCTTGAAGTTGGTCGAACAGATCATCAATTCTTGGCAGAGGATACCTATTCTTGATCGTCAGCTTGTTCAATTCTCTGTAGTCAATACACATACGGAAACTACCGTCCTTCTTCTTAACAAACAGGACCGGAGCTCCCCAAGGAGAGAAGCTTGGTCGGATAAAACCCTTGTCCAACAACTCTTGAAGTTGTGTCGACAATTCTTGCATCTCAGACGGAGCAAGTCTGTACGGTGCCTTAGCCACAGGCGCGTCGCCTGGAACTAGATCGATGTGAAACTCTACTTGTCTTTGAGGTGGCAGTCCAGGTAAGTCTTCTGGGAAGACTTCTGGATATTCCCTCGCGACAGGGATGTCTTCGATTCTAGGCTCAGCAGCCTTCTTATCCACAATGTGTGCCAGAAAAGCAACACATCCTTTCTGCAAACACTTCCTTGCTTTCAAGCAACTGATAATCCTCAACGGCGTCTCACGCTTCTCTCCATGAACAACAATGGTCTCACCATCATCGGTTGGGATACGAACAACCTTTTCGTGACATACTATCTCAGCTTTGTTGCCTGATAACCAATCCATTCCTACTACCACGTCGAAGCTTCCCAACTGGACTGGTAGCAGATCCAGAGCAAACTCACGTTCTCCTAATTCGATCACACAACCTCTGATAACTTCATTGGCTTCTACTAACTTCCCATTAGCTAATTCGATCGAGTAGGGAATATCTAACTCATTAGCGGCTAACCCAAGCATATTCTTAAATTCTAACGACACGAAGCTATAATCGGCACCAGTATCAAATAAAACGGATGCATAGCGTTGATTGACAGGGAACGTACCAGTAACAACATTGGGGTCCTGGCGCGCTTCCCTTGCTTCGATTTGGAACACTCTTCCACGGGCTTGGTTTAGGTCTGGACAGTTCTTCTTAAAATGCCCGATATCACCGCAGTTAAAACACCCAAGTCTTTGCCCGTTTCCTCCAGCTTGATCATTCCTCTGATTACGATTCGCAGCGCCCGCTTGGTTAGCATTGTTGCCTCGATTCTCGTTTCCTCCATTGTTCCCCTGTGGGCGATTTCCAATACCGCCACGGTTATTATTTCTATTCCCAAAACCTCCTTGGCCTCCCCGGCCAGCACTAGCCCAACAAGAATCTTTCGAGTGGCCCGGCTTTCCACATGCCTCACATACTTTCACATTACAATGGCCAGTATGATGGCGTTGACAGGTATTACACTTGGGGTGGGTGCCCTGATATCCTTTTCCTTTCTTCCCACTACCAACTGATCCTCCTTTCTTAACCGCCACACTGGCGCCCTGCTTGAAGTTTGAGAACTTCCGTTTGCTACCTCCTGATGACTCGACGTGAGTCTCTTTCTTCTTATGCTCAGCATCATCAAACTTGTTCAGGCGAATGGCCTCCTCTGTGAGAGCCACGCTCAAATCAATCGCCTCAGTAATGGTCGCAGGCTTGGATGAGGTTACCATGCTTATGATTTGAGGAGCTAGTCCCCAAATGAAGCGTTCAATTCTCTTGAACTCAGGAGTGACCATGTAGGGTACCACATGCGATAAGTCATGGAACCTTTGAACGTATTCTGCTATCTTTGGACCGTCCATTTTCAAGTGCCAGAATTCGGTCTCCAATCGCTGGATTTCTGCGCGGGAACAGTACTTTTTGCGCATAAGTTCTTTCAGTTCGGTCCAGGTCAGCGCGTAGGCAGCAGCTTCGCCTAGTGTCTGTACTTGCAGATTCCACCAAGAGGGGGCTCCATCCAAGAATAGCCCTGAGATATAGGTGACTTGCTGATCCAGCGCGCACTTGCTCATGCGAAGAACAGATTCGGTTTTCTCAGCCCAACGAACAAAGGCAACAGCACCTCCTGTGCCATCAAAGTTGACCGGTTTGCAGTCTAGAAACTGCTTGTAGGTGCACCCTGCACATACGTTATAACATATGAATGGCATTAGCATCCTTGCTAGAGATATCCAATTAGGTCACGGTATGTCTTAATGACTTAGTATTACCGTGAGGTGGATTGTTATTGCCTTGGTTAATACTTCCGCTCGTTCCTGGCTGAGACGCTGCATACTGTGCTATGGCAGCAGCAACGACTTGTTGTATTTCTGCCTCATTAGTAGGCATGCGTGTCTCACGTCTTGGCGGCATCTTCTAAAAGATGGTTTAAGTTGGTCAGGCCATAGTAAAGCTCCCATGTTATAGTACGTAAGTCAGGTCATAATGTAGCGTACGTATATTACGATAGTAATAGTAAAAGCATATAACATCTCATGTTATCAATACATCACAAATACCAATCACACAACATCCCATGTCATAAAATACAAATAAGCAATCAAGCGAATCAAATATGATGAGAATACTGCGATTGCCATATATCGAGACCACAAAGTAAGTGTATCAGTACATCCCTGTGTCATACAATCACCAATCAACTAGGGGCTACATCACCCCTGTCCAAAAATTATATCATGTCAGGGTCGAACACAACATCAAATACATGTCAACAAAAGTCAGGATCAAATGTAGTCTCCAAAAATGCTGTGCAGTCCAACAATCGCCGTCTTCTCATCCTCGTCTACCCAAACAGCACTGGTGAGCTCTATACAGATGGTGGTGGAGGAGGGGGAAAATTGGTGTAAAACAAACGACGTAACTGGAGCCAGTCCTCCTCCAGGGCTCGCTGAGTACGGATGATAGAGGCAACCTGCTGCTCTAGTGTAAAGAGATGGGCAGCATAATCTGGAGGTAAGAGTCGAAATGGCTACAGAGGAGAGTGTGTCTGACCATGGCACGGACACGGTGGCAGCTGAGCTCTCTCGAGCTCCTGGATGCGCTGCGTGTGTGACTCGTGCTGGGTGACAAAAGACATCAAAACGTCCTCGATAGTATACCCCCTGTGGAAAGAATGGTAGGGGTCAGTAGGTGGCATACTAGAGTCTGGTGCCCAAAGGAATGGCTCACTGGTGGGATCAAAAGGTGCCATATGAAATGGAGTAACAGAGGGTGGAACAGATGACATCTGGGGCATGAAGGGGATAGACATCGGTACATGCCCAACAGGATGGGCTGAAGAACCCTCTCCAGGCCTCGCTGGAGGTACAAACTGTGGAACCTGAAAAGAAAAATCAACATGTCGTGTATCAGGGATCTGAGGGGGAAAAGGTGGAACATCCTCATCAGCAGGTATCCAACCGTGCTGTGCATGCTCATCTGGTGGATCCATGTGTGCCGCGAACAGTGCATGCTCGGGCTCTAGTGGGATGGGATCAGGTGGGGCAACAAAAGGATGAACAGGTGCAATGTGCTCAACAGGATGGTCAACAGGTATATCAACAACAGGTAGAGGAACAGCAGGATCAACAGCAACATGATCGCCCTCTAACAAAGGAACATCCACGGGGAGATCATCAACAGGTGGGTCTGCTATAACAGGCTCAATAGGGATGCCAGCATGTACGAGGTCATGCTCAAGTATGGGGTCTAGAGCGGCTGCCTGCTCAGGAGCGATGACAGGATCGAGATCATCAAAAGCCATCTCGAAGTCAAACTCGGGGTCGATAGGATCTACTGGGTCGGCTGGATCCTCCATGGGCTGATCCATAGGTATAAACTCGATATCACGATCTCGGTCGTGTCCCGGGGGAAAGATAGGATCAGAGTCCTCTATGTCATCATGGTCAAACGCAAAACTGGGTATAGGTGCAACAGAGGATGCCTGGTCAGGATCAGAATCGTGCGCAAAGTGCTGTGCGCTCAACGTGTGAGAAGGTGCGGATGCCACAGACTCAAAGGAGTCTGGGACAGGAGAATGTGCTGGCGAATCCTCAGCGGGAACGTCAGCGATCATCAGAAGATCGTCCGCAGGAAGTAGGGCCTCGCCCTGGATCTCATCCTCAAAAGGCTCATCCTCAAACAGGTCAATATCGCCATCAGCCTCGGCGTCAAGTAGAAAATCATATGCTGGATAAACGGCTAAGGGTATAGGAGCCGAAATCTCTACTAGAGGTAGGTACTCAGCGGGAGGGTCATCTGCAAGCTCATCAACACCATCGGGTAGTGCGAAGGGCTGGAAATCATCCTCGTCGGTACTGGTATAGTCAGATGTGTACACCTCATGCTCGGAGGATGTGAGGTCATCGATACGATAGGTATGGGTCCAGTGGTGTCTGAATCGCCAGTACCGGCGGAATCCATGAGTCTGTATCGTAAACACAAATATGCTCAAATAATCAGTCATACAATCAGATAATCACATAAGTCACCAAGTAAGATATCACATAATTCTCCTAGTTTCACTAGCCAATTTCTCCCAGTCTCAAGACTGCTCTATCCTCCACCTCGACCTCTTAGATCGAGCCTCGGTCCCCTTGACCGAGCCTCAGCCTTCATGACTGAGCCTACTCTTCCTAGCCAACTACCTTGGTCACCTAGACCAAGCCTCGATCCTCCAGACCGAGCCTCAGCCCTCCAGGCTGAGCCTATAATAAATCAACGTGCTCAACTACCTCGGTCACCTAGACCGAGCCTCGATCCTCCAGACCGAGCCTCAGCCCTCCAGGCTGAGCCTATAAATAATAAAATGTGCTCAACATTTGTTTGTAAAAAGTTTTGGATCTGGACTTAAGTGGTATGCAAAAAAATGTTTTCGTGAGAGCCCTAGTGATCATAGTCTAGACTCGAGAAGGAATCCTAGTTCGCTATGATCAGAGGTCTGATACCAAGCTGTCACACCCTGGCTTTGCGGAAGCGTGGTTAATTTGGTGTGACTTCTTAATACCATAGCTTAATCATAACCAAGCTATATGAATTAAAAACATGCAAGATCATCCATTAAGTTTTGAAAACCAAATACAGTACCATTGTTTTAACGGGAACATACCCTAACAACCATAACCTTGTTCAACAGACATTACAAACTTGAAACATAACATAAACATGATTTAAGGGTTGTGTCTTGTCCAGGAAAGAGACACATCCCCTAAACCTTGGATGACCTCGGAAACTAGTGCAGCGGAAAACATGCCATACCGTGCCAGATCCCTTTTAATTTCCTGAAATACATGTAAGTTGAAAAATCAACAATAATGTTGAGCGAGTTCATGTGTAAGTGAGTATGTAAAACACTTGTGAGTATAAAAATAGTCTTGGTATGTAGCAAATAAGGGAATTGAGATCACCAATGGTTTGCAAGGCCACTGATATATGTGAAGTGCAAATAGGGAGACTCAAACCTAGCAGATTTCACCACGGCATTAGTATGTGGACAAAGTCACCCCAAGGTCCGTTTCTAGTTTGGCCTGGGGCTGGGCTCGCTACACCCAGATAGATCTACCGCTCCTGTCCCTCGGTCCCGACATGAGGACTAATGGCCTCATATTGCTCCTACCCACTCACATGATCTGAGTAATAAACCTCCTTACGCTAACCATACCGTGTATAAAGTACTCGTAATCATAGTAACATGTATTTCACCCCCGCAGTTAAGAAAACTGAAAACAGTTAGAGAAAAGGGGGACATGAACTCACAGTGAAGCGTCTCTACCAAGTACTCCAAATCAGGCAGCTGTGCGACGACCTACAGGTGCTAATTCTATTAGACGGACGGCCGTGCCTTAGCTTTATAGTTTAAGTCTTTGGGAAATAGTTAGACAACTATTTCGTGTTTACGTTCTGTATATACTTGGTAGTTAATCTCCTTCCCAAGGATGGGAGATTCAATACATGTGCGTTCAAATTATATCATTAAGTCTCACTTAATATATATATATATTTCCAATTCCAAAATATAAGTATTTTTCTCAAAAATATTATATTTTCATATCACATAAATTTTCTCCAATAATACGTTGTTAAAATACGCGTTCATAAATATTTCCGTAAGTGCGTAAGTTACGTTTTAACAATCGAGTGGTAATATACTTACCGGTGTAACTTATATATTTATGGTGAAAGCGTTCGTATTATTTTGGATTTGTTAACGTTCGTAGATATTATTTTTACTCTAAAAATAATATTTATGTATTTTCACAAAATAATCATAAACAGTGTGTGAAAAATATATATTTATCACGTTAAATTTTGTGAAAATCCCACCTCCGAATATTTAGTAAATAAAGTCATGGCGAAATTTATATTTCGAAAACATGTCAAAAAGTAATTCTAACACTTGTAGTGTAAATAGTTCTAAGTGTTAGGTTTTTAGAAAAATTTCGCCAGAGTTTCCTCTGTAACTGGAGGTGGCCACGCTTTCAAGCGTATCATTTTCTTTTACAAAATCAATTTCAACAACTTCCCTATTCAATCAAACAATTTCCGACACATCAAACTAGTCGACAAGTATGTAAATCGCATAATCGCATGAACTTGTAGCTTTTCCGAAACTATAGTGTAAATCCCATTATATTTTGTGGATCTTTATATAAAGTAATTTTGATCTCGTAAAAACCTCGTTTTTAGAGAAATCCGTCTTTACAACTTCTCGTCCTCTTTTACAAAGTTTGTTATTTTGTCGAAACTTTTCATTTCACAAGTGTTTACACACTTGTGGTTTATAAAAATCATACTTGTTAGTGTAAGATCCGTCTTTTAGAAAACACGATTTCTTTGACGCTTGGTCCTTTGAAAATACCACTTGCAGATGCGTAGATCTGTTAGTTTTAAACATCATTTCACAAGTAAAACTCTTTTACACAAGTTCATGATTCGCGTGTGGTAGAGTTTCACCTTTTAACCCTTGTATTATTCAAGAACAAGCTTATGTGAAGATCCATGATCTTACCAAACCGGGTTAAACGATGATCCGAGCTACCACATCATAGATCGGGCCTCAATAAACATACATTTCAAATACTACAACATTTACACAACTTATGAGCTATTAACCACCCTTTTTAGTATTTTAAGTAAACTTTAAAGCATCTTCATGTAAGATTCCGAGTTTTAACCGATAAAAATCCTTTTAACCACTTTAGAATAGTTCAAATACGAGTTTTAAGTATTATACCTCTAGCTCAAGGCTAGGGAAGGATCTTGACGAAAATGGCGTGGATAAAAGCTAGATAAAGAGGTCCTTCGTGTTCCGTTTGCTCCAAGCTTCCTAATACGAGACCCTTGATGCTTGTATGGACTTAGAATTGCTTGAACAAGATCGAAGGATGGAGGGATGTTTGGGTGTGGGTTCGGCCGAGAGCCAAAGGGAAAGAGAGAGAGAGTGAAATGTTGTGTTGAGTCTTGATGATTATGTGTGTAATTAGGTGATCTTATAGGCAAATTATAGAGTTATTATCCAATGGTTCTTGTGTCATGTAGATATTAGGCAACTTAGATTAGGAAATCTTGCAAGGACAAGATATGTCCCCTTGGGGACGGTTTTGGTTAGGGGGGGGGGGGTACCTAGTTCAAATCCAACTAGATAGTAAGTATTAGTTAGGTTAAGTTAAGTAATTAACTCGGTTACTAACGTGTAGTATGTTATGACGGGTGTTAGGGTATTCAGGGACCCTAACTGACTCAGAAAAAGATAAATAAGGAGAATAACAATATTTTCATGTTCCGGGTAAAGTCCGGTTGTTTGGTTGGATAGTAATCCGTTAAAGTGTTAACAAAGCTTTAAAGTGTCGTTATTACTCTCTTTAGTGACACAGCTTATTCCTGACACTTTGGAAAGTGTCTAGTAATATTTTTCTCATGTTTTGGCACTTTATTAGTTAGCTAAAAGCTGAATTGTTATGTAAAGTGCTGAATTTTGTACTTTAAGTACGTTTTAGGCACATCCAGTCACTGTGACTTATCCCTAGAGACGCAGTTCTACAACCCTTATATCCCTACACTCACCATTAGTGTAGCAAAAGTATTTCTGGCTCATACAGGCCTTAGAGGCAGTGTTTGCCTGATGCTGGCTTTATCAGCATGTTCAGTAGGTTATCCGTTATAGTGCTACTGTGCTTTTTGTGCATCATGTTTGTCACTAAGGTGCTGTAAGCAAAATATAGAGTGACAGCAAATAAAGTATGATGCAAGTAAGTGCATGTATCAGTATGCAAGTAGCAGTTTATCAGCAATTTCAGTTAAGCATAGTAATTAAGCAGCAATTAATCATTAATTAAATCGTACGGATACCTGGTTTAGTGAGGGTTGTCACACATCGCTGCCTAATCGGAATACATCCTATGCCCCTCGTCTTCCTGTTCCTCCTCATCATCATCTCGAATCACCATGTGATCCCGGATGTAGGTGATATCGCTTGCATGGAGTAGATGCTACGTTCCATGCTTCCGATCTGGATGCTCGAGCTTTGGCCTAAGCTGTAAGCATTCTTCAAGACTTGGAGGGTTTCCTGCATAATATTATATAAACTTGTAAAGTGAGGAAAATCAGCACCTCCTTGGGATGACGATCCCGGGAATTGTCTGGGATGAGGACAGTTCGGTATGTCTTCGATTGCCAAAATCATATCCAGGTCATTGGGATTCCAAGCACGACCCTTTGAATCTTTAAAGCGCATGGTACCGTCGGGGCAATCGATGATGAGACCCAAGCTACGTCATATTGCGAGATCGACCTTGGTAGTACCAACACCTGTGTTGAACGACGATGGGGTTCGTTGAATGAAATTCTTGAACAACTTTGCAATCCATCCCCCATAGAAAATCGGTGTTCGGGTGTCCGCTATAGCATTGGCAGCCATGTTTCAGAGCAAGATGTGAGCAACATCGATAGGTTGGTGAGCCAACAGGCAATAGAGGACAGTAAGTTCTCGTAGATTCACCACCCCACCGCTATTATCCCTTTGGCACAAAGAACCGCTTAGAACCCGGTGAATGTAGGAATGAGCGGGTCTCGGATCTTTATGCTTTTGGTTGAACTTGGATTATAGTGGCCGTCTCCTATCAATGCCCATGCTGCCTGGCGGAAGTTGTCGGGTAGTTCGCGAAGGGCTTCAGTAAACTCAGGCTCAACCACGTCCTCTTCGGTGTATAGGCCAAGATGGATACCAAATTGGGCGACTGAGATGCTATACATTTCCGTTCCACACCTAAACTCCAATGCATCCGAATCAAACAAATCTGGCTCGGTCCATTTAATCTTAAGGGTGCTTAAGAACTCCATGTTATACTGATGTATGGACCGGAGACGGGTTTCTAGGAAGATTCAGAGCGGACCAGTCAAGAGTGAGTCATATCTCTCCCTTTGTCCCACTTCATCGAGCGTATCATAACACACCTGCCTTGGTGGTTATTCGTGACTTTCTTTCAAGATTTCGTAGCAATTTTGGTATTCCAACTCATTAGTTTTAAACCTCAGAAACTTGTGTGGAGCCATCCTGCAAGAAAGAACCAGTAAGACGGTTGATATGTATGAAAAAAATGTAAAAATATGATATTAGGGGTTCTAGACACGACTCCGTGTCAGTTTGATACGACCCCGTGTCTGAGGGTTATGTTGGGCATGGCCCCGTGCTGAACCAGCACGGCCCTGTGTCGATGAGTATGTTCATCCAAAATTTAAGGTTTTCTAGCCGGCTTTGAAAAATCTAAAAATTTTGGTTCATTAGTAGCGCCTAACCCCGATTAAGAAACCCTAGTAACCATTTTTACCAAAAATGCCTGTTTACCCTTCCGATTTTAACAATTCCCGTCATGAACAAGGGTTTAGCGAAAAAAGTGTGAATCAATCAATTTCTTCAACAATGTTCAAACATTTACATCTAAAATTACTACTACTAACTACTGCTAACAAGATTTAAGCAAAAATTCGAGATTGGCACGGGTCTAGTTCAATAACCCTAGATTAAACCTAAATTTTTGGGTGTTAAACTACATGCAAATCGTTAAACTAACTACAATGATGGTAGAATCATACCTTGTGGTCGGATTGGATCGATCGAATGTGAAGAATCATCGGAAAATCGGCAGGAACCGTCTTGTTGTGTTTGAGAAAAGTGAGACTGAAGGGTTTTATATCCCAACAGTTAGTCGGCCATGGCCCCGTGCTGTTGCATTTGGGCACCGGGGGAGGGGGTGTTAGGTGGGCATGACCCCGTGTTCAGACTAGCAGTAACCTTATTTTTTTATCCGTGCACATTTGTTTGACTGTTTCTCTGTGGTTCCTTTAGTATTTACATGTTTTTCTTCAAATCTTCATGGTTGACGCTTTCCAGTTGTTCCTACAAGATGATTAAAAAGAAAAATATGAAAAATAACTAAATAAAAAGTTTGATCGTTTTGTCGATCAAGTGTCTACCTCTTGAAGATCCATTTCAATCTCTTCCTCCTCGATGAAGCCTCGGTATGGTTTAAGCCATTGTCCGTTTACCTTGAATGGTATACCGTGTGGAGGCTTAATTTCTACCGCGCCATGTGGAAAGACTTGGGTGATGGAATAAGGTCCCGTCCACCTTGACTTAAGCTTACCCGGAAATAATCGAAGCCTTGAAATAAACAATAGCACTTGATCCCCCTCCCGAAGTTCTTTAGGTTTGCTTATTTTATCATGTATATTTTTCATGCGTTACTTATAAATTTCGGAATTGGAATATGCTTGATTTCTTAATTCATTTAATTCATTTAGTTGATAGAATCGATTTTTACCGGCGAGGTCTTGGTCAAGGTTTACGTTTTTTAATGGCCAATAGGCCTTGTGAGCAAGTTCTACTGGGAGATGACAATTTTTTTTCCATAGACGTGCTTAAATGGGGTGGTGCCTATTGGCGTTTTGTAGGCGGTTTGAACAGCCCATAAATCATCATCTAATTTATTTGCTCAATCTTTCTTGTTTTGACCAATGGTTTTCTCTAAGATTCTTTTTAGCCCTCGGTTTGTTACTTTGGCTTGCCCATTGGTTTGAGGATGGTAAGCGGTTGAAATGCGGTGATAGACCCTATATCTTGTTAAAATTTTGTATAATTGATGATTGCAAAAATGGGTACCTCTATCACTAATTAGTGCTTTTGGAGCACCAAAACGAGAGAATAACCGTTTTAGAATTTTTATCACAACTCTACCATCGCCGGTTGGAAGTGCTTCGGCCTCAGCCCATTTGGACACGTAATCGATCGCTACAAGAATATATTTATTACCTTTTGGCGGTGGGAAAGACCCCATAAAATCCATACCCCAAACATAAAAAGTTTCACAAATAAGAATGCCTTTTTGGGGCATTTCATTTCTTGTAGAGATATTACCTGTTCGTTGGCATGCATCACAAGTTTGAATGAAATCGTAAGCATCCTTATGATTGGTTGGCCAATAAAATCCTAAATCGAGTACGTTTCGTGCGGTGCTTGCGACTCCATGATGTCCTCAATACGATCCTTCATGACAATGGCGAAGAATTTGTCTTCCTTCTTTTCCATGGACGCATCTTCGAATAAGTTGATCCGCACATATTTTAAAAAGATATGGGTCTTCCCAAAAATAGTGTCTTACACCGGAAAAGAATTTTTTTCTTTGTTGATGTGACCAACTTTTGACTAAAATTCCACTAGCGAGGTAGTTAGTGTAGTCGGCGTACCATGGTTCTTCTTGATATTCAACCATTTCTAAAGATTCGGTGGGGAACTTTTCGTTGATGAGTCCTTCTCGAGTCGACTCCAAAGCGGGATCTTCTAAATGTGATAAATGGTCGATGGCGGTGTTTTTGGCTCCTCATTTATCTTTTATTTCTATGTCGAATTCTTGGAGGAGAAAAATCCACCGGATCAAACGTGGTTTGGCATCTTGTTTCTTGAAGAGGTATCGAATGGCGGCGTGGTCCATATAGACTATTGTTTTAGAAAGAACAAGATAGGAACGGAATTTATCAAAAGCAAATACTGCGGCTAGTAACTCTTTTGCGGTTGTTGTGTAATTTTCTTGAGCATCATTAAGAGTTTTACTTGCATAGTATATTGGGTGAAAATGCTTTTCTTGTAGTTGTCCTAGAACGGCTCCAACGGCAAAGTCACTTGCATCACACATGATTTCAAAAGGTAATTTCCAATTGGGTGCTATCATGGTTGGTGCATTTACTAACATTTCTTTTAAGGTTAGAAATGCTTTGTTGCATTCCTCGTCAAAGACGAACAGTGCGTCTTTTTCAAGTAATTTTGTTAGAGGTCTAGAGATTTTTGAAAAGTCTTTGATAAATCGCCAATAAAATCCGGCATGTCCTAAGAAACTTCGAATGGCTCGAACGGAGGAAGGTGGAGGTAGTCGGGAAATAGTATCTATTTTGGCCCGATCTACTTCCATTCCTTCGCTTGAGATTTTATAACCGAGCACTATTCCCTCCGTTACCATGAAATGACATTTTTCCCAATTAAGGGCGAAGTTAGTTTCCTCACATCGGGATAGCATTCGTTCAAGGTTATCGAGGCATTGGTCATATGTATCTCCAAAGATAGAAAAACCGTCTATGAAAACTTCCATAGTTTTTTCTATCATATCGTGGAAGATGGCCACCATGCAACGTTGAAACGTAGCGGGGGCATTGCATAGATCAAAAGGCATGCGTTGATAAGCAAAAGTTCCATAAGGACATGTAAAAGTTGTTTTTTTATTGTTCCTCAGGTGTAATTGGAATTTGAAAATATCCGGAGAAACCATCAAGAAAACAATAAAATTTATGACCGGGTAGCCTTTCTAACATTTGGTCGATGAAAGGTAAAGGAAAGTGGTCTTTCTTTGTTGCTTCGTTTAACTTACGATAGTTGATACAAACTCTCCATCCGGTGACAGTTCTTGTTGGTATTAATTCATTTTTATCATTTGTTATTACCGTCATACCTCCTTTCTTTGGACTACTTGGACGGGACTTCCCTGTGGGCTATCGGAAATGGGATAAATAAGTCTGGCGTCCAGTAACTTGATGACTTCATTTTTAACCACTTCTTGAATATTTGGATTTACTCGACATTGTGGTTGTATTACCATTTTATAGTCATCTTCCATTAAAATTCTGTGGGTGCACATGGATGGGTTGATGCCTTTGATATCCATGAGCCTCCATGCAATAGCATTTTTATGTTTTTTCAAAAGTTTAATCAATTTTTCTTTTTCAAAAAGTGTTAGTTTAGAAGAAATGATGACGGGGAACTTACCAAGTTCGTCAAAAAAATGCGTATTCTAGACCTTTAGGTAGTTCCTTGAGTTCAAGGGGCGGTGGGTCTTCAAAAGACCGCTTATTTTCTTCTTTATTAACGTCGATGGCCGAAAAGGTTTGCTCGAGGGCAATTTCCTCTTCGACAAACTCTTCTTCTTCCATATCTGGTGGTTCCGCTTCATCTTCGATTAAGGGGTCGTCATCCTGAATTACATATTTCATTGATTGGTCAAGATCGACGTACCTTCTGTCGGCCCCTAATCAAAGTGGTAGGTTGTTTTGCTTCCATTGGGTCAAGGCTTGATGGGATTTTATAAATGGTTGTCCCAACACGAGGGGGGCGTCATCTAAGATGACAAAGTCGGTTGGGACTACGTCTTTGCTTGCTTGAATTAGGCCATTTCCAACCATTCCCTTGGTATTAATCGTTTTGCGATTAGAGAGAAAAATAGGAATTTTAAGAGGAGAAAAATCACTTGTACCCAATTTTTTGAAAATATATTTAGGCATTATGTTAATGCAAAGATCTTTATCAATTAGCACATTACTAACAAAGACGTTTTGAAAAAAACATAGTACCGGTTTTATGTTCATTTCATGACATTCATCTTTTATTAGTGAAGTTTGATCATTTGTTAACGTGACACTTACTAATTCTTTGATTTTAGTAGAAGTGTTCAACTCTTTTAAAAACTTAGCATGTGAAGAAACCAAACTATGATTTTCAAAAGAACGTTGCAAAACGTGAATTTCTAAAAAAGTTTGATCAGTTTTAGAATCGTTAGTTTTAGAATTACTGTCACACCCCGACCAAGTGTAACATACAAAACGTGGCGGAAACGTCGGGGAGTGTTGTAACAGAATTAATTGTTTCATAACCATGGTATTCAAAGTTGTATTTTATTTATTAAACAAGGGTGTTACATTGTCTTGAACAGTAAACAAAAGAGTTTATAACATAATTAAACAAGTCTATCTTCGTTTTTAGTCTCTAAGGCACAGGTCCGCCCTAGTATCGTGATCAACATCCTACGGAAAAGCTCCTGAAAACACATGTGAAAGTAGGTACGTCAGCATAAAAATGCCTGTGAGACACATAGGTTTGTGAAAATAGGATTCATGACTTGTATTTGAGAAAATGTTTAGTCATGAACCTTGTAATTTGCTTTGTCTTGTAAATCATTTGAAAAACGATAAGATCAGTTGATATGTATAAATAAATGTAAGGTTAAATGAATAACCATGTAAAATGAGTTGTATACAATAAACTGTTTTGTAAAACAATGTCTTGTGAAAAATATGTTATTTGTAACATGTAATATGTCAAACATTGAAGTGATTTAAGTAACGCTACGTCATGTAATATCACACAAGCACTTATATATAGGAAGTACCAGCGGCGTATCCACCATGATTGTATCATATTACACACGCCTCGTTACTCAAATTACTTACCCAAACAACCACCAATGTAACTTGTTCATGTACAAACCAATTGTCAAGTGTTATTGTGTAAACCATATCTAAATGTCTATGTCCAATGTAAACCACCAAATATGTATATCAATGTCAAAATGTTTATGTTCAATGTAGATCATGTAATGTATAACCAGAATTGTCATGTATGGTAAGTGAAATGTATCAACTAAACCATATGTAAAATGCACAAAAACAAGGTATTGAAGTAAAACACAGTTTAAATCAAAGTCATGTTTTTGTGTAACAAATGCATGCTATACTGATACAAACATTTATGCGGTATTGTTATAATGCATACATCCAAGCCTTGAGACTGTGGCGATAAACCCTTAAACAAATTAAAGGTTTATCTAAATTATGTATATCGAATTCGGTCATTCCTTTCATCCCCATACCCAGGATGTCCGGAACGGGAGTTGTCAATTCCTATGGTACCACTACCTACTAACGAACGGCATGATCGGTGTTAATGAATGTATTGTTCCATTGTAAACAAACCAAATGTCATACCAAAAATGTAAGCATGTGAAACCGATGCACTAAGTATGTAATCAAATGAACATACGTAGCGTGAAATGTAATGTAAAACGATGTACTAAGTAATGCACACAATGGGCACACCTAGCATGAAATGTAATGTAAAACGATGTACTAAGTAATGCAAACGTTGGGCACACCTAGCATAAAATGTAATGTAAAACGATGTACTAAGTAATGCACACAATGGGCACACCTAGCATGAAATGTAATGAAATCATGTACTATAATGTACTAACGAACATAGTAGGTATATGATGTGAAAACAGGAAAGCATGAAAGTAACAAGTAGGCACATGTGTTCCACCCCAAAATGTTTGGAAAACAGTAAAAGAGGGGTCTATGTACTCACTTGATATTGCTCAGATGTCTTAAGATAATCACCAAGAAATGCTAGAAATCTCGGAATCAAACGGCACCTAATATAGGTAACTATGTTAATAAACCGGACCTAAATCGGATGATCGGGTAGCATGAGGGTTCATAAACCAAACGAGTGCAGAGACTCGTGTCATTTGGTTTAACAAAGCCTACATACTAAATGAAACCTAACATAATTGTTTACGACCCATTACGAACCGTTTAGGTAGCTTATGCTACTTTAACGCGTCGTTCGCGTGAAACGCGTTCGGACCGCCTAACTAGTCCTATGATAAGTGTTATATGCCTAAACATGTTACATAATCAGTTATGTGACAAAACTTTAGGTTACATATTCTAAATTACCAATTATACATGAAAAGGGTATTCTGGTAATTTACCTAAGGCATATAAACTACCTATCATACAACTACTTAAACGATGTGACCATAGGGTATAACCTCGGAAGGTTATTCCCTACACTATGGTCACCTAATGTATTTGGTCGGATCCTAATGATCGACCAAACTGGGTCGGGTTCGAAGGTATAAGCGATTTATCAGATCGCTTACCCTACGACCCTAGACAACGTGGTAATCAGTAGGCATAGTCCCAAGGGACTATAACCATCGTGATTACAATCACGTTGCGAAGTTCAAACGAACTTCGCATTGACCATAAGCTGGTCAACGCTGAAAGTTAAACAAAGTTTGACTTTCGGACTCGAAAAGCAATAAAATAAGGAAAAGAACGAAAGAATACTTACGAAGGGTCCCCGAATGCTAATCTCGATTCAAAAATCTCAGGTATGAAACAAAGGTTTCAACTTAGAGTTTCTCAAATCAAAATTCTTGTGATTTTGAAGCATGGGGGGTGGGGTATTTATAGTATTCGGTCCACCGTTAAGATCGTTTCATGGAAAACGTGCCTTAATCCCACCCGTACAAGTGTTGCAAAGTTGTGGTGGCTAAAATTGATCCTTATCAGCTGACTAAGCATGTGTGAATGTGTGGTGGAGGATTAAACAGCTGCAATCTGCTGTTTGATTCATTTAATCTGGTCAGAAGGGGCCACGTGGCCCGCTTCAGGATATGCAGAAACTCAGGCGGGCCGCCTGAGAGTTGCAGATCAGAAACAAGTTTCAGAAATGTCAGTTTTGGTCCCTGCACGTGTTTAAGGCCATTTTCGACACTTCTAAGGCCCGTAAAGCCAACTTTAAGGCCCTAAAATGATGCCTAAACATTGTGGAGATGAAACATGTTCAAAAATATGTCGGATGTTGGTTCGTTTGGCCGTACGAACGCGATGTTCGCTTAATTACGACGGAATGCGCACAAGCGCGAAAAACGATCCAAATGACGCGACGAATGGATTTTTCTCATGCCAAACACTAAAATAAAATATTTTAGTGCTTACATGAATTTTTGGATGTCCGGAGGTATTCAGAACGTAAGTTATGCGCGAAAATGCAAACTTGTGCACTTTTTGACACTTTTAGTCCCTGAATGACCCAAAAGTTTATTTTAGCACACCGAACCCCTCAAAGCCTATTTATAAGCTATGTAAAGGATATTTAAGGTGTGTTTAACTTATGGTCATTTTCCGGAATGTTCGTTACAGTTCAAATTGACATACTTTCGCAATTTGTCATATTTAGTCCCTGTAAACGAATTAACCTGTTTTTGCCATACCAATGCCTTCAAAACTTATTTCTAAGTTATATAAAGGTTATTTAAGGTATGTTGAGTATATGTTGATGTTCCGGAGTATTTTTCGCGTTAAACTGATTACGTTTTCGCATCAGTTTGCGTATAACTCTCCAGAAAACGATATAGAGTTTGAAATTACATAAAAGTCAAAACATGAAAAATGTAAAACATAACAAAACAAACATTGTGATCAAATAACATTGTTTTATTGATAATAGAACTGTTCACAGTGATTACAAGAACAGTTGTTACAGTCTCCCCTACTTGTGGAAATTTCGTCCCGAAATTTATTTAGAGGAAACTCGTGGAAAAAGATGTGGATATTTCTCCTTCAATTGATCTTCGCGTTCCCAAGTAAACTCGGGTCCACGTTTAGCTTCCCATCGAACTTTGACCAAAGGAATGCGCTTGCGTTTAAGCCACTTGACTTCACGTTCCATGATTTCCACTGGTTTCTCAACAAATTTCAGTGTTTTGCCAACACGAATTTCGTCAAGCGGTATGTGGAGGTTCTCATCAGCTAAACACCTCTTGAGATTGGACACGTGAAAAGTTGGATGAACATTTCCAAGTTCAGGAGGTAACTCGAGAATGTAGGCTACCTTTCCGATTCTTTCGACGATCTTGAATGGTCCAACGTATCTAGGTGCAAGTTTTCCTTTCTTTCCAAATCTGATCACACATTTCCAAGGTGAGACCTTAAGTAATACTCGATCACCGACTTGAAATTCCAAGGGTTTACGTTTTGGATCCGCGTAACTCTTTTGACGGCTCATAGCTGTCTGAAGGTTATCGCGAACTTTCTTGACCTTGTCAGTTGTCTCTAAAATGAGGGCAGGTCCAGTAAGTTGAGCCTCGCCAATCTCATTCCAGCAGACTGGTGAACGACATTTTCGACCATAGAGAGCCTCGAAAGGAGCCATTTTGATGCTAGTGTGATAACTGTTGTTGTAGGAGAATTCAATCAACTTAAGATGTGAATCCCAACTACCGCCAAAATCGATCACACAAGCTCTAAGCATATCCTCCAGAGTCTGGATTGTTCTCTCAGATTGACCATCCATTTGCGGATGATAAGCTGTACTCAAATTAAGTTGGGTCCCCATAGCAGATTGCATGGTTCTCCAAAAATGAGAAGTGAAACGAGCATCTCTGTCAGAAATGATGTTCAAAGGAACACCATGTCGAGCCACAATTTCATCAACATAGATTTGAGCAAGTCTGTCAGCAGGAAAATCCTCACGGATTGTCAAGAAATGCGTTGACTTTGTAAGACGATCAACGACTACCCAGATGGCATCATGACCTTTCTTTGTGCGTGGAAGTTTGGTAACAAGATCCATAGTAATGTTTTCCCATTTCCAAACTGGGATCTCTGGTTGCACCAATAAACCCGAAGGACGCTGATGTTCAGCCTTAACCATAAGACAAGTAAGGCATTTTGATACGTATAAGGCAATGTCTTTCTTCATACCAGGCCACCAATAGTGAGTACGAAGATCCTTATACATCTTATCTGAGCCCGGATGAATGGAATAACGAGACTTATGGGCTTCATCCATATGCAAGGTACGAAGATCATCCTGGCTTGGGACCCACAAACGGTCCATGAAGTAATACGATCCATTGTCCTTCAGTTCCAGAGCAGGTGTTATGTGATAGGGAAATTCCTTATCCATCAAACCTTGTGAAACACAAGATTGTTGAGCCTGAGAAATGCGTGCTTGGATATCGGATCGAGCTTGAATAATAGATTGAACACGTACGCAATGAAGTTTAGTACGTTCCTTACGACTCAATGCATCGGCTACGACATTCGCCTTACCAGGATGGTAGCGAATTTCGCAGTCATAGTCGTTTAGTAGCTCAACCCAACGTCGTTGCCTCATGTTGAGTTCTTTCTGATTGAAGATATGCTGGAGACTTTTGTGGTCCGTGAAAACCACACATTTTGTACCGTACAAATAATGTCTCCAGATCTTGAGAGCAAAAACAACTGCACCCAACTCAAGATCATGAGTGGTGTAGTTTTTCTCATGTATCTTCAACTGCCTCGATGCATATGCTATGACTTTGTTCCTTTGCATCAGAACACAACCAAGGCCCAATTTCGATGCATCACAATACACGACAAAATCATCGTCACCCTCAGGCAATGATAGAACAGGCGCATCGCAAAGCTTCTGCTTCAAGCATTGAAAAGCTTCCTCTTGCTTGAATCCCCAATAAAGGGTTTGTTCTTCTGAGTTAGAGCAGTTAGAGGAACTGCAATCTTTGAGAAGTTTTCAATGAAGCGGCGGTAATAACCCGCTAGACCAAGAAAAGAACGAACTTCAGTAGGAGTAGTAGGTGTATCCCAATCCTTAATCGCACTGATCTTGGAGGGATCTACCTGAATACCTCGTTCGTTGATAATATCTCCCAAAAATTGAACTTCTTTAAGCCAAAATTCGCACTTGGAGAATTTGGCGAAAAGTTGCTCTTTCTTCAGGAGTTCCAGAGTAAGACGAAGATGCTGCTCGTGATCAGCTCGCGTCTTAGAGTAAATCAAGATGTCGTCAATAAAAACAATGACGAACTGATCCAAATAAGGTTTGCAAACCCTATTCATTAAGTCCATGAAAACAGCAGGAGCATTAGTCAAACCGAATGGCATGACTGTGAACTCAAAATGCCCATAACGAGTACGGAACGCTGTCTTGGGAATATCTTCTTCTTGCACCCGAAGTTGATGATATCCGGAACGTAGATCAATCTTCGAAAAATAAGAAGCGCCCTGTAGCTGATCAAAGAGATCATCTATGCGAGGTAGGCGATATCGATTCTTGATGGTAAGCTTGTTAAGCTCACGATAATCGATACACATCCTAAAAGATCCATCCTTCTTCTTGACAAAAAGAACGGGAGCACCCCAAGGTGAAAAGCTGGGACGGATAAAACCTTTGTCGGAGAGCTCCTGAAGCTGCTTAGACAACTCTTGCATCTCAGATGGTGCAAGACGATATGGAGCTCTGGCAATGGGATTTGCACCAGGTACGAGATCAATGCGGAACTCGACTTGGCGTGCTGGAGGTAGACCAGGTAAGTCTTCAGGGAATACTTCAGAATAATCCCGAACGACAGGAATATCTGAAATAGACTTACCCTTGCCTTTATCTTCTTTAACATGTGCTAAGAAGGCCACATAGTTCTTCCGCAGATATTTCCGAGCTTTAAAACAAGACATGAGCTTGAGACCACCGGTAGGTTTCTCACCTTGAACCTGTAGGATCTCGCCTGTCGAAAGTGGCACACGAACGATCTTCTCGAAACAAACTACCTCTGCGTGATGCTTGGATAACCAATCCATACCCACAATGACGTCGAAGCTTCCAAGTTGCATAGGCGTGAGATTGATAGGAAAAAGATGATCATTAAGGTTTAACTGGCAGTTGCGTAGAACAGAATCAAGAACAATGGGTTCACCACTAGCAACTTCTACTGTCAAAGGTTTTCCTAGTTTCGTTCTAGACACGCGAAGCATTGGCTCAAAAGACAATGACACGAAACTCTTATCGGCACCAGAATCGAAAAGAACAGATGCAGGCTGATTATTAATAAAGAACGTACCGTTCACCACATTATCGTCCGCCTGCGCCTCTTGGGCATTCATGTTAAAGGCTCGCCCTCGAGCCTGAGCCTGATTCTGGTTCTGGTTCTGGTTAGCCAGTCTTGGGCACCGATTTCTGTAATGGGTCAGATCCCCGCAATTATAACAAGCACCCGGTGGGTAATATGGTCGTGCAGCTTGACCCTGTTGCTGAGCAGGAGGCTGAACAACTTGTTGAGCCGGGTTCTGAACTGCGCGATTCTGAGCAAACCGACAAACATCGGCAAGATGACCTGACTTCCCACAGCTAGTACAGAAACGGCACTGATGTTGCGGCTGATGGTGACTGTTGCACCTATTGCACAAAGGTGCATTCCCTGTATAGGGTTTCTTCGCTGGAGGCTGTGCGGGTTGGTTGGGAGCTGCCTGATTAGCTTGGGCAGTGATAGCAAAATTTTGGGAAGCCTTACGCTTCCTTGACCTCTTCGAAGAACCAGAGTTCTTTCCATTCTTGTTTTGACCCTTCTTGCTATCCCCCTTGTCAGATGATTGTTTCTTGCCCTTGTCACCCTTCCTGTGCAATTTATTCTTCCGAATCTGCGACTCAGTCAATGTCGCTGATAACTCGATTGCCTGACGAAGTGTGGCAGGGTTACTACCAGTAAGGATGTCTTGTACCGAGTCAGGTAGGCCGTCGATGTATCTCTCGATAGCCTTGTCGAGTGGGGTAACCATAGTCGGGCAAAGCAAACTCAACTCTTCAAACCGATCAGTATATGCCCTGTGCTCACCACTATCTTGCTTCAACTCATCAAATTCCTTCTCCAAAGCTCGTTGCTCATGACGAGGACAGAATTCCCTCATCATAAGGGCTCTAAGTTCAGCCCATGTTTGTGCGAGAGCAATTTCTGCACCCCTGTCTCTCATAACCCCGTGCCACCATGTCAAAGCCCTCTTCTGAAATACGCTCGAAGAAAACTCGACCTTGCGATTATCCGGACACTGCACGTGGCGGAAAGTATTCTCAATGCTCTCGAACCACTGAAGAAGCCCAGTCGCTCCCTCAGAACCACTAAACTTGAGTGGTTTAGCCTGGTTAAAATCCTTGTATTTGCATGGAACATTGTTGTTGTTGTTGGCTTGGTTCCATTGAGCAAAGAGGTTTGGAAACTGAGCAGCCATCTGCTGTGCAATAATTTCTGCCAGTTCGGCAGTTGCTATCTGGTTCTCGCGTCGAGGAGGCATTCTAAAAGAGGAAAACATGAAAGGAAACGAGTGAGATGATTGGATGAAGAGAATGAGATGATAAAAACAAGAATTGAAAACAGCAAAGATGGTGGTCATTCGTCCGTATCACAAAGCAAACAAACGACACACGGTGACTAATCAAAGTAAATGGGTCAAAATAATGTATTTCGAAGACATGCTCGCCTATAAGTGAACACTCATTCCAAGAATTCCCAAGTAAGCACAACTGGTCTCGCGTCTGGTTGAGATGTATATGAAGTGCTTGCCTAGACAGAAAACCCAGAATACAGGCATTCACCCTTCCAGTTTGCACGTGTTCACATTATTTAAAACCCAAAACCTTGACGAGATTTTTGAAAATTTGAAGGCACAAGGCCAAAAACCAAACTGAAAAGGGTTCAAAACCATATAACAGAGGGTTCAAAACCTTGTAATAAATCATTCAAAAACAGATGATTGTTTTTCAAAAATTGTTTCGGAAAAATTAGGTTCTTGTTTTGTTAATCACCTAAGGATAGGTGATGTACATGTTTTAAGATCTAAACACAAGATAACTTGTGTTAGGGTCCTAGAAAAGTTATAGTCTAGGTCAAAGCATTACTAATAACCTAATTCCCTATAACCATTGGCTCTGATACCAACTCTTCTGTCACACCCTGACCACGTGTAACATACAAAACGTGGCGGAAACGTCAGGGAGTGTTGTAACAGAATTAATTGTTTCATAACCATGGTATTCAAAGTTGTATTTTATTTATTAAACAAGGGTGTTACATTGTCTTGAACAGTAAACAAAAGAGTTTATAACATAATTAAACAAGTCTATCTTCGTTTTTAGTCTCTAAGGCACAGGTCCGCCCTAGTATCGTGATCAACATCCTACGGAAAAGCTCCTGAAAACACATGTGAAAGTAGGTACGTCAGCATAAAAATGCCTGTGAGATACATAGGTTTGTGAAAATAGGATTCATGACTTGTATTTGAGAAAATGTTTAGTCATGAACCTTGTAATTTGCTTTGTCTTGTAAATCATTTGAAAAACGATAAGATCAGTTGATAAGTATAAATAAATGTAAGGTTAAATGAATAACCATGTAAAATGAGTTGTATACAATAAACTGTTTTGTAAAACAATGTCTTGTGAAAAATATGTTATTTGTAACATGTAATATGTCAAACATTGAAGTGATTTAAGTAACGCTACGTCATGTAATATCACACAAGCACTTATATATAGGAAGTACCAGCGGCGTATCCACCATGATTGTATCATATTACACACGCCTCGTTACTCAAATTACTTACCCAAACAACCACCAATGTAACTTGTTCATGTACAAACCAATTATCAAGTGTTATTGTGTAAACCATATCTAAATGTCTATGTCCAATGTAAACCACCAAATATGTATATCAATGTCAAAATGTTTATGTTCAATGTAGATCATGTAATGTATAACCAGAATTGTCATGTATGGTAAGTGAAATGTATCAACTAAACCATATGTAAAATGCACAAAAACAAGGTATTGAAGTAAAACACAGTTTAAATCAAAGTCATGTTTTTGTGTAACAAATGCATGCTATACTGATACAAACATTTATGCGGTATTGTTATAATGCATACATCCAAGCCTTGAGACTGTGGCGATAAACCCTTAAACAAATTAAAGGTTTATCTAAATTATGTATATCGAATTCGGTCATTCCTTTCATCCCCATACCCAGGATGTCCGGAACGGGAGTTGTCAATTCCTATGGTACCACTACCTACTAACGAACGGCATGATCGGTGTTAATGAATGTATTGTTCCATTGTAAACAAACCAAATGTCATACCAAAAATGTAAGCATGTGAAAACGATGCACTAAGTATGTAATCAAATGAACATACGTAGCGTGAAATGTAATGTAAAACGATGTACTAAGTAATGCACACAATGGGCAGACCTAGCATGAAATGTAATGTAAAACGATGTACTAAGTAATGCAAACGATGGGCACACCTAGCATAAAATGTAATGTAAAACGATGTACTAAGTAATGCACACAATGGGCACACCTAGCATGAAATGTAATGAAATCATGTACTATAATGTACTAACGAACATAGCAGGTATATGATGTGAAAACAGGAAAGCATGAAAGTAACAAGTAGGCACATGTGTTCCACCCCAAAATGTTTGGAAAACAGTAAAAGAGGGGTCTATGTACTCACTTGATATTGCTCAGATGTCTTAAGATAATCACCAAGAAATGCTAGAAATCTCGGAATCAAACGGCACCTAGTATAGGTAACTATGTTAATAAACCGGACCTAAATCGGATGATCGGGTAGCATGAGGGTTCGTAAACCAAACGAGTGCAGAGACTCGTGTCATTTGGTTTAACAAAGCCTACATACTAAATGAAACCTAACATAATTGTTTACGACCCATTACGACCCGTTTAGGTAGCTTATGCTACTTTAACGCGTCGTTCGCGTGAAACGCGTTCGGACCGCCTAACTAGTCCTATGATAAGTGTTATATGCCTAAACATGTTACATAATCAGTTATGTGACAAAACTTTAGGTTACATATTCTAAATTACCAATTATACATGAAAAGGGTATTCTGGTAATTTACCTAAGGCATATAAACTACCTATCATACAACTACTTAAACGATGTGACCATAGGGTATAACCTCGGAAGGTTATTCCCTACACTATGGTCACCTAATGTATTTGGTCGGATCCTAATGATCGACCAAACTGGGTCGGGTTCGAAGGTATAAGCGATTTATCAGATCGCTTACCCTACGACCCTAGACAACGTGGTAATCAGTAGGCATAGTCCCAAGGGACTATAACCATCGTGATTACAATCACGTTGCGAAGTTCAAACGAACTTCGCATTGACCATAAGCTGGTCAACGCTGAAAGTTAAACAAAGTTTGACTTTCGGACTCGAAAAGCAATAAAATAAGGAAAAGAACGAAAGAATACTTACGAAGGGTCCCCGAATGCTAATCTCGATTCAAAAATCTCAGGTATGAAACAAAGGTTTCAACTTAGAGTTTCTCAAATCAAAATTCTTGTGATTTTGAAGCATGGGGGGTGGGGTATTTATAGTATTCGGTCCACCGTTAAGATCGTTTCATGGAAAACGTGCCTTAATCCCACCCGTACAAGTGTTGCAAAGTTGTGGTGGCTAAAATTGATCCTTATCAGCTGACTAAGCATGTGTGAATGTGTGGTGGAGGATTAAACAGCTGCAATCTGCTGTTTGATTCATTTAATCTGGTCAGAAGGGGCCACGCGGCCCGCTTCAGGATATGCAGAAACTCAGGCGGGCCGCCTGAGAGTTGCAGATCAGAAACAAGTTTCAGAAATGTCAGTTTTGGTCCCTGCACGTGTTTAAGGCCATTTCCGACACTTCTAAGGCCCGTAAAGCCAACTTTAAGGCCCTAAAATGATGCCTAAACATTGTGGAGATGAAACATGTTCAAAAATATGTCGGATGTTGGTTCGTTTGGCCGTACGAACGCGATGTTCGCTTAATTACGACGGAATGCGCACAAGCGCGAAAAAACGATCCAAATGACGCGACGAATGGATTTTTCTCATGCCAAACACTAAAATAAAATATTTTAGTGCTTACATAAATTTTTGGATGTCCGGAGGTATTCAGAACGTAAGTTATGCGCGAAAATGCAAACTTGTGCACTTTTTGACACTTTTAGTCCCTGAATGACCCAAAAGTTTATTTTAGCACACCGAACCCCTCAAAGCCTATTTCTAAGCTATGTAAAGGATATTTAAGGTGTGTTTAACTTATGGTCATTTTCCGGAATGTTCGTTACAGTTCAAATTGACATACTTTCACAGTTTGTCATATTTAGTCCCTGTAAACGAATTAACTTGTTTTTGCCATACCAATGCCTTCAAAACTTATTTCTAAGTTATATAAAGGTTATTTAAGGTATGTTGAGTATATGTTGATGTTCCGGAGTATTTTTCGCGTTAAACTGATTACGTTTTCGCATCAATTTGCGTATAACTCTCCAGAAAACGATATAGAGTTTGAAATTACATAAAAGTCAAAACATGAAAAATGTAAAACATAACAAAACAAACATTGTGATCAAATAACATTGTTTTATTGATAATAGAACTGTTCACAGTGATTACAAGCACAGTTGTTACAATTACCTTCTTGTTGAGTTGGTTCATGCGTGAGTTTTTTCTTTTGTTCTTCTAGTTTTACCTCTTCGATTATTACCTCTTTAGTGCAAATAGCCTCTTCTTTTTCACTAGATTTCTTAAGTAAGAGTTCTAGATTTTTCATACTTTCTATGAGTCTTGCGGCTTCGGGGATGATTGTTGGTGGAGTGTCGCAATCTTCAAACGGATTGGTATCCCAAAAGCTTGACTTTAGGAGCTCAAACCCTGGTTCTTCATAAGTGGTGTATGAAGAACTTGGTGTGGTGTATGAGGTTGATGGTCTAAAAAGGTCACAATATTGTACCGAATGGAATTTCCACAAATGGTTCAATAAGGCTCCTCATAATCATCCTCAATATAGTAGGTGTAATCTTCTAAGTAGTAATCCATTGTATTGGAAGATACCAAGAAGAACAACGAGCCTCGGGATCAAAAACAAAAATAAAAAATTTAACAAAAGGTTAAGCACTACCCCGTACTGAATCGGAACGGCCCCGTGTCCAGTTCTGTATCTGGGTGTTTTAAAAAGGTTTTTAGAAAAATATGATGCACGGGAGCGTGTCCCACCAGCACGGCCCCGTGTTAACCTACTGTAAAAAAGAAAAATTTTAAAAACGAGCGTGCAGTTTTGAAAAAAAATGTTAGAATTTGATTAGGCCGTTAATTTTAAGCTTCCTTAAAATCCTTGTGTCCCCGGCAACAGCGCCAAAAACTTGACGTGTGTCGGTATGAGTATATTTTTAGTTATATTTTTAGCTCTTTTTTAACTCGCCGATTTTCAAGTTTTAAATTTATAAAATACGATATTTTACTATCACTCTACACACGTTAGGGCAAGTGCACCCATTGCGGACATAGTATAGTGATGGCATGATACTGAGGTCGTCCAAGGACACAAGAGTTTTTAGTACCGGCTTATTGTCAACGTCTAATCGAACCAAACTTTTGGAAAAAAGATTTTAAGCTAATAAAAAGATAAAAACAGAAAATGAAAATAAAATAAAAATGATAGACATACCTTTCTTAAGGCAACCACAATACACACTTGAAGGCTTGATGAACACACTCTTATTCCACAATCGAATCGATCCACCAAAATAGGGGTGATTCCCACATTTTGGGATGACTTTCACTCTGCTTACTTGTTATTTTGCATGAAATTCACCATCAAGTCAGGAGATATGGACTTGATGGGAATTTCTATTCCCTAATCTAGTGGATCCTTATCAACAATCGAGATTTTATCTTGATTCGTTTGATAAGTACAACCACTAGGGTACGATGCTACCAAGTTAGGGGTGAAACCCTCATCTTGATAACTAGTCCCACTCTCCGATTTTCCATCTCGTTAAAGTTTTGGTTTCCCAATCGACTAGGGACGTGTAGTAATTTGGAGGGGCAAATACCGTTAATCGCTTCTTGTTGGATCTGAGTTTGGTTTTGATTGTATTTTACGTTTGAGATTAAGATGGAAATGAAAGAGTTGTGCAGCGGAATTAATATGAAAACAAACTTTGCATACAATCAAACGAGAGTATTGCTTTGATCAAGACATTTTCAACAAGGAACTGAATGATTGAATTTAATTTCAACAACGATTACAAGTAATGCTTGAATACAAACTCCCCCTCAGCCAGAGCTCAGTGTTTGTTCGTGCAAAGAAGACGGTATTGCAAAGAGCTAATAGAACAGTACCAAGTACTGAGCTATTTATAGGCACTTGCAAACCACTGAGCATCTTAGCTGACGTCACCATAAAAGTGACATCTAACCTCCTAACAAACTCTAACCTCTGATCTATACAAACACTGCTATGCTAACTACTGCTATTACATTTCATTACACAAAAGACACTTAAACAGCTGATGCATCCTTCCACTGCTGTGAACCCAGCAGTGCTTGTCCGGATAAGCAGTACTTGACTCAAGACAGTAGATTGAGCAGCAGAGCTTTAGTCTTCTATCAGTCTTTACAAGAGCAGCAGTTGTAGGTCAGCAGTTTGCATGATCAGCAGATAGGAGGTCAGCAGATGTTGAAATCACTATCAAGGGGAGAGACTTGTATGAACCATCTTGTAAACGTCTGCTTATTCTGGATCCACTGCTCTGATCCAGTTTTGGCTTTAATATCTGTTCCTCTGATAGGGTTCGATCCCAACAATCTCCCCCTGGAACAGATAATGCCAAAACTCTTCATTATTGTGGAATTCTTTATTGCCACATCAACAGTTCCCTTATCTGACCTTTAAATTGTAGTTCAAAGTCTAGGGCATCTGTGTCTTCATCATCCCTGCTAAGTGGAAGATCAAGGAGATCCTGCAAATCTTCAAGACTCAGGCCAAGAGCTTGTTCCCTTGATATTTTCTTCACTTCTCCACCAGACCTGAGCAAAGTCAATACGCAGGTCTGTTTGTCACTTTCCCACTTTTGTATTTTTGAGCCTGGTGGGTTTCTTGGGAGATGTTTATTTGCAAAGGTATTTGGTGAGGCTGGCCTATTCATGACTGGCTGAGCAGTACTTGCAGATTGTTCCAATTCAAGATCTTCTTTTATCATTAATTTAAGGCCTGCTTTTACAATAGCATTTCCAGCTTTTAGATCTTGAATGGTTTCAGCACTTGACTGGTTTTGGCTCCTTCTTTTGTAGATGGCAGCACCAGCTGGAGCAGTGGTACTTTTGATTTGCAGCTTTGGTGGTCTTTTTGAGACCCCTGCTTTTGAGTAGTCAGGCTTTTGTGGAACTTTTGGATCTTTCTTTCTAAGTTCCTCTAAGCTTTTGTAGGTTGCCCTGACCCTATCTTCTCCCCACTTTGTCACAGAGTTCTTTGACCCATAATCAGCTGCAATCAGCTCCTCTTTCATTCTCCTCAACTCTAACATCTTCTCAGTTTCAAATTGTTTAAATTTTTCAGGAGGAGTCTGCTTGACCTTATTTTTGATCATGTCTTGAATCCTGGCTGCTTCTTTTTCAAGCTCAGGAATGGTCCAGTTCTTGTACATGTGTTTCTCCCCCTTGTATTTCTTGTAGGTCATGATGTTCTCAATGTAGTCATTTCTCAAGGACTCATCTGCCCTTTCTGAGATTTGTCGACATACATTTTTGGCAAATTGCTCCATTGCACTGACCTGTGTAAGTAGAAACTGATAGCTTTGCTGAAATTCTTTATCAGATTTCCCTTTTCTGTTTTTGATTGCAATATCCTCTGCTTGCTTGGCCTTGAGTTTCAAGTATTCTTCGATATTGTTAGGCCTGGGATATCCTGCAATTGATGGCAAACTCCTTTTGGCTGGGTCATCCTCATAATAAAAGGATTTGATTTCTTCCCTGACTGCAATGAGGTCTAGAGGAAATGAGACACCAGTAGGAGGTAGTGGTTTTAGAATTTGAGCTGAAGAGAGAGGTATGGGTTTTGGAATAGTGACAAGTGACAGGGATCTTGAAGATGTTGGTGGTGGTGAAGGTGAATCATCATCTGATATGTAAATCCTTCTCCTTTTTGTTTTAGAAGAGGCAGATGATGTTTTGGGTGGATCAGTGGTGGTAGATTGTATGGCAGTGGTTTGTGTTTGACTAACAGCTGTTGAAACAATTGGTGTTTCAACCACTGTTGTCATTACAACAGATGTTATAACATCTGTTGTCTTCTGCTTTTTGTCAGTAGGTGAAAGTGGTGGTGAAATTGTTTTTGATGGTGACAGTGGTGGTGGTAACGTAGTGGTTGTGGTGTGTGTTGTAGTGGTGTGTGTTGAAGTGAGAACAGATATTGAAACCACTGAAGTACCAGCAGTAGTTGATACAACAGGAGTTACAACAGCTGTTTGGGTGGAGGTTTGATGCTGATGGCTTTTGGATGGTGGTTTTGGAATATGCTTTGGAATACTGGATAGGATGGACTTAGGTTTCCTTTTTGTCTTAGGATTTTTAGAATCCTTTGACCCAGAACAACCCTGCGCATACAGCTCCATAAAAGCTCTTTTCTCCTCATTCCATCTTGAGATATCCTTTGCCATTCTATCTCTTTTAACACTTGCTACTCCTTCATCAAGTGCTTCTTGAGTTGCATCAACCTTTTTACTACCATCTGGCACAGGAATTTTTCTGGTCATAGCATCCCTTTCAGGTTCAATGTAAAGACCATCGTCTATTCCTTTCTTCTTCCATTCCTGAATTTTCTCCCCCTTTTTGGCATTATCTTCTGGGAGTTGATCAATGAAAAGTACTGTTGGAGGAGCAGTGCCAGTGGTTTCCAATAAATGGGCCTTGATTGCCTTAATATCTGCTTGAGTGTTCTTGTACCTAGACTCCATAATGTTTCTCAGCTTTTGGACATGAAGTTCATGTTGCTGATCAGCCATTTCTTTTTGTTGTTGGAGAAAAGGTTGGAAGAGATTCCAGAGCTCATTTGTAGCAGATGCTTGTTGTGGAGCAGGTGCTTGAGATGGAACAACAGTGGATTGCATCTTTTGTGTTTTCAACACCTGCTGTAGCATGTTTTTAAGATCTGCAACAGATGTATCAAACTTTTCAATTCGTTCCGTCAAATCCTGATGTTTTAAATCATCACCCAATTTAGTGGGATCATCTGATTTCCCACTATCAGTGGTTTTATCAGTGGTTGAGGTAGGGAGTGTACTCCAAACACTAACCACTGATGCCCCTTTTTCTTGGTACTGGGGTCTTCTTCCTTCAACACTTGACAACCTTTTGATGTTGCCAGTAGGATAAATAAATCCACTGGTGGTTGGCAGAGGTGCTATGTCAGGAATTGCCTCCAAGGAAGTCTTATTAATGTAATCACTGTCCAACTGTAAACCAGTGGGTTCAACAGTTGTAGTGGCTGCTTCACTTGGACTACCACCAAGAGTTACGTGTAACTCAAGGGGTATAACCTCCTCAGGTTGTGTTGGTGGGTTAGCAAAGATTGATACATCAGACCCAGTCTTTTGTTGAGGTATGTTCTCATTGATGGGTGATTGAGAAGGACTGTTTAGTGCCTGGTTCAAATCAATTACATCCAACAGCAGTTTAGTTGGTGATGGAATTTTGGATGTGAGGTTTGGTGTAGAAACAGGATTTGCTCCGGGCATTGAGCTGTGGATGATGAAACTGTTGATGCACGAGAATGTCTGTTGACTGCATCTTCATCATGTCTTAAATCAAGAAAGTCAAGATTGGATCTTAAAAGTCAAAATTAGGGTTTTATACTTGATTTCGCTTTAATGTACATGATGTTAGATGGGATTTCGCTTTAAGGTACATGTTGATTTCGCTTTAATGTACTTGACATATAAGCGAAATCAGATTCATGTTGATTTCACTTATATGGCTTGACATTGAAGCGAAATTAACATTAGTATAAATACCTAGCATGTGTTCATTTGTAAAAACATTGGAGCGAGATCTGGTCATAAGCTTGGTAACCGAACTCTGTCAAAATTGATTCAGAAAGCTAATAAAGTGAAGGAATTGAAAGGATAAGCTGCTGTTACATTACGTATTCTGATTCCGCCTTTATACGTAATGATGAACTTTCTCAACTGATCGTTTAGGGTCACGACACGGTCCAACAAGTGGTATCAGAGCTTCAGGACGAGAAGTTCATACTACATCAGCTGATTCGACACTTTTCTCATCTTTCTACTCAATTTCTTTTATATTTTCGGTTTAAACAAGTTCCTACGGACAAAATGAGTTGAATCTTAAGTATATTGAGCGAAACTAGTTGTTAATCAATCCTTAACAATATCAGACCTTAAAACTTAGTAAAAATCAATCAATTTTATCAAAATCTCAATCGGTTTTCGAACAGAAACTTCATCTTCAGATCTGGAACGAACTTGCGGTCAAAATTGAACAATAATCATATCATTGTGATCGGATTTAAGAGTAGTACAACCCTTGAAAGTTTCAGATTGAAATTCATCGTAAAAATGAGTAAACTCGTGATTCCGCTTTTGTGTACATTCGGACTTAGCTGATTTCGCTCATACAGTCTTAGTTAATTTTGCTCATTTGGACAACTGCTGATTTCGCTCATGCTGACGAGTGGTGATTTCGCTCATACGGACTTTGTTATTTCGCTCATAAGGACAAAGTCTAATTTCGCTTATGTGTCATAAGTGATTTCGCTCCAAGAGACAAGATCTGATTTCGCTTCAACAGTCAAATCAGATTTCGCTTTTGTGTCACTTTAAGTGATTTCGCTTATCAGTCAATCTGACTGATTTCGCTTCAGTGTCAGTGTTTGTCAAAAATTTCAAAAATTTGTCTAAGTGTTTGCTGATTGTTTGTTGCAGGTACATTCATGATGGATGATCTTTTCTTGAACCCGTTCAGTGACATGTACGCGTTTGCTGGAAACTCGGGAGATGTTTCATCTACAAGCAATGAGAACAAGAATCCACCAAAAGAAAGGAAAAAGGAAGCTTGGGAATCGAAAAGTGCATTCGGAACGTTCAATAAACCCCCAAAGCTAATGGCTATCGAGGAGTATATTCGTTGGTCAAGAAAGTTTGAAGATTGGATGATGGCATTCGCATTTCCAAGTTGGAAAAGTTTGAAGAACGGTTATGATCAAGGAAACAAGAATGGTGAAGTTTTAACAGGATCTGATGAGATTGATTCATTCGTAGCCGAACAAAAATGTGTGGCGTTGTTATTTCAGTCTGTTCGGGAGGATATCATCTCATTGATAGAATATTCAAATGCTAAAGATCTTTGGGCAAAGTTAGAAAAGAAATGTGTCGGTAGTCAAGAAATTAAGAAAAACAAAAAGAAACTTCTTAGAAAAGAAATTGATCTGTTTGGATGTTTAAAGAACGAGTCAGTGTGTAAAATGATAGAAAGGTTCGGTCATCTGAAGCTGGAATTAGTAAGACATGATATCGACATTCCTGAAGAAGATCTTATCGACAAATTGTTCGATTCGTTGCCTGACGAGATGGATTGGAGATATTATGCGCTGATGCTGAAGAATACCATCAAAGAACCAGAAAAGCTGACATTAGATTTGCTGATTGAAAAACTCGAGAGTCATGAGTTGGAGTTGAAAAAGACGTACAAAGTTAATCATTCATCTTATCAACAGAATCTGGATCTATACTATCCAAAGAGCATGATGCTGAAAGCTACTTCACCAAAAACTGCATTTTCTGCTGAAAATGTGTCGACAACCGGCAAAGAAAGTCAAAGTGGTCAAAGCAGTGGAAATCACAGTGGATCTTCATCTTCTGGAAGTCATGCTGATGCAAAGAATCGTTTTCAATGCAATATTGCAATAGACTTGAAGAATGCTCAAAATTTTGACGAAGAATCGGCAAAGCAGCAAATGATCTTTCTAGCATCGGTGTTGGAATCGTATGAAGGATTGGTAGCTGGGAAGATTGGCAATACAAATCTGACGAAAGAAGATTACGATCAGATTGATCCGGAGGAAATGGAACTGATCGATATTCGTTGGGCTATGGCAAGTGCTGTTCGTCGTGCACAAAGATTCATGGAAATTACTGGCAGAAAAACAATTGGTGGTGCTTCTACTAAGCTGGGGTTCGATAAATCCAAAGTGACATGCTTCAAATGTAAGCAGAAGGGTCACTTCAAGAGAGAATGCCGAAATGCTTATGTTGATGAGTCGGAGAATCCTTTCAGAGATGATTACTACAAGAAGGCGATTTATCACCAGAATAAATCCGAGTCGCCTAGATTGAAGCAGGTTGAAGACAACAGAGAGAAATCTAGAGCTCTTGCAGTGATTTATGATGATGAGGGATATGATTGGAGTCAAGAGGTTCTACCAGAAGAAGATGCAGTTGGTTACGCATTCATGGCGAAAAATGAACCTATTCCATGGAAAGATGAGAGAACTGAAGAGCAGAAGTATAAATACAGAAAAATGATTTCGGAAAACAAAATTACTAGACTTTCTAGAATCTATTTGGATGCAAAAAGAGCCAAAAGATGGGATCCAGACAGAGAGTGTTATCTTGATGAGTATGGAAATATTGCAATCGATCACAAAACTCTCGATCTGAAAGTCTTAATCAAGGAAATGAAAGAAAATGATGAGTATTGGCAACACAAATGGTGGGGAACTCCAACTTCGAAAATGATTGAAGAAGAGAAAGAGGAGAAAGAAAGAAAGGAGAAAGAGGTGAAAGAAGAAAAAGAGATAGAAGGAAAAGAATCCAAGAAGATTGATACTGGAGTTATCGATACTACGCAGGAGTTGAATGCAGAGAATCTGGGAAAGATGGCTGACAAAGTGCTAGCTGCCAAAGCACTTGAGGTAGACTCTAACTCCGTGTCTGAGTCAAAAAGCCAGGTCAGTTCAGATGTGTCAACAAATGCGTCAGGTAAAAAGATCGAAGGAAATGCTGATTGCAAAAATTGCAACAAAGAGTGCAAATTTTGTAATACTGTCACGTATCTCAACGGTGAGAAAATTAAAGATCTGACAGCAAAGGTCAGAAACGTTGAGAATCAGATTCTTGGTCGTGACAAAACAGTTAAAGCTTCAACTGAACGGATAAAAGAATTAACTGCTCAAATTGAAACTGATAAAATTGATCATGACAAAATTAAACAAGAAAATGAAAAGTTGATTCTTGAAAACCGTCAGATTTCTGAAAAGTTTGAAAAACTCAAAAGCACAATGAAAGATTGTGATGATCGAAATGGTAAAACTTTTAAAGAAAATGAACATTTAAAAGCAGTGCTTAGAGTTAAAGAAGAATCAATCAATAAACAACTGGATGAAATCGCTAAATTGAAACTTAAAGTTCAAGAGGCTGTAATCGAAAACGAGCGAATCCAGTTGAAGCTTAACAGTTACAGCTCCGCAAGCTTTGTTTTGCAACATATCATTCCCAAACCCATCGGGAAAGACAAAGCGGGCGAAGATGTGTATTCTGATGGAACTGGGGTGGGTTTTCATCAAGTACCACCACCTGTTCTTCATAATTACACTAAAAAGCAGTTTGGGTTGGTTGAAATTGAGGAAGAAAAAGAAGTTATACTTCCGAAGAACATTGATGTTACTTTTTCTACATCATCTGATGATAGTGTTCAGACAGAGATTGTTAAGAGCACAGCTGAAAGTGTTTTGAATAGTGATTCAGCTGAAGATGATGGGTGTTTCTTGGACAAATACATTCAGAAATCAAAGTCCAAAAACAACTTAAGTGATGAACCGGGTCTTGTGATGTACAAGATGGCTGGATCTGATAAGTTGTATTCGGATTCTGAGTTTCCAATTGAGAATGTTAATGTGAAAAAGTTGACAAATGTTTTCAAACTGGTTGAAGTTGAGTTGTCAGAAGTGAACAGTTTGTGTCAAACAAAAAGGCAAATGAATTTTGAGAAAGATAAAGCTTATTACAAAAAGCCTGTTGTTCCACCACGTTTTTATAATAACAATCGAAACAATTGGTCGGGTGGTTATCGGGGTGGTAATAGTTATCAGAAAAAGAGTTTTCAAAACAAAAGGTTTGCTGAAAAGAAGGTGTTTGTGAACAGTTCAAGTTCACGTTCTGATGAGGAAAATGAATTTTTTTCAAAATCAAATAAAGAGTTCTTTGAGAAAAGAGCTTCACATTATCAGTCTGAAGGCACAAGTCGAGTTGTTGATACTCGTACATGTTTTAGATGTAACAAAGTTGGTCACATAGCAAGAAATTGCACCAACTCCAAGCCTAAGACTGAAGTTGTTAATAGACAAAAGAAAAAAATTGATGTGAAGGGTAAAGCACCAATCATTGTTGTGAAAAGAATGTGAAAAATGATAACATTAAATTGAAAAATGAACCTGTAAAGAAAGTGGTAACTAAAAATGACAAATTTTACAAACGGGTTGCATTATCTCAACAAGTTTGGAAACCAAAAACTGAAATGAAAATTTCAACTTCTGAAGTGAAAAAGGCTAAAGAATCAATTTCGGTTGATTATGATGCAAATTTTCCACCTTTGAAGGCTGAAAATTTCATAATTCAAATTGCGAGAGTCAAGGGTACACCTAAGGCTGATGAGGCCTGGGTGGACACCATGTTCGAATAAACAGTTTGAATTGCCGGAGCTTCCTGGATCGCGAAGCATGAATCGGCATCTTTATTGAAATGTTTTAAAATCAACTTGTGGTATATGCAAGATCTTCCAAGAGCTATTTCAAGATGGATCATGGATAGTGGCGCATCTCGACATATGACAGGAAAAACTGCATTGCTATATGATGTGAGGAATATAAATGGTGGTTATGTGGGATTTGCTGGTCATGAAGGTGGTAGAATTGTTGGTGAAGGAACGTTATCCAATGGGATTGTGACGTTTGAGAGAGTAAACTACATCACTGAGCTGGAGATCAATTTGCTTAGTATCTCGCAGATTTGTGACAATCAGTATACTACTCACTTCACTGATAAAGAATGTTTGATTTTGAAACCTGGTTTTGTTGTTCCTAAAGAATGGATTATTATGAGGGCACCTAGAGTGAATGATTTATATGTGTTAGATATGTCTGTAGCAACTACAACTACTGGTCAATCACATTGTTTCGTTTCTAGAGCAACTGAGAAAGAATCAAGATTGTGGCACCGCAAGATGGGGCATATTCACCTAAGGAAGATGAATCACTTGGTGCACAATGATTTGGTATTGGGTGTTAATATCAAAGGTTTTCATCTGGAAGGGGAGTGCATTAGCTGCATCAAAGGCAAGCAGAAGAAAAAGTCACACCCTACAAAGCAAGTCAATTCAGTTTCGAGACCGCTGGAAAGACTTCACATGGATTTGTTTGGTCCTGTGAATGTCAAAAGTATTACAGGAGATTACTATTGTCTGGTCGTTACTGATGATTATTCCAGATTTTCGTGGGTTTCTTTCTTGAAGACGAAAGATGAAACATTTGACAGTTTAATGGGGCTGTTCAGGAAGATTGAGAATTTGTACCAAAGGTGTATCAAGAGAATTCGAAGTGATAATGGTACTGAATTCAAGAACAGCAAGGTGGAAGAATTTTGTGATGAAAGAGGTATTTTGCATGAGTTTAGTGCTCCGTACACTCCGCAGCAGAATGGAGTCGCAGAACGCAAAAACCGGACACTAATCGAGACGGCTAGAACTATGCTCGCAGATTCAAAGTTACCGATTAATTTTTGGGCTGAAGCTGTTTCTGCCACATGCTATACGCTCAACAGGGTTCTCACTGTCAAGAAATTCAACAAAACATGCTTTGAGCTAATCAATAATCGCAAACCAAATTTGAAGTATCTAGAACCGTTCGGGTCACCTTGTACGGTTATAGAGCCTTTTGGAAAGTTTGGTCCGAAGTGCATTGAGGGTATATTTGTTGGTTATGCAAATCCGTTACGACGTGTCTTCATTCCAAGTGAGAAGCGGATTATTGAAGCTGCAAATGTTGAATGTCAAGGTTATACTATGCCGCCGCAAAATCCTGGTGATTCATAGCGTTATCATTATGACAAACTTTGGGATTCGTTTGACATGAGAGAAGAATCAGAGGATGAAGAAGATTTCTTTGATGAGTTGGATATTTTGCGTGAATATGAGTCACAGCTAAGGTTCCCAGCTGAGTATTCTAGAAGACCACGGGAAACTTCAAATGACGATGAAGCAGGTCCAAGTAATGCTGGTGAACATGATGATGTCCAACAAAATGAAGTTGCTCAAGATAATCAATCGGTTCAGAATGATAATCTAGAAGCTGAAAACATGCCAGTATTTGATCATGGTGATTCAGATTCTGAGGGGGAGCAAATTCGGTTTTCAAGTCAAACAAAACAAGTTGGTGAACAAGATGCAGAACAGAATGTTACTAATCTGGAGGGAAATGTAGATGTTCCAAGCGAAGTGATGCCGCGAACTTTTTCATATCATCCAGAGGAGTTGATCATAGGAGAATTGCAGACAGGCGTTCGCACTCGAAATCAGATTGATAAAGGGCTTACATGTTTTTATACAAAAGTTGCTCCTTTGCAAACTGAATTCTCATTGAGTTGTTTTATCTCGCAGGTTGAGCCAAGAACTTACAAAGAGGCGCTCACTGAAGACTCTTGGGTCAATGCAATGCAGGAGGAACTTAGTCAATTCGAGAAATTGGGAGTTTGGAAGTTAGTTGATTTGCCGGATGGTCAAAGGAAAATTAACACCAAGTGGGTGTTCAAGTGTAAGAGGGACGATAGAGGAGTTGTTGTCAGGAACAAAGCTCGACTCGTTGTTCAGGGTTTTAGTCAACAGGAGGGAATTGATTTTACCGAAGTCTATGCTCCTGTAGCACGACTTGAGGCGATCAGAATTTTCCTAGCATTTGCGTCTTGGAAGAACTTCAAAGTATATCAGTTAGATGTTAAATCGGCGTTTCTTTACGGGAAGGTTAAAGAGGAGGTTTATGTCGGTCAGCCGCCGGGCTTTACTGACCCAATCCACAAAAACAAGGTCTACTTATTGGACAAAGTGCTATATGGTTTACACCAGGCCCCGAGAGCCTGGTACGAGACTTTGTCTCAACACCTACTAGCCAACAAGTTCATTCGTGGAAAAGTGGATGCCACTCTCTTCACTAAAGAGGTCGATGGTCATCTTCTGATAGTTCAGATTTATGTGGACGATATAATCTTTGGGTCGACAAATGAAAATCTATGCAAAGATTTTGAATCAGTGATGAAGCAGAAGTTTGAAATGTCATCAATGGGGGAGATGAAATTCTTTCTGGGATTACAAGTTGAACAACTTCCTGAGGGAATTTTCATTCATCAGTCAAAGTACGTTCATGATATTCTAGAGAAATTTGGGATGTCAAGTTCTACTCCAGCTGCTACCCCACTTGCAACAAATCATGGGATTCACCCAGATCTCACCGGAGACAGGGCTGATGAAACGTTTTACCGTTCCATGATAGGTTCTCTAATGTACCTAACTGCTTCACGTCCTGATATCATGTACCCAACGTGCCTCGCAGCAAGATTTCAGTCTAACCCGAGAGCATCGCATATGATTATTGTGAAGAGGATATTGCGCTACCTGAAAGGAACTCCTTCATTGGGGTTGTGGTATCCTAGAAAAGGCGACTTTACGCTCGAAGGGTATTCCGATTCGGATTTCGGATGCTGCAAAGTTAATTCAAAATCAACAACTGCAGGATGCCAGTTCTTTGGTCCTAGATTGGTTACCTGGCAGTGTAAGAAACAAACGTCTGTGGCGTTATCTACATGTGAAGCGGAGTATGTTTCTGCTAGCAGTTGCTGCTCTCAGATCTTGTGGATACAGCAACAGATGCGCGACTACGGTTTGCAGTTTCTTAACACACCTCTTTTTGTTGATAATGAGGCCGCTATAAATATAACTAAAAATCCAGTACATCACGCTAAAACTAAACACATAGAAATTCGTCATCACTTTATTCGTGATTGCTTTGAGAAAAAGTTGATACGAATTGAGAAAATCCACACTGACGAACAGAAAGCTGATTTACATACTAAAGCTTTTGATAAAAATCGGTTTAAATATTTGTTAAAACTGAATGGTATGAAGCTTCTGTCGGTGTCGGATGGCATAATTGGCGTTGATGAGAGTACTGTTGCGGATGAAGACGAGAAACAATCTGCAATGGTTTGTCGAATTTTTACTTGTTTTGGTATTTAGGGGGAGTAGATGTTTGTACATAGTTATATTTTCAGAAAATACAAAAACAGTAAAAAAATGCAAAAATACAAAAACATGATAAAATCTGAAAAAGAGCTTGTGTATATAGGGAAAATGATAGTACATCAGCTAGACAATTACAGTATGCTAAAGATTTGAAAAGTTTAAATGAGTTAAACAATCTCACTAATGATGTGTCGATAGGTTTTCGCACATTTAGTAGATTTATTCGGGATATAAACCTAAATTCAAACTTGTGAATTCGTGGGGAACACTACTTGGATATATAGGTAACCCCTGAAATCTCGTTTGAAAGGTCTCTTAATCTGATATACTAGGTTTTTATACTCTATGATATCTGGGGTATTATTCCGGGACTTCTGCTGAACGGTAGTTCTGACCTAGTCCTTGGCTAATACTTGCTGCAATGCTTGAAACACAGCATTAAACCCTCAGCATGCTGAAACAATAAAATTGATAAATGCTGCTATTGTAAGCAAAAAGATCCTCTAAAGGGGACACACCGAAAAGTCGAAGCTGATATCTCTCTGCGTATACGGAAGTATCGACCTGAGATCCCTCGGCCCTCGCATACCTAAATTATATACAGATATCATTGTAGTATTCTCACCTGTAAGACTGATTATTGAGATTCTGGATACGGGAGTATATTCAAGAGGTGGGACACATGAATGAGCTAAGTTCTTAATCCATCTAAATCATATCCTGAGTAAATTGAAATTTGTGTGGGAATTTAAGATGGATCAGTATATCGACAATCGAGTTGAATTGTTTAAGTCTGAGTATGAAATGAAGCTTAATGGTACTTGTGATTTGTCTGAAAAGCTTATATGATTCCCTGACACGCTCACCAAAAATATGTTTGTAAATAGTTTACTTTGTTTACTTTCTGCAATTTAAGTTTTCTATATTTCATTTCTTAGTTTAGAACACTTTATAAAATCCAAAAAGATTTTATTTCTGCTTTATTTTCTGACAAACCAAAGTGGAGAGTTGATTGTTGGATTCTTAGATGTTTGAAGCAGATGCAGGAGATTCTGGACTGAAGAATGAGGAGAGCTTATATTTGATGAAGTTTGATTTGTTTGAAAAGTCAAAAACAAGTTCATTAATTTGATACTTGTTATTTTCAGAAATTGTTTGAAAATTGTTTTCAAAATCAGTATTGATTCGTCAAAAGATCAACCAAGGTCATTAATTTGGACTTGGTAGATTAATCAAGTAATCAGGGTCATTAACTTGGATCTGAATACTTGAGTGGATTGATAAAGTTGATTAAGTTTGTGAGTTATGTTTGAAAGATAGATTTGTAATGTTTATTGGTTGAGTAACAGGTTTGAACTTCATAATTCTCAATGGAGGCAAATTGTTAAAGCTTGAACCAGATTTCTCAGATTCTAGCATATCGAGAGGGGGAGTCTGTGAAAGGGGGAGTCTGGATCAACATTCAAAGGGAAGAAAGAAGTTAGAGCCAGGAGGACAAGATCCTGAAACCTGTGAAGATAGAGTGCTTCTGATGAGACGACAGAGAGTTAGTGAAAAGACTAAGACTGAAGACTCAGGATCTGAAGACTACGTCAACATCCAAGGGGGAGTCTGTTGATGCATGAGAATGTCTGTTGACTGCATCTTCATCAAGTCTTAAATCAAGAAAGTCAAGATTGGATCTTAAAAGTCAAAATTAGGGTTTTATACTTGATTTCGCTTTAATGTACATGATGTTAGATGGGATTTCGCTTTAAGGTACATGTTGATTTCGCTTTAATGTACTTGACATATAAGCGAAATCAGATTCATGTTGATTTCGCTTATATGGCTTGACATTGAAGCGAAATTAACATTAGTATAAATACCTAGCATGTGTTCATTTGTAAAAACATTGGAGCGAGATCTGGTCATAAGCTTGGTAACCGAACTCTGTCAAAATTGATTCAGAAAGCTAATAAAGTGAAGGAATTGAAAGGATAAGCTGCTGTTACATTACGTATTCTGATTCCGCCTTTATACGTAATGATGAACTTTCTCAACTGATCGTTTAGGGTCACGACACGGTCCAACAGAAACCAAGTGGTTTCAGAGCATCATGATGTGGTGGCCCTATGTGTACAACCTGTTCTTTTTGTGAAGAAGCAGGAGGAGTTTCGGTTATGGGTTGAGATATTTGTACCAACTGCTGTGAGGAAGTAGCAACAGTGGTTTCTTGTGACATTTGTGCTGTCACAGGCAGTAGCTCTGGTATCTCATCCTCCAGAGTTGCCTTTTTGATGGGTTTGGGGGGTTTTTGATTTTTCTTTTTGTGTGGCTTTTTGTGGATTGTAGGTCATCATCATCATCATCATCGTACTCAGTATATCCCACCTATAGCAAAGCTAAGGTAGGGTCTGAGGAGGGTGGGATGTAGACAGCCTTACCTCTACCCCGTAGGAATAGAGAGGCTGCTTCCAATGAGACCCCCGGCTCGATTGTGGTTTTGCATCAAGCCTTGGACATAAGGCACATAACACTCAGCAATTGAGACAAACGCCAATTGGTGCATGTACCCCCTTGTCTTTCGGCTATCAACGCCACCACATGATGCCTGATTAACGATCCCCTCTTTTTAACGTTATTTTCACGAAATTAGTAAAATAACGTTAAAAATTAGTGCACTTTTGTGGATTGTAGGTGTGGGTTTCAAAACAGTTGGTCTGCTGCTTTGATCACCTTGAGCAGTGGGCTCAGCAGCTGATACCTGAGGAGTAGTTGTAACTGCTAAATTCTGCTCAGGCACCTCTGCTTGTGTTTTGCAAGGTGTTAACATTCTTGAAAAAGTTTCAGTTGTTAAACTGTTTATTTGAGTATAATCACCTTGGTTTATTGCAGCTAAATCATCCTTACTGAATTTCTTTTCAAAATAGTAACTTAAAAACCTTGGAAACAGTAAGAATGATTTTGTTTCAACATTATTAACCAAATCTTTAAAGATTTCCCTAGAATAGTTAAAATTTTCTTCTTGAAGAATTGCATATCCCAGATTTTGAATCTTTAAAGGGATTTCATTGAAAGAAGTGGTTTTGTTTGAAACACATAGTAGGAGGGTATGAAATAAAAATCTGGTTGCAGAAGGAAAATAACCTTTTTGTAAGGTAAGTTTCTTCATCATTGTGGCTTCATACCCTCTCTCAATGAAGTCAGTTTGTAACTCGTTTTTAGTGAAAGAAGTTTTACCTTCCTGATCATCGAGTTGAAAGACCTCTGAAATGGATTGTGGCGTGATTTGGACAGCTTTACCCTTTATAGAAGAGTGTATGGTGGTTGCAGTGTCTCCTTGTTTTTCAAGGGTTGCATTCTTCCAGAACTCTCTTTGGGTCGCCAAATAGATTGGTGCATCGGCGGTTAACAAAGTTTTGTACTTTGATTTTGCCATGATGTCAATGATGGAATCGAAAACATTTGTGGTTCCTGGTTTTGTGATAAGACCCAGGAGATTGTGAGATGGTTTATATGGGATTTCAGTGGAGATTGCCTTTTGAGAGGCTGTTTTCGATGAGGATTTGGAGGAGGGTTTTGCAGATGGCTTCGATTTTGTCATTTTGAAGATGATGATCGAAGAAATTTGTGAAGAAATGAGATGAAAAACTGTTTTGAGAAGAGAATTTTTAAGAATTCAATTCGACAGTAAAACCATGTTTTTGATGTGAAGTGGGGGTTTTATAGAGGAAAAAGTGAAGGCTGACGTGGCAGCGGTTACAAAAGTACTGACCACTATGTACTGCCCACATGCCAAGCTCTGAGGAAATGAAGGACAGTACTTTTATGAAAGTTACTGATGAAGGCAGTGGTTACAACGGTAAAATGGAAGCAGTGGATGATTTTCACTATCAGTGGATAGCATATCAGTGGATAAGACACTGCTTTTGAACAACAGAGTTTATCAAGGAAATGAGAGAGCAGGGGATGGCTTTCAGCAGTGGACAGACTTTGAAGCAGAGCAGACTTTTGAACAAACAGTGGTTAATGGCAGACTTTTAAGGATTTTAATGAAAATTTCATTTTTAGCTATTTTTAAGGATGGATTTTTGATTTTCTGAAAACATTTTAGTGCTTTTATTTATGGAAAAACAAGATGTTGCTTGTTATTCCATGTTTAGCATCCCAATTCTAGAGACCAAGCTTTCAAAGGTGGCTGTATCAAGTGCTTTTGTGAGCACATCTGCCAACTGGTCTTTAGTTGGGACATGATGCAGAGAAATCAAACCTTTCTCATAGCAATCCCTCACAAAGTGATGTCTGATGTCGATGTGTTTGGTGGTTGAATGGGAAACTGGATTTTTGATGATATTTTCTGCTGCCTGGCTATCCAACATGAGTGGTGTCTTTAAGGAAGTGATACCAAAATCCAGCAACTGATTTTGAAGCCACAGGAGTTGGGCTGTACAGCTTGCAGCAGCAATGTATTCAGCTTCAGCAGTGGATGTTGAAACAGCTGCTTGCTTTTTGCTTTGCCATGAAACTAAGCAATCACCTAGAAACTGGTACCCTCCTGATGTGGACTTCCTTGTAGTGTTACATCCGGCAAAGTCACTGTCTGAAAAGCCTGAAAGCTTGATATTCCCATTAGCTGGATACCAGATACAAAGTGTGGGAGCACCTTTTGTGTATCTGAAGATCCTTTTTACAGCAATGAGGTTTGATTTTCTGGGAGCTGATTGACTTCTTGCATAGACACATGTTGCAAACATGATGTCTGGTCTAGATGCAGTTAGGTACAATAAAGACCCAATCATGCTTCTATAAAGTGTTTGGTCAATCAGCTCATCTTTTTCATCAGACATGACCAGCTTATTTGTTGCCATGGGTGTGCTGCATGGTTTACAATCATTCATATCAAATTTGGTCAAAAGTTCTTTATCATATTTGCTTTGATGAATGAAGGTTCCATTTTGCATTTGCTGTACTTGGAGACCAAGAAAGCATTGCAGCTCACCCATTGCACTCATTTCAAACTCAGCTATCATGAGTTCTCTAAACTCTTTACACATTGAGTTACATGTGCTTCCAAAAATAATGTCATCCACATAAATCTGGACAATCATTAAATCCTTCCCTCTCCATTTTAGAAACAGTGTTTTATCAATGGTACCTCTTTTGAAACCATTTGAGAGTAGGAAATTGGAAAGAGTTTCATACCAGGCTCTTGGTGCTTGTTTCAGGCCATACAAGGCTTTGTTTAGCCTGTAGACATGATATGGATAAAATGGATCCTCAAAACCTGGAGGTTGACAAACATATACCTCTTCTTGAATTATACCATAGAGGAAAGCACTTTTGATATCCATTTGAAACACCTTCATGTTGTGGTTGACTGCAAAGGCCAGGAACAGTCTAATGGCTTCCAATCTTGCAACAGGGGCGAATGTTTCATCATAATCAATCCCCTCTTCCTGTCTGTAACCTTGAACTACAAGTCTGGCTTTATTCTTGACAACAATACCCCTTTCATCAGTTTTGTTCTTAAAGACCCACTTTGTGCCAATGGGACTAACCTCTTTTGGCAGTGGTACAAGCTCCCATACTTGTTGTCTTTTAAATTGTTGGAGCTCCTCTTGCATGGCTTCTACCCAGCTATTGTCTTTCAGTGCCTCTTGGTACTTGACTGGCTGATGGAGTGATAGAAAACCAGCAAAAAAACAAATGTTTTGGGTTTGGCTTCTTGTGAGCACCCCTTCATTGATGTTGCCAATGATTTGATCAGGTGGATGAGATCTCAAGAAGATTAAATCTCCTTGGTATGGTATGATGGCATTTGTTGGTGAAGGCTGCAAATGTGTATCATCTGAGCTAACCACTGCTGGTGACTTTGATGACCCAGCAGTGGCTTCAAAAGGTGGTGAAATAGGAGGTAATGAAATGGACACCTGCTGACTTTTATCCACTGTTTGGGGACTTTTGTCAGCAGTGTTTGAGGATGTGGAAGCAGTGGTTGATGGGCTACTTTGGTCAACAACTGTTGAGGTAGCAGTGGTTGAGCTTTGACAGCTGTTTTGAACAGCTGATGCTTTTCCCATTGTGACAGACCTTTGAGGGATGATGATTTCATACCCATAGTCTGGTGTTGAATCCTCTGATGGACCTGCACTGTTAGTCTTGACAGCAGTATTTTCAAAAGTAAATTTTTCAAGATCAAACAGATCTGCAGGATTTGCTGGGATTTTCATTGATGAAAGTTCATTGAACTTTACATTCAAAGTCTCCTCCACTGCCTTGGTCCGTGTATTGAACACTTTGTAGGCCTTGGCAGTGGTTGAGTATCCCAGATGATAACCACAATCAATTTTGGCTGCAAATTATGAAATGGAATCTTTTAAGTTCAAAATAAAGCATGGGCAGCCAAACACCTTAAAGTAAGAGATCAGTGGTTTGATTTTATACAGAATTTCATAAGCAGTCTTTTTGTGCCTGGGGTTTATTAAAAATCTGTTCTGGACATAGCAAGCAGTGTTTACTGCCTCTGCCCAGAAAGTTAATGGCAAACCTGAATCAGCAAGCATGGTTCTGGCAGCCTCAATTAAGGTTCTGTTCTTCCTTTCCACTACCCCATTCTGCTCTGGTGTTCTAGGGATACTGTACTGCCTTACAATCCCTTTCTTCACACAGAAGGCATCCAACTCCTTATTTTTGAATTATGTGCCATTGTCACTCCTGAAGCTTTTCACTGGAAGGTCAAATTGCTTTTCAACCTGTGTCACAAAGTCTTGCAAAATGCCTGCAGCCTCATCTTTTGAGTGTAAAAAGAAAGTCCATGTAAACCTAGAAAAGTCATCAACAATAACCAAACAATATCTTTTCTTCTTGAGGCTCATGACTTGAACTGGGCCAAACAAATCCATGTGTAGCATTTGCAAACACTGGGTTGTTTTGCACTCTTCAATGGACTTATAAGAACTTTTATGTTGTTTTCCTTTTAAACAGGAAATGCAATGTTCAGGACATGAAAACAATTTTTGTGGTAGGCCTCTCACCAAACCATTTTTTGAAATCTCAGTGATTGTCTTAAGATTTGTGTGCCCCAGCCTTCTGTGCCAAAGTTCTGTCTCTTTGTTAGAGGCAGCTGAGAACAGACAGGCATCAGCTCTGGGACACTCTTTTGACATATCAACAACATAAACATTGCCACTTCTTTGAGCAACAAGTTTAGTTTAACCAGTTTTGATTATTGCTTCAATCTTTTTGACCATTTATGGTCCAACAATCCTACAACAATCTTTTGTGAAGAATGAACCAAATCCTCTATCACTCATTTGGGACACACTCAGAAGGTTGAATTTTAGATTGTCTATCAGATTGACATTTTCAAATTTTACATTTCCAGACTGCGCTGTACTAGACCCCAGAACTTTCCCTTTGCTATTATTCCCAAAGGATATATCACCCCCTCCATGGATTTTAAAGTCTTTGAGGAGGGCTTTACATCCTGTCATGTGCCTGGAGCCTCCACTATCTACATACCAAAGACTATCAAAGCATGCAGAAGCTCCCTGCACATGAAGTAAAAGGATTAGTTCATTAAGGTCTCCAAAGCCAACAGGGCTTTGGATGGGGTCTCAACAGTGTCTGGGATGGATGCAGAATGATGGACAGTGGTTAGGTCAGGGGTTTGGACAGTTTTAGTACTGTTTCTTGCTAACCACTGTTGAGGGTCTTGACCAATCACCTGTTGGTACCCAAAAGGATGCCTGCTCACTTTTGGTTTAGAGGGCCTTTTGTAGGCCTCATAAACGTGTGGAATCCTTTGGTAAGACTATTTTTCCTTGCCTTTTCTGAACTGATTGGCAGGGGGTGCATCAGTAACCTGAACATCTCTTTTGACAGATGTTTGGTTCAGCTGTTTTGTGACAGCTATTTGAACTGGCACAAACAGTGGTTGTTTCTTGGTGAATTTGACAGATGATGATGATGATGGACTCAAGGATGTTTTAGCAATGTAATCATTCTTTTTCACATCAAAGTTTTTGAGATACACACATGCTTGAGTCTTGTGGTTTGTTTTACCACAAACAATGCAACTTTCAGCTGAAACAATGACACTTGTTCTGTTTAAATCATAAGCTTTTAAGTGGGAACAATCTTTTGTTAGATGATTCCTTTTCTCACAGAATTCACAAAACAAGTTATCAATTTTTTCTTTCTTCTTTCTCTTTTCAGACTCCTTTGCAGCAGAGGTTTTAACCTCTGTTGGGATATCCTTGAGAGGAATGACTTTAGCTTTTGGAGCTTTAACACCATCAGTTGATGTAAAGTCCATTGGCTTGAAATTTTCAAGAATATCACACTCATCAGACCATTTTGGTTTAAACTGATAATCTTCAAGCTCCTCAAAAGTAGAGGATCCCATTGGTCTGTCAAGTGTGATTTTGTTACCAAGTTTGTCAGTGATTTTCACTTCTTGGCCATTCTTGTTTGTGGGGATGAACTCAGTGGTTACATCAGTGGTTTGAACAGATTTTCCAAAAGCAGTGGTTTCATCATCATGTTTTCTATAACCAACACCAAATTTCACATTGTTTTTTATCTGTTTTTCAAGCATAACCTCATACCCTTTGCATGATTCCACCCATCTCTCACATGTGATCTGGGTGGACTCTAACTCCTTTTTGCAAACTTGGTATTTTTCTACCATAGTTTGGAGTTGAGTTTTGGTTATCCTTTGTTCTTCTTTCAGACTGCTGATCTCTTTTTCCTTTTCAGTCAATTTGTTTTTAAGTTCTTTTAAAGATCTTTCAAATTTGACTTCATCAGTTAAGATTTTATCCCGAAGGTTTTCATTTACCTCTTTGATGTTAGCAAAAGCAATAATGCAATTGTCAGAACACAGTTTTTCAAGAACTTGAGGTGATACCTTGGCAGCAGCCATCATTGCACAATCACATTTAGGATTTTCTTCATCATCAGCTCTTTCTTCTTTCTCACCTTCTTTTTCTTCTTTCTTTTCTTCCTTGTTCTCTTCGAACCATGGGTCTGTCAGTGGTTCAATCAGGGTTTCTGAATTTTCTCCCAGCAGTAGTTCACCAGCCATAGCAGTAACCACTGCTTCAGTCACCTCATCCACTGTTTCATCACTTAGCTGTTCACCTTCAGTTTCAACCCCCTCTGTTATTGACTCTAATACCATCAAACAAAATTCATCATTATAAGGTTCATTAAAAGCATAGAGTGCAAAATTTTCATCACTAAGGTCATCAGGCGTACTGCTCCAGTCAACAAACCCTTGAGTGAAAAAGCTTTGTTGATCTGGTTGTACTGCTGCTGGAGCAGTGGTTTGAGGTGCAACAGGTTGCACTTGTACCTGTGGAGCAGGGGTTTGAACGTACTGAATTTGTGGCATAGTAGTTTGGACATAATGCACAGGCACAGGGGCAGCAGCATAGTGAGCAGTGTTCACTTGAGCTGCAGGGGTATATTGGGTATAGTGCACAGTGTTTTGATTTTGTGGTCTAGGGTTTGAGCTAGGGTGAGCAACTATTGGTCCAGTGTTTTGACTTCTGCATTCCCTAGCAAAGTGACCTAACCTATTGCACTTGTAACACTTGATTTTCGATTTATCCAACCCAACCCTCAAATTTCCATGAAGTCCTGGAAATTTTCTCCCTGTTCTTTTATAGAATTTGCTAGTTCTAACACTGAGCAAAGCCAACTGGTGCAGAATATCCATCTCTTCTAAGTCAGTGGGATCAAAATGTTGTAAATCATTGAGTTCAAAGCTTAGATTGTCTGACATCTGGTTTTCGTTTGCAGTGAATGCATAACTTGCAGAGTGAGGATCAGGGTTGTTAAAATTTGCCCAAGCAGTTATGTCAATGAAGTGATCATAACCCTGATCCTTACCACTGCTCCCAGATTCTTCTTGACCCAGAAGAGCAGTGTTACCGAATGTATAATCATCAACGGCTTTTCCTGATTCTTGTAACTTCCTTTTCTGGTTCAACTCCCTTTCGTAGGTCAGGAGTCGACCGTGGAGTTGGGTCAAGGTCAGATCCTTGAACTCAGGTGAGTTTCGGGTGACAAAAGCTATGGTGTCCCATTTTTCTGGCAGTGATCTGAGGAACCTGCTATTTTGAGTTGAGTTTGTAAAAGTGGTGTTAACAAGCCTCAGTTCACTAATGAGACAACTAAAACGCTCAAATTGTTGCGTCAGTGATTCACCTCTAACATGACAAAATGTTTCGTACTGTTGGTTCAGGATTTCCCTATTGTTTTCTATGACTTCTTCGGTCCCCCCAAACTGTTCCTTAAGCGTGTCCCATAACTCTTTGGCACTGTTACTGTCACACCCCGACCACGTAGAACATACAAAACGTGGCGGAAATGTCGAGGAGTGTTGTAACAGAATTAATGTTTCAAATCCATGGCAATTGAGGTTTCGTTTTATTAATCAAAAGTGTTACAATGTCTTAATAAACAAAGAAGTACAACATAATTAACTAGTCTTGTCTCGTTTTAAGTCACTAAGGCACAGGTCCGCCTAAGTATGTCTTGATAAGTCCTATGCTTCATCTCCTGAAAACACATGTGAAAATAGGTACGTCAGCATAAAAATGCCGGTGAGATACATAGGTTTTGTGAAAATAGAATTCATGACTTATGTTGGAGAAAATGTTTAGTCATGAACCTTGTAATTTGCTTTGTCTTGTAAATCATTTGAAAAACAATAAGTTCAGATGATATGTATAAATAAGTGAAATAATGTATGGTTAAATGAATAACCATTTAAGATGAGTTTGTATAAGATAAGTCGTTTGTAAAACAATGTCTTGTGAAAAGTATGTTATTTGTATAAAATGTTCTATGTATCAAACTGAAATGATTCAAATAACGCTACGACATGTAATACCATACAAACACTTATATATAGGAAGTACCAGCGGCGTATCCACCATGTTTGTATCATATTACACACGCATCGTTACTTAATCACTTAATCAAACCAAACCACCAATATAGAATGTCTATGTTTAACAATTGAAGAAATGTTTATGCATGGTAAGTAATGTAAAGTTAAACGAATAACCTTATAGTAGCATATAAAAAGTATACTTTGGATTTGTAAGTAGCATATTAAACTATGTTTTTGGTTTAGTAAGTAACATATCAAAATATGCTTTGGATGTGATAAATAACATATTAAACTATGTTTTTGGTTTAGTAAGTAACATATCAAAATATGCTTTGGATGTGATAAATAACATATTAAACTATGTTTTTGGTTTAGTAAGTAACATATCAAAATATGCTTTGGATGATTAATAAAATAAATATGTTGGTTTTGAACAATACCACACATGGGAGTATATCAAACTATACTTTAATAGTGTGATTTAAGAATTCATTCAGACCTGGTGCATCAAAATACACCTTTGAGACTATAAGGATACCACAAAGGCAATCCCTATTTGGATGGAGCAACAAATTGGTTTCAGACATTCCATGCCAACAGGAATGGGGTGTCAAATCCTATAGCGCTATATCATACTAACAATCGGTCTGGTGAACGAAATAAGTACCATTCAACCATTTATTTTATGTTTTTAGAGAAATCGGTGTTTAAAACCATAGATAGTCATTTAGTTTGTCAAAAGATAAGTAATAACTTGTATGATCAAATGTCAAAATGTAAGTATGTGATGAAATCAGTTGTACTAAGTAATGCACACAATGGGCACACGTAGCATGAAATGTAATGTAAAATGATGTACCAAGTATGCTAAGTTAACATACGAAGCAGAAAAGTCATGTAAATCAATGTACTAATAGTGTACTAATGAACATAACCAGTATATGATGTGAAAACAGGAAAGCATGAAAGTAACAAGTAGGCACATGTGTTTCACCCCAAAACAGTTTGGAAAACAGTAAAAGAGGGGTCTATGTACTCACTTGTGATTGCTCAGATGTCTAAAGATAATCACCAAGTAATGCTAGAGATCTCGAAATCAAACGGCACCTAATATAGATAACTATGTTAATAAACCGGACCTATATCGGAAGACTGGGTAGCATTAGGGTTTGTAAACCAAATGAGGGTAGGAACTCATATGATATGGTTTAACAAAGCCTACATACTAATTGAAACCTAACATAATTGTTTACGACCCATTACGGCCCGTTTAGGTAGCTTATGCTACTTTAACGCGTCGTTCGCGTGAAACGCGTTTGGACCGCCTAACTAGCCCTATGACAAGTGTTATATGCCTAAACATGTTACATAATCAGTTATGTGGCAAAAGTTTAGGTTACATATGCTAAATTACCAATTATGCATGAAAAGGGTATTCTGGTAATTTACCTAAGGCATATAAACAACCTATCATACAACTACTCAAACGATGTGACCATAGGGTATAACCTCGGAAGGTTATTCCCTACCTACTATGGTCACCTAATGTATTTGGTCCGATCCTAATGATCGACCAAATGGGTCGAGTTCGAAGGTATAGGCGATTTATCAGATCGCCTACCCTACGACTCTAGACAACGTGGTAATCAGTGGGCATAGTCCCAAGGGACTATGACCAACGTGATTACACTCACGTTGCGAAGTTCAAACGAACTTCGCATTGACCATTACTGGTCAACGCTAAAAGTCAAACAAAGTTTGACTTTCTGACTCGAAAAGCAATAAAATAAGGAAAAGAACGAAAGAATACTTACGAAGGGTCCCCGAATGCTAATCTAGATCAATATAGTTCAGGTATGAAACAAAGGTTTCAACTTAGAACACAATTAATCAGATTCTAGTGAGAAATAAGGTTGGGGTAATGGGGTATTTATAGTTTTCGGTGAACCGTTGAGATCGTTTCATGGAAAAGGAGGCACGATCAATACCGTACACTTGTCGGAATGTTATGGTGACTAATTTGGCCACTCACCATAAGGTATCAACACTTGGCAAGGGAAATGGGAGTGGAAACCAGCTGCAAACAGGCTGTTCTAAACATTGAATCTGGTCTGCAGACCCCTAGCGCACCGCTACGCTAAAAGTGTAGCGCACCGCTAGGCTTAAGTTTGGCAGATTTACACTTTTGGTCCCTGTATTGCAATCAGCCCATTTTCGACACGTTTAAGGCCCGTTAACCCCATTTCAAAGCTCTAAGATGAAGTTAAAGTATAGGGAACTTAAAACATGTTCAAAAATATCTCGGATGTCGGTTCGTTTGGCCGTACGAACGCGATGTTCGCTTAATTACGACGGAATGCGCATAAGCGCGAAAAACGAACCAAAAGACGCGACGAATGGATTTTTCTTATGGCGAACACTAAAATAAAATATTTTAGTGCTTACATAAATTTTTGGATGTCCGGAAGTATTCAGAACGTAAGTTATGCGCGAAAATGCAAACTTGTGCACTTTTTGACACTTTTAGTCCCTGAATGACCCAAAAGTTTATTTTAGCACACCGAACACCTCAAAGCCTATTTTTAAGCTATATAAAGGATATTTATGGTATGTTTAACTTATGGCCATGTTCCGGAATGTCTGTTACAGCTCAAATTGGCATACTTTCGCAGTTTGTCAACTTTAGTCCCTGTAAGCGATTTAACTTGATTTTGCCATACCAAAGCCTTCAAAACTTATTTCTAAGTTATGTAAAGGTTATTTAAGGTATGTTAAGTCTATTTCACTATTCCAGAGTGTTTGTTGCATTAAACTGGTTATATTTACGCACCAGTGCGTGTATAACCTTCTAGAAAGTGATTTAGAGCTTGAAATTGAACTAGAGTTGATATGTGCAAATGATACACATATATTTAACAAATCCCAAGTATGAAATACAATATTTCATTGGTTTGGCATTTGTCTGATGGTTGAAGTGACACAGGTGTCACAGTCTCCCCTACTTTAGGAAATTTCGTCCCGAAATTTAATTTTAGAGGAAACTTGTGAAGACAGCTGTGACGATTTCGCCTTCTAATAGATCCTTTAAACCCTTAAGTAAAACTCTGGGCCATGTTAGGAATTTTAGCGAATTTGTTAACCATCAAAGTGAATTCCTTGCAGTAGTAAAACATGAAATTTTTGAACTACGGACAGAAGAACGTTTCTTATGAAGACTTATCATAGGAAACTTGGTGTATGATTGAGATCAGAATTGGGAAGTGTGAAAATAAATGACATTGGTCGAGGTCCAAGACTTCTCCCGTATCATTATTCTTGTCACTATAGGTCTTAACACATAACAAAACTTCTTGTGGTTTCTGTGCACTGAATTCCATAATTATGTAGGCCTCCATAATTACGTAATCTCTTGCACAGTCCGCACAGTTCATTTCATAATGCGTAGGAAAAATAATCACTTGAATAAACATGAAGCGACTTGACTAGATCACCAAAGGATCTTTTTAACTAAATCAAAGAACGGTCTTTTTAACTAGATCAACATATGATCTTATTAACTAAACCGTCGTACGATCTCCTTAAATAGACCACTTAAGGGATCTAATTATAGAATAGTACTTTAAAATCCAAGGGACTTAACTACAACGTAGAAGTCCATTAAGGATTTAAGATAGTACCTTTTTGGAATATCCTACTACGAATCCTTCATATGAGATATGGAAGATTCTACGAGGATTTGGATGGATCACATAAAACACAAAACACATAAGAAAACACATAAGCACAAAAATTGTTTAACTTGATCTTTACTTTGTTATCTTTGGACACGGATATTTAAAGCACACCAGGAATCCAATCCGTGGATTCCATGCGGCACTTAAATCATTAGAATCTAACTATGAAGATAGGAAGATCTAAATAAGAATTCGGCTTTGTCCTTATTGAATGGTAATGTACGTATTAAGGCATACGAATAATTCAATTAAGGGCTCCGATTTGAGTGATATTCATCCACAAGGATCTGATTATGAGGATAGAAAGATCCTTCATGGATTTTGGAATTTGTGTAACGAGAGGTGCTTCGACACCTTGCACTAGGCGTGTTTAAGTCGATACACAAGGTAGAAAGTTCATGAGGTTGAGGCGCTGGATATGCCAAGGCGACATATGAAGCAGAGTTTGAAGGTTGAGCAGCAGCAGGATTTGTAACAGCTTTGTTTTGCAACGCGGCACATGTTAACCAAATGTCTCCATCGTCCACCGTGGGTACATTTGAAACAAGATATTTGATTTGAATAATGACGATGGCATTGATTGCACCAAGGAGTAGTTCCCTTCCACGGCTTCATCCCTGAGATGAGTTATGGTGATTGCTAAATCATCGGTCCTCTGGAGTATGACGCCTATTTGCTGGGTAGTTGCAGCACCTGGTTCGGACATTGTTGTTGCGATGAAGAAGCATCTTGAAGATAACGAAAGGCATAGGAGGAAACAAGCGAAAGATAGTCAAAAGAGAATGACAACGCATGAAGATTGTGACCATTTGTTTGTTACCAAAGGCAAACAAATGAGACATTGACTAATCAAAGTAAGCGGATCAATATAATGTATCGCGAAGACATGCTCGCCTATAAGTGAACACTCATCCCAAGAATTCCCAGGTAAGCACAACTGGTCTCGCGTCTGATGAGATGTATACGAAGTGCTTGCCTAGACAGAAAACCCAGAATACAGGCATTCACCCTTCCAGTTTGCACGTGTTCACATTATTAGAAACCCAAAACCATGACGAGATTTTTGAAAATTCAAAGGGGTTCAAAACCGTATAACAGAGAGTTCAAAACCTAGTAATCAATCATCCTAGAATAGATGATTAGTTTTCAAAGCGGTTTTGAAATTTATGTTCTTGTTGTGATCGTCGCCTAAGGATAGGTGACGGTATTGTTTTATGACTAAACGCAAGTAAACTCACGTTAGGGTCCTAAGAAGGTTATAGACTAGGTCAAAGTATTACTAATAACCTAATTCCCTATAACCATTGGCTCTGATACCATCTTTTCTGTCACACCCCGACCACGTAGAACATACAAAACGTGGCGGAAATGTCGAGGAGTGTTGTAACAGAATTAATGTTTCAAATCCATGGCAATTGAGGTTTCGTTTTATTAATCAAAAGTGTTACAATGTCTTAATAAACAAAGAAGTACAACATAATTAACTAGTCTTGTCTCGTTTTAAGTCACTAAGGCACAGGTCCGCCTAAGTATGTCTTGATAAGTCCTATGCTTCATCTCCTGAAAACACATGTGAAAATAGGTACGTCAGCATAAAAATGCCGGTGAGATACATAGGTTTTGTGAAAATAGAATTCATGACTTATGTTGGAGAAAATGTTTAGTCATGAACCTTGTAATTTTCTTTGTCTTGTAAATCATTTGAAAAACAATAAGTTCAGATGATATGTATAAATAAGTGAAATAATGTATGGTTCAATGAATAACCATTTAAGATGAGTTTGTATAAGATAAGTCATTTGTAAAACAATGTCTTGTGAAAAGTATGTTATTTGTATAAAATGTTCTATGTATCAAACTGAAATGATTCAAATAACGCTACGACATGTAATACCATACAAACACTTATATATAGGAAGTACCAGCGGCGTATCCACCATGTTTGTATCATATTACACACGCATCGTTACTTAATCACTTAATCAAACCAAACCACCAATATAGAATGTCTATGTTTAACAATTGAAGAAATGTTTATGTATGGTAAGTAATGTAAAGTTAAACGAATAACCTTATAGTAGCATATAAAAAGTATACTTTGGATTTGTAAGTAGCATATTAAACTATGTTTTTGGTTTAGTAAGTAACATATCAAAATATGCTTTGGATGTGATAAATAACATATTAAACTATGTTTTTGGTTTAGTAAGTAACATATCAAAATATGCTTTGGATGTGATAAATAACATATTAAACTATGTTTTTGGTTTAGTAAGTAACATATCAAAATATGCTTTGGATGATTAATAAAATAAATATGTTGGTTTTGAACAATACCACACATGGGAGTATATCAAACTATACTTTAATAGTGTGATTTAAGAATTCATTCAGACCTGGTGCATCAAAATACACCTTTGAGACTATAAGGATACCACAAAGGCAATCCCTATTTGGATGGAGCAACAAATTGGTTTCAGACATTCCATGCCAACAGGAATGGGGTGTCAAATCCTATAGCGCTATATCATACTAACAATCGGTCTGGTGAACAAAATAAGTACAATTCAACCATTTATTTTATGTTTTTAGAGAAATCAGTGTTTAAAACCATAGATAGTCATTTAGTTTGTCAAAAGATAAGTAATAACTTGTATGATCAAATGTCAAAATGTAAGTATGTGATGAAATCAGTTGTACTAAGTAATGCACACAATGGGCACACGTAGCATGAAATGTAATGTAAAATGATGTACCAAGTATGCTAAGTTAACATACGAAGCAGAAAAGTCATGTAAATCAATGTACTAATAGTGTACTAATGAACATAACCAGTATATGATGTGAAAACAGGAAAGCATGAAAGTAACAAGTAGGCACATGTGTTTCACCCCAAAACAGTTTGGAAAACAGTAAAAGAGGGGTCTATGTACTCACTTGTGATTGCTCAGATGTCTAAAGATAATCACCAAGTAATGCTAGAGATCTCGGAATCAAACGGCACCTAATATAGATAACTATGTTAATAAACCGGACCTATATCGGAAGACTGGGTAGCATTAGGGTTTGTAAACCAAATGAGGGTAGGAACTCATATGATATGGTTTAACAAATCCTACATACTAATTGAAACCTAACATAATTGTTTACGACCCATTACGGCCCGTTTAGGTAGCTTATGCTACTTTAACGCGTCGTTCGCGTGAAACGCGTTTGGACCGCCTAACTAGCCCTATGACAAGTGTTATATGCCTAAACATGTTACATAATCAGTTATGTGGCAAAAGTTTAGGTTACATATGCTAAATTACCAATTATGCATGAAAAGGGTATTCTGGTAATTTACCTAAGGCATATAAACAACCTATCATACAACTACTCAAACGATGTGACCATAGGGTATAACCTCGGAAGGTTATTCCCTACCTACTATGGTCACCTAATGTATTTGGTCCGATCCTAATGATCGACCAAATGGGTCGAGTTCGAAGGTATAGGCGATTTATCAGATCGCCTACCCTACGACTCTAGACAACGTGGTAATCAGTGGGCATAGTCCCAAGGGACTATGACCAACGTGATTACACTCACGTTGCGAAGTTCAAACGAACTTCGCATTGACCATTACTGGTCAACGCTGAAAGTCAAACAAAGTTTGACTTTCTGACTTGAAAAGCAATAAAATAAGGAAAAGAACGAAAGAATACTTACGAAGGGTCCCCGAATGCTAATCTAGATCAATATAGTTCAGGTATGAAACAAAGGTTTCAACTTAGAACACAATTAATCAGATTCTAGTGAGAAATAAGGTTGGGGTAATGGGGTATTTATAGTTTTCGGTGAACCGTTGAGATCGTTTCATGGAAAAGGAGGCACGATCAATACCGTACACTTGTCGGAATGTTATGGTGACTAATTTGGCCACTCACCATAAGGTATCAACACTTGGCAAGGGAAATGGGAGTGGAAACCAGCTGCAAACAAGCTGTTCTAAACATTGAATCTGGTCTGCAGACCCCTAGCGCACCGCTACGCTAAAAGTGTAGCGCACCGCTAGGCTTAAGTTTGGCAGATTTACACTTTTGGTCCCTGTATTGCAATCAGCCCATTTTCGACACGTTTAAGGCCCGTTAACCCCATTTCAAAGCTCTAAGATGAAGTTAAAGTATAGGGAACTTAAAACATGTTCAAAAATATCTCGGATGTCGGTTCGTTTGGCCGTACGAACGCGATGTTCGCTTAATTACGACGGAATGCGCATAAGCGCGAAAAACGAACCAAAAGACGCGACGAATGGATTTTTCTTATGGCGAACACTAAAATAAAATATTTTAGTGCTTACATAAATTTTTGGATGTCCGGAAGTATTCAGAACGTAAGTTATGCGCGAAAATGCAAACTTGTGCACTTTTTGACACTTTTAGTCCCTGAATGACCCAAAAGTTTATTTTAGCACACCGAACACCTCAAAGCCTATTTTTAAGCTATATAAAGGATATTTATGGTATGTTTAACTTATGGCCATGTTCCGGAATGTCTGTTACAGCTCAAATTGGCATACTTTCGCAGTTTGTCAACTTTAGTCCCTGTAAGCGATTTAACTTGATTTTGCCATACCAAAGCCTTCAAAACTTATTTCTAAGTTATGTAAAGGTTATTTAAGGTATGTTAAGTCTATTTCACTATTCCAGAGTGTTTGTTGCATTAAACTGGTTATATTTACGCACCAGTGCGTGTATAACCTTCCAGAAAGTGATTTAGAGCTTGAAATTGAACTAGAGTTGATATGTGCAAATGATACACATATATTTAACAAATCCCAAGTATGAAATACAATATTTCATTGGTTTGGCATTTGTCTGATGGTTGAAGTGACACAGGTGTCACAGTTACAGTGTAACAGTCCAGCATATATCTCATTGGGCAGCGCTGATGCTATGATGCTAAACGCTTTAGCATCTAGTTCGAACTTTTGATAGTCGGTTTCGGTATAATTTTCAACTGGTTTTGGAACGAACTTTTTAGCATCTTCAGCGCTTGGCACTGTGGGAACGTGGGGACCAAAGACGACAGACCTCCAACAACTTGTGCTTTGTTGAGCGAGGATGTGACCCATCCTCCTCTGCCAGATGTTGTACTCATTTCTTTTTAGCATAGGTGGTTTAAAAAGCGAGCCGATGTTGTTTTTATCATCCTGAGATTGTGACGTCATTCTTGTTGTTTTACTGACACTGAGAAATCAACTTTAATGGTGATTAATTCCTGCTCTGTTTTTCAACGAACGAACAAACGATCAGTATCAACTGTTATGAGCCGAACTGTTTACGTCAAAATGATTGTTAAATCAAATTTGACTGTCCAGGCTCTGATACCAATTGTTGGATCTGAGTTTGGTTTTGATTGTATTTTACGTTTGAGATTAAGATGGAAATGAAAGAGTTGTGCAGCGGAATTAATATGAAAACAAACTTTGCATACAATCAAACGAGAGTATTGCTTTGATCAAGACATTTTCAACAAGGAACCGAATGATTGAATTTAATTTCAACAAAGATTACAAGTAATGCTTGAATACAAACTCCCCCTCAGCCAGAGCTCAGTTTTTGTTCGTGCAAAGAAGACGGTATTGTAAAGAGCTAATAGAACAGTACCAAGTACTGAGCTATTTATAGGCACTTGCAAACCACTGAGCATCTTAGCTGACGTCACCATGAAAGTGACATCTAACCTCCTAACAAACTCTAACCTCTGATCTATACAAACACTGCTATGCTAACTACTGCTATTACATTTCATTACACAAAAGACACTTAAACAGCTGATGCATCCTTCCACTGCTGTGAACCCAGCAGTGCTTGTCCTGATCAGCAGTACTTGACTCAAGACAGTAGATTGAGCAGCAGAGCTTTAGTCTTCTATCAGTCTTTACAAGAGCAGCAGTTGTAGGTCAGCAGTTTGCATGATCAGCAGATAGGAGGTCAGCAGATGTTGAAATCACTATCAAGGGGAGAGACTTGTGTGAACCATCTTGTAAACGTCTGCTTATTCTGGATCCACTGCTCTGATCCAGTTTTGGCTTTAATTATCTGTTCCTCTGATAGGGTTCGATCCCAACACTTCTCGATGAGAGTATTTGCCTATTAGGCCAAAGCACGTTTCCCTAACTCAAAAAGACTTCCATTTACTTTGGAATCGTCTTAGTTACGTTCTGTGACTATCCAATTTTTACGTTAACTCTCCTTTATGTTCTATCAATTTTAATGTGTTTTACATTGGATACGAATTTCATTTCAACATTGGAGTCCCGAATGGCATATTCCTCGCAATCTAAAACTATAATAATCTCTCGTGAACAAATTAAACTTACAATTATTTTATCATTTTGTGATGATGCTATGTGAATTCTTGTTATGATATGTGAACTACATAAAACATTTACATGCTATGTGATGCATTACATGATACAAACTAATTTTTCCAAAACATTATGATCAAGTCTCATCCATTCCTTTGTTTTAAATCTCTAGATGTCTTCCAGCTGTCTTTCCAACTGGACCAAGAAATCGAAGACCAGCTCCAAGAAGAAAATGCTCACTTTTATGGTGAATCTAATGGCACGAGTTATCCATGAGATTATAAGCAAGGTTACCGCATCCTCTACCCCTAACTCCTCAGTCGACTCCAAGGTTAACCAACCCAAGCCTGTTTCCTTCAACTACAAACATTTCTCAGCTTGCAACCCTAAAACTTTCACTGGCAAATTTGGTTTCATTGCAATGCTCGAATGGTTTGACTGCATTGAAGTGACATTCATCAATAGTGAATGCCCTGAGAACTTGAAAACTCGCAGTGCTACTGGTGTCTTCCAAGCAAGAGCCCTTGATTGTTGGACGAATAAGTGTAATATTCGTACCAACGAGGAAGCTTATACCCTCCCTTGGGATGAAGTTAAAGAAATGATGATGACCAAGTTCTGCCCTCCCCATGAGCAGCAGAAGCTTGAGGAAGATTTCTGGCACCTCAACCAAATCAGTGATGACAACCTTAATTATACCACTCATTTTAAGCAGCTGATTTTTATTATGCCACATCTTGTTTCAACTCCTGAGCGTACTATCAGGAAATACCTTCAAGGTTTACCCTCCACTATGCGTGACACTATAGAAGCCTCTCAACCTAAAACCATCGAGTTAGTTTATCGCCTTGCAGCCAGTCTCAACAACAACCACATCAGAGACAAACAAACCACGACCCCCACCTCTACCAAGTCTGCAAACCAAGCCACCACCGAAACCAAAACCCAGTCGACTGGCAACAAAGGCAAGAAATGCAAGTTTTAAAGCCGAAGTTGCAACCCCAAATCCTACCACACCAAAACCCACAAGGAAGCTTTACACTAGGACACATCCCAAGTGTAACACATGTCATTACCATCACCCTACAAACATCGCATGCCGCCATTGCACCACGTGCAATTGGTTTGGGCATACAACTGCCATATGCCGCAGTGGCCCTACGCAACAAGGCAAGCAAGTTCAACAAGATCCCTATAACGCGAAACCTGCCAACAATGTCAGAGCATGCTACAAGTGTAGAAACACTACTCACCTCCGCCCTCAGTGCCTTCGGGTAAAGATAGTATTGGTGCATCCCATAGTTTGCTTTTGAGAAGTTGGAAGGCTTCTTCCTGCTTATCACCCCAGTCATACTTCTTATCCTTCTGGTAAGGGAAGTCAACGGTTGGGCTATCTTGGAGAAATTCTCGATGAATCGGCAATAATAGCCTGCTAGTCCCAAAAATTGTCGAACTTCAGTTGGAGTTTTGGGGGCTTCCCAATTCTTTATCGCTTCAATCTTCACTGGATCTACATGAATACCATTCTCGTTCACAACATAACCAAGGAACTGTACTTTGCGAATCCATAATTCGCACTTTGAGAACTTTGGATAAAGTTTCTCTTTCTTTAGTAGTTCCAGAATGGTCCTGAGGTGTTGCTCGTGTTCTTCTTTCATTCATGAATAAATCAGGATATCATTGATAAATACAATAACGAATTTATTGAGATATGGTTTGCAAACATGATTCATCAGATCCATAAATACTGCTGGCGCGTTCGTCAATCCAAATGGCATCACCAGGAACTCGTAATGCCCATAACGAGTCTTGAATGCAGTCTTTGGTACGCTCTCTTCTTGGATCCTTAGCTGATGATATCCAGATCGAAGGTCGATCTTGGAGTAGTAACTCGATCCTTGCAACTAATCGAATAAGTCGTTAATCCTCGGTAGTGGGTACCGATTCTTGACGGTGAGCTTATTCATTTCTCTGTAATCGATACACATCCGCAGTGTTCCATCCTTCTTCTTCACGAACAAGACTGGAGCTCCCCAAGGCGAGAAGCACGGCCTTATGAATCCTTTATCTAACAACTCCTAGAGTTGTGTAGATAATTCTTGCATCTCGGATGGCGCAAGTCGATAGGGTGCCTTGGCTACAGGAGCGGCTCCTGGAACCAAGTCTATATGGAATTCGACTTGTCGTTGCGGAGGTAGTCCTGGCAAATCTTCAGGGAATACGTCAGGAAATTCCTTCACCACAGGAATGTCTTCGATTTTTTTCTCTTCAGCCTTCTTATCTACAACGTGCGCCAAGAATGCAACGCATCCTTTTCTTAAGCACTTTTGCGCCTTCATACAGTTGATGATTCGCAGAGGCGTGTCTCTTTTCTCTCCATGCATGATGAGAGTTTCATCATTCGCAAGGGGGATGCGAATGATTTTCTCGTGACAAACAACTTCTGCCTTATTCTTGGACAGCCAGTCCATTCCAACCACCACATCGAAGCTACCCAATTGAATAGGTAAGAGGTCGATACTAAATCTCCGCTCACCAAGTTCTAATGTACAACCCTAACAACTTCGTCCGATTCAACAAGTTTACCATCGGCTAGTTCTATGGAATAAGGAATATCTAATCTACTCGATTCTATTCCAAGCATATGTTTAAATTCCACAGATACGAAACTATAACCGGCACCAGTATCAAATAGTATGGATGCAAAGTGATTATTAACGAGAAACGTACCGGTGACCACATTAGGGTCCTCGCGTGCGTTCCTTGCTCCAATCACAAATGCTCGAGCCTGAGCATTGTTCTCCCTTGGGCAATCTTTCTTAAAATGGTCCTTGCTACCACAGCCAAAACATCCTTGGTTCTGCCCAGTTCCATTACCATTGCGGTTACCATTACCATTGCCATTACAGTTCCCATTTCTAGCACCGTTTCAATTTCCATTCTCGTTCCTATTAACACTTCCATTTCCTTTTCCCCAACAATTCTTGGTGCGATGACCCAGTTTTCCACACTTTTTCACATTTTGGAATGCGACAAACTCCTTCATGGTGACGCTTGCACTAATTGCGTTTGGGCAGAGTGCCCGGTAGTAGGAGCGTCATTCATAGCTACAAGGGCTTTCGTCTCCTTAGGCGGGTTGGGTTCACGTTTCTTGTTACTGGAACCCTTGTTGTTGTTATGCGTCGCTTGACTCAGATTCGAGTGCTTCCTCTTCTTGTCACTAGACGACTCAGCATGCGTCTCGGTTTTCTCAGTTGGGTTCAGCGATAACTTCTTCATACGGACAGCATCTTCAGTAAGGCTGACAGCCAGAGTTAAAGCCTGAGTGATCATTGCAGGTTTAGCTGAAGTTACCATGCTGCGAAACTCTGGAGCCAATCCCCATATGTAGCGCTCAATGCTCTTAAATTCGGGAGTCACCAGATAGGGGATCACTCTTGACATGTCAAGGAACCTTCGAGTATAACCAACAATGTCAGCACCTTCCATAGACAAGTTCCAGAATTCAGTCTCCAACCTTTGGAGGTCAGCACGAGAGCAATACTTCTCTCTCATTCTTTCCTTCAACTCATCCCAAGACATACCATACGCAGCATCATCACCCAAAGTTTGGACTTGCAAATTCCACCAAGTCAAAGCTTCATCAACAAACAACCCAGTAACAAAAGTGACTTGCTTGTCCGTGGTACACTTGCTCATGCGGATAGTGGAATCAGTCTTCTCCGTCCAGCGCACAAAAGCCACTGCACCTCCAGTGCCGTCATAGTTCAGTGGCTTGCAGTCGAGAAACTGCTTGAAGGTGCAGCCTGGAATTGATCCAACCAATTCACACATGAGAAATCAATGAAACAATGAAACAAAGACCGTTCATAAATTTCATCATGTTTTAGCAAATCAACTTAAGGTTACCTTGAGTTGTGTTTCCTCCAGATGAGTCTCCCTGTCCATTACGTCTAGTATCGCTTGGCCCTCCACTGTGTTCAGTGTGGTTCTCCTCGTACTGGGTGATAGCTTCGGAGATCCTTTCTTCCAGCAGGGAGTTCAGTTCTTCGGCAGTCCTTGGCAGTAGAGGAGGAGGTTGATCAGAATCACGATTGTTCACAGTTCTCCTAAGTGCCATGTTCTTTCATAACACAACACAACAGAGTTAGGCATTTGTTTGATATCATTATACAGGATAGCAGTACATATATGTATAAACATGTACACATAAGCAATATCAAACAATCCGCCAACATATAAATCAATTCATACAGCAACAAGCATGCATGAACAGATAAATACTGGTGTGTCATAAGATATTCACCGAGTCTTTATATATATCGGGACAACTTGTTACATCATTGTTCGTGAAGAAAACAAAATGCATAAGGGTTACATCACCCTATAGTACAAGTTTAATATATATAAAGGACATAATATCTTTCTTCACATCGGTGGTTCTTGTCTTTAAGTTGTACCCAAAACACTACTCCTTCAAAGTTCCTGCAAGGAAAACCTAATGGGCTGGGGGAGAGGTTGGGGGTGTAAGAAAGATCAAACTATGAAGATGGGTCACTTCATCCTTAAACTCACGAATTCAACGGGTGAGGGAGCTGATCTGAGTAGGAGTGTGGGGAGGTGTGGGAACACGGGTAGTAGTGGATGGCACAACAAACATAGCATCATCATCATCATCACCAGTCGGATAAACTCTCAGTCCAGCAGCAAAAAGGGCCGAAGATATCACTGAATCGAAGGAATCGGCATCAGACTCAAGGTCAGAATCGGAAGGGACATCGGTAACGAACACAACAGGAGTCGCCACATCATTATCCAGGTCATCAACGAAAGACCAGTCCTCAGCAGGGATGGCGGCAAAATGAATAGCATGGATGGGAATAGGCTCAATGAGATGCTCGCCACCGGGGTGTCCAATGATCTGCTGGCCATGGAGGGGTAAAGGCAAAGCTAAGACATCGTCGAGATCATCATCATCGGTTATCATCTCAGGGTCGGTCTCGAAGTCAGAGATGGAGGGGTAGAGATGTTCACGTCTGACCTTCTCTTGTGCTGAAGAAATCTCGTCGTTAGAGCATGGACGGGAATAGGCTCAATGAGATGCTCGCCACCGGGGTGTCCAATGATCTGCTGGCCATGGAGGGGTAAAGGCAAAGCTAAGACATCGACGAGATCATCATCATCGGTTATCATCTCAGGGTCGGTCTCGAAGTCAGAGATGGAGGGGTAGAGGTGTTCACGTCTGACCTTCTCTTGTGCTGAAGAAATCTCGTCATTAGAGACATCCGTCATCAGATCACTTCCTTCGGATAGGCCACTGCTTTCAGATGAAGACATGTGTACCTGTGATATTTTATTCATAGTATATATATATATATATATATATATTAATTATTACTTAATTAATATACAAATAATTATACACATAGTTGCAGGTAATTCTTAGTCAAAGACAAGTGCTACTCCAGTGCATCCTAAGTCTCGTAGTGTCCTTACTTGACTCTTTGAAAACAGTCTCATGTAGTGGATGTCGCGAAAAGTTTTATGCAATGAAAACTTTTATAAAATTGTTTTCGTGAGAGGATCCTAAAGATTGTAGTCTAGACTCGAGAAGGAATCCTAGTTCGCTACAATCGCAGCTCTGATACCAATCTGTCACACCCCATTCTAAGGCGGAAGCATGAGGTGTGATCCTGAAAGGTTCTCATTGCATACGAATGGTAAACATACTACATGCTCGTAAAATAACTCAAAATGCCATTAACATTAAACATTCAAAACATAGTTAAAAACATAACATAAGTTAAGTGTTTACATCACAAGATAACATATTGTCTGAAAAGTTCACAACTTTATTTAAAGACGCACGACAAGGTTTTGATTCTTATATCCCACACAGGATGGAATATAATAACCAATTCCAACAAAAACAGGCATCGGAGTCTTGACACAACATAGCTAAGAACATAAACGACGTCCCGGAGCAAGAGTAAGACTGCACGTACATCCACTTTAGTTACCTGAAATACATGTGAGTTTTGGAAAATCGTCAACATAATGTTGGTGTGAATTCATGCAGATTTGTGAAAACATTTAAGCATTCGTTATGGAAAACATGGTATGTAATTGTATGAAATAAGTATAAATGTAAATATAAGGAATACGAGATCGCTAATGTTTCGCGAGGCCACTAACATATGTGACGACATAGGAAGCATCCAAACCATATACATTTTTAGTTGTCGATTCACGACTAGAGACACAAAAGCACTGCTTGGTAAAAGAGTGGCCAAGAGTGTGGTTGCCTGAAACCCATTAGATCTAACCTTTTGTTCTGCGGTCTTGGTATGTAACTGATTAATGGTGCTTATGGCACCCTATTCATGACATGATCTATAGTATCATTCCTTAGTTTTTGTAATAAACATACCATAGCACATGTATTTTCCCCAAGTTTAGAAAACAAGTAAAAGTTTAAAAGTGGGGACATGAACTCACAACTTTGCGTTTCCTGCGTCGTAAACTTCACCGGTAGCGTCGTGACCTATACGTGTTCTATTAATGTTAGTCACTAGACTTGTATCACACAAGTACAAGTCACCATCTTTTGTTTATGTATATGTTCTTGCACTTTGAGTTTATATTTGTTTATAAGTCTTCTTGTCAAGGTGATAAGTGTTAAAAATAATTTATATTCTTAACCCTTAAAGTATTTTACTTATATTATTTTCCCAAAAATAAATATAAGTATTTTGTGAAATAATATTCTCAATATTATTTTCGTACAAGTATACTTAGGAAAGTATACTTGTATTTTATGTAAATACTTGCGTATTTTGTATTTTTCCCCAAAAATCAATACTTTGATTTTTATTACTTTCCGGAATTATATTTCTTAAAAATAATAATATATTTTTAATACTTATATGAAATATATATATTTTGTCATGTTTAATATATGGTTATTTTTGTTATCCACCCGATTTTTTGTATAAATTCCAATACTTGGTATCGGTTATATATTTTTGTCCAAAAATATATTTTTAAGTTCATAACTTGTCGAAGTTAAATAATATGTTAAGAAATATATTTTCATAAATATATTTTCTTGTATTTGCCCATGTATTTCCTTGTGAGGAATTTTGTACACTTGTATACTTATGTATTCTCATGTATTTGTAGGTGTATTTTGTATTCATACTCCTTGGGAGTATTTAGTGTATTTTCAAGTCCTAATACACTATTACATATAATAGACATAATATACATTTAGCACAAAATTTGGTGATCACTAAATATATATATTTTTCCTAAAAATATACATACTTAATATCAATTTTTAACTTGAAGAAATCATCATTTCTTAACTTGAAATTAACACAAATATTAGGGAAACCTTGGTAAATATTTTTAGGTGAATTTTTAGGGAATAAAAATTTTGACATAGTTTCCCCTAAAAATGGAGGTTTCCCATGTTTTCAAAACATGTGTTTATTTTCTTTTCAACATCAAAACAATTTTCAACAACAATCATCACCAACATATACTAATATCTTCATATGAAACATCATGGTGAACTTGATTCTTGTTAAAAAAATGTGTAGTCTTTTAGATCTACACTTTACATAAGACGATCTTTCCAAAAATAAGTGTTCTTGAGTATTTTAAACAAACTTTTATGAAACTTTATTTCATTAACCAACTCATCCATGAGTTTAATGATTTTGAATTTTGTAAATCATGTTCTAAAACCACTTTTATGTTTATTAGAAAGATCATCATTTTTAACATTATGTTTAACCATGGATCTTTCAAGATCCATGCTTAATAACTTTAGATCTTTCATAAAAAGCTTTATGTTGAATTTTTAACAAACTTTCCATGAATCTTAGTTTCAAAAATTTGTTCTACACACACTTTATCACTTCAAAATTTCAAGTTTATGCATAAAAATTCATATTTCAAGTTCACATTATGCTTCATATGTTCACCTTCAAGTTTAACCATGGATCCTTCAGGATCCATGCTTAAACTTGTTAGATCTAAGATTTAACATACTTGATCTAAGCATAAACACAAGATATAAGATCAACAACATCATTACATACACTAAAAATTCATGTAATCACTTATTTTCTTCATGAATATGTTAGATCTTTTCATTTTTAACATTAGAAGTTAAGTTGTTTAGATGGTGAAACTTGTACATAACATAAACATGACTTAAATTAGTGATCAAGAAGCTTACTACTAGCTCTAATGGCTAGGGAAGTGGCACAAAAATGGAGATGATGATCAAGGAAGAAAATGAGAGGTTAAAAGCTTCACAAGGTGGTCCTTCAAGTTCTAGCACCATACACCTTCTTAAATGAGCTTCTTACACCTTCTAATGGCCTTAGATTGCTAGATTGAAGCTTGAAAATGGTGGTAGTATGGGTGTGTATTTCAGCCGAGAGCAAAGAGGGAGGAGGGAAGAAGATGATCAACTTTTGGTATAATGGGCAATGTATAAACACTAATGGTCCTTATAAGGAAATTATCCAACAACATATCTTTCTAAAAGATTTATTTGTTTAATAGTTATGGGACATGGTTACATAAAGTAAATATAGTCATGTGGGGCCCATGGGCCGGTTATGGTGAAGGGGAGGGGGGTAAAGTGTAAATTTTGGGAAGTTGAGGGTTTAAAGTGCAAACGAGGGGTTTTAACTTAGTTTAAGTGTGTTTAGGGGTTTTTATGATTTTTAAGGTGTTCTAGCATCAATACTAGTTTAATATCATAAAAACATTACTTCTAGTCAAATTTTGATGTCCCGGTTATTGTTCGGTTGTTCGGTTCGTTACGGTTCGTTAAAGTGCTGAATTGCGCAGTTTCACTAAGTATGAAGCACTTTTTGTGGCAGTTTTAATTCCCAAAACTTTGCAAGTTATTTTGGACAATAAAACATAAATTATTCATGATATTATTGTGTTAAATAGCTTATTATAGCTGATTTATGCAGTATTCTGCATTTAAAGTGCATTTCGGGTGCTTTTTAGTGCATAGTTTGGCTTCCGGAAAGTTTATATGTTAACCCTTGTATCCACACTTGGGTTTCAATGTATTTTAGATGTTGGACCTACTCCTAGGCCCTAATTCTATTATCTGACTGCTTTCTGCAGAATCGCTGACACAGCGTGTCTTACCGGTGACTTTACTAGTCTTTCTGACGCGACGCTAAAGTAATGCATAGAGCAATATTTGAAGTATAAAACGTGCATGAATTCATATGTATAGAAAGTAATCAGACAATATTGACGCTTAAGCACATAATTGCAGATAATAACTAATAATTAAAACTGTACGGAAATTACCAGTTTTGTGCCAGTTGTCACAGTTTATACAATATACACAGCTGTTAGTTTATACACATGTGTACAGTCTCGCTAACTATCAGTTTATACAAGATACACATCTGTTAGTTTATACACATATGTACAGTCTTTTATACATCTGTGTATTATATTCAGAAATGGTTACATATGTGTATATTAACAACATATAATATATTAGGTATGCACACGAGTAGATTCATATAAAAATTATGAAATTAATGAAAATGAAACATATCACATGTATTCAAAAATAAATAACTTCATCACATATTCAAAAAAAAATTTAATGCCCAAAAATAATTACAATTTCAGTCTCAGAGAAATCTTTTAATGTTTATTGAAAATTATAAAAAGTTAAAAACAATGTATTATGATATCTATATATACGGATAATAAAAGAAAAACAATATTCAAGTTAAAATTAAAACAAAATGTATGGATAAAAAATAATGGAGAAATAATTAAACATGAGAGAGAGAGAGAGAGAGAGTTAAGAGATCAGAAAATTAAGTGATTTTAATTAAACATACTTGGGTAATGTCAATCTTACCCTTTTAATCTAAAAAAATGATCAAGGGCCAAGATTAGTTCACTCAGTTCACTCTCAAGAATTTGTTCACTCTTGATCCTAATCCTATATATACTTACATTATATAGGGGAAGGATGTATAGAAACCCACTTTAATTTAGAAAACCCGGGAAACTCAAAGCTCCCGATGTTTTTTTTTTTTTTTTTTTTGAAAAAATTTATACATGTTATATACATGTTTTTAAGGGTTTTGGGCAAAAAAAATCAAAAAAGCGCCGAGTAGATATTTTAAAAAAAAATAAACAAGTTTTGGTGTAACATGTGTTACATTCATCTGACATATTTGTAACACGTGTTACACCAAAACTTGTTTATTTTTTTTTTAAATATCTACTCGGCGCTTTTTTGATTTTTTTTGCCCAAAACCCTTAAAAACATGTATATAACATGTGTAAATTTTAAAAGAAAAAAAATTCGGGAGGTTAGAGTTTCCCAAGTTTTCTAAATAAAAGTGGGTTTTCTATAGATACTTACATTATATATATAGATATAAATATAAATATTGGGGAAGGTTAAAATGAAAACCACTTTTATTGTGAAAACTCGAAAACTAACTAAAAAAAGCCTAAAAAACACACCAAAATTTTTTTTACAATTTTTTTTATTAAAAATCTCTATTTTTATATATAAAAAAAATTTAAAAAAAAATTGTAGTACATATGTGTAATAATACACATGTGCACTACAAAAAAATAATTTTTTTTTTGAAAAAAAATATTATATATAAAAAATTACGAAAATTGGTATGCAAAAAAAGAAAAAATTGTATGTTTTTTTGGCTTTTTTAATTAGTTTTCGAGTTTTTCACAATAACTAGTGTTTTTCATTTGAACCTTCCCTTATATATGTATATATATATATATTATAAATCCTTTCGTAAACCCAACATACTTAAAATAAGGTTTTAAGATTGTAGCAACAATGTCACGAAATCTGTTTTAAGTTTGTAGGACAAGGCTCACAATTTTATAATAAAAATTATATAAATAAATATAAAAATTGTAAAGATACTCTCTTTACATAATTTTTGGAAATTGTAGTACATGAACTGTGTAAAAATTCAAACGAAAATAAATATGAACTACAACATATTTAATAAATCAATCGATTCAAACCAATATCTTCAAAAGATAAAGTCTTCAATTTGATCTTTAGTAACGTATTCTTGTAGTCTCCTTAGCAAGATCTTCAAAAGATAGAGTAATCAACTTTGTGCTCGAACAAGGCCTTCCTGTAGTATTCCTTGTTGCAAGAAAGAACACACGATGTTGACGGTTGTAGCTGAGACACGTGTTCAACACGCTTCCCTTAAAACAGATTTTGCGCCTCTACCAAAGACGACACGTCTGTCTCCCATGGTACAACAGCCGAAGCAGTCTGTACTGCCGGAGATGGCCACACGCCCGAGGTTAAACCTGATAAAATTATAGTGTTAGAACTTGTGGAAAAATAAGGATACGAAGGTGATGGAATCGAGTAGAGAAATCTTATCTATCTAAGTACCCAACACAGTGGCCTTCAAGTATCTCCAAGAACTCTTCTAATTTTTCTTCTAAAATTCCACTTTCAATTCTCTACTTGTAATAATTTTCATCAAGTTAGGCACATAACCTACTTTGCATACAAGAGATATGGGGTAGAGAAGAGTCTCACTTTATTAGAGATTTTATTAGACATAAACTATAATAAAAACTAATAAATTGACATAAAAACTCTACTTAAGAGTTTATCACCCATATGAAGAGTCTAGTAAATAATTATAATTTTACTAAATTATAATTTCACTAAATTAATATCCATTCGCACTATCTAAATTTCCAACAACTTCTCCGTCACCTAGCCTTCATCGTTCATCATCTTCGTTCTAACCTTAGTTCACCATCGTTCATCATTTTCGTTCTCACCTTAGTTCAACATCTCCGGTCATTAGATACATACCATCGTCGACATCCAGCCATCACCATACATTGCGGATAACTGCTATCATCTTTTCCGTCAACCTTCATCTTTTTCGTTTACCTCACCACCTTCACCTCCATCATCTCCACACCACTCTGCACCATAACTCAGATCCACTTCGTCTCTGTTATCATTCAAGGACCACCACTCTAACATCACTTGGTCTTTGTTTCTTCGTAAAACTTAGAAAATGTAGAAGGAAATAGAAGGAATTAAAGTGTTAGTGAGATTTGAACTCACTTAGGATGATTCTGGAAATAGCTCAGCTAAAATGTTCGAGTTCAGTAAGTGAGAGAGAATTTCGGAGTTGTGGAAGGTGAGAAATGAAGTTGTGGGTTGGTATTTATAGGGTTAGGTGAAGTTTGGAACGACTGGGGATTCGGGCGACAGGGTGACTCTCGTGCGAAAAGATTGCCTTTCGCACGAAAGGGCTATACCCTTTTGCACGAAGTTTCAAGTTTGTTTATTTCGGGAGTTTTGACGGTTTTAAGCGTTTTAAACGTGTAAGTGCAATGTGTAAGTTTAATGTAAAAATAAATGAATGTATAAATGAATTTTGCATGTATAAACAAGTATAGATTTGCGTATAATTTGTATTAAGTATGCACGTACAATGAATGTATAACAAGTATTTACAAATTATGTATGACAAGATGTGTAAAAAGATCTTGTTTTATTATGATTCAAGTCTCGGATTACAATGATTGGAAATGAAAGACGAATACAAAGAGATTACAAGTTTCTATAAATAGAAATACAGACAAACTTTCTAAATAAGGAAAGTTACAAAAAGCGAGGTGTTTGTCACAGCCTGACTTTTGCGGAAGCGTGATTATGGTGTGACTTTCTTAATATCATTGCATTCAATTATAACATAAACTATATGATAAAACCATGGGTTTGTCATCCATTAAATAAGTTCAAAACATAACAACATTGTTTTAAAACGTAGACTTCAATTTCAAGTTTTACAACCCGTACAAATTGTGCATGAGTTCATTAAGGACTCGCCAAAGATATTGAATAACACCAAGGTTTGAAAGACGTGTCTCGTCTAGGAATAAGACACACTGACCAAACCCAAAGACCATGGATGACATCTTTATTTCTAACGCAGCATAAAAACTTCCAACGCCCGCCAGATACCAATTCCCTGAAATACATGTAGTTTGAAAACATCAACAAAAGTTGAGCGAGGCCATGTGTTCGTTTGAGTGTATGTATAAACCTTTGAAATCGTTGTAAGTATGTATGTAAGTTTATAAGTCCCGGTATGAAAGCAACAAGGAAACAGATCAATTAATGTGTAGCTAATACATTAATATACGTGACATGGTGCAGGAAGACTCAAACCTAGCAGACTTTGTACCGGGCTTCCGGCTGTAAGACATAGTCACCACATGGCCCATTCGGCGGACTCATGGATGTGGCTCACTACACCCAAATAGATCTATCACTCCTGTCCCTCGGTCCTTATACGAGGATTAATGGTCTCAAGTATCCGCCTACCCATTCACATGATCTATGGTTCTTTCCTAGGCTAACCATACCAATTATATTTGTATGTAATCCTTTTGTAACATCCCCAGAAGTAAATAAACAAAACAGTTTAAAGAAAAGGGGGAACATGAACTCACTGTTTTGCGTTCTTCGAATCCGCCTGTAACTCAAAGTGTCCTCTGGTGTACACGACTACCTACAATGTACTATGGTCTTATTAGACGAGCGGTCGTGCCTTGACTTAGTATTAATTAGTGCCTTTGAGTTACGTTTCCAAGTGTCTTCATCATTATTCCAAGTTATATAATTATTCGTTAAAATAATAAATATTTTAACTTAAATTACATTTATTGAATTTCTGGAATAATTGTTAAACAATATTTTGTAACTATACTTCTCAAGTATTTGTATTCGTATTTCCTTCCCAAGGATTGGGGTATCTCATACATGTATATCCGTATTCTTGTATTGGTATATCTTGCCATGTGTTGGCGTCGTATTCTAGTGTGTACGTATTTTCTTAATAAATATCCAATATCTACTTCCAAAACAATATATTTTCAAGTCCCACTTAGAAAATATATATAAACTTATTTTTATCCCAAAATAATGTATCTCAAGGAAATATATAGATTTTTTCCAAAAATCATATATCTTCTAAATACTCTAGGAAAATATATTTTTACTTCCAAAAATAGTATATTTCCTCTTTGTCGAAAATATGATATACTTTGTAATAGTAACAAAAATCATATTTTCATTTCTTGTATCCAAAATAATATTTACCAAAAATATGTTCGTAACGGTGTTTTCCGGAATATTTTGTAAGTTACGTTCTTGCGTTCGGTTTCCCCAATATCATGTGTGTAACTTATCTATTTATTCCTTTGTGATTTTTGGTGTTATCTTGGATTGTAACATCTTGGTGTTTTGTTAAGTTATATTATCTTACCCTAAAATAACATAACTTATTTCACAATGTATACAAATATTCACACAAGTGTCTTTAATATATTTATATATTCCAAATATATATTCACCCATTTTTATTTGTAAAAACCAACCTCCAATACTTGTATTTTGTTACAAAAATGATGGCAAAGTTTATATTGAAAACCATAGTTAAAATACACTAGTAAATATTTGTTAGAAAATATTTCTTCCAAGTGTTTGTATTTTAGAAAATTTGCCATAGTTTCCCCTAAAAATGTAGGTGTCCATGCTATCAAAGCATATCATTTTCTTTTCAAAAATCATTACAAACAATCAACAACTCAATCAACACTTACCAAGTGCCAAAATATTGCAATTTATATAAGAACATGAACTTGAATTTTTAGAAAAACTTGTAGTAACTCACAAGTGTTTTTAGTAAGCCTAGTTACCCTTCAAAGGGTGGTCATTCGTTTAATATCATCATCCTTGAAGATTTTAGGTCTTTACAACTTCCACACATATTTTCTAAACATATATCTTTTCGAATTTTCCTTGTTATCAATGTATTTTTAGACGTGTTTCACCACTAGAAACATATTTAGTTTCTTTAAAATCCATGCTTATGTAAGTCTTGTGATTTCGCTTAGTTTCTTGAGAAATCTAGTTTTTAAATCATCCAAGTTTATGTCTAGCAACATGTTACATACTTCATCATTTACAAAATCATTTTCATTCTTCAAGTTCATGTGAAACATAAAGTATGATGATCTTGGTCTTTCACAAGGTCACCACCTTAACTTACTAGATCATGTGTTTAATCACAATCTAGTAGGTTCCATATGATGTCTAACATCATAACACAAATAATCAATCACCAAGAAGAAAAATAACAATAATCAACATGTATTTTTATGGTTTTCAAGCTTATGTTAAAGTTTCATCTTCATGTTCATTAATGTTCTTTAGTGTTCTTCATAATAATCAATATGAATCTTCTTTTAACCACTAATATAAGATGAACACTGGAATGTATGAAGTTCTTACCACTAGCTCAAGGCTAGGGATGATTCAAGTGAAGATAACAAGTGGATAAAAGCAAACGGTGAAGGTCCTTCAACTTCCGAAAGCTCCAAGCTTCCTAACTTAGCTCCTTATACCTCTAAATCACCTTGGAATGTATGGAAAATGGTTGGAAATGGAGGTGATGTTGTGGTGTTGTTGTGGCCGTGAGGAAGAAGAGAGGGGGGAGAGAGGTGTGTGTGTTTTTAGTATGTGAAAGAATGAGGGAATGATCTTGTGGGTTATATAATATCTTCATAAATCTTACAAGATCTAACCATATCTAGCAAGATCTCAAAGCATATCAAATAATATCTAGGTGAATCAATTAAGATTGTGGTGTGGGGTCACCACCATAACCGTAGGTAAAAGGGGGGGGGTATAGTTAAGCCTTAACCATGGTTAAGTTAAGTTAAATAGGTTAAAAGTGTTAAAAATTCATGGTTAAGTATGTTAGGTGTTTAGACATGTAATATGATGTTCGGGGGTCATAACTAGCTCAGAAATAATAAAACAATGCTTCTAGTATAATTTTGATGTTTCGGGTAATGTCCGGTTGTTCGGTTAGATACCGGTTCGTTAAAGTGTCAAACTATTCCGTTTAGTGTTCTTTAAGTATCCTTTTGTGACACTTTTTAATTCCCGACACTTAGGAAAGTTTTCAGGACCATTTAGTCATGTTTCTGCCTAATATTAGCATGTTAAAATGCTGATTTTTGCTGATTTATGCATAATTCTGCACTCTATGTGGGTTTTAGGCACTTTCCGGCACTTAAACTATCACCTAGTGAAGCAGTTTTGTGGTGCTTACTTCCCTACACACTATACTAGTGTAGAACTTGGTTTCTGGCTCATACTGGGTCTGAAAACAACGTCTGTCTATGTACTGAACCCCGTCAGCATATTCCTGACTTATTCTTTAACTGTGCTAACTGTGCTTTGTGCATCATGTACATCAATATGGGTTGCATGTAATGATGATGTGTCATTTGCAGTATGTGATGCACATGTAAGTATAATGCGGTAATCAGAAAGCAATTCCGGTCATAAATTGTAAATCAGCACAGTCATTAAGCACTAATCATCATTTAATAATTGTACGGATACATGCAAATTTGACGGTTGTCACATTCTCCCCCTGTTAAGAAAATTTCGTCCTTGAAATTTGTACTACCTTAACTCCTTAGGGTTACATTATGCGTGTATGTATATAAATAGTACTAAGGTAGATAACCGTAAAACCGAATCAAATCTTATTCACATCTGGTGTATCCAAGAATGTATCTCAACAACAAGACCCTAGTGGTTAAAAGGTATGTGTTCTAGTATTTGATGTCAAAGGACACGGGATGTATAAATGTATAATCTAGTGTAACTCAGTTAACAGGGGTGTAAAAAAAAAGAGTCTCGACCAAGGGAATCTCAAACAATCGGTCACAATATGTAAATGAGTTTTCCCGAACCATAGCATCCGCTATATGATCTCAAAATCAACAACTTGAATATGAAGATGATCTGTCAGCTTTTGAATAATTAAATTGTAAGGATTAGTGTGTTGACATTCTTAGATTGCAAAAATACACCGAGTGAAATACAAGTGAATCTGGTGTATCATTGTCTAAATTCATAGTTGCGTTAGGAATGTTTAAATGACAAGTCAAACAAAAGTATGTGTAGTTTTGTGTGAGACGGTTGACCATGATTAGACAAGCTACAAGTTTGTAATGACACCACAAGGTGTCGTAATGATATAATTCAATAATAGTGGTGACTGAACAAGTTCACCGTGTTTGAAATCAAATGAAAGTGTACTGAGATAATCTGAAGATTTGATTCACACAATGTCATAGGGTTTCCAATTAAATACGGAACATCAAAGAGCCACTGTTTTTTAACGAAGATGAAAAAGTATTAAGTATCGCAAGGCATTTGATTGACAATGAAAGAATCGTTAGGAGGTACATTGTGATATGAAATGAATCTATGCACCATTGTGTTAACACACAACTGTGTTGGGACCGCTTTAATCGTGATAAGCAGAACGGATTTAGAACAAGTCGATAAATAAACAATTAGATCCGTGTATGAGGTGCGCAACCAAATTAGCGCAAGCTTTAATTTTGTGAAAGTATCACCGCAAGGTGGTGAAACCAATAAACGATTTAGTGGAGTCGTAGACCAATCAAGTCTACTACGACTCGAAACAAAAGAACCTTTGCAAACATATTTGAATATGATGCTCTCAATACATCATATGGCGTCTTAAATTGAATATACGAAATGGATAAGTTCAAGCAATTGAACTTGGTTTCAGCGTAACCCGACGATAAACGTATGTATCAACAAGGGAATCTCAGCATGGTTACGAAGATAAACCATGAATGTAGCTTGAAAGAAAAGAAGTCTCAAGAAAGTGTGTTGGCTTGATAACAAAGGAGCCAACAATCACAATAATGTAGGTTATTCGAATCATAAACCAATAGTTAGCTTTAGCAAAATAATATTTGAATTTCAATGGAGCGTTTATTCGAAACGAAACCACATGCGTAGCAAATGGTGCATGTGTAACATATTAGTTTCGAAACAATGAAACAATGAGTAATTTCTAAAATGACGAAATGACAATGTATCGAAGCAAATGTGTGTTCGTTCTCAGCGAAGAAAATTAACGCGATGCAACTACCATTAAGAGGAGTAGAGATGCAAACATCTACTACTAGAAGCAAAAGTGAAGATTGCAACAAAGGAAATTTGAGTACTTTCTGTTTGGTCAATGAAATAGCATATATGTCAGGATGATGGGGTTTGTTTGAGTTAACAGGTGTGGTTCTTAAGAAACAACCTTTACGAGTTTGGACCTGGGTTCCCAAAGGTCCTAAGTATCTGTTTTCTAAGTTCTCAAAGTTTCGTATTTTGTGTAAAACTCTTTTGTGCACTGTGTAAGAGACACAGTTTTTGTGCATGTTTATAACAAGTTATTGTCCCACAATTTCTCCGGTATACTTTCTTCCTGAATTCGCAGCTAATGACACTCGATCATCGATCAGTTGTGAGATAGTAATTGGATCCTCATAGTTAGTTAAATAAATGATTTGTTAATCCTCGGCAAGAGTTACCGACTCTTGTTGGTTAGCTCGTCCGGCTCCTAGTAGTTGATGCTCGTACGGGAACTATCGTCCTTCCTCTTGACGAGCAGAACTGAGGTTACCCAAAACGGGAAACTTGGTCTGTTAACTTCCTTTTTTATCAACTACTGAAGCTACACTGACAATCCTTGCATCTCCGAAGGTGTAAGTCGTTAAGGTGCATTGACTACAGGTGCGGCGCCTGGAAATCTAATTGATGCGAAATTCGACTTGTCGTCGAAGAGATAATTATGGCAAGTCTTCGGGGAAGACTTCAAGATATTTCCTTATCACAGGGATATCTTCGAGTTTTGGTTCTTCGGCTCCCTTGTCCACGACATGAGCCAAGAAAACAACACATCCTTCACGCAACAACTTTCGTGCCTTCAAGCAACTAGTAATTTGTAGAGGCGTATCCTGCTTCATGAGTCTCGATCATTTCGTCGTTCGTCATCGGGATACGGATAACAATCTCCGCTCGATTGCTTGACAACAAATCCATTCCAAATACGTCATCGAAGTTTTCTTTTAGCTAGCACGGGTTATCTAACTTACTTGATACTAAACCAAGTATACTCTCAAACCCTAGAGATGCGAAGCTAAAATTTGTAATAATATCAAGTAGCACAGATGCATAATGTTGACTAATATGGAATGTATGGATAACCTTGTTTGGATTCTGGCGTGCTTCCCTAGCTCCGCTATTGAGCTTTCATCCTTGTGCCTGATTCTTCTTAGGGCAGTATTTTCTGAAATGCTTTTTGCTCCCACAGTTAAGGCAACCTTGAGCACGTTTTTGTTTGTCACTCGTCCTGCCTTGATAGTTGTCGTTGTCGTTGTTTCCTCCGTGATTCTTGCTACCATCTTGGCCTCCATTTCTAGGTTCAGTACCTTTCCTACAAGTCTCCTTGGGATGCCCGCTCTTGCCACAGTTATCGCATTTTTCATATTTACATCGCCCGACATGGTAACACAGACAATTGTCGCACTTGGGTAGGATACCTATATAGTCTTTTCCCTTTTTGGCCTTATTCTTGCTATTCACCCGAGTACCCTTTTTGAAGTTTGCGAACTTTCTCTTGTTGTCTCCAGATGACTCTACAGGAGTCTCCTTTTTCTCTTCCGTAGAGGAAAATTTTCCTAGTCTAACCGCTTCTTCAGTGAGCGCCATACTTAATTTGATAGCCTCAGTGATCGTTGGAGGCTTAGATGTTGTCACCAGGCTTAGAATCTGGGGTGCTAATCCCCCTATGAAGCGTTCGATCTTCCTAGATTCTGGTTCCACCAAACGCGAAGCAACTTGTGATAAATCGTGAAATCTCTGCACATACTCAGTTATCCTTGGACCTTCCATTTTCAAGTTCCACATTTCGGTCTCCAACTTCTGGACTTCTGCCCTAGAGCAATATCTTTTACGCATTAGTTCTTTCAGTTCGTCCCACGTCAAAGCATACGAAGCAGTCTCGCCCATTGTCTGAACCTGAAGGTTCCACCATTTCAGAGCCCCATCTAGAAATAGTCCAGCTATGTACGTGACCTGATGTTCTGGGGCGCATTTACTTAATCGCAGAACATAATCCGTCTTCTCAATCCAACGCACAAAAGCTATGGCACCCCCAGTGGCGTCGAATTCTCGAGGTTTGCAGTTCAAGAATTGCTCGTAGGTGCAGCCGTTGGGTGGGTTATTTCCTAAGGTACCTCCGCTGCGTTCGGAGCAAGGGGCCTCGTGCTGTGCGATGGCCCATGAGATGTGCTCTTGTAATTCTGCCGCTATTGTCGGCAGAGGGTTGTTGGTATCGACGTTCCCTTGTATCGACATCTTCTAAGAAGAAGATCGGTTAGGTCAGGTCTTATTTGTTCAGGGAGTACATATAGTTGTTTTAGAGGTCATACGTACATACACATAATAAACTATCAGATCAACCAATCAAGCAATAGCATAATTATAGCATAACCAAGTAATTCGGGAATTATGTTTAATGAGAGCATAGCAAGCAAGCACGTAGCATTATAATTATTGCACACACATATAGATCAACAACGTGCTTAATGAAGACATAACGACTGAGCTTTCATTGGTTATTGGCCACAAAGTATTGTCGCATGTTTAATGATGATTGGGCTCTCATTATTCTTCGACCACAATTGCATTGTCTTACAAAATGTATCACATTAAAAGGGACACGGGGTCACCCTACCCCTGTCCAATAAGTTTATCAGTGTATCAAAATTACGTAGTCAGAAGTGGTCTTCAAAAGTCTCCACAATCTCGGCTTATCATTAGTGTCTTTACCCAATTGTAATGCAATCTGCATAATCCAGAAACCAACAATACTGGTGACTGAGGTGGAGGAGGAAAGAAAAGTAAACTGCTAACATGCGTGAACTCCTCCTCGAGCTTGTATATACGTCAAAGTAATTAACTGATCTGCCGCTCGACAGTAAAGAAACGAGCATCAAAAACCTGGGAAAGGTGTAATAGCAGCAGGTGAGAGCGCAAAAGGAATCTTTGATAAATGTGGAGGATCAAAGTATACTGACAATAGGCAGGGTGGAGAACATGGTGTCAGCTCAAGCTCCAAAATTATGTGACTCATATCCTCCAACTGTAGCTGATGTGACAGGAGCAACTCATTTTGTGTATAGCCTCCATAATGTGAGGGATGGTAGGAGTCTGAAATCAGCATAGTGTATGGTGGGAACCATTGGAATGGCTCGTCTCGTATCGAAAGGAGCAAATGGTGTGGCCTGTGAGGTCGTAGGAAATGTTGCTGTAGCAAAAGGATCCTCACGCGGGTGCTGACCTGGAGTGCCTTGCGGGTATGTCCTGAAAGAAAGCGGTAGGCATGTCAGCGCAATGGACGTCGGTTTCCAAAGGAGCAACATCAGCGGGTGCAGGTGTAGGAACAAATGTCCCGACAAAAGAGAAGGTCATCAAGTGCAGGTACTGGGTCAGGTATAAGGGTTGCAATGTCTGGTAGATCAAAAGAAACAGGGTTATGATCAAGCAAGGGTGCAGAACCAGTAGGTGCCATATCAAGCTGACCCAAAAGGTACAGGAGCTGGCTCAAGAGCAGGGTCTGGGTCGTGTAAAGGTGTGGCATCTCGAGCAGGTGATGGTGTAGCAGTCATAGCGGCGTCGTTGTCTGAGTTAGTAGTAAAAGGCTGCAATCCGGTCATCTGTAAGGCTGCAGATGTCACATATTCAAAGGAGTCTGAAATCGAGTGTATTCTAGGATTAGAGGATAGCTTGATAACAGGGGTCTCAAGAAGTGAAATTAGTAACAACGTTCTCGTCTAACTTTCCATCATCATGGGCGTCATCAGGAGAACCATCAATAAACATGTCAACGTCATCATCAACTACTCGTCGAGTAGCCAACCTTCGGAAGGAATGTCCACAGGAGGCGCATCATCGAGGATCGGAGTCATGGTGTGCCCACTATCGGGATGACCAGTGATGAGGTGGTCATGGAATGAAACGAGGATGACTAAAGGATCCTTTTCGGGGAAGCCATCACTAAGGGTAAATCATTACCAAAGTCTAGTAGCGCAGACAGTTGGATGTCGTCCTTGTCCTTGGTCAGTATGTCAGGGTCATTCTCAGTGTCTGACGTAAACATCTCCAGCGTAGGTGCAATCTTATTATTTGTGGCGGTGGCCATAGGGTTGTCAACATCTGACAACTCGCTCTCTGATGAAGGTGACATGTGTGTCAGTATATAACAATCATATCCATACTAATCACTAACACTTAGTGTATTGCAAGCAAAGACAATTCATCATGTAATCATGTATTCACATTATTTTTCATGAAATTTTCTATCCTTCCAAGTCTCCCAGACTAACCACCCAGTCTCCCAGACTAAACCAACCAGTCTCCCAGACTAAACCACCCAGCCTCTCAGATTGAACCACCTAGTCTCTCAGACTAAAACACCCAGTCTCTAAGACTGAACCACCCAGTCTCTCATACTAAAACACCCAGTCTCTAAGACTGAACCACCCAGTCTCTCAGACTAAAACACCCAGTCTCTAAGACTGAACCACCCAGTCTCTCAGAATGAAACACCCAGTCTCTAAGACTGAACCACCCAGTCTCTCAGACTAAAACACCCAGTCTCTAAGATTGACCCAGCTAGTCTCTCGGACTAACTCCCCAGTCTCTCAAACTGAATTACCCAGCTAGTCTCTCAGACTAACTCCCCAGTCTCTCAGACTGAATTATAACCGAATTCTTTGAAATGTATTTTGTGTCTTTTATTTGTAAAAATGTTTGTTTCATGGATCTGGACGTTTCGTGTATGCAATGAAAACATGTTTGGAAAAACGTTTTTGTGAGAGCCCTAATGATCGTAGTCTAGACCCGAGAAAGAATCCTAGTTCGCTACGATCGAAGCTCTGATACCAAGAAGTCACACCCTGACTTTTGCGGAAGCGTGATTATGGTGTGACTTTCTTAATATCATTGCATTCAATTATAACATCAACTATATGATAAAACCCTAGGTTTGTCATCCATTAAATAAGTTCAAAACATAACAACATTGTTTTAAAACGTAGACTTCAATTTCAAGTTTTACAACCCGTACAAATTGTGCATGAGTTCATTAAGGACTCGCCAAAGATATTGAATAACACCAAGGTTTGAAAGACGTGTCTCGTCCAGGAATAAGACACACTGACCAAACCCAAAGACCATGGATGACATCTTTATTTCTAACGCAGCATAAAAACTTCCAACGCCCGCCAGATACACTTATCAATTCCCTGAAATACATGTAGTTTGAAAACATCAACAAAAGTTGAGCAAGTTCATGTGTTCGTTTGAGTGTATATATAAACCTTTGAAATCATTGTAAGTATGTATGTAAGTTTATAAGTCCCGGTATGAAAGCAACAAGGAAACAGATCAATTAATGTGTAGCTAATACATTAATATACGTGACATGGTGCAGGAAGACTCAAACCTAGTAGACTTTGTACCGAGCTTCCGGCTGTAAGACATAGTCACCACATGGCCCATTCGGCGGACTCATGGATGGGGCTCGCTACACCCAAATAGATCTATCACTCCTGTCCCTCGGTCCTTATACGAGGATTTATGGTCTCAAGTATCCGCCTACCCATTCACATGATCTATGCTTCTTTCCTAGGCTAACCATACCAATTATATTTGTATGTAATCCTTTTGTAACATGTATTTCACCCCAGAAGTAAATAAACAAAACAGTTTAAAGAAAAGGGGGAACATGAACTCACTGTTTTGCGTTCTTCGAATCCGCCTATAACTCAATGTGTGCACCGGTGTACACGACTACCTACAATGTACTATGGTCTTATTAGACGAGCGGTCGTGCCTTGACTTAGTATTAATTAGTGCCTTTGAGATACGTTTCCAAGTGTCTTCATCATTATTCCAAGTTATATAATTATTCGTTAAAATAATAAATATTTTAACTTAAATTACATTTATTGAATTTCTAGAATAATTATTAAACAATATTTTGTAACTATACTTCTCAAGTATTTGTATTCGTATTTCCTTCCCAAGGATGGGGGTATCTCATACATGTATATCCGTATTCTTGTATTGGTATATCTTGCCATGTGTTTGCGTCGTATTCTAGTGTGTACGTATTTTCTTAATAAATATCCAATATCTACTTCCAAAACAATATATTTTCAAGTCCCACTTAGAAAATATATATAAACTTATTTTTATCCCAAAATAATGTATCTCAAGGAAATATATAGATTTTTTCCAAAAATCATATATCTTCTAAATACTCTTGGAAAATATATTTTTACTTCCAAAAATAGTATATTTCCTCTTTGTCGAAAATATGATATACTTTGTAATAGTAACAAAAATCATATTTTCATTTCTTGTATCCAAAATAATATTTACCAAAACTATGTTCGTAACGGTGTTTTCCGGAATATTTTGTAAGTTACGTTCTTGCGTTCGGTTTCCCCAATATCATGTGTGTAACTTATCTATTTATTCCTTTGTGATTTTTGGTGTTATCTTGGATTGTAACATCTTGGTGTTTTGTTAAGTTATATTATCTTACCCTAAAATAACATAACTTATTTCACAAAGTATACAAATATTCACACAAGTGTCTTTAATATATTTATATATTCCAAATATATATTCACCCATTTTTATTTGTAAAATCCAACCTCCAATACTTGTATTTTGTTACAAAAATGATGGCAAAGTTTATACTGAAAACCATAGTTAAAATACACTAGTAAATATTTGTTAGAAAATATTTCTTCCAAGTGTTTGTATTTTAGAAAATTTGCCATAGTTTCCCCTAAAAATGGAGGTGTCCATGCTATCAAAGCATATCATTTTCTTTTCAAAAATCATTACAAACAATCAACAACTCAATCAACACTTACCAAGTGCCAAAATATTGCAATTTATATAACAACATGAACTTGAATTTTTAGAAAAACTTGTAGTAACTTACTAGTGTTTTTAGTAAGCCTAGTTACCCTTCAAAGGGTGGTCATTCGTTTAATATCATCATCCTTGAAGATTTTAGGTCTTTACAACTTCCACACATATTTTCTAAAAATATATCTTTTCGAATTTTCCTTGTTAACAATGTATTTTTAGACTTGTTTCACCACTAGAAACATATTTAGTTTCTTTAAAATCCATGCTTATGTAAGTCTTGTGATTTCACTTAGTTTCTTGAGAAATCTAGTTTTTAAATCATCCAAGTTTATCTCTAGCAACATGTTACATACTTCATCATTTACAAAATCATTTTCATTCTTCAAGTTCATGTGAAACATAAAGTATGATGATCTTGGTCTTTCACAAGGTCACCACCTTAACTTACTAGATCATGTGTTTAATCACAATCTAGTAGGTTCCATGTGATGTCTAACATCATAACACAAATAATCAATCACCAAGAAGCAAAATAACACTAATCAACATGTATTTTTATGGTTTTCAAGCTTATGTTAAAGTTTCATCTTCATGTTCATTAATGTTCTTTAGTGTTCTTCATAATAATCAACATGAATCTTCTCTTAACCACTAATATAAGATGAACAATGGAGTGTATGAAGTTCTTACCACTAGCTCAAAGCTAGGGATGATTCAAGTGAAGATAACAAGTGGATAAAAGCAAACGGTGAAGGTCCTTCAACTTCTGAAAGCTCCAAGCTTCCTAACTTAGCTCCTTACACCTCTAAATCACCTTGGAATGTATGGAAAATGGTTGGAAATGGAGGTGATGTGGTGGTGTTGTTGTGGTCGTGAGGAAGAAGAGAGGAGGGAGAGAGGTGTGTGTGTTTTTAGTATGTGAAAGAATGAGGGAATGATCTTGTGGGTTATATAATATCTTCATAAATCTTACAAGTTTTAACCATATCTAGCAAGATCTCAAAGCATATCAAATAATATCTAGGTGAATCAATTAAGATTGTGGTGTGGGGTCACCACCATAACCGTAGGTAAAAGGGGGGGGGGGGGTATAGTTAAGCCTTAACCATGGTTAGGTTAAGTTAAGTTAAATAGGTTAAAAGTGTTAAAAATTCATGGTTAAGTATGTTAGGTGTTTAGAACATGTAATATGATGTTCGGGGGTCATAACTAGCTCAGAAATAATAAAACAATGCTTCTAGTATAATTTTGGTGTTTTGGGTAATGCCCGGTTATTCGGTTAGATACCGGTTCGTTAAGGTGACAAACTATTCCGTTTAGTGTTCTTTAAGTATCCTTTTGTGACACTTTTTAATTCCCGACACTTAGGAAAGTTTTCAGGACCATTTAGTCATGTTTCTGCCTAATATTAGCATGTTAAAATGCTGATTTTTGCTGATTTATGCAGAATTCTGCACTCTATATGGGTTTTAGGCACTTTCCGGCACTTAAACTATCACCTGGTGAAGCAGTTTTGTGGTCCTTACTTCCCTACACACTATACTAGTGTAGAACTTGGTTTCTGGCTCATACTGGGTCTCAAAACAACGCTGTCTATGTACTGAACCCCGTCAGCATATTCCTGACTTATTCGTTAACTGTGCTAACTGTGCTTTGTGCATCATGTATGTCAATATGGGTTGCATGTAATGATGATGTGTCATTTGCAGTATGTGATGCAGATGTAAGTATAATGCAGTAATCAGAAAGCAATTCCGGTCATAAATTGTATATCAGCACAGTCATTAAGCACTAATCATCATTTAATAATTGTACTGATGCATGCAAATTTGACGGTTGTCACAGTGTTAAACTAGGAGTCTGGGACGATCGTAACTTTGTGACGTTCTGTTTCTTGTGTTGCTGCCCATACACAAAACAAAACAAAACAAAACAAAACAAAACAAAATGATATTTTATTGTTTTGGGGCTTAGGCTATGTTTATCAGTTGGGTATCTTTTAATAATATTATACTTAATTTGGGTTAACTCTATCATTGGGCTTAATTATTATACAAGTTTGGTGTTGTGAAAGGTTTGGTCTTATCAAAATTAGAAATTTTAGTCAATTAAAGTATCCTATTTTTTGTGGTATTCTTTATATAAAACCGAAAAAAATAAAATAAAAAATACACTGCAAAGATGAGGTTGAGCCGTAGCTAATGATACCCCTCCTTGTACTATACCTCCGCCACTGACCTCGTCCATTCCATTAGCCCATACCAAACATACCCTAGATCTTAACTAAAACACATCAAATATTTTGATGATGCCATCTAGTAGGGAAAAAAATAGTTTTGGAGGGTTAGGATATACTAGGAAGTTAATTTGGGTAGGAAGGATAGGAAGTAATTCTGGCCATCTATTAACTAATCAATGACTAAGATTAAATGAGTGAGATTGAACAAAATGGGTTAATTTGAGGGTATTCTAATCCACTCATGTCAACAGTTTCTCTCTCCTCTAGTTCCCCCCTCCCATTTTTAAAATGTTAATAACTTTTTCATATGACAATATTTTTTTTATAAAAATTGCACCATAAAACGAACATTTTTATCTTTAAAACGAGCACACTATTGCTATACTTTTGAAAAAAAGTTTTGGATAACCTAGATGCCTAAATCGCAATTGACAAAAAACACAAAAAATGATTTTTTTACTAAAACGTAATAGACTAAAAACACAAAAGAGAGTTTTCTTTCTAAAACGCAATGGACAAAAAACACCAAACAAAGTGTTTCTTTTTCTAAAACGCAATGGATTAAAAAACACAAAACAAAGTATTCTTTCTAAAACGCAATTGACTTAAAACACAAAAAAAAATGTTCTTTCTAAAACGTAATGGACAAAAAACACAAAAGAATGACTTTTTTATAAAACGCAATGGACTAAAAACACAAAAGAAAGTGTTCCTTCTAAAATGCAATGGACTAAAAACACAAAAAAAAATGTTATTTTCTAAAACGCAATGGACTAAAAACACATAAAAATATGTTTTACCTAAAACGCAATGGATTAAAAACACTTTAAAATATGTTTTACCTAAAACACAATTGACTAAAAACACTTTAAAATGTGTTTTTCTAAAACACAATGGACCAAAAAACACATAAAAAGTTACAGTTCTCTTACTTTTTACACTGATTTTAAAGTTAAAATCTATTTGAGATTAAAAGGATCATTACTGATAAAATATCAATTAAATTGACAAAAGCGTATACAATTTTTTGCAGTTAATAGTACTCCATTTGAATACCATTAAACCATTTTCACAAATGTATTTTGATGCACTATGAATGGGAATATCAATCTTTTTCCAATTATAGGCTATATGACCTGCCTTTTTTTTCCTTATCTAGATAAAAGCTATGAAGAATCTGTATCTACCAGATTTGAATTACATGCAGCAGAAACTTATTTCCAAATTGCAGTGGGTGAGTTTGTGGTTCATATAAATTATTGGAAATCTTTTTGGTTTAATAGCATGTAGAATCATCTAAATATAATATGTTAACATGCAAAAGCATACAGGAAAGGCATATTTTTATGTGTTTTACTGATGTGTACAAAATACAACATATAAATTACATCAAGTGAGCCATAAAATCAACTCTTTTTTAGTGCTAATATTGGAAAAAGCGTGTGTTTTTGTTCCTTTTCAATAGACGGGGTTAAAAGAGCTTAAAAGAACAAAAGAAGTAAAAAGACAGTAAAAACCAACATAAAATGCTATAAATAAAGATTAACCAACTTACCGAGCCCCCATCCACATCCAAACCCAAGAAATAACAAAGACAGAAGCTCTGGCACGGGGCCGTGCTCACCTAGCATGGGTCGTGCCCGGTGGGAATTCACTGCAGCAGAAAGAGACAACAACAAAAGACAAATTCCAAGCTCAATGCGGGGCCGTGTTAAAGGAACATGGGGCGTGGTCAACTCTTGGATTTCCAGAATCTGAAGAAGTACAGCAAGTACATTGGCCACGAGCCGTGCCGTTGACACATGGGGCCATGTTAGTACAAGTCTGACACTGCAGTTAATGTAGAAGAGAGAGACTGATGGCCACGGGGCCGTGCCAGGCGGGCACGGGCCGTGGTGGACGTTATGTTTTAGCTATAAATAGGGATGCTTGGTTTCACTTCAACTCATCCCTTGGCAAGCCACTTCTCTCTCACTTGCCACCACTCCACCACCACTACAACACCATCATCTAATTTCCATCTTTTAGAGTGTGTTTGTAGTCTCGGGATCCAAGATTGATCGTAAGAATCTTTGTCAAACAAAGGCCATGCTTGGCTAAATTCTTATATCACTTGGTGAAGACATATATTTTATGTATTTCTTTTATGATTTCCAATCTTTGGCAACTTTTAATTGGGTATATATTAATGACTTTAATAAATAGTTTTTTATATTGAAGGCGAATTTATTCAACCACTCTTCATATGTTGTTTATTCACCTATTCATGTCTTTACGGTCTATATAAAGCATGTTAACTATTTGGAAGGGGGTTAGAAGGGTGGTTGGGTAAATTTTATGTCTTGTTCAGTGTATAGATTCTGCGAGAACCTGGTGCAAGATTAGTACTACTCCATGGATTGGCCGGGAATGACTGGCCCGACTAAGAGTAAGAAATCACTTGCACCCCTTATTTACAAACTACTATTAAAACTTTAAACCAACCCCGCGAGGACTGTATCCCTGCTGACTCAGACCAACGGGTTGAGGGTGACCGCTGCCTAGAAGGGGGCCACCACATTTTCCATTAATAACTTATTTAATTATCTTTCAATATTCCGATCTAATGGGATTGTATCCTTACTGACTTAAACCACTAGGTTGAGGGTAACGTCGCCTTCAAAAGAGGGGCCTACTACTATAACTAAGATAATCTCTTAAAATGCCCAAAGTGCGGAAATCATCAAAAGGGTACATGAAAGATAAGTCGGATCCAAGTGATTCTCTCTTGCCTATCTGTTTTTATTTTATTTTATTTTATGTTTTTATCTTTTTATTAGTTTAAAAATCTTTTCTAAAAGTTTGATTCGATTAGACATTGACGATAGGCCGGTATTAAAAGCTCTTATGTTCTTGGACGGCCTCGGTATCTTGCCATCACTATACTACGTCCGCGATGGGTGCACTTGCCCTAACGTGTGCAGAAAATATCTTGTTTTATAAATTTAAAACTTGAAATTCGGCGACTTAAAAAAAAGAGCTAAAAATAGACATAAAAATATACACACACCTACACATGTCAAGCTTTTGGCGCCGTTGCCGGGGACACAAGGATTTTGAGGAAGCTTAAAATCGACGGCCTAATCAAATTCTAACATTTTTTTTTCAAAACTGCGCGCTCGTTTTTAAATTTTTTTTATGTTTACAGTAGGTTAACACGGGGCCGTGCTATTGGGACACGCCCCCGTGCTCCAAATTTTTCTAAAAACTTTCTCAAACTCCGAGATAGAGAACTACCCAAGGGACCGTGCCAGTTCAGCACGGGGTCGTGGCCAACCTTCTGTTAAATTTTTAATTTATGTTTTTGATCCCAAGGCTAGTTATTCATCTGGGTATCTTCCAATACAATGGATTACTACTCATGAGACTACACCTGTTATATAGAAGATGATTATTAGGAACCTTATTGTACCATTTGCGGAAAATCTCATTCGGTACAATATTATGACATTTTTAGACCATCAACCTCATATACCACACCAAGTTCTTCATACTCCACTTATGAAGAACCAAGGTTTGAGCTCCCAAACTCAAACTTTTGGGATACCAATCCGTTTGAAGTTTACGACACTCCACCAACAATCATTCCAGAAGCCGAAAGACTCATAGAAAGTATGAAAAATCTAGAACTTTTACTTAAGAGATCTAGAGAAAAAGAAGAGGCTATTTGCACTAAAGAGGTAATAATCGAAGAGGTAAAAATAGAAGAACAAATGAAAAACTCACGCATGAACCAACTCAACAAGAAGGTAAGTCTAAAACTAACGATTCTAAAATTGATCAAACTTTTTCGGAAATTCACGTTTTACAACATTCTTTTGAAAATCATTGTTTGGTTTCTTCGCATTCTAAGTTTTTAAAAGAGTTGAACACTTCCACTAAAATCAAAGAATTAGTAAGCGTCATATTAACAAATGATGAAACTTCGCTAATAAAAGATGAATATCATGAAATGAACATAAAACTGGTACCATGTTTTTTTCAAAACGTCTTTGTTAGTAGTGTGCTAATTGATAAAGATCTTTGCGTTAACATAATGCCTAACTATATTTTCGAAAAATTGGGTACTAGTGATTTTTCTCCTCTTAAAATTCCTACTTTTTCTCTCAAATCGCAAAACGATTAATACCACGGGAATAGTTGAAGATGTCTTAATTCAAACAAGCCAAGAGGTAGTCCCAACCCACATTGTCATCTTAGATGATGCCACCTCGTGTTGGGACAACCATTTCTAAAATCCCATCAAGCCATGACCCAACGGAAGCAAAACAACCTACCACTTCGATTAGGGGCCGACAAAAGGTATGTCGATCTTGACCAATCAATGAAATATCCAAATCCTGATGACGACCCCCCTTAATCGAAGATGAAGCGTAACCACCTAACACGGAAGAAGAAGAGTTCGTCGAAGAGAAAATTACCCTAGAGCAAACCTTTTTGGCCGTCGACAGTAATAAAGAAGAAAATAAGAGGTCTCTTGAAGACCCACCACCACTTGAACTCAAGGAACTTCCTAAAGGTCTAGAATACACATTTTTAGATGACCATGGTAAGTTCCCCATCATCATTTCTTCTAAACTAACACTTTTTGAAAAAGAAAAATTAAAAAACTTTTGAAAAAACATTAAAATGAAATCGCGTGGAGGCTCATGGATATCAAAGGAATCAACCCATCCATGTGCACTCACAAAATTTTGATGGAGGGTGACTATAAAACGGTAATACAACTGCAACGTAGGGTAAATCTAAACGTACAAGAAGTGGTTAAAAATGAAGTCATCAAGTTACTTGACGCCAGACTTATCTATCCCATTTCCGATAGTCCATGGGTAAGTCCCGTCCAAGTAGCTCCAAAGAAAGGAGGTATGACGGTAATAACAAACGATAAAAATGAATTAATACCAATGAGAACCATCACTGGATATCACACCCTGAGTTTTGCGGAAGCGTGATTATGTGTGACTTGCTTAATATCATTGCATTCAACCATAACAAACATCTATATGATAAAACTAAAGATGATCATCCATTAGAATGGTTTAAAAACATCACAAACGACATTGTTTTAGAAATCAACACAGTCTTTGAATCCATATTACAAACCCTGCAAATTGTTTAGAGTTCCATAAGGACTCGACAAAAGACTTTAATAAGCACCAGGATTTGAACTATGTATCTCATCTAGGATAAGATACATGATCCAAACCCTTAGACTACGGATGACATCTTTTATTCTCAACATTACTTGAAACACCCAAACGCCCGCCAGATCCACATTTAATTCCCTGAAATACATGTAGTTTGAAAACATCAACAAAAGTTGAGCGAGTTCATGTGTTTGTTTGTGTGCACGAATAAACCTTTGTAATTGTTGAAAGTATGTATGTATGTTTGTAAACCCCGGTATGATAACAAAAAGGAAAACAGATCATTAATGGTTTGCAAGGCCATTTATATGTGTGACGTGATGCAGGAAGGCTCAAACCTAGCAGACTTTGGACCGGGCTTCCGGCTGTAAGACATAGTCACCTCATGTGCCAAACCCTGGTCCACATGGGCGGGGCTTGCTACACCTAAATAGATCTATCACTCATGTCCCTCGGTCCTACAACGAGGATTAATGGTCTTAAGCGTTATACCCACCACTCACATGATCTAGCAGTACCTTTCCTTAGCTAACCATACCACATATAATCGTTTGTAAACAGTTTGTAACATGTACTTTACCCCCAAAGTTATAAAACCGAAAACAGTTAAAAGAAAAGGGGGACATGAACTCACAGTCTTGCGTTCTTCGTAATCACAGTAACTCAAAGCTCCTTCGGATGTACACGACTACCTACAACGTACTACGGTTTATTAGACGAGCGGGTCGTGCCTTGACTTCGTATTAATTAGTATCTTTGAGTTACGTTTCTTTGTGTCTTCAATATTATTCCAAGTTATATAATTATTTGTTAAAATAATAGATATTTTAACTTAAATTATATTTATTAAATTTTGGAATAATAGTTAAAATAATATATTTTAACTTGTTACTTTTCAAGTATTTAAACATGTGTATCCTTCCCAAGGATGGGCGTACTTGTATTCGTATTCTTTTACTTGTATATTTTTGCCATGTATTGGTGTCGTATTCCAGTGTGTATCCATACGTACGAGAATACGTATTGTCTTGTAATTGTTAAGTATTCTTATACTTAATTTTGTATTAACTTTTCCAGAATAATATCTTTAATAAAAATTCACCAATATATATTTCCAAAATATATATTTTAAGAAATAATACTTAGAAAAATTATTCATAATTTTCCTTTGACAAAAATATTTGTATTTCCATATAAGTCCCAACAATAATATATTTTCAAGTCTAACTTGGAAAATATATATAAACTTATTTTTCATCCAAAAATAATATATTTCAAGTTTGTTTGAGAAAATACATTTTCTCCCAAAAATAATGTATTTCATGTTTATTCAAGAAAATATATATTTTCTCCCAATAATATATCTTCTAATAATTCCAAGAAATTATATATTTTTACTTACCAAAAATAATATATTTTCTCTTTGTCAAAAATATGATATATTTTGTAGTAATTATGAAAATCACATTTTCATTCTCTTGGTGTCCAAAATATCAATTTCCAAAATATACTTATAAATAGATTTCCGGAATATTTTGTAAGTTATATCCTTTGTTCGGTTTCACCAATATGTTGGGTATTCTTTGTATATTTATTCCTTGGAATTTTGGTAACATATTGGATTGTAATTTTTGATATTTTGATGAGTTATATTATTTCAAGTCCTAAAATAATATAACTAATACATATAATATACAAATAAGGATACACATGGTGCCTTCTAAATATATATTTCCCTAAATACATATTTAGTCACTTTTATTTATAAAAATCAACATCCAATATTTGTAATTTTTGTAACAAAAATTATGGCAAACTTTATGTAAAAATTCATGGTTTGAAATATACTTGTAAATATTTGTTTAGAAATATTTTTCTAAGTGTTTAATTTTTAGAAAATTTTTTGCCATAGTTTTCCCTAAAAATGGAGGTTTCCATGCCTTCAAGGCATATCATTTTCTTTTGTAAATCAACACAATCAATCTATACTTACCAATTTTGACAAAATCAAGCATAAACTACTAACTCATGAACTTGAAAATTTATAAAAATGTCTAGTAACTTACTAGTGTATTTAGTAAGCTTAGTTACCCTTTAAAGTGTGGTTGTTATTTAAAAACTTCATTTTTAAAGAAAATAGTTCTTTACAACTTGTGATCACATTTTCTAAAAATGCTTCTTCTTGGATTTTTCTTGTTACATATGTGTTTCTACACTTGTTAATCCTTTAAAAATGTGGTTTATTTATTTAAGAACCAAGATTAAGTAAACATTGTATTTTTAGCTTGGTTTCTTGAAAAATCATCCTTGAAATCATAGATCTACAAGACTTACATCTTACTTTAATCATCATTTTACAAGAAAACCAATTATTCTTTCAAGTTCATGTCTTTCATGAGGATGATTTATTAATCTCTAACATTTTCATCCTCTCATCTTGCTAGATTATGTTTTTAATCATCATCTAGCAAGATCATATGATGATCTACATCATTAACATAAACAATGAATCATCAAGTAGCACATTCAACACTAAACAACATGATTTCTTAAGATATTAAGCTTATGTTCATGTTTCATGTTCTTGTTTCTTAGTGTTCTTCAAGATTAACATCATGTATCTTCTTTTAACCAACAAAATATGATGAAAAATGAAGAGTTTAGTGTTCTTACTACTAGCTCAAGGCTAGGGATGATCAAGAGAAGAAATGAAGTGGATACAAGCAAATGGTGAAGGTCCTTCAACTTCCGAAAGCTCCAAGCTTCCTTGTGCACCTTCTAACACCTTAGTAAGTATGTAGAATGTATGGAAGATTAATGATGATGGTGGTGGTGCTTGTGGTTGTTCTCGGCCGAACACAAGAAGAGGAGGAAGGAGAGAAGTGTGTTGGTCTGGTGAATGAGAAATGAAAGTTATGTTACTAGTGGTTTACTTATAAATCCAACTTCTTAAGTTTATCTCTTGGTTTTTATGTTTATTAAAGCACCAACAAGATCCATTATAATAACTAAACAAAATCACAAGTGGGGTCCCTTGGTTGGGCCGTAAACTAGGTGGGGGGGGGGGGGGTATAGGCTTGGTTTAAACTAAGTTAGATTTCATGGTTAGATTTTAAGTAATCTAGTTAGGGATTTAGTTACTAGATATTTATATAGGGTGTTATGATGTCCGGGGACCATAACTAGCTTGGTTATATTAAAACAGAGCTTCTAGTGAAAATTTGGTGTTTCGGGTAGTGTCCGGTTGTTCGGTTGGTTACTGGTTCGTTAAGGTGCTAAACTATGCGGTTTAGTGTGCTTTATGTTACCTTTTGTGACAGTTTCAATTCCTGACACTTAGGAAAGCATTCAGGGCCATTTAACCACATTTCTGCATGATATTAGATTGTTTAAATGTTGATTTTGCTGATTTTCTGTAGAATTCTGCAGTTTATTTGAGTTTTAGGCACTTTCCGGCACTTAAACTATCTCTAGGAAGGCAGTTTTGTGATCCTTACTTTCCTACACACTATACTAGTGTAATACTTGGTTTCTGGTTCATTCTTTGTCTCAACACGTTGTCTGTCTATGTACTGAACTCCGTCAGCATTTTTCTGATTTGCCTGATAACTGTGCTAACTGTGTTTCGTGCATCATTTGAGTCAATATTAGTTTGCATGCAGTAATGGTATGACATTATGCAATATGTGATGCACATGTATGTATAAAGCAGTAATTAGAAGCCAATTCAAATCATTAATTGTAATTCAGCACAGTCATTAAGCACTAATCATGGTTTAATAGTTGTACGGATAACTGGAGTTTTGACAGTTGTCACACCGGATGGAGGGTTTGTATCGACTATCGTAAGTTAAATGAAGCAACAAGGAAAGACCATTTCCCTTTACCTTTCATCGACCAAATGTTAGAAAGACTATCTGGTCATAAATTTTATTATTTTCTCGATGGTTTCTCCGGTTATTTTCAAATTCCAATAACACAGGAGGACCAAGAAAAAACAACTTTTACATGTCCCTATGGAACTTTCGCTTATCGATGCATGCCTTTTGGTCTATGCAATACCCCCGCTACATTTCAACGTTGCATGGTGGCCATCTTCCACGATATGATAGAAAAAACTATGGACGTTTTCATGGATGATTTTTCTATTTTTGTAGATACATATGACCAATGCCTCGATAACCTAGAACGAATGCTATCCCGATGTGAGGAAACTAACCTCGCCCTTAATTGGGAAATATGTCATTTCATGGTAACGGAGGGAATAGTACGCGGTCATAAGATCTCAAACGAAGGAATGGAAGTGGATCGGGCCAAAATAGACACTATTTCCCGACTACCTCCACCTTCCTCCGTTCGAGCCATTCAAAGTTTCTTAGGACATGCCGGATTTTATAGGCGATTTATAAAAGATTTTCAAAAATCTCTAGACCTCTAACAAAATTACTTGAAAATGACGCACCATTTGTCTTTGACGAGGAATGCAACAAAGCCGTTCTAACCTTAAAAGAAATGTTAGTCAATGCACCAATCATGACAGCACCTGATTGGAAATTACCTTTTGAAATCATATGTGATGCAAGTGACTTTGCAGTTGGAGCCATCTTAGGGCAATGAAAAGAAAAACATTTTCACCCAATATACTATGCAAGTAAAACTCGTAATGATGCACAAGAAAATTATACAACAACCGAAAAAGAGTTACTAGCCGTAGTATTTGCTTTTGATAAATTTCGTTCCTATCTTGTTCTTTCTAAAACAATAGTCTATACGGATTACGCCGTCATTCGATACCTCTTCAAGAAACAAGATGCCAAACCACGTTTGATCCGGTGGATTCTTCTCCTCCAAGAATTTGACATTGAAATAAAAGGTAAACGAGGAGCCGAAAGTACCGTCGCTGACCATTTGTCACGCTTAGAAGATCCCACTTTGGAGTCGACTCGAGAAGAGCTCATCAACGAAAAGTTCCCTACCGAATATTTGGAAATGGTTGAATACCAAGAAGAGCCATGGTACGCTGACTATGCTAACTACCTCGCTAGTGGCATTTTAGTCAAAGGTTGGTCACATCAACAAAGAAAAAATTCTTTGCCGATCAACTTATTCGAAGATGTGTCCATGGTCAAGAAGCAAGACAAATTCTCCGCCATTGTCATGAAGGATCATATGAAGGACATCATGGAGTCGCAAGCACCGCACGAAAGGTACTCGATTCAGGATTTTATTGGCCAACCATCCATAAGGATGCATATAACTTTATCAAAACTTGTGATGCATGCCAACAAACAGGTAATATCTCTACAAGAAACGAAATGCCCCAAAAAGGCATTTTTATTTGTGAAATTTTTGATGTTTGGGGTATGGATTTTATGGGGCCTTTCCCACCGTCAAAAGGTAATAAATACATTCTTGTAGCAGTTGATTACGTGTCCTAGTGGGCCGAGGCCGAAGCTCTTCCAACCAACGATGTTAGAGTTGTTATAAAATTCTTAAAGCGACTATTCTCTTGTTTTGGTGCTCCAAAAGCACTAATTAGTGATAGAGGCACCCATTTTTGCAATCATCAATTATATAAAATTTTAACAAAATATGGGGTCTATAACCGTCTTTCAACCGCCTACCATCCTCAAACAAACGGTCAAGCCAAAGTAACAAATCAAGGGCTAAAAAGAACTTAGAAAAAACTGTAGGTCAAAACATGAAAGATTGGGCGGATAAATTAGAGGACGCTTTATGGGCCTTCTGAACTGCCTACAAAACACCAATAAGCACCACCCCATATAAGCTCGTCTATGGAAAAAATTGTCACCTCCCGGTAGTAATTGCTCACAAGGCCTATTGGGCGTTAAAAAACGTAAACCTAAACCAAGAAGTTGTCGGTAAAAATCAAATCTATCAATTAAACGAACCAGATGAATTGAGAAATCAAGCATATTCCAATTCTGAAATTTATAAGGAACACATGAAAAATATAAACGATAAAATAAGTAATCCTAAAGAATTTCGGGAAGGGGATCAAGTGCTATTGTTTAATTCAAGGCTTCGATTATTTCCGGGAAAACTTAAGTCAAGGTGAACGGGACCTTTTTCCATCACCCAAATCTTTCCACATGGAGCGGTGGAAATTAAGCCTCCAAATAGTGTACCCTTCAAGGTAAACAGACAAAGGCTTAAACTCTATCGAGGCTTCATTGAGGAGGAAGAAATTGAAATGAATCTTCAAGAGGTAGATACATGATCAGTAAAACGATCAAATATTTAATTGTTTATTTGCATATTTTCTTTTTTAATCAACTTGTAGGAACAATTGGAAAGCATTAAGCACGAAGATTTGAAGAAAAACAGGTAAGTACCAAAGGAACCATGGAGAAACAGTCAAACACACGTGCATAGATAAAAAAAAGTAAATTTACTGGCAGTTTGAACACGGGGTCGTGCCCAACTGACACGCCCCCGTGCCCAAATGCCCAGATACACAAAAAAATAAAGGACACGACACGGGGCCGTGCTGCAGCAGCACGGGGCCGTGGCCGACTAACTGTTGGGATATAAAACCCTTCAATTTTCACTTTTTCAAACACAACATGACCCGTTTCTCTGGCACGCTGGTTCCTGCCGATTTTCCGATGATTTTCCATGTTCGATCGATCCAATCCGACCACAAGGTATGATTCTAACATCATGGTAGTTAGTTTAATGATTTGCATGTAGTTTAACACCAAAAATTCGGGTTTAATCTAGGGTTCTTGAACTAGACCCGTGCCAATCTCGATTTTTTTAGGTCTTGTTAGTAGTAGTTAGTATTTATAATTTTGAAAGTAAATGCCTGACTATTGTTGAGAAAATCGATTGATTCACACTGTTTTAGCCGAACCCTTGTTCTTGATGAGAAATGATAAAATCTGAAGGGTAAACGGGCGTTTTTGGTAAAAATGGTTATTGGGGTTTCTTAATCGGGGTTGACGTCTATTGATGAACCAAACATTTTGAATTTTTCGAAGCCGACTCGAAAACCTTAAAAATTGGAGATGCAGACAGTTCGACACGGGGACGTGCTGTCTCAGCACGTGGCCTTGCCCAACATAACCCTCAGACACGGGGTCGTGTCCGATAGACACGGGGTCGTGTCCGATAGATACGGGGTCATGTCTGGCAGACACGGGGTCATGTCCAGACCCCGTGATAGCATATTTTTACATGTTTTTCGTACATATCAACCGTCTTACTGGTTCTTTCTTGCAGGATGGCTCCACACAAGTTTCTGAGGTTCAAAACTTTTGAGTTGGAGTACGAAACACGATACGAAACCTTGAAAGAACGCCATGAAGAGCCACCAAGGCAGGTTTGTGACGACACGCTCGAAGCAGTGGGACAAAGGGAGAGATAGACTCACTCGTGACTGGTCCACTCTGAATCTTCCTAGAAACCCGGCTGTGGTCCATACATCAGCATAACATGGAGTTCTTAAGCACCCTCAAGTTTAAAAGGACTGAGCTGGATTTGTTTGATTCGGATGCTGTGGAGTTCAGGTGTGGAATGGAATGGTATAGCATCTCGGTCGCCCAATTCGGTATTAATCTGGCCTATACACCAAAGAGGACGCGGCTGAGCTTGAGTTTACTGAAGCTCTTCACGAGTTACCTGAAAATTTCTGCCAAGTTGCATGGGCATTGATAGGAGATGGCCACTATTGTGACAACTGGCACTTTTCCATGCATTTCGTACCATAATTAAACAGTAATCTGTGCTTTAATAACTGTGTATGATCTAGTTTACAAGACGAATGAAATTCTGATTTCTGTTATATACATACAATGGCATTTCTTGTTGCAAGACTTTTATCATTACTACATGCAACACAATATAGTTCTATTAATGCACAAAACAGAATTGGCACAGTTATCAGACAAACTAGAAGTACTGACAGGAGTTCAGTACTCAGTGCTTTAATAACTGTGCTTTAATAACTGTGCATGATCTAGTTTACAAGACGAATGAAATTCTGATTTCTGTTATATACATACAATGGCATTTTTTGTTGCAAGACTTTTATCATTACTACATGCAACACAATATAGTTCTATTAATGCACAGAACAAAATTGGCACAGTTATCAGACAAACTAGAAGTACTGACGGGAGTTCAGTACTCAGACACAAAATAAGCCCCAGGACCAAGTGTTACACTAGTATAGTGTGTAGGAAAGTAGGGATTACAAAACTGCCTTCCTAGTGATGACATAGGTACCAGAAAGTGCTAGAAACACACTAAAACTGCGAAATTCTGCAGGAAATAAACAAATTCAGCAAAAATTCATCTTTTTACATCTAAATATAATGCAGAATTGTGATATAATGATCTAGAATACTTTCCTAAGTGTCGGGAATCAAAACTGTCACTAAACACAACATGAAGCACACTAAACGGCGTAATTTAGCGCTTTAACAAACAGTAACGAAACGAACAACCGGACACTACCCGAAACATCAAATTCTTACTAGAAGCATTGTTTTAGTGTTACAAAGCAAGTCATGGTCACCGAATGTCACACCCTGACTTTTGCGGAAGCGTGGTTATTGGTGTGACTTCTTAATACCATAGCATTCAATCATAACAATGCTACATGTTAAAATCCAAAAGATATTCATCCGTAAAAGTTAAGTTTGAAAGTACCACAACATACTTGTTTGAAAAGTTGATACCAAACTTAAGTTTCAAACCACAACATGTTCAAATGAGTTCATCAAGACTCGACAAAAGATCGTAAATAAAACTGGGTTTAGAAACATGTATCCCGTCCAGGAATAGGACACATCTTCTAAACTCTACTACCCCGGATGACATCTTTTATTTAAACGCAGCTTAAAAACACATGCATACCCTTGCCAGATCCACTAGTTCCCTGAAATACATGTAATTTGAAAAATCAACAAAAGTTGAGCGAGTTCATGTGTGAGTGTATGAATAAACCTTTAAAGTATGTCTTGTATGTATGTATATCCCTGGTATGTAGCAATAAGGAAAAAGAGATCACCAATGGGTTGCAAAGCCAATGGTATGTGTGAAATGGTGCAGGAAAACTCAAACCTAGCAAATTTGTACCGGGATTCCGGCTGGAAGACATAGTCACCACTATGGGCCACCCTGGTCCCCATGGGTGTGGGCTCGCTACACCCAAATAGATCTATCACTCATGTCCCTCAGTCCTACGACGAGGATCAATGGCCTTAAGTGTTATACCCACCCTTCACACGATCTAGTAGTAACCATCCTTAGCTAACCATACCATGTATAAAAGTTTGTAATAATCGTAACATGTATTTCACCCCTGAAGTATAAAGCTGAAAACAGATAAAAGAAAAGGGGGACATGAACTCACAGTAATGCGTCTTCAGTACTGGCACTAAAAACTCCTAAGCAAACACGACTACCTACAGTGTACTAACGTCTATTAGACGAACGGGCCGTGCCTTGGCTTAGTATTTACGTTTTGAGTTACGTTTCTTATATTCCCGATATTATTCCAAGTTATAATTACTTGTTAAAATAATAATTATTTTAACCTCAAATTATATTTGGTTTTGGAATAATTGTTTAAACAACATTTTGTATCAATACCTCTCAAGTATTTATTTGCATATTTCCTTCCCAAGGATGGGGTATCTTATACATGTGTATTTGTATTATTGTATTTGTAATTTCCAAAATAATATATTTCCAAGTCTCACTTTAGAAAATATATTTATACTCATTTGTCCCAAAAATAATGTATTGTCCAGAAAATATATATTTTTCCCAAAAATCATATATCTTCTAAATATACTAGGAAAATATATTTTTATTTCCAAAAATATGATACAGCTTTGTAATATTTACGAAAATCATATTTTCGTTTCTCGTACCCAAAATAATATTTATCACAAATATATATGTAACGGTATTGTTTTGGATGGTAAATTTTATGGTACTTTGTTAACTTATATTATTTTAAGTCCTTAAATAATGTAACTAGTTCACAAAAATATACAAACAATCACACATGCATCTTTAATGTAAATATATATATTCCAAATATATATTTATCCATTTTTATTCATAAAAACCAACATCCAATACTTGTATTTTGTTACAAAAAATTATGGCAAGGTTCGTATTGAAAACCATAGTTAAAATACACTAGTAAATATTTGTTAGAAAATATTTCTTTAAGTGTTTATATTTTTAGAAAATTTTACCATAGTTTCCTTTGAAAATGGAGGTGTCCATGCTATATAAGCATATCATTTTCTTTTCAAAAATCAACACACAATAATCAACAATCAACCCTAAACAATAATATTCTTACCGAGTGCAAAAACTATACACTTTACATAACAACATGAACTTGATCTTTTATTAAAAACTTGTAGTAACTTGGTAGCATGTTTAGTAGACTTAGTTACCCTTTAAAGTGCGTTTATTACTTTACAAATTTCATTCTTAAAGAATTTAGGTGTTTACAACTTGTAAACATATTCTACAAAAATGTTTATTCATAACATCTTCTTGTTTCTCTAGTACCTCTACACTTGTTTTATCAAAAATAGTGTAGTTTTAAGTAAGAATCAAGTTCTACTAAAAATCATATTTTGAACTTGGTTTTCTTGGAAAATCATTCATGAGTCTTAGATTCATAAGATTACTAGCTCACTTTATTTATTATTTTTCAAGAAATCATCTTATTTTCAAGTTCATGCATATATATGAGGATGATCTTCTTGTGTTAACACATAATCATCCACTAACTTGCTAGATCATGTGTTTAATCATAATCTAGCAAGCTCCTTATGATGATCAACATCATAATCTCAAGAAAACAACAATCAAGTGTTATGCATGCTCTAATCAACACTATTTCATCAAGATTTCATCATATGTAAGCTTCAAGTTCATGATTCAAGATTATGTCTTTTAGGGTTCTTGTGAGTTATAACATAACACATCTTTTAACAAATCAAAATTAGAAGTATCAAAGGGTTGTGAGAGTCTTACTACTAGCTCTAAGCTAGGGAAGAACACTTGAAGAAAAAGATGATGAAAATGGTGGATGAAAGCAATTTGATGGAGGTTCTTCAAGATTCAAGAGCACTAAGCTTCATAAGACACCGTCTTACACACTTGAGAGTACTTGAGATTGGATGAATGAGGTTGGATGATGGATGCAAGGTGGTGGTGGTGGCGGCACTATCTAGGCCGAGAGGGAGAGGAAGAGAGTGAGGGAGATGGAGTGAAGTTGTGAAGTGTTATGATCTCTTGAGATATCAAGTGCCATACTTATAATCTTCCAACCAATATTTTGTTCACTATATGAAGCAAGATCCAAATATAATACGAAATAAAATCTAGAGGTAAGGTGGTGATCTTGGTGGTGGGGTCCTCCCTTGGGTCGTAAATCATATGGGGGGGGGGGGTTAAATGTAAGTTTGAATGGTAAATAGTTAGTTAGTAATTCAAATTCAAGTATATGGTTACAAGTGTTAGTTACTAGATATTCTAGTGGGTGTTAGGGTGTTCGGGGATCATAACTAGCCAAGAAATAATAAAACAATGCTTCTAGCAATATTTTGGTGTTCCGGGTAATGTCCGGTTGTTCGGTTAGATACCGGTTCGTTAAAGTGTCAAGTTATTCCGTTTAATGATCTTTATGTTACTTTTTGTGACATTTTTAATTCCCGATACTTAGGAAAGCATTCAGGACCATTTAGTCAAATTTTTACATGTAACTAGCTTGTTAAAAAGCTGAATTTTGCTGAAAAATGCAGAATTATGCACTTTATGTGGGTTTTAGGCACTTTCCGGCACTTAAACTATCACCTAGTGACGCAGTTTTATGGTCCTTACCTCCCTACACTCCATACTAGTGTAGTACCTTGTCTCTGGCCCATACTGGGTCTTAAAACACTGTCTGTCTATGTACTGAACCCCGTCAGCATATTCCCGTTCTATCCGTTAACTGTGCTAACCGTGCTTTGTGCATCATGTATGTCAATATAGTTTGTATGTGATAATGATGTGACATTAGGTAATATGTGATGCACATGTAAGTATGATGCATTAATCAGAAAGCAGTTAAGTAATTCAGCACAGTTATTAAGCACTTAATCATAATTAATTAATTGTACGGATACCTGGTTTGATGAGGGTTGTCACATTCTCTCCCCGTTAAGAAAATTTCGTCCCGAAATTTAAGTTCTGCTACTAGCTGCAGGGGTCTTGGGGAACAAATGTGGGTATTTTGCCCTCATGCGATCCTCACGCTCCCAAGTGAACTCTGGGCCGTGTCGCGCGTTCCAACGAACCTTGACAAGTTTAACACTACTCCGTCGCGTCTTGTTAACCTTCCAATCCGTAACCTCCATAGGTTCTTCAGTAAAGTGGAGTGTGTCGTCAATATGGACTTCATCGGCAGGTATGACAACTGTTTCTTGAGTTGGACTCTTTTTCAGGTTAGATACATGAAATGTATCATGAACGCCATTCAGTTCTGCGGGTAGATCCAACTTGTAAGCTACAAGACCAATCCTCTCCAGGATTTTAAATGGTCCAATGTATCGCGGGTTCAACTTCCCATGCTTCCCAAAGCGTGCTACACCTTTCCAGGGTGAAACCTTTAACAAAACCATCTCTCATATTGCAAACTCCAACGGTTTCCTTCTTTGGTCCATGTAACTCTTTTGTCGATCACGAGCCGCCTTTATTCGCTCTCGGATCTGTGTAATCTTATCAGTCGTCTCTTGAACCAATTCAGGACCAACAAGCTGTCTATCCGCTGCGTCTGCCCAGCATAACGGTGATCGACACTTGCGTCCATAGAGATCTTCAAATGGTGCAGCTTGGATACTCGCATGGTAGTTGTTGTTGTAAGAGAATTCTACCAAGGGTAAGTGAGTGTCCCAACTGCCACCCAAATCCATCACGCATGCTCGTAACATATCCTCCAACGTTTGGATCGTTCGTTCGCTCTGGCCATCTGTCTGCGGATGGAATGCAGTACTCAGATTCAACTGAGAACCAAAGGCTTCTTGGAAGGATTGCCAAATCCTCGATACAAACCTTTCGTCTCTATCAGAGATAATCGAGAGAGGCACTCCATGTCGTGCAACTATCTCTCTCAGGTATAGCTCAGCAAGCTTACTAGTGTTGTCTTTCTCCTTGATTGGCAAAAAGTGTGCAGATTTGGTCAGACGGTCCACGATTACCCAAATCGTATCGTGACCTCTGGGTGTCCTTGGCAACTTCGTTATAAAGTCCATTGAAATCTGCTCCCATTTCCACATGGGTATTTCAGGTTGTTACAGAAAACCTGAAGGCTTCTGATATTCAGCCTTTACCTTGGCACAAGTTAAGCATTTGCCAACATACGTTGCAACGTCGCCTTTTAATCTCGGCCACCAATAGAAATCCTTTAAATCCTGGTACATTTTATCCGATCCTGGATGGATCGAGTACCGTGACTTGTGAGCTTCATCAAAAATAACGTCTCTCAGACCACCAAAGAGAGGAACCCAAATTCTTCCCAAGAAACACAATGTTCCATCCTCCTTGGGTACCAATTGTTTCTCCATCCCACGGAGATACTCATTCACAAGATTCTCCTTCTTGAGAGCTTCTCTCTGCGCAGCACGAATGTGCAACGAGAGGTCCATTTGTACAATCATTTCCAAAGCCCTAACCCTTATGGGCTTGATTCTTCCTTTCCGACTCAAGGCATCGGCGACCACATTCACCTTCCCTGGGTGATACTTGATTTCACAATCATAATCATTTAACAACTCAACCCATCGGCGCTGTCTCATATTCAGCTCTTTTTGATCAAATATATGCTGCAGGCTCTTGTGATCAGTAAAGATTGTACATCGCGTACCGTACAAATAATGTCGCCAGATCTTTAATGCAAACACCACTGCGCCTAACTCCAAGTCATGCGTGGTGTAGTTTTTCTCATGAACCTTCAGCTGGCATGAAGCATAGGCTATAACTTTCTGTCGCTGCATCAGCACGCAGCCTAAACCTTGACGCGAGGCATCGCAATATACCACGAAGTCGTCAGTGCCTTCGGGTAGGGATAAGATGGGTGCATCACAAAGCTTGTTTTTCAACAACTGAAATGCTTCTTCTTGCTTGTCTCCCCATTCGTACTTCTTGTCTTTCTGTGTGAGGGAGGTCAAAGGTTGAGCAATTTTCGAGAAATCCTCAATAAATCTACGATAATATCCTGCCAAACCTAAGAATTGTCGAATCTCGGTTGGCGTCTTTGGAGTCTCCCAATTCTTGATTGCTTCAATCTTTGTAGGATCCACATGGATTCCATTTCCATTAACCACGTGACCAAGGAACTGAACCTCGCGTAACCAAAATTCGCACTTCGAGAACTTCGCGTACAACTTCTCTTTCTTAAGCAGCTCTAAGATAGTCCTTAGATGTTGCTCATGTTCTTCCTTCGTCTTTGAGTAGATCAAAATGTCATCAATGAACACGATCACAAACTTATCGAGGTACGGCTTACAAACTATGTTCATCAAATCCATGAATACTGCTGGCGCGTTTGTCAGACCAAACGGCTTTACTAGGAACTCGTAATGCCCATATCGAGTCCTAAAGGCCTTCTTTGGAATACTCTCCTCTTGAATTCTCAACTGGTGATAACCTGATTGAAGATCGATCTTGGAGTAACAACTCGAACCTTGTAGTTGATCGAACAGGTCATCAATCCTTGGCAAAGGATATCTATTCTTGATAGTCAACTTGTTAAGTTCGCGGTAGTCGAAACACATGCGGAAACTACCATCTTTCTTCTTGACAAACAAAACTGGAGCTCCCCAAGGAGAGAAGCTTGGTCTGATAAATCCCTTGTCTAATAACTCCTGAAGTTGTGTTGACAGCTCTTGCATTCCTGAAGGCGCAAGTCGATAAGGTGCCTTAGCCACAGGCGCAGTACCTGGAACTAAGTCAATGTGAAACTCGACTTGCCTTTGCGGCGGTAATCCTGGAAAGTCTTGGGAAAGACTTCAGGATATTCCTTCATGACTGGAATGTCTTCTAGCTTTGGTTCAGCGGCTTCTTTATCCATAATGTGTGCCAAGAAGGCAACACATCCTTTCTGCAAACTCTTTCGAGCCTTCAAACAACTGATGATCCTTAGGGGCGTATCGCGCTTCTCTCCATGTACCACAATTGTTTCTCCATTCGCCATCGGAATGCGAATGACCTTCTCGTGACATAAAATCTCTGCTCGGTTTCTTGACAACCAATCCATCCCTACTACCACGTCGAAGCTTCCCAACTCGACTGGCAGCAGATCAAGCATAAACTCGTGCTCTCCCAGTTCTATCACGCAACCCCTAACAACTTCATTCGCTTTTACTTGACAACTCGTAATTTTGAGGTTAGAACCGTCATTTCGTATTTATGGATCGAGTCTTATACTTATTTCATTTGACGAGTTAATTATACGTAACTAAATTATATTTTAAGTTCATACTATTCAAGCGATTAACTAGGTACTAAATCTTTATCCATTTGAAACCGACCCGAACCGTAGTCCATGTCTCGCTTGTTGACCCTAACTGTTTGAACCAAAACAACTATCTTGCTTTTAATCAAACCCGCTGGTGTAACTCGAAACACATGAGGTCCGAACCATAGCATATATTATGCATTTCTACTGGTTATTTATTGTTCTTTAGTTGTCAAAAAAATAAAATAATAATAATAATAATAACCACACAATATATAATAGCTTATGAATGTATGTAATTGAGAATCTTGTGCAGCCAACATTTTGTATTTTTCTTTTTTTGTGTATTCCGTAACAACCCAAACCGACCCCCACTTGCTATGGCCCAATCAGCCTACACTTAACAGCCTTTCATGCAACCCAAATTTTTAACCCAACCCTACCTCATGTCTCGGCCCATTGCAACTCCACCGCCCTCACCCTCATATTCATTAGGATACGTAAAGTGCATACTCTCACAATAATTCCCCCCACAAACCCTACGGCAGCAGCAAGATTCACCCCTTCGCACCATCACGGCTCTTACTCCTTTACTCGGAATTTCCGCAGCGAACCAGCCTCTATCACCTTCTTCTCCGGCGAGTTTAGCCTCCGCCGAACAGCGGTAAGATCATCCGTCTCTCTCTCGTTCGTAACTCTAGTTAGAAGACTCATCACGGTTCCGTTTATGTGTAGCCGACTTATTGCGATCTATGTGTTTGATGATATATGATACCACGCTCGAATGTTTATGATACGCGAACATGTATAAACCTGTGCATGCTTATGTAACATGATCAGTGAATATGTGTATATATATATACTGAAACTGTTGTTAGATATAGGAGCATCAATAGACGTGAATGTGTAGTCATGAAAGCAAATTTTGTGTGTATCATGTATGCATAACCAATGTATGTGAATATATATATATATGTCATACATTATATCTGAATGAAAATGTAGGGAGTATGTTTCGGTTCGATCTTGACTTAAAACCTTGCAAGAAAATAAGTTTATACAAGAAATTGCTGTTAAATGCTATGTGCATCGTGATAGTATGGAGTAAATGGTATGTGTATGTGTATGCGCATGAGAACTGTATTCGAGATAGAGATGTGAACGTATGTATGAATAGGGTATGCGATACTCGTTACGGAATCAGTGATGTAATGTTTATGTGTTGTGTTACTTGTGAAGCTTGCTCTCGTTTTCTTTTTGTTTGTTTGTAAGATGATATGAATAAGCATGGTCCTAGGCGTGTTGTTCATAGGTGAGAAACACAGATACGTTCGGACCATCTATGTAGGTACCCGTTAGTCCATAACATTACAAGTATCGGCATGCGATCAGTGAGATACTAGTATATGTGATAGGTAGTATGTGTATGAAACCGTTTCTTGGTCTTATGGTTCGTAATGAGCGACTGTTTGCGAAAGTTGCGGAATTTATTTTTAGGCATTCATGCATTGGGATCTATAATATAAGTTGGATGTTTCTGTGCAAGTAGCTTGCATTTTTCATGGCTGAGTTAAGTGTGTTTCCTATGGGATTCAAGTGTAGCTTAGGGTGATGATTCTTGCATGGGACGAAGGGTACACGGGTTTTGTTTGTAGGGTGAAAAATGCTATGTAATTTTATGTGTGATACATGATTACTAAATACGTGTGTGCAATATGTGATTCATTTACAGACGGTCCTAACTAGTGGTAACCGTTATAGGACGCGGTTGACCAAGTTTAGGATAACCATACTAAGTACCGAGCAATCTAAGGTGAGTTCACACTTTCTACAAGGCATGGGATTCCCAAGGGTTGGGAATGGGTAAAGGATTTGAACTGAAACTGCGTGATCTCCTGGTTTGGAACACGTACACACCCTCTTTATTGAAGGGTGACAACACGTACTAAGAACTTAATCGGAACCTGTGTAGTCTCCTGGTTTGGGGATTACGTACACACCCTCTTTATTGAAGGGTGACAACACTGATGCTAGACCAAAACTCTCTATCATGAAGTCCCTCCTTTTATATCGTCTTAATCACCGGGCCGCGAGCGGGTCATTAGTTAGATAGCGCTATTTAGGTTTGACAAGCCTCACACCGTGCCGCAGAGGACGGGCGTGAACTAATGGATCTGGGCACTAGTCAATGATGATAGACATTGACGTCAGGGCACCAACTTACTTTAGTCAGTGGTCGATATGGTAAACGGGTCTAGTGGTTCACATGGGGAAGCCCCCACTGTTTATGGATATGGATTGGGAAATAAAGATACTGGTTATGGTTTGGGAAAGAAGGAATTGCTTAATCGCATTTTCAACTATGGGGTAACCCCCACAGAAAGTAAGCCAGCTAAAGACAAACTATGTTTTCGGAAACAACTTAAAACGAACACCCAACTGTGAACTCGCTCAACTTTGTTGTTGACTCGTTGTTACATGCCTTGCAGGCCTTTAGGTGCATATTGTTGGAACTTGCTGTCTGGGATGCTGGAGTGGTCATGGGTCGAGATACATGGAAACGCGAGACGAACTTAATGGCTTTCACACACTTGGTTTATGAATTTCTTAATTAATGTATTATGCTTCCGCTGAACGTTAAATAATGTTTTGTAACACTTCTACCAATAATAAATGAAAGTTTTATTTGGAATAATTGTTATGAGTTTAACATGATTGATGGCTTGGATCCTGGTAAGTCACACGCCCCGCGGTAATTTCGCATGTGGTATTTTGGGGGTGTGATAGATTGGTATCAGAGCCATTGGTTATAATGAACTTGGTTTTAAAAAGGGGAAAAACGTTTTTGTAAAACCAGACTATAACCGAACAGTTCTAAAAACATGAATACGACCATGACATTCAGCTCCAGATTGCAAGGTTCGTCTCTCGTATACTCATTGTACTGCATAACTAGTGAACACTTACATATGATATTGCATGTGATTGCACGTTTAGCACAACAGTATGAATTCATGTATACTTGCATGTGTTATGTGACTGATAGGGTGGTATTTCCCTAAACCTTCACGAATTACGCTTCGTGATACTCTTTGTTTGCTACTCGAGTTTGAGGAACCATTTGACATGAGTTAAGAGGAGCTGAGATGAGCATGCAAATCGCAATATTATTGTGGGTGCACACATAATAATAATGTGGGGTGCATGTGAGTCCCAGTGAGGCTTAACAAGTGAAAAAGGGGTTCCGTTCCGTCATTTGATCGATGTGAAACATAACAAACCTAGGGTTCATAGCAGTGATTGTCCCCTACTCGAACTTGAACTTTTCATTCATCTCTAGATTCCTTCGAAATCTCGATGCTATCGAGTATTACTTGAGCACCCATCTGAACACCTAGCGAACCGTGTAGAATGTTAGTTGCTTATACGAACGTCCATGTGTTGGATGTCGCAGCGGCGAATGATTGATCGATATCTTTCTCACCTTTCTTCGCTTGCTGGAACCTAACGTATTGACGCCTCAGATTCTGAAGTGCGATCACTTCTGCAACACTCCCGCAACATACTGAGTATTACTCGAACCACTTGCAACATCAATGGACAGGAGGATGAGCGTAGCACTTTACCGACCTCAGTACTTTGACGACCCTGATTACCGGCAATAAGCACCAGCAAATTGACCTTAATCGAATCCTTAACCCTTGTCAGCGACCCATGGGAGTCAACTCTTACGAATCAATCGAGGCTTAAGTGATGATAATTGACCTTAGTGTGGTATGCGTAACTGCCAGCACAGTGAGTAGCACTTTAGGACGTGGCTCAGGATGTTAGAAGATGGACTATGATGGTGAAGAATCGTAGGGCTTCGTTTCGAGCAACGACATTGGGGGCAGCAGTCACAACGACAACAGGGTGCTCGTAACCCTAGCTTTCAGTAAGGAAATAAGGGTGCCTACAACATGGATTGGCCGTAGTTAAGTTAAGAGGTCAACGATCATAGGAACAATGACAGTACTTGGAATCCTTGTAATGAAAATAGCAACACCAGAAATGATGCTCTTGGAAGGGCATTTAGAATTGGCGTGGGCGACGTCAGGACTTTAACGACATGGTAGCTAGTATGAGTAGCAATCCACTTCGTCCCTGTTCTGTTTGACCCTAATGCTCCTGATAGTTTGAATCTGGTGTGGAATCGACTGATGGCTAGACAATGGAAACCTCATATGATCGTTGGGATGCAAACACGACCTTGTGGGATAAGAGTTCGACATCGACCTTTCTTCTGTTATTCTCGATAGATGTACCCTGTGAGGAGACAATTCTACGCATCCCTCTCCTAGTGGAGGATTGTTATCTGTTCTAACGCGTCAGAGTGGTGCAGAGGTTAGCATCAATTCAGCAGTGAAGGCCAGAAGTGTCCACGGAAGGATTATCCCGCTATGATAGCACTCGTTACTGATGTCAAGGCTAAGGAAAAGAGGATCGAGAATCCACCAAATTGTTCTTGATTCCACCCAGCATGCTATGGGAGGAACTATCAGGTTTACTTCCACAACTATTAGACAGACTCTCGGTTTGATCTCATGCCAGAGGCAGCCTTGATTCTTCGTATCTCTTACCGTCTTGCACCAGGAGGGTTGCGAGAGTTGTCAAATCAGCAACAGGGACTGTTGGGCAGGAGCTTTGTCGGACCTAGTTTTTGTTTTGGGGAGCCCCAGTTATATCCAGGAAGATAGGTTGTATTGTTGGATATGTGTACTGATTCTAGAGAACTCAACATGGTGACAGTCAAGAACCGTTCGCTTCGACCATGTAGTAACACCCTGTTAACCAGTTGTGAGGAACAAGCCTCCATTCAAGGATTGGCTAGTGATCGAACTATCATCAGATGGAACTCCAAGAGGAGAATGCTCTTAGAACAACATGTCGAACACAATGCAGCCATTTCAACCTTGTACATCATGATCATTGAGTTGATCAACACACCAGCAGCCTCAAGGATCGCATGAATCGACCGTATTTGTTGACAACGTTCTGAATCCTGACCAGGAGAATGGAACGCCAAGGGTGGCATTTGTATCTTATTTTAGAATTTCTGAGGGAGGAGCCACTCTGCGCAAAGTCTTGATAAATGTAATTTCTGGGTTCGAGAGGTACCTTTTGGGCATATAATCAGCGAAGTGGGAATGTACGTAGATCTCGCTAAGATCCGTCTTGGTTGGAAACTGATCGACACCAAAGAGTCCTTAGAGGATACAGCAATTTCTTGGTCTCGCTTGATACTATCGCAGATAAATCACAGGATTTTCGAAGGTCACGCAGCTTAGATCTCTCTAGCACAGCAGGGTGCTATGTTCGTGAAAGACAGAACAGGAGGACGTCTTTTCAGCTTTCGAATCCCAACTCTGCAATGCACTAAGCATCGTCTTTACCAGAGGGTGTGAGTGATTCAGTGGTATATCCTTATGGTTCGAATCAGAGTCCCAGTTGCACGTCGACGCAACACAAGAGAGTGATGACTTACGTAATAGAGTTACCAGAGGAACTGCACGACACAACCGGCGGTGGAAACCGTGGTCTTTGGACTTACTTGGATGCATTTCTTGGACGGTACCGAATGCATTACCTAGACCGATCACAAGGGCCTCCCGTGAATCGATGTTCGAAAGAGCTAAAGCATGCAATGACATCGCTGGATGGAACTAATGAATGAGTATGACTGTGAAACCTAAACATACACGAGCTCTGCAGCTCGCTATCGACCCTAACATACCTGATCAGACTCGCTTTGTTCAAACTGGAGAGCAAAAGGAAGAGGATTTTCAAGTTGAACCCATGCGTGGCATGGAGAAGCAACCTTTGACAGGTTGGACGATGCTCGTTATCTCATGGAACGAGTGTGGATCTCATTATACAGTGACTGTAGGAAATTTATGTTGAGTAAGCACCGGCCTCGATATGCTAATCGTCTGGGTTATGATGAGAGACATTAGGATTTATAAACCTTGTACTGGTGATCGGGTATGAAGGCTCACCTAGTTAAGTATGTGAATGATGAATTGACTTGTGGGAAAGTCAAGGTGAAATATCAGCAACCAGCAATACCCACATGGAAATGAGAACAGACTGCCATGGATTTGGTCACCAGTCTACTTATAACTCGAAACGGAAACATTATCGCCTGAATAACCGTTGATTGTCTCACGCAACCAGCACACTTTCTAGCCATCAAAGAATCGGATAAGTTTTCTACACTTGCAGTCATCTACCTGAAAGAAGCGGTTGCTATGCACGGGGTGCCCACCTCCATTACCTCAAATGGCAACCCACGATTTGCATCTGATTTGTGGTAAGCGGTGCACAAATCCTTTGGCTCGCATTTGGCATGAGCACAACATATCATCCATGGACGGATGGACAGACTGAACGCACCATCCAAACTCTTGAAGACATGCTTCGAGCACGTGAAATCGACTTTGGCAACGCTCGGGGAAGACACCTCCCTTTAGTGGAGCCTTCGTATAACAATAGTTACCACACCAGTATACAGGCCGCTCCGTTTGAGGCATTGTACGGACGTAAATGCCGATCACCTCTTTGCTGGGCAGAAGTTGGTGACAGCCAAATCACTGGCCCAGAACTTGTAGTAGACAACAGAGAAGATTGCTCAAATACGACAACGAATGGCGGCAGCTCGTGACCGTCAGAAAAGCTACGCTGGTAAGCGTAGGAAGCCACTCGAGTTCCAGGTTGGGGATCGAGTACTACTTAAAGTCTCACCTTGGAAAGGTGTAGTTCGTTTTGGTAAGCGAGGCAAACTCAACCCACGATATATCGGACCTTTCGAAATTATTGAGAAAATTGGCAAGGTGGCCTACAAGCTGAATCTACCTGCAGAACTCAGCAGAGTTCACAACGTATTCCATGTGTCGAATCTGAAGAAGTGTCTGTCAGATGAGACCCTCATAGTTCCTCTCAAGGAGCTCACTATCGACGATCAGTTGCGATTCGTCGAGGAACCAGTAGAGATTACTGACCGAGATGTTAAGATTCTCAAGCGTACCAGAATACCTCTTGTTCGAGTTTGTTGGAACTCCCGTCGTGGCCCAGAGTTTACATGGGAACGAGAAGACCAAATGAAACACAAGTATCCCCAGTTGTTTGAGAAAAGTGCAACCACTACTGAGGCGAAAGCTACTGCGGAATTTCGGGACGAAATTCCAAACCAACGGGGGAATGATGTGACACCCCAGGAAAACCAGGAAAACCACGCAACCTAACTAGCTTCCTCAGTGACTACGTGCTAAATTTCGGGACGAAATTTCTTTCAACTTGGGGATGATGTGACACCTCGTAATTTTGAGGTTAGAACTGTTCATTTCGTATTTATGGATCGAGTCTTATACTTATTTCATTTGACGAGTTAATTATACGTAACTAAATTATATTTTAAGTTCATACTATTCAAGCGATTAACTAGGTACTAAATCTTTATCCATTTGAAACCGACCCGAACCGTAGCCCATGTCTCGATTGTTGACCCTAACTGTTTGAACCAAAACAACTGTCTTGCTTTTGATCAAACCCGCTGGTGGAAATCGAAACATATGAGGTCCGAACCATAGCATATATTATGCATTTCTAGTGGTTATTTATTGTTCTTTAGTTGTCAAAATAATAATAATAATAATAATAATAATAATAATAATAATAATAATAATAATAATAATAATAATAATAATAATAATAATAATAATAATAATAATAATAATAATAGTAATAATAATAATAATAACCACACAATATATAATAGCTTATGAATGTATGTAATTGAGAATCTTGTGCAGCCAACGTTTTGTGTTTTTCTTTTTTTGTGTGTTCCGTAACAACCCAAACCGACCCCCCACTTGCTATGGCCCAATCAGCCTACACTTAACTGCCTTTCATGCAACCCAAATTTTCAACCCAACCCTACCTCATGTCTCGGCCCACTGCAACTCCACCGCCCTCACCCTCATATTCATTAGGATACGTAAAGTGCATACTCTCATAATAATTCTCCCCACAAACCCTACAGAAGCAGCAAGATTCACCCCTTCGCACCGTCACGACTCTTACTCCTTTACTCGGAATTTCCGCAGCGAACCAGCCGCTATCACCTTCTTCTCCGGCGAGTTCAGCCTCCATCGAACACCGGTAAGATCATATGTCTCTCTCTCGTTCGTAACTCTAGTTAGAAGACTCGTCACGGTTCCGTTTATGTGTAGCCGACTTATTGCAATCTATGTGTTTGATGATATACGATACCACGCTCGAATGTTTATGATACGCGAACATGTATAAACCTGTGCATGCTTATGTAACATGATCAGTGAATATGTGTATATATATACCAAAACTGTTGTTAGATATAGGAGCATCAATAGACGTGAATGTGTAGTCATGAAAGCAAATTTTGTGTGTATCATGTATGCATAACTAATGTATGTGAATATATATATATGTCATACATTATATCTGAATGAAAACGTAGGGAGTATGTTTCGGTTCGATCTTGACGTAAAACCTTGCAAGAAAATAAGTTTATACATGAAACTGCTGTTAAATGCTATGTGCATCGTGATAGTATGGAGTAAATGGTATGTGTATGTGTATGCGCATGAGAACTGTATTCGAGATAGAGATGTGAACGTATGTATGAATAGGGTATGCGATACTCGTTACGGAATCAGTGATGTAATGTTTATGTGTTGTGTTACTTGTGAAGCTTGCTCTCGTTTTCTTTTTGTTTGTTTGTAAGATGATATGAATATGAATAAGCATGGTCCTAGGCGTGTTGTTCATAAGTGAGAAACACAGGAACGTTCGGACCATCTATGTAGGTACCCGTTAGTCCATAACATTACAAGTGTCGGTATGCGATCAGTGAGATACTAGTATATGTGATAGGTAGTATGTGTATGAAACCGTTTCTTTGTCTTATGGTTCGTAATGTGCGAATGTTTGCGAAAGTTGTGGAATTTATTTTTAGGCATTCATGCATTGGGATCTATAATATAAGTTGGATGTTTCTGTGCAAGTAGCTTGCATTTTTCATGGCTGAGTTAAGTGTGTTTCCTATGGGATTCAAGTGTAGCTTAGGGTGATGATTGTTGCATGGGACGAAGGGTACACGGGTTTTGTTTGTAGGGTGAAAAATGCTATGTAATTTTATGCGTGATAAATGATTACTCAATACGTGTGTGCAATATGTGATTCATTTACAAACGGTCCTAACTAGTGGTAACCGTTATAGGACACGGTTGACCAAGTTTAGGATAACCATACTAAGTACCGAGCAATCTAAGGTGAGTTCACACTTTCTACAAGGCATGGGATTCCCAGGGGTTGGGAATGGGTAAATGATTTGAACTGAAACTGCGTGATCTCCTGGTTTGGAACACGTACACACCCTCTTTATTGAAGGGTGACAACACGTACTAAGAACTTAGTCAGAACCTGCGTAGTCTCCTGGTTTGGGGATTACGTACACACCCTCTTTATTGAAGGGTGACAACACTGATGCTAGACCAAAACTCTCTATCATGAAGTCCCTCCTTTTATATCGACTTAATCGCCGGGCCAATGGCGAGCGGGTCATTAGTTATATAGCGCAATTTAGGTTTGACAAGCCTCACACCGTACCGCAGAGGACGGGCGTGAACTAATGAATATGGGCGCTAGTCAATGATGATAGACATTGATGTCAGGGCACCAACTTACTTTAGTCAGTGGTCGATATGGTAAACGGGTCTAGTGGTTCACATGGGGAAGCCCCCACTGTTTATGGATATGGATTGGGAAATAAAGATACTGGTTATGGTTTGGGAAAGAAGGAATTGGTTAATCACATTTTCAACTATGGGGTAACCCCCACGGCAAGTAAGCTAGCTAAAGACAAACTATGTTTTCGGAAACAACTTAAAACGAACACCCAACTGTGAACTCGCTCAACTTTGTTGTTGACTCGTTGTTACATGCCTTGCAGGCCTTTAGGTGCATATTGTTGGAACTTCCTGTCTGGGATGCTGGAGTGGTCATGGGTCGAGATACATGGAAACGCGAGACGAACTTAATGGCTTTCACACACTTGGTTTATGAATTTCTTAATTAATGTATTATGCTTCCGCTGAACGTTAAATAATGTTTTGTAACACTTCTACCAATAATAAATGAAAGTTTTATTTGGAATAATTGTTATGAGTTCAACATGATTGGTGGCTTGGATCCTGGTATGTCACACGCCCCGCGGTAATTCCGCGTGTGGTATTTTGGGGGTGTGACATTCCATTAGCTAGTTCTATTGAATATGGAATGTCTAACTTACTGGCTACCAACCCAAGTATATTCTTAAATTCTAGCGATACAAAACTATAATCGGCACCAGTATCAAATAGTACAGATGCAAAGCGTTGATTGATAGGGAACGTACCAGTAACTACATTTGGATCTTGGCGAGCTTCCCTCGCACCGATGTTAAAGACTCTTCCATGTGCTTAATTGAGCTTTGGGCACTCTCTCTTGAAATGCCCCACGTCTCCATAATTGAAACAACCTGGTCCTCGACCATTACCATTCCCATTACCACCTTGAGCGTTGTTTTAGTTGCGGTTTCCACTCCCAGCTTGATTCGCAAAATTACCACGATTTCCGTTACCGCCATTCCCTCCTTGAGGGCGGTTTCTGTATCCATTCCTACCACGGTTGTTGTTGCCATAACCTCTCTGCCCATTGTTACCACGCCTAGTACCAACCCAACATGTTTACTTCGAGTGGCCAACCTTCCCACAAGACTCACACTTCCTGAGTCTGCACTGGCCGGAATGATGGTACTAGCATACATCACATTTGGACAGGGCGCCCATGTAACCCTTTCCTTTGTTTTCAACCCCAGGCTTGGCTTCAGCCGGTAAGTACGACTCTTTCTTCATGTTGACACTGCTGGTGCCCTTTTTGAAGTTTGAGAAGTTCCTCTTGTTCTGGCCAGAGATCGAAAACTTGTTTAACCGGATAGCTTCTTCAGTCAGTGACACGCTCAGATCGATAGCCTCAGTAATTGTCAGCGGCTTTGACGTTGTTACCATACTCATAATCTGAGGTGCCAACCCCCAAATGAAACGCTCAACGTGCTTGAATTCTGGGCTAACCATATATGGTACCATGTGGGATAGATCGTGAAATCTCTGCACATATTCGGCGATCTTCGGGCCGTCCATCTTGAGGTTCCAGAATTTAGTTTCTAACTTTTGGATTTCAGCCTTAGAGCAGTATTTCTTTCGCATGAGCTCCTTCAGCTGGTTCCAAGTCAAAGCGTATGCTGCCGCCTCTCCCAGAGTTTGGACTTGGAGATTCCACCATGAAAGCGCTCCATCTAAGAACAAACCAGAGATGTAGGTGACTTGCTGTTCTGGTGCGCATTTGCTCATTCTTATCACTGAATCGGTCTTCTCTATCCATCGAACAAAAGCCACAGCACCCCCGGTGCCGTCGAAATTCAGCGGTTTACAGTCTAAAAACTGCTTAAAGGTACAACCTGTACAAGTAACATCATTCACAGCAAGCATTAGCGATTGCACATGGAATATCCAAATGTAACGTAATGTGTCTCAAGCGAATTAAACATTACCATGGGGTGGGTTGTTCCTCGAGGTACCCCGGCTAGTTTCAGTGCGTGAGGCCTCGTGCTCTGCTATTGCTCGTGAAATTCGTTCTTGTAATTCGGCGTCAGTAGTGGGCAATCGTGTCTCTCTTCGTGGAGGCATCTTCTATAAGAAGATTGTATAGGTCAGGTCTGTATGTATATAAGTATGTAGTATGCGTATGTAATAACATTTATCAATCACACATAACATCCCATGTCATAACACAAACAAGTAATTCCAACAACGTATATAATGAGAATGTTGCGATTGAGCTTTCATATATCAAGACCACAAGTACAGTTTTACATGCTTCACAATATATCATACATCAAAATGGGACTAAAGGGTCACATCTCCCATGTCCAAAACGTCTACCAACTACAATAATCAAAAGTCAAAAGTCAAAGTGTGGTCTTCAAAAGGCTGTGCAATCTGGCTCAATAGCTGCACTCTCATCAACATATGCTATCTGCATAAAACCAAAAACCTCTAAGCTGATGGTGGAGGAGGAAGAGGTGGAGGAACGAAAAGCAACCTGCGCAAATGCGCTAAATCCTCCTCGAGGGCATGAACGATACGCAACAGGTAGCTAACCTGCTACTCCAAAGTAAGAAAATAGAAGTCAGGATCTGGGTATGGTAGGAGAGGAGCAGGGGGAGTCGTGAACGGTGACTGACAAGAACAAGGTGGAGGACGCGGGATCCTCTCTAACTCCATGACTCTCCTACACAGCATCTCCTGCCGGAGCTGCAGCGACAAAAGCAAATCATCCCTCGAGTATCCAATGTGGAAGGGATGGTATGGATCAGAAATAGGCATCGTGTAGGGCGGAAACCAAACCGGTGGCTCGCCCGTGGGTGCAGAAACAAAAGGAGCAGTGTGTGTAAACTGTGGCATGAAATGATCGGCTGCTGACACTGGAGGTATATGACCGGGCTGCTGACTCGATGGTCCTTCCCCGGGATGGGGAGGAGGGTTATCCTGAAGAAATGTGGTGGGTAAATTTGCGCGGTGAATATCAGATACGTATGGGTGAAACGGGGCAAAGTCAATGGGTACATGTGTGGGTGCAGGAAGGGGAGTAACCGGTCTAACAAAAGGAGGTAAGTCGTCATCATCCTCGATCCACCCATTGTGGGTGAATGCATATCTGGGGTCAATCTAGGCTGCAAAAGGAGAACGGTCAACAAGTACAGGGATCGGGTCAGGTAGAGGTGGTGCAACAACTGGTACATCGGCAGGTGCAAGGTCATGCTCGGGCAAAGGATCGTGGCAGGTATAGGCTCTGGTGCAATCAAAGGCTCTGGGTCAGCTGGAGCAAGCTCATGATCAGCGGGTATATCAAGGAGCTGATCATCAGGAACGACAGGTGCATCAATGGGCTGCTCAGCAGGAATAAAATCAATCTCTTGCTCAGGATCGAAATCAGGATCAACAGGTGCCTCAAAGGCTGATCATCAGGGACAAACTCAATCTCATGATCAGGGTCAAAGTCGTGAGGAAAGACAGGATCCATCTCATCATCAAAATCAAAATCATGATCATCGTCGTGTGGACCAATAGGTGCAGCGGACATAGCTGTGTTAGAATCAGTATCTGTGGGATATCACTGTAATCCCAATGCGTGTAAGGTACTGGAAGACACTGACTCGTACGAATCAGGACCTGAATGGTCAGAAGGAACCTCGACAACGGGAATCTCCTCATGTGGAATAGCATCGACATCATCGACTGGGATCTCGACAAGTGGAGCGACAACGGCATCATCGACTGGAGCCCCACCATCCTGGGCATCCTCTGGGGGACCCTCAATCAAAAGATCGACGTCGTCGTCAGACATAGCGTCAAGAGGCAGATCCTCAAGAGGAACTGCAGCAAGAGGAAGAGGAGCAGGGATCTGAACAAGAGGTAGATCCTCGCCCGGAAGACCATTAGCTAGTGGTATGTCATCGCCAAAATCCGGCAAGGCGAAAGGCTGAAAATCGCCAGTATCATCTGAAAGCATCTCCGGATCACTCTCTGGGTCGGAGATAGGAATCTCGGGTGACGGGATGATCTCATCATCCGAAGTGATAAACATGGGATCAATGGTGTCGGATGCTTCGCTCTCTGAAGAGGACATGGTGTTTGTAACAAATCAATCACAAGTATGCACATATATCAACAATCACCAAGTAAGCATGTAAGTAATAACAATGTAAGCATGTATGCAATCCTAGTCTTCCCAAGACTATCCCACCCAGCCTCTCAGACTGAACTACTTAGTCCCTCAGACTAGACCTCCCAGTTTCTCAAACTGAACTACCCAGCCTCTCAGGCTAAACCTCCCAGTTTCCCAAACTACCCCAACTAGTCTCTCAGACTACTCCCTAGTCTCTCAGACTGCACTACCCAGCTAGTCTCTCAGACTAACTCCCTAGTCTCTCAGACTGCACTACCCAGCTAGTCTTTCATACTAACTCCCCAGTCTCTCAGACTGCACTACCCAGCTAGTCTCTCAGACTAACTCCCCAGTCTCTCAGACTGAAATATAAATGAATTCTTTGAAATGTATTTTGTGTCTTTTATTTGTAAAAATGTTTGTTCCCTGGATCTGGACATTTTGTGTATGCAATGAAAATATGTTCGTGAAAACATTTTCGTGAGAGCCCTAATGATCGTAGGCTAGACTCGAGAAAGAATCCTAGTTCGCTACGATCGAAGCTCTGATACCAAGCTGTCACACCCTGACTTTTGCGGAAGCCTGGTTATTGGTGTGACTTCTTAATACCATAGCATTCAATCATAACAATGCTATATGTTAAAATCCAAAAGATATTCATCCATAAAAGTTAAGTTTGAAAGTACCACAACATACTTGTTTGAAAAGTTGATACCAAACTTAAGTTACAAACCACAACATGTTCAAATGAGTTCATCAAGACACGACAAAAGATCGTAAATAAAACTGGGTTTAGAAAATGTATCCCGTCCAGGAATAGGACACATCTTCTAAACTCTACTACCCCGGATGACATCTTTTATTTAAACGCAGCTTGAAAACACATGCATACCCTTGCCAGATCCACTAGTTCCCTAAAATACATGTAATTTGAAAAATCAACAAAAGTTGAGTGAGTTCATGTGTGAGTGTATGAATAAACCTTTAAAGTATGTCTTGTATGTATGTATGTCCCTGGTATGTAGCAATTAGGAAAAAGAGATCACCAATGGGTTGCAAAGCCAATGGTATGTGTGAAATGGTGCAGGAAAACTCAAACCTAGCAAATTTGTACCGGGCTTCCGGCTGGAAGACATAGTCACCACTATGGGCCACCCTGGTCCCCATGGGTGTGGGCTCGCTACACCCAAATAGATCTATCACTCATGTCCCTCGGTCCTAAGACGAGGATTAATGGCCTTAAGTGTTATACCCACCCTTCACATGATCTAGTAGCAACCCTCCTTAGCTAACCATACCATGTATAAAAGTTTGTAATAATCATAACATGTATTTCACCCCCGAAGTATAAAACTGAAAACAGATAAAAGAAAAAGGGGGACATGAACTCACAATAATGCGTCTTCAGTACTGGCACTAAAAACTCATCAGCAAACACGACTACCTACAGTGTACTAACGTCTATTAGACGAACGGGCCGTGCCTAGGCTTAGTATTTACGTTTTGAGTTACGTTTCTTATATTCCTGATATTATTCCAAGTTATAATTACTTGTTAAAATAATAATTATTTTAACCTCAAATTATATTTGGTTTTGGAATAATTGTTTAAACAACATTTTGTATCAATACTTCTCAAGTATTTATTTGCATATTTCCTTCCCAAGGATGGGGTATCTTATACATGTGTATTTGTATTATTGTATTTGTAATTTCCGAAATAATATATTTCCAAGTCTCACTTTTGAAAATATATTTATACTCATTTGTCCCAAAAATATTGTACTGTCCAGAAAATATATATTTTTCCCAAAAATCATATATCTTCTAAATATACTAGGAAAATATATTTTTATTTCCAAAAATATGATACAACTTTGTAATATTTATGAAAATCATATTTTCGTTTCTCGTACCCAAAATAATATTTACCACAAATATATATGTAACGGTATTGTTTTGGATGGTAAATTTCACGGTACTTTGTTAAGTTATATTATTTTAAGTCCTTAAATAATGTAACTAGTTCACAAAAATATACAAACAATCACACATGCGTCTTTAATGTAAATATATATATTCCAAATATATATTTATCCATTTTTATTCATAAAAACCAACCTCCAATACTTGTATTTTGTTACAAAAAATTATGGCAAGGTTCGTATTGAAAACCATAGTTAAAATACACTAGTAAATATTTGTTAGAAAATATTTCTTTAAGTGATTATATTTTTAGAAAATTTTGCCATAGTTTCCTTTGAAAATGGAGGTGTCCATGCTATATAAGCATATCATTTTCTTTTCAAAAATCAACACACAATAAGCAACAATCAACCCTAAACAATATTATTCTTACCAAGTGCAAAAACTATACACTTTACATAACAACATGAACTTGATCTTTTATTAAAAACTTGTAGTAACTTGGTAGCATGTTTAGTAGACTTAGTTACCCTTTAAAGTGCGTTTATTACTTTACAAATTTCATTCTTAAAGAATTTAGGTGTTTACAACTTGTAAACATATTCTACAAGAATGTTTATTCATAACATCTTCTTGTTTCTCTTGTGCCTCTACACTTATTTTATCAAAAATAGTGTAGTTTTAAGTAAGAATCAAGTTCTACTAAAAATCATATTTTGAACTTGGTTTTCTTGGAAAATCATTCATGAGTCTTAGATTCATAAGATTACTAGCTCACTTTATTTATTATTTTTCAAGAAATCATCTTATTTTCAAGTTCATGCATATATATATGAGAATGATCTTCTTGTGTTAACACATAATCATCCACTAACTTTCTAGATCATGTGTTTAATCACAATCTAGCAAGCTCCTTATGATGATCAACATCATAATCTCAAGAAAATAACAATCAAGTGTCATGCATGCTCTAATCAACATTATTTCATCAAGATTTCATCATATGTAAGCTTCAAGTTCATGATTCAAGATTATGTCTTTTAGGGTTCTTGTGAGTTATAACATAACACATCTTTTAACAAATCAAAATTAGAAGTATCAAAGGGTTGTAAGAGTCTTACTACTAGCTCTAAGCTAGGGAAGAACACTTGAAGAAAAAGATGATGAAAATGGTGGATGAAAGCAATTTGATGGAGGTTCTTAAAGATTCAAGAGCACTAAGCTTCATTAGACACCTTCTTACACACTTGAGAGCACTATCTAGGCCGAGAGGGAGAGGAAGAGAGTGAGGGACATGGAGTGAAGTTGTGAAGTGTGATGATCTCTTGAGATATCAAGTGCCATACTTATAATCTTCCAACCAATATTTTTTTCACTATATCAAGCAAGATCCAAATATAATACGAAATAAAATCTAGAGGTAAGGTGGTGATCTTGGTGGTGGGGTCCTCCCTTGGGCCGTAAATCATATGGGGGGGGGGGGGTTAAATGTAAGTTTGAATGGTAAATAGTTAGTTAGTAATTCAAACTCAAGTATATGGTTACAAGTGTTAGTTACTAGATATTCTAGTGGGTGTTAGGGTGTTCGGGAATCATAACTAGCCAAGAAATAATAAAACAATGCTTCTAGCAATATTTTGGTGTTCCGGGTAATGTCAGGTTGTTCGGTTAGATACCAGTTCGTTAAAGTGTCAAGCTATTCCGTTTAATGATCTTTATGTTACTTTTTGTGACACTTTTAATTCCCGACACTTAGGAAAGCATTCAGGACCATTTAGTCAAATTTTTGCATGTAACTAGCTTGTTAAAAAGCTAAATTTTGCTTAAAATGCAGAATTCTGCACTTTATGTGGGTTTTAGGCACTTTCCGGCAGTTTTATGGTCCTTACCTCCCTACACTCCATACTAGTGTAGTACCTTGTCTCTGGCCCATACTGGGTCTTAAAACACTGTCTATCTATGTACTGAACCCCGTCAGCATATTCCCGTTCTATCCGTTAACTGTGCTAACCTTACTTTGTGCATCATGTATGTCAATATAGTTTGTATGTGATAATGATGTGACATTATGTAATATGTGATGCACATGTAAGTATGATGCAGTAATCAGAAAGCAGTTAAGTAATTCAGCACAGTTATTAAGCACTTAATCATAATTAATTAATTGAACGGATACCTGGTTTTATGAGGGTTGTCACACCAAACATCATAACACATCTTATAAACATATAACCCTAACTAGTATACTTGAAATCTAACTATAACACCTAACTTACCATTAAATGTTACACTTTACCCACCCCCCCCTTTGATGGCCGGTTAGGAGACATGGACCCCACATGGGATTTCTTTGTTATATTTTATCAGATATGTTGGGGAATATTCTAACACATATACCATAAAGATTTAGAGAATTTTATAAAATCCTAAACAAATACTACTCCATCATTCATCACCTCCTAACTCACAATCACACCCTCCTTCCTTCTTCTCCTTGGTCATGGCCCAACACCACCACCCTACTCCCACCATTTTCATTCCACTAGCGAGCAATCTAAGGTGAAATTAAGGTGTAAGAAGCATATCCAAGAAGGTGTGGGGCTTTAGAAGTTGAAGGACCTTCACCATTTGCTTTTAACCACTTTGTTTATCATCTTCATCATCTTGAGTTCTTCCCTAGCCATAGTGCTAGTAGTAAGCTTCTTTGATCCTATTTTGACTTCTTATTTTGATGGTTAAAAGATTATGTAAGTGGTTAAACTCAAAAATCACAAAGAAATAAGAAGAAGATCACTAACATAAAGCTAAATAACTTGAAATATAAGATGATTAAGGTATGTAAGAAACTTGTTTGTGGATTTCTTGTGTTTATGATGTTGAAGAAATCATAATGATCATCCTTTATGTTAAACATGAACTTGAATATAAGCTTGTTTATGAGTATGATGATTGTTGATACATATTACAAGTCTTGAAAATAAATGATTTCAAATATAATATTTTCAAGAAACCAAGGTTTATTACAAAATTTACAAGATCATGACTTTAAAAGAAACTAATCATATTTTTAGTGATAAATCAAGTATAGAAACATGTTATTAACAAGAGAAATACAAAAGAATTGTTTTTGGGAAAATCATCTTGTAAGTTGTAAAGGACTAGATTTTGCAAGAATGTGATTAATAAACAAATAACTATGTTTTAGAGGGTAACTTAACCTACTAAATAACATACTAAGTTACTACAACTTTTTACAAAATTTCAAGTTCATGTCAAAGTGTAAATTGCATATTTAAAGCATATGGTAAGTCTTGAATGATTTGTTGATGATTGATGATGATTTATAAAAGAAAATGATATGCTTTGAAAGCATGGAAACCTCCATTTTTAAAGGGAAACTATGGCAAAAATTTTCTAAAAATATAACACTTAGAAAAATTATTTTTAAACAAATAATCACAAGTGTATTTTAAACCATGAAATTTTATATAAATTTTGCCATAATTTTAATTACGAGATTATAAATATTGGAGGTTGGTTTTTGATAATAAGAGTGGCCAAATATGTATTTAGGAGAATATATATTTAGATGTCACCATGTGTCTAATTATTTGTATATTATGTGTATTAGTTATATTATTTTAGGACTTGAAATAATATAAGTCACCAAAATACCAAGAAATTACAATCCAAAATACTACCAAAATCCCAAGAAATAAACACATCATTTATACCCAAAATATTGGTGAAACCGAACAAGGAATATAACTTACATAAATATTCCGGAATTAAAGTCATAAGTATATTTTGGTAACGGTATTTTGGAAACCAAGAGAACAAAAATATGATTTTCGTGGGTATTATAAAATAAATCATATCTTTGACAAGGAGAAAATATATTATTTTTGGTAAGTAAAAATATATATATATTCTTGGAATTATTAGAAGATATAGTATTTTTGGGAGAAAATATATATTTTCTTAAATAAACTTTGGACATATTATTTTTGGGTGAAAAATAGATTTATATATATATTTTCTAGGTTAGACTTGAAAATATATTATTCTTGAGACTTATATGAAAGGTATAAATATTTTTGCCAAGAAAAAATTCTAAACAATTTTTCTATGTAATATTTCTTAAAATATATTTTGGAAATATATATTGATGTATTTTTTATTAGAAATATTATTCCGGAAAGGTTAATACAAAAATTAAGTATGAGATACTTAATAAACACGATAAAAATACGTATTCTCGTACGTATAATTACACACCGGAATACGCCATCGATAATTGGCAAAAATATAGAAGGATAAGAATACGAATACAAATACAACCATCCTTGGGGAGTTATGCAAGTACAAATACATAAACTTGACAAGTTAAAATGCATTATTTTAACTAATATTCCAAAATTCGTAAATATAATTTAAGTTAAAATATTTGTTATTTTAACAAAAAATTATATAACTTGGAATAATACTAAGGACACAAAGAAACGTAACTCAAAGACACTAATTAATACTAAGTCAAGGCACGACCCGGTCGTCTAATAGACCGTAGTACGTTGTAGGTAGTCGTGCACTCAAGTAGCAGCTTGAGTTACGTCGGACTGAAGAACGCAAAACTGTGAGTTCATGTCCCCCTTTTCTCTTAACTGTTTTCGGATTTATAACTCTCGGGGGTGGAATACATGTTGCATACATTTAAATGGTATGAATTAGCTATGAAATGAATTATAGATCATGTGAGCATAGATTGAAATTGAAATGCCATTAACTCTTAATTATGGATGAAGGTTAGATCTAACGGGTACGGCCGAGCCCCACTCATGGTCCTTATGTGACCACTTGAGTGCTTCGGTGTCCCACTCGAGGTAAATCGACAACGGTCAAGGGTAAAATTGACACAGTCAAGGTAAATTGACACAGTCAAGGTAAATTGACATAGTCGAAGGGAAATTCGACACAGTCGAGAGGAAATCGACGAGGGTATAAGCCTAGTCATATTGAGTGCTCCTTATGTCTTCACATACATTAATGTCCTTGCTAAACATTAAATTGATCTGTTCATAGATGCTTTTCATACCTGTTTTCAAAGGAGTCTCTCAAATGTTTACAAGCTTATCAGTACTCATACAAAACGCATGAACTCGCTCAACTTTTGTTGATGTTTTCCAAAATTACATGTATTTCAGGTAACAAGTTGGATCTTGGGCGCGGGTGTTGTTTCTGAAAGTAAATTCCGAGTTTAGGTGTCATCCACCTTTTGTTGGTTTGTAACTTAGTCAAGGTTGTGTTATTTGAAACTTAAATGACTAGTGTTTGTAATATTTCAAACTTAATGAATGGATGAACATCGTCTTGATCATATAGTTGTTTATTATGATTGAATGCAATGATACTGAATAAGTCACACATCATACGCTTCCCCAAAAGTCAGGGTGTGACAGTTTGGTATCAGAGCTTCGATTGTAGTGAACTAGGATTCCTTCTCGAGTCTAGACTACAATCACTAGGACTCTCTCACGAAAACATTTTCACAAAATGGTTTTTCATTGCATTCACGAAAGCGCCAAGATCCATGAGTCAAACATTTTTTTTTCAAATAAAAGACAAGGAAAGGACATTAGTAGGGAGAAGAATACCCCAAATTAAAGTGCTAATTAAGGCATAGTCTACGTGAGATAGACTTGTGTCACACCCCGACCGCGTAAAACAACAAAGCGCGGCAGAAACATCGGGGCGTGTTGTAACAGAATTATCGTTTCATAACCATGGATACAAAAAGTGTTTTGTTTTATTGATAACATTAAACATTAACATTGTTTTAACACATAACACACAAGTTTTATATCGACTATCATAGTTTTATGTCACTAAGGCTTCGTCCAGATCCTATGTGACGCATGCATCCTAGAAATCATCATCAAGCATCAATTCCTGAAACATATGTGAAAACAAAGTCAGCAAAGAAATGCTGGCGAGTACATAGGTTTTATAGGAGTGTCGGATTCATGGCTAGTTTAAATGTTGCAATACTTTATTAAAAACCTTGTTTTGAAAAAAGTATAATATTGCAACTTAATTAACCAACTCAAATCAAGCGGGTTATAGTTTATAAAACCTCATAGCCATGATTTTTGACCCAAAAGCATTTGTTTTAGTAAAGCACATCGAAAAACATCTCGTAAAACTCGTTAATAAAACTCGTATGTTACTTCGAAAACATCGTTGTGTGACATCGTTTCGCTATCGTTTACCCAAGTGAACTAAATAACGCCACGGTATGTAATATGTTGAAAACACTTATATATAAGAAGTACCAGCGGCGTATCTACCATGTTTTCACCATATTACACCCGTCCCGTTATCTAAACACTAGCCAAAAACCAATCGTTTACCCAAATCGTTTAACATCGTTTCCAAATCGTTTACTCATTTAAATCGTTTAACTCATTCTCGTTTTAATTGTGAAAACTTATATATGGTCGTCTCGCTAATAACATTCAAACCTTTGTGACTCATCCATCGTCCATCGCTTCTCGCATTAATAAACCACCAAAGGGTAAATTAACAATCATCAGATTCAGTCATTACCCACAACACCCACACATAACCATGAGTGTAGTAAAATAACGGGATTTGTCAGATCCTATGGTACCATAACCTAATACTGGTCGGTTCGGCCAAATTAATGAATGTCATTTGTTATGTAACTACAACCAACAAGTTTGTTCACATTATCGAAATCGTTATTAGTTTTGCATAGACCATCTTAATCGTTTTTTAAACCATCGTTATAACATCGAAAATCGTTTTGAAACCATCGTTAAAACCTTGAAAACATTTAGTACATATGAATCACCCCAAAACAATTGAAAACAGTAAAATAGGGGAAACTATGTACTCACATGTAGTGCAAGGTATCCTCAATCAATAGAACTTCAACAAACTCGAGCAAACCAGAGAATTCAAACAGCACCTAGTAATCGAATCACTAATCAAACAATAGACGCCTAAATCGGGAGATCGGACAGAATGAGGTCTTGTAAACCAAATGAGTGTTGGAACTCATGTGATATGGTTTAACAAAGCCTACATCCTAAATCGGAACCTAACCTAAGTGCTTTCGACCCATCGCGACCAATTAAGGTAGCTTACGCTACTTTAACGCGTCGTGCGCGCAAAGCGCGTTCGTGACGTCTAACTAGTCCTATGACAAGTATTAAATGCCTAAACATGCTACATAATCAGTTATGTGACAAAATTTTAGGTTACATATGCTTAATTACCAATTATACAAGAAAAGGGTATTCTGGTAATTTACCTAAGGCATATAAAATACTTATCATACAACTACCTAAACTAGGTGACCATAAGGTATAACCTCGGAAGGTTATTCCCTATGCTACTATGGTCACTAAACATGTTTGGTCGGATCCTAATGATCGACCAAACGGGTCGTGCTCGAAAGTCTAAGCGGGTGTTTAGTCCGTTTGACTTACAACTCTACATAAGCACTAATCTAAAAAGTGACGAGCTAAACATGCTAGAACATGTTTAGAAAATAGGTTTTGATATCAAAACAAACGGTTTTGATATCCTAGAGTAGTTTGGTTACAAAATACGCGTAAATGCGCATTTTGGCCGAAACTACGACTCGTCACTGAGCCTAGATGACGTAGTAATCAGTAGGTATAGCCACTAAGGACTATGACCATCGTGATTACGCTCACGTTATGAAGTTCAAACGAACTTCGCGTTGACCATAAACTGGTTAACGCTGAAAGTCAAACATAGTTTGACTTCCGGACTCGAAAAGCAATAAAAGAACGAAGGAACACTTACAAAGGGTCCCCGCTGGTAAATCTTGATCAAATAGCTCAGATATGAAGCAATGGCTTCAACTTAGAGCTTTTAGATCAGATTTGTGAGGAAGAAGTGAAGAATGTGGTGGGTATTTATAGTAAATGGACAACCGTTATGATCGTTTCTCGTAATCCATGATTTAATCTCATCCTTACACTTGTTGAAACACTATGGTACCTCAAAATGGCCCCTCATTATCAGGAAACAACACTTGGAATTGAGGTGGGAGTGCTTAACAGCTGTTAACAGCTGTTAAATTCAGTTAATCTGGTGTGGGAGGCTGACGCGGGCCGTGTAAGGAGACACCATGGTCTCACGCGGGCCGCCTGGCCCTTCTGAACAGAAACAAGTTTGCCATAATGACAGTTTCAGTCCCTGTTGGTGTTTAAGCTCATTTCCGGCACTTCTAAGGCCCGTCAAGCCAACTTTAAGGCCCTAAAATGATGCCTAAACATTGTGGACATGAAACATGCTCAAAAATATGCCGGATGTTGGTTCGTTTGGTCGTATGATCGCGATGTTCGCTTAATTACGACGGAATGCGCATAAGCGCGAAAAACGATCCAAATGACGCGACGAATGGATTTTTTTCTTATGCCAAACACTAAAATAGAATATTTTAATGCTTACATAAATTTTTGGATGTCCGGATGTATTCAGAACATAAGATATGCGCGAAAGTGCAAACTTGTGTACTTTTTAACGCTTTTAGTCCCTATTGATCAATAAAGTTTATTTTGGCATACCGAACCCCTCAAAGCCTATTTCTAAGCTATGTAAAGGATATTTAGGGTATGTTTAACTTATGATCAAGTTCCGGAATGTTCGTTACTATGTAAATCGGTATAGTTTCACAGTTTGACACAAATAGTCCCTGCGATCGAACAAACTTGATTTCAACACACCAAACCATCCAAAACTTATTTCTAAGTTATGTGGAGGTTATTTAAGGTATGTTAAGCCTATTTCACTATTCCGGAGTGTTTGTTTCATTAAACTGGTTATATTTACGCATCTGTGCGCGTATAACCTTCCAGAAAGCGATTTAAAGCTTGAAATCGGAATCGAATCGAATTGAAAAAAATCACCAAACATAATTACACACATAATAACACCAAAGCACATTGTTTTATTAATAATCATCATTGTTTTGTATCGTACATCGATTACAGAGTACAGTTGTCACAGTCTCCCCTACTTCAGGAAATTTCGTCCCGAAATTTAATCAGAGGAAACTTGTGAGAGCTTGAAACATGAAGTCGAAAAAAATAAGACAGTACCGGTTAGGGTCCTGAACTTCTAGTAATCTTAATAACATTATGCTTGCAATGTAAGAGGGACACTTATATACAAGTATATGAAGCGCCATTGGTGCGTCCACCGTACCTCCATTACATTGCTCACGTTACGTTATTGTTGCCACTATCGGTTCTTACACATGATAAATCTTACTGTGGGTTCTGTGCACTGAATTTCATAATTATGTATGCATCCATAATTTGGCAATTCCTTGCATAGTCCACACAGTGCATTTATAATGTGTAGAGGAAAACCAAATGAATGAACCTATGATGAGGGTGACTAGACCACCATAGGGTCCTTTCAGCTGTATCATCACATGCCATTCTTAACCAGATTCTGAATCAATCTATAACTAGACCTCTCAAGGGTCTCTTTAACTACAACAACACACGATGTCTTTAAACTTTGGAATAGTACTTTATAATCCAAGGGAACACCATGTCGTGTCACAATCTCATCAACATAAATCTTTGCAAGTTTATCAGCGGATAGATCCTCGCGAATCGTAATAAAATGAGCTGACTTCGTTAATCGATCGACAACAACCCAAATAGCATCGTGACCTTTCGATGTACGCTGTAATTTAGTGATGAGGTCCATTGCAATGTTCTCCCACTTCCAAACCGGTATCTCTGGTTGTACAAGCAACCCAGAAGGTCGTTGATGTTCGGGCTTAACTTTGAGACAAGTTAGGCATTTTGATACATACAAGGTAACAACTTTCTTCATACCAGGCTACCAGAACTTAGTACAAAGATCCTTGTACATTTTATCAGCACCTGGATGGATAGAATATCGAGACTTGTAAGATTCATCCATCACTAAAGTGCGAAGATCGTCTTGTTTCAGAATCCACAAACGATCCACGAAATAGAGTAAACCCTCGTCTTTCGCTTCGAGCATAAGCTCAAGTTGACGTGGTAATTCCGTACCCATCAAATTTTGTGAAACACAAAATTGCTGAGCTTGAAGAACACGAGATTGAATATCAGATAGAGTTTGAACAGAATGAAGCTTCACTCGTTCTTTTCGACTAAGCGCATCAGCTACGACATTCGCCTTACCAGGATGGTAGCGAATTTCGTAATCATAGTCGTTCAAGAGTTCAACCCAACGTCGTTGCCTCATGTTCAGCTCCTTCTGATTAAGAATATGCTGGAGACTTTTGTGGTCTGTGAAAACCACACACTTTGTTCCATAGAGGTAGTGTCTCCAGATTTTTAAGCGCAAAAACCACAGCTCCTAACCCAAGATCATGATTCGTATAGTTCTTCTCGTGAACTTTCAATTGTCTAGATGCATATGCTATAACTTTACCTCGTTGCATAAGGACGCAACCAAGGCCTAAGTTGGACGCATCGCAATAGACAACGAAATCATCGCTTCCTTCGGGCAGAGATAGAACAGGAGCATTACATAACTTCTGCTTCAGCGTTTGGAACGCTTCTTCTTGCTTGGGTCCCCACTCGAAGGGCTTATTCTTCTGAGTCAAAGCAATGAGCGGAACCGCAATCTTCGAGAAATTCGAAATGAATCGACGATAATAACCAGCAAGACCAAGGAAAGATCGAATCTCTGTAGGCGTCGTCGGTGTATTCCAGTCCTTAATAACAGCAATCTTGGATGGATCCACATGAATACCCTGCTCATTGACTATATGACCCAAGAATTAAACTTCTTTAAGCCAGAATTCACACTTGGAGAATTTAGCAAAAAGTCATTCCTTCTTCAGGAGTTCCAATGTTAAGCGAAGGTGTTGTTTGTGCTCGGCTCGAGACTTTGAATAAATCAAGATGTCATCAATAAAACAATGACGAACTGATCCAAATAAGGCTTGCAGGCCCTATTCATTAAGTCCATAAAGATAGCTGGAGCATTCGTCAAACCATAAGGCATGACAGTAAACTCGTAATGACCATATCTTGTGCGGAAAGCAGTTTTGGGAATATCTTCTTCGAGAACACGAAGTTGATGATACCCAGAACGCAGATCGATCTTGGAAAAGCATGAAGCACCCTGCAGCTGGTCGAAGAGATCATCAATTTGAGGTAGGGGATATCGATTCTTGATGGTGAGCTTATTAAGCTCACGATAATCGATACACATTCGAAAAGATCCATCTTTCTTTTTCACGAAGAGGACAGGAGCTCCCCAAGGTGAAAAGCTCGGTCGGATGAATCCTTTATCAGATAACTCTCGAAGCTGTTTCGATAACTCTTGCATCTCAGACGGTGAAAGACGATAAGGTGCTTTTGCAATCGGGTTGGCATTGGGTACAAGGTCAATATGAAACTCGACTTGAGGAACTGGAGGCAAACCAGGCAGTTCATCAGGAAACACCTCTGGATAATCCCGAATAATCGGAATATCCTAAATACTTTTGCTCTTGTCTTTCTCCTCGGTGATATGTGCTAGAGAAGCAACATATCCTTTTCGCAAATAACTTTGGGTCTTTGTACACGACATAAGCTTCCATCCACCAGATGGCTTCTCGCCACGAATCCCCAGAACATCGCCAGAAGACAAAGGAATACGAACAATCTTATCGAAACAAACTACCTCAGCGTGGTGTTTGGTTAACCAATCCATCCAACGATAATATCGAAGCTCCCATGTTGCATCGGTGTGAGGTCAATAGGAAAAAGATGGTGATCAAGGTTAAATTGACAGTCGCAAATAACAGAATTGAGTACAAGAGGTTTTCCAGAGCAACTTTGACATATTCGGGTTTCCTTAGTTATCTAACCAAGGAATTAAAGTGATTACTCAAATTGTCGCTTCGTTTCTTAGAATGAAGTGAGCACTTAGAATTTTCGAGGAATTCATGAGCGATCATATGAACGAGAGAACTACAATACGGTTCTTTGGTGTAGGTATCGTAGGGTACGCAATACACATATGCAACTATATTTGTACATTGGAATTGTAAATAAAAAAAATTATTTATAAACAAAATCGATTGTTTCCGAGTTCAAAGGAAAATACTAGAAACATAAACATAAGATTCGGATTATTCAAAGCAGCAACTTCTTTTAATCGGCCAAATGCTCATCCGTGGGTCGGATTTGCATTGAAAATCTTTGGGTATCTGCCCCTGACATAACCCGTCTCGCCATAGGTGTAGCAAATACCAGGAGGAAAACGAGCCTGTGCTGGATCTGCTTGAAATTGAGCGGGGTTCTGAAGAGCTTGGTTTGGCACAGTGACTGAACGACAGTCTCGTGCCAAATGACCAATGAGTCCACAGTTGAAACATTTCCAACATTTGGCACTGGCATTGTGGTGGCGGTTACACTGATTGCACAGAGGAGCAGTTCCTAAGTACTGCTTCTTGGCTGGTGGTGCTGCCACCTGGCTAGGTTTTGCTTGATTTGGTGTAACGGCTACGGGACCCTTTAGAGCTCTACGCTTCTTTGACTTTTTTGAAGGCTTGGCTTCTGCTTCTTTCGATGCTCCTTGGGTGGTCTCATTATTGAGACGGGACATGGCGATACCTAATTCCACAGTCTTCAGGATTACCTCGCCTATTCGCTGGACAAATTTGGCAGTTTGCTCGGACATTTGAGTGTCATTGGGATGAAGAGACATTCTAGAGGAATGAAAGACATAGGAGAAAACAAGTGAAATATTATCGGATAATTAAAACAGAACAACAACGCATAGAAATTGCGATCATTTGTTTGTTACCTAAGGCAAACAAATGAGACGGTGATCAATCAAAGTAAACGGGTCATATTAATGTATCACTGAAGACATGCTTGTAACACCCCGACCACGTGGAACATACAAAACGTGGCGGAAACGTCGGGGAGTGTTGTAACAGAATTAATTGTTTCAAATCCATGGCAATTGAAGTTTCGTTTTATTAATCAAACATGAAAGTTACATTGTTTTAAACAAGAAACAAAGAGTATATAACAAAAAATTAACTAGTTCTTGTCTCGTTTTATGTCACTAAGGCACAGGTCCGCCTAAGTATGTCTTGATAAGTCCTATGCATCATCTCCTGAAAACACATGTGAAAATAGGTACGTCAGCATAAAAATGCCTGTGAGATACATAGGTTTTGTGAAAACAGAATTCATGACTTATGTTTGAGAAAATGTTTAGTCATGAACCTTGTAATTTGCTTTGTCTTGTAAATCATTTGAAAAACGATAAGATCAGATGATATGTATAAATAAGAGGATAATGTATGGTTAAATGAATAACCATGTAAAATGAGTTTGTATAAGGTAAGTTGTTTGTAAAACAATGTCTTGTGAAAAGTATGTTATTTGTATAAAATGTTATATTTCTCAAACTGAAATGATTCAAATAACGCTACGATATGTAATACCATACAAACACTTATATATAGGAAGTACCAGCGGCGTATCCACCATGCTTGTATCATATTACACACGCCTAGTTACTTAATCACTTATTCAAACCAAACTACCAAAGTAAAATGTTCATGTCTAATGTAAATCATGTAATGTGTATCAAAAATGTAAGCATGTGATGAATAACAAATGTACTAAGTATGCAACAAAAGACATACGTAGCATAAAGTGTAATGTATAACAATGTACTAGGTACGCACAAAATGGGCACACATAGCATAAAATGTAATGTAGAACAATGTACTAAGTACGCACGCAATGGGCATACATAGCATAAAATGTAATGTAGAACATTGTACTAAGTACGCATGAGATGGGCATACATAGCATAAAATGTAATGAAATCATGTACTATAAATGTACAAATGAACATAGCAAGTATATGACGTGAAAGCAGGAAAGCACGAAAGTAACAAGTAGGCACATGTGTTCCACCCCAAAACAGTTTGGAAAACAGTAAAAGAGGGGTCTATGTACTCACTTGAGATTGCTTAGTAGTCCTTGAGTAACAACCAAACAATGCTAGAGATCGCGGATATCAAACGGCACCTAATATAGGTAACTATGTTAATAAACCGGACCTAAGTCGGAGGATTGGATAGAATGAGGGTTCGTAAACCAAACGAGTATAGAGACTCGTGTCATATGGTTTAACAAAGCCTTCATGCTAAATGAAACTTAACCTAAGTGCTTACGACCCATTACGACCCGTTTAGGTAGCTTATGCTACTTTAACGCGTCGTTCGCGTGAAACGTGTTCGGAACGTCTAACTAGTCCTATGACAAGTGTTATATGCCTAAACATGTTACATAATCAGTTATGTGACAAAAGTTTAGGTTACATATGCTTGATTACCAATTATACATGAAAAGGGTATTCTGGTAATTTACCTAAGGCATATAAACTACCCATCATACAACTAATCAAACGATGTGACCATAGGGTATAACCTCGGAAGGTTATTCCCTACCTACTATGGTCACCTAATGTAGTTGGTCGGATCCTAATGATCGACCAAATGGGTCGGGTTCGAAGGTATAAGCGATTTATTAGATCGCTTACCCTACGACCCTAGACAACGTGGTAATCAGTAGGCATAGTCCCAAGGGACTATAACCAACGTGATTACACTCACGTTGCGAAGTTCAAACGAACTTCGTATTGACCATAAACTGGTCAACGCAGAAAGTCAAACAAAGTTTGACTTTCAGACTCGAAAAGACTCGAAAAGCAATAAAAGAACGAAAGAATACTTACGAAGGGTCCCCGAATGCTAATCTAGATCAAAATAGCTCAGGTATGAAACAAAGGTTTCAACTTAGAGCACAAATGATCAGATTCTTGTGAGAAATGAAGTGAGGTGGGTTGGGTATTTATAGTATTCGGGTAACCGTTAAGATCGTTTCATGGAAACCGTGCTCAAATCTTGTGCGTACACTTGTTCAATTGTTGTGGTAACTAAAAATGATCCCCCATGAGCTGAAAGGGCAAGCTAGAATGTGTGGGTGTGGATTAAACAGCTGGAATCAGCTGACTAATCGATCTTATCTATTCTGGAAGGCTGACGCGGCCCGCTTCAGGATACACCAAAACTAATGCGGGCCGCATGGGGGTTCTGATCAGAAAATAAGTTTCAAAAATGACAGTTTTGGTCCCTGTTGTGTATTTAAGCCATTTCCGACACTTCTAAGGCCCGTAAAGCCAACTTTAAGGCCCTAAAATGATGCCTAAACATTGTGAACATGAAACATGCTCAAAAATATGTCGGATGTTAGTTCGTTTGGTCGTACGAACGCGATGTTCGCTTAATTACGACGGAATGCGCATAAGCGCGAAAAACGATCCAAAATGCGTGACGAATGGATTTTTCTCATGCCAAACACTAAAATAAAATATTTTAGGGCTTACATAAATTTTTGGATGTCCGGATGTATTCAGAACGTAAGTTATGCGTGAAAATGCAAACTTGTGCACTTTTTGACACTTTTAGTCCCTGAATGACCCAAAAGTTTATTTTAGCACACCGAACCCCTCAAAGCCTATTTCTAAGCTATGTAAAGGATATTTATGGTATGTTTAACTTATGGTCATGTTCCGGAATGTTCGTTACAGTTCATAATGGCATACTATCGCAGTTTGTCAAGTTTAGTCCCTGTAAGCGAATTAACTTGTTTTTGCCATACCAAAGCCTTCAAAACTTATTTCTAAGTTATGTAAAGGTTATTTAAGGTGTGTTAAGCCTATGTCACTATTCCGGAGTGTTTGTTGCATTAAACTGGTTATATTTACGCATCGGTGCGCGTATAACCTTCCAGAAAGCGATTTAGAGTTTTGGAATTGAACAAAAATTGATATGTGCAAATGATACACATATTTTTACAAATCCAAAGTATGAAATACAATATTTCATTGGTTTGGCATTTGTTTGATGGTTGAAGTGACACAGGTGTCACAGTCTCCCCTACTTTAGGAAATTTCGTCCCGAATTTATTCGTTGGAGTCTATCTGTGGCTTTGTGTCAAATAACCACCAGAGATATGAAGGGCATAATCCTGAAATTTCCTTAACGGACATTCTTCAGAACTGAAAATGAACGAAATGAGTCATTTTCCACAACTTCTTCAGAAACGAAAATGAACGGAACGAGTCATTTTCCACAACTTCTTCAGAAACAAAAATGAACGAAATGAGTCATTTTCCACAACTTCTTCAGAAACGAAAATGAACGAAATGAGTCATTTTCCACAACTTCTTCAGAAACGAAAATGAACGGAACGAGTCATCTTCCACGATTTCTTCAGAAACGAAAATGAACAGAATGAGTCATTTTCCACGATTTCTTCAGAAACGAAAATGAACGGAACGAGTCATTTTCCACCATTTCTTCAGAAACAAAAATGAACGGAACGAGTCATTTTCCACCATTTCTTCAGAAACAAAAATGAACGGAACGAGTCATTTTCCACCATTTCTTCAGAAACAAAAATGAACGGAACGAGTCATTTTCCACCATTTCTTCAGAAACAAAAATGAACGGAACGAGTCATTTTCCACCATTTCTTCAGAAACAAAAATGAACGGAACGAGTCATTTTTCACCATTTCTTCAGAAACGAAAATGAATGGGGTTAACTCTAGATACACGACAAAACTTGCTGTGGTTTCTGTGCACTGAATTCCATAATTATGTATGCATCCATAATTACGTAATTCCTTGCATAGTCCGCACAGTTTGTCTTGTAATGTTTAGGGGAGGAAAATCAAACCTGTGATGAGTGTGACTAGACTACCATAGGGTCCTTTTAATTAGATAGTCAAATGATCCCTTTTAATTAGACCACCAAGGAGTCTTTTCAGCTAATTCATCACATGATATTCCTAACCAGATTCTTGAATAAATCTGTTTTACTAGACCACTCACGGGGTCTAAGTATGGAGTAGTACTTTATAATCCAAGGGACTTAACTACAACGTAGAAGTCCATTAAGGATTTTAGGTAGTACCTTTGGGTATCCTACTATGAATCCCTTATACGAAGATATGGAAGATTCTACGAGGATTTGGATAACAAAACTTGGATTACACAAAAACATAAAAGGAAACACATAAGCACATAATCACATAGTTGTTTAACTTGATTATTAATTTGTTATTAACTTGTTATCGATTGAAAATGGATATGGAAACCATTTGATAGACTTCAATGTCCTCTGGGATTTATCTGAAAAGATAGGAAGATCTCCCAAAAATTCGATTTCGTTTACAAAGAAACGTAATATTCGAATTAAGGAACACAACAATTTTAGAATATACGGAAATACCCTTAGGTACCCTTTTAAGAATTTATAGTGGTACTTTGGGTATTCGTCCAGTGTTGTAACTTGCGCCTTGTACTTCGTTTCCTTGGAAGAAACGGGTACTTAGGAATTTCATGGACAACGCAAGAGATCATAAAATAGAAAAAATTTTGGGGGTAGTTTGCTTTTCAAGGAATACGATTCCTTAATTGTCGGTATTGTAAGGGATATGTTGTTTATACATACAACCTCATAAATACATTGAAATGTAAATAAAAGATTTATTTATAAACAATGATAACAACTGTTTCATGGACCTTGACAACAAAAAAAAAATAATACATAAGACATGATTATTTCTAAACGGTGTTGTCTTTTAGTCGGTCAGATGCTCATCCCTGCGCTGGATTAGCATTAGCAAGCTTTGGGCAATTTCTTCGGAAATGACCCATCTTGCCACATTTGTAGCAAGAACCTGGTGGAAAGCGAGCTTGAGCATGATTGTTGTCAACTTGATTTGGTGCAACTGCTGCTACGCAAACTTTTGCTGTATGACCTTTACGTCCACAAATTTGACATTCGCGGCACTTCACACTAGCATGATGATGAAGGTTACATTGGTTGCACAAGGGTGAAGTTCCATTGTATGGCTTCCTAGCAGGGGTTTGAGCCGGTTAGTTGGGGACGGCTTGATCGTTGTGAGCAACCATGGCGAAGTTCTGAGAAGCCTGTCGCTTCTTTGACTCCTTAGGGGATCCAGTCTGTACATCCATGGTCTTTGATTCTTCGATTGGTTTCGATTCCACGACCGGTTTCTTGTCACCCTTTCGGAAAAGCTTATGTTTCCTGATCTGAGATTCAGTCAAGGTTGCAGATAGCTCAATGGCCTGCCTAACTGTAGTGGGGTTACTACCAGTAACAATGTCCTGAACTGAGTCAGGGAGACCATCAATGTATTTTTCGATCGCTTTATCCAAAGGCGTAACCATGGTAGGACACAACAGGCTCAGCTCCTCATATCGATCAGTGTATGCTCGATGTTCACCGCTGTCTTGCTTAAGATCATCGAATTCCCTTTCCAATGCTCTGATCTCGTGACGAGGACAGAATTCCTTCATCATCAGTGCTCGAAGTTCTTCCCACGTTTGAGCCAGTGCCACTTCGGCACCCCTATCTCTCACCACACCGTTCCACCACGTCAAAGCTCGTTTCTCAAAGACACTAGATGCGAAATCTACCTTTCGCTCATTTGGACATTGAACATGCCTGAAGGTGCTCTCTAGACTCTCGAACCATTGCAGAAGTGCAGTCGCTCCTTGAGACCCAGAAAACTTTGATGGCTTAGCCGAGTTGAACGTCTTGAAGTTGGAGGGAGCATTATTGTTGTTGAGAGCTTGGTGACATTGAGCAACGATGTTCGGGATTGCTGCAGTTATTTGCTGTGTAATGACAGCTTCCAGATCTTCAATAGATACCGGATTTTCGCGTCGTGGAGGCATTCTAAAAGAGGAAACATGAAATGAAACGAGTGAGAGAATTAGACTAAAAGAATGAGATGAACAAATCTGATGAAAGCAAGGATAGTGGTCATTTGTTTGTTACTACAAAGCAACAAACGACCCCGGTGATTAATCAAAGTAAATAGGTCAAAAAATAATGTATCGCGAAGACATGCTCGCCTATAAGTGAACACTCATCCCAAGAATTCCCAGGTAAGCACAACTGGTCTCGCGTCTGATGAGATATATATGAAGTGCTTGCCTAGACAGAAAACCCAGAATACAGGCATTCACCCTTCCAGTTTGCACGTGTTCACACTAATTAGGACCCAAAACTTTGACGAGAGTTTGAAAACTCAAAGGGGTTCAAAACCATATAACAGAGGGTTCAAAACCTTACAATAGAGGGTTCAAAACCTAGCAATCAATCATCCTAGAACAGATGATTAGTTTTCAAAGCGGTTTTGAAATTTATGTTCTTGTTGTGGTCGTCGCCTAAGGATAGGTGACGGTATTGTTTTATGACTAAACGCAAGTAAACTCGCGTTAGGGTCCAAAGAAGGTTATAGACTAGGTCAAAGCATTACTAATAACCTAATTCCCTATAACCATTGGCTCTGATACCATCTTTTCTGTCACACCCCGACCACGTGGAACATACAAAACGTGGCGGAAACGTCGGGGAGTGTTGTAACAGAATTAATTGTTTCAAATCCATGGCAATTGAAGTTTCGTTTTATTAATCAAACATGAAAGTTACATTGTTTTAAACAAGAAACAAAGAGTATATAACAAAAAATTAACTAGTTCTTGTCTCGTTTTATGTCACTAAGGCACAGGTCCGCCTAAGTATGTCTTGATAAGTCCTATGCATCATCTCCTGAAAACACATGTGAAAATAGGTACGTCAGCATAAAAATGCCTGTGAGATACATAGGTTTTGTGAAAACAGAATTCATGACTTATGTTTGAGAAAATGTTTAGTCATGAACCTTGTAATTTGCTTTGTCTTGTAAATCATTTGAAAAACGATAAGATCAGATGATATGTATAAATAAGAGGATAATGTATGGTTAAATGAATAACCATGTAAAATGAGTTTGTATAAGGTAAGTTGTTTGTAAAACAATGTCTTGTGAAAAGTATGTTATTTGTATAAAATGTTATATGTCTCAAACTGAAATGATTCAAATAACGCTACGATATGTAATACCATACACACACTTATATATAGGAAGTACCAGTGGCGTATCCACCATGCTTGTATCATATTACACACGCCTAGTTACTTAATCACTTATAAAAAACCAAACTACCAAAGTAAAATGTTCATGTCTAATGTAAATCATGTAATGTGTATCAAAAATGTAAGCATGTGATGAATAACAAATGTACTAAGTATGCAACAAAAGACATACGTAGCATAAAGTGTAATGTATAACAATGTACTAGGTACGCACAAAATGGGCACACATAGCATAAAATGTAATGTAGAACAATGTACTAAGTACGCACGCAATGGGCATACATAGCATAAAATGTAATGTAGAACAATGTACTAAGTACGCACGCAATGGGCATACATAGCATAAAATGTAATGAAATCATGTACTATAAATGTACTAATGAACATAGCAAGTATATGATGTGAAAGCAGGAAAGCACGAAAGTAACAAGTAGGCACATGTGTTCCACCCCAAAACAGTTTGGAAAACAGTAAAAGAGGGGTCTATGTACTCACTTGAGATTGCTTAGTAGTCCTTGAGTAACAACCAAACAATGCTAGAGATCGCGGATATCAAACGGCACCTAATATAGGTAACTATGTTAATAAACCGGACCTAAGTCGGAGAATTGGATAGAATGAGGGTTCGTAAACCAAACGAGTATAGAGACTCGTGTCATATGGTTTAACAAAGCCTTCATGCTAAATGAAACTTAACCTAAGTGCTAACGACCCATTACGACCCGTTTAGGTAGCTTATGCTACTTTAACGCGTCGTTCGCGTGAAATGCGTTCGGAACGTCTAACTAGTCCTATGACAAGTGTTATATGCCTAAACATGTTACATAATCAGTTATGTGACAAAATTTTAGGTTACATATGCTTGATTACCAATTATACATGAAAAGGGTATTCTGGTAATTTACCTAAGGCATATAAACTACCTATCATACAACTAATCAAACGATGTGACCATAGGGTATAACCTCGGAAGGTTATTCCCTACCTACTATGGTCACCTAATGTAGTTGGTCGGATCCTAATGATCGACCAAATGGGTCGGGTTCGAAGGTATAAGCGATTTATTAGATCGCTTACCCTACGACCCTAGACAACGTGGTAATCAGTAGGCATAGTCCCAAGGGACTATAACCAACGTGATTACACTCACGTTGCGAAGTTCAAACGAACTTCGTATTGACCATAAACTGGTCAACGCAAAAAGTCAAACAAAGTTTGACTTTCAGACTCGAAAAGACTCGAAAAGCAATAAAAGAACGAAAGAATACTTACGAAGGGTCCCCGAATGCTAATCTAGATCAAAATAGCTCAGGTATGAAACAAAGGTTTCAACTTAGAGCACAAATGATCAGATTCTTGTGAGAAATGAAGTGAAGTGGGTTGGGTATTTATAGTATTCGGGTAACCGTTAAGATCGTTTCATGGAAACCGTGCTCGAATCTTGTGCGTACACTTGTTCAATTGTTGTGGTAACTAAAAATGATCCCCCATGAGCTGAAAGGGCAAGTTAGAATGTGTGGGTGTGGATTAAACAGCTGGAATCAGCTGACTAATCGATCTTATCTGTTCTAGAAGGCTGACGCAGCCCGCTTCAGGATACACCAAAACTAATGCGGGCTGCATGGGGGTTCTGATCAGAAAATAAGTTTCAAAAATGACAGTTTTGGTCCCTGTTGTGTATTTAAGCCATTTCCGACACTTCTAAGGCCCGTAAAGCCAAATTTAAGGCCCTAAAATGATGCCTAAACATTGTGGACATGAAACATGCTCAAAAATATGTCGGATGTTAGTGCGTTTGGTCGTACGAACGCGATGTTCGCTTAATTACGACGGAATGCGCATAAGCGCGAAAAACGATCCAAAATGCGTGACGAATGGATTTTTCTCATGCCAAACACTAAAATAAAATATTTTAGGGCTTACATAAATTTTTGGATGTCCGGATGTATTCAGAACGTAAGTTATGCGCGAAAATGCAAACTTGTGCACTTTTTGACACTTTTAGTCCCTGAATGACCCAAAAGTTTATTTTAGCACACCGAACCCCTCAAAGCCTATTTCTAAGCTATGTAAAGGATATTTATGGTATGTTTAACTTATGTTTATGTTCCGGAATGTTCGTTGCAGTTCAAATTGGCATACTTTCGCAGTTTGTCAAGTTTAGTCCCTGTAAGCGAATTAACTTGTTTTTGCCATACCAAAGCCTTCAAAACTTATTTCTAAGTTATGTAAAGGTTATTTAAGGTATGTTAAGCCTATGTCACTATTCCGGAGTGTTTGTTGCATTAAACTGGTTATATTTACGCATCGGTGCGCGTATAACCTTCCAGAAAGCGATTTAGAGTTTTGGAATTGAACAAAAATTGATATGTGCAAATGATACACATATTTTTACAAATCCCAAGTATGAAATACAATATTTCATTGGTTTGGCATTTGTTTGATGGTTGAAGTGACACAGGTGTCACAATGCTCGCCTATAAGTGAATACTCACCCCAAGAGCTCCCAGGTAAGAGTGACTGGTCCGATACTGCGGATTTGTACGAACACTCTAGCCTTAGACAGAAAACTCAGGGTACAGGCATTTACTCTTCCAGTTTGCACGTGTTCACATTATTTAGACCCAAACTTTGATGAGATTTTGAAAACTTAGAGGGTTTAAAACTTTATAACAGAGGGTTCAAAACCTTGTAATCAATCATCCAAGAATAGATGATTAATTTTCGAAGCGGATTCGGAAATTGTGTTCTCGTTGTGGTTATCACCTAAGGATAGGTGATGGTTTTGTTTTAAAAATCTAAACGCAAAGAAATTTGTGTTAGGGTTCTAGGAGCTATAGTCTAGGTCAAAGTATTACTAACAACCTAATTCCCTATAACCATTGGCTCTGATACCAACTCTTCTGTCACACCCCGACCGCGTAAAACAACAAAGCGCGGCGGAAACATCGGGGCGTGTTGTAACAGAATTATCGTTTCATAACCATGGATACAAAAAGTGTTTCGTTTTATTGATAACATTAAACATTAACATTGTTTTAACACATAACACACAAGTTTTATATCGACTATCATAGTTTTATGTCACTAAGGCTTCGTCCAGATCCTATGTGACGCATGCATCCTAGAAATCATCATCAAGCATCAATTCCTGAAACATATGTGAAAACAAAGTCAGCAAAGAAATGCTGGCGAGTACATAGGTTTTATAGGAGTGTCGGATTCATGGCTAGTTTAAATGTTGCAATACTTTATTAAAAACCTTGTTTTGAAAAGAGTATAATATTGCAACTTAATTAACCAACTCAAATCAAGCGGGTTATAGTTTATAAAACCTCGTAGCCATGATTCTTGACCCAAAAGCATTTGTTTTAGTAAAGCACATTGAAAAACATCTCGTAAAACTCGTTAATAAAACTCGTATGTTACTTCGAAAACATCGTTGTGTGACATCGTTTCGCTATCGTTTACCCAAGTGAACTAAATAACGCCACGGTATGTAATATGTTGAAAACACTTATATATAAGAAGTACCAGCGGCGTATCTACCATGTTTTCACCATATTACACCCGTCCCGTTATCTAAACACTAGCCAAAAACCAATCGTTTACCCAAATCGTTTAACATCGTTTCCAAATCGTTTACTCGTTTAAATCGTTTAACTCATTCTCGGTTTAATTGTGAAAACTTATATATGGTCGTCTCGCTAATAACATTCAAACCTTTGTGACTCATCCATCGTCCATCGCTTCTCGCATTAATAAACCACCAAAGGGTAAATTAACAATCATCAGATTCAGTCGTTACCCACAACACCCACACATAACCATGAGTGTAGTAAAATAACGGGATTTGTCGGATCCTATGGTACCATAACCTAATACTGGTCGGTTCGGCCAAATTAATGAATGTCATTTGTTATGTAACTACAACCAACAAGTTTGTTCACATTATCGAAATCATTATTAGTTTTGCATAGACCATCTTAATCGTTTTTGAAACCATCGTTATAACATCGAAAATCGTTTTGAAACCATCGTTAAAACCTTGAAAACATTTAGTACATATGAATCACCCCAAAATAATTGAAAACATTAAAATAGGGGAAACTATGTACTCACATGTAGTGCAAGGTATCCTCAATCAATAGAACTTCAACAAACTCGAGCAAACCAGAGAATTCAAACCGCACCTAGTAATCGAATCACTAATCAAACAATAGACGCCTAAATCGGGAGATCGGACAGAATGAGGTCTTGTAAACCAAATGAGTGTTGGAACTCATGTGATATGGTTTAACAAAGCCTACATCCTAAATCGGAACCTAACCTAAGTGCTTTCGACCCATCGCGACCAATTAAGGTAGCTTACGCTACTTTAACGCGTCGTGCGCGCAAAGCGCGTTCGTGACGTCTAACAAGTCCTATGACAAGTATTATATGCCTAAACATGCTACATAATCAGTTATGTGACAAAAGTTTAGGTTACATATGCTTAATTACCAATTATACATCAAAAGGGTATTCTGGTAATTTACCTAAGGCATATAAACTACTTATCATACAACTATCTAAACTAGGTGACCATAAGGTATAACCTCGGAAGGTTATTCCCTATGCTACTATGGTCACTAAACATGTTTGGTCGGATCCTAATGATCGACCAAACGGGTCGTGCTCGAAAGTCTAAGCGGGTGTTTAGTCCGCTTGACTTACGACTCTACATAAGCACTAATCTAAAAAGTGATGAGCTAAACATGCTAGAACATGTTTAGAAAATAGGTTTTGATATCAAAACAAACGATTTTGATATCCTAGAGTAGTTTGGTTACAAAATTAGCGTAAATGCGCATTTTGGCCGAAACTACGACTCGTCACTGAGCCTAGATAACGTGGTAATCAGTAGGTATAGCCACTAAGGACTATGACCATCGTGATTACGCTCACGTTATGAAGTTCAAACGAACTTCGCGTTGACCATAAACTGGTCAACACCGAAAGTCAAACATAGTTTGACTTCTGGACTCGAAAAGCAATAAAAGAACGAAGGAACACTTACAAAGGGTCCCCGCTAGTAAATCTTGATCAAATAGCTCAGGTATGAAGCAATGGATTCAACTTAGAGCTTTTAGATCAGATTTGTGAGGAAGAAGTGAAGAATGTGGTGGGTATTTATAGTAAATGGACAACCGTTAGGATCGTTTCTCGTAATCCGTGATTTAATCTCATCCTTACACTTGTTGAAACACTATGGTACCTCAAAATGGCCCCTCATTATCAGGAAACAACACTTGGAATTGAGGTGGGAGTGCTTAACAGCTGTTAACAGCTGTTAAATTCAGTTAATCTGGTCTGGGAGGCTGACGCGGGCCACGTAAGGAGACACCAAGGTCTCACGCGGGCCGCCTGGCCCTTCTGATCAGAAACAAGTTTGCCATAATGACAGTTTCATTCCCTGTTGGTGTTTAAGCTCATTTCCGGCACTTCTAAGGCCCGTCAAGCCAACTTTAAGGCCCTAAAATGATGCCTAAACATTGTGGACATGAAACATGCTCAAAAATATGCCGGATGTTGGTTCGTTTGGTCGTATGATCACGATGTTCGCTTAATTACGACGGAATGCGCATAAGTGCGAAAAACGATCCAAATGACGCGACGAATGGATTTTTGTTATGCCAAACACTAAAATAGAATATTTTAATTCTTACATATATTTTTGGATGTCCGGATGTATTCAGAACGTAAGATATGCGCGAAAGTGCAAACTTGTGCACTTTTTGACGCTTTTAGTCCCTATTGATCAATAAAGTTTATTTTGGCATACCGAACCCCTCAAAGCCTATTTCTAAGCTATGTAAAGGATATTTAGGGTATGTTTAACTTATGATCAAGTTCCAGAATGTTCGTTACTATGTAAATCAGTATAGTTTCGTAGTTTGACACAAATAGTCCCTGCGATCGAACAAACTTGATTTCAACACACCAAACCATCCAAAACTTATTTCTAAGTTATGTGGAGGTTATTTAAGGTATGTTAAGACTATTTCACTATTCCGGAGTGTTTGTTGCATTAAACTGGTTATATTTACGCATATGTGCGCGTATAACCTTCCAGAAAGCGATTTAAAGCTTGAAATCGGAATCGAATCGAATTGAAAAAAATCACCAAACATAATTACACACATAATAACACCAAAGCACATTGTTTTATTAATAATCATCATTTTTTTGTATCGTACATCGATTACGGAGTACAGTTGTCACAACTTGCCAAAGACAAAATGCCCCCCACCCGAAAGGACAAGCGAGAGTTATATGTGACATGATGCATCTATTTGCCAGTTTATGCTAAGTAACATATTTATTTATTGATATATATATATACGCGTATAAGTGTACGGAATAATTATTGATGAACGAGATACCTATGACTCCGAATCCTATTATTGTTCTTGACTCGCACGATGAGACTATCAACCTCGCGTTTATTGTAAAGCTCATGGCTGGAGTGACTACCAAACGAGATCCTGAGCTTGTTTCCGTAGAAGATGGCTGTTCTTCCCTCTCGAATGCGAAGGTGCCTGACTACGATAGTGACCGCGAGGCGGAGGAGGCGACCTTGAACAACACCCTCATCAGTAGGACGAGGTCCCTGTGGCTTATGTGAAACAAGATTGACGACACACTTGACCAAGAAAAAAGATGAAGTACTCATCTTGAAGGTGCCCCTCCAACTACTAGGAATTCTCTTTATTCCTATTACGTCTAAGCATCGTGCCTATTCGCACGTAACGATAACAGATGTTAGCGCGTGGACCACCGCAATGGTCCTCCCATACCGGAGGTATAAGGAGAGTAGTGTCCCCTTTGTGGTTAATCATCTGCTTGAAAGGAGGGAAAGTTGGGGTGACCGTGCAAGACAATTTATTATTACGGGGCCCACGTAATAACGACTTGTAGTGCATGGAAATCCTGGTGGACTCTGCGGGTCAGGCTAATGATCACCATCCATCCAAAAATTTCTAAGTGTTCACATCTTCATCTAGTAGAACAATACCTAGATAGTTGCTATAGCACTCTACAAAGTAGGAAATCTATTTTTGCCTACTTCGTATTCGACACTTCTACCTGTATACGAGCCGTTTGGGAACTGATATCTAGGCAAGTGAAGATGGCTAACACTCGGGAAAGGATCAACAACTTTACACTCTCTATCACCCCTATATGTGGTAGAAATGCACGACCCCATCTCTTGGGAAGTATACCCGTCTTTGTGAAGCTAAAGACTTAGGAAAACCAATGTAGAAGGAAAATAACTACTACTTTCATATTATGAAACTTGTATGACCGTGGTGATGTAACCTCGAGTTCATTTTATTTTCCCCGTTACAAACAATAAGTCAAGTTGTCAAGCCTATATGAAAGTTCAGTAGTTGTTTTCTTACTTATACATTATTGATTTTATATGCATGTGATATTGGGTGAATACATGTTTGCTTGTGGTAATATATACCTCATAGACAATTATGGAATGTTGTCTAACCTACCCCATACCCTTTGACAGAAGAAAATGTCGCCCAGACGTGACATAGACACCAATACGTTACCAAGAACTGTGGCCGAACTCAATGAGCACATTTCCCAAGCTATAGCTCAGCATGAAGCCCTCCGCTCTGAACGCAGTGGTGGCACTTCCGGAAGTAACCTTCCAACCGGCTGCACCTATAAACAGTTCCTGGACTGCAAGCCATTGAATTTTGACAGCACAGGAGGTGTCGTTGCATTTGTTCGTTGGGAAGAAAAGACTGACTCCGTTCTGAGAATGAGTAACTGTTCGCCCGAGCGGAAAGTTACCTATATCTCAGGGTTGTTTTTGGATGGCGCACTCTCCTGGTGGAACCTTTAGGTTCAAACCCTTGGTGAAACTAGTGCTTATGCGCTGAGCTGGGACGAGCTCAAGGAATTGATGCGAAAGAAATACTGTTCTAGGGCAAAAATCCAGAAGCTTGAGACTGAGTTTTGGAATTTGAAAATGGACGGGCCGAAGAATTCTGAGTATGTTCAATGCTTTCACGACTTGTCTAGGGTTGTTCCCTACTTAGTCAAGCCAGAGTTCAAGAGGATTGAGCGATTCATTTGGGGACTTGCACCTCAAACCCTGAGCATGGTTACTGCCTCAAAGCCTCCAACCATCACAGAGGCTATCGATTTGAGTGTCACATTTACTGAAGAAGCTCTGCGTATGGGAAAGTTTTCAGGATCTGAGGCAAACAAGAAAGAGACTCATGTGGAGTCTTCGGGCAATAAGAAAAGGAAGTCATCGAACCTAAAGATAGGCACCCAAGCCAGTAATGGAAGCTCTAAAGCAAACAAAAGAAGGGAAGTGGACCCATCCCGTGGCATGCAAGCTTATGGAGCCACCAATAAAGCCGGTGGTAAGGTTTACTTGGGGACTAAGCCAAGATGCGAGGAATGAAATTTTCACCATGAAGGTCGATGTCTAAGGCCTAAGTGTGGAAAAGAAGGGCGCAGCAAGGATTCCTGTTGGGCGAAGTATCAAGACGGAAGAGATAATGGTAGAGTTCCAGGCTGCTACAAATGTGGAGAAGTAGGGAACTTTAGGAAAGATTGCCCTAGGAAGAACCAAGCAAGGAAGAGTCTTCACGATCGGAGCTCGTGAAGCACGCCAGGATCCAGATGCGGTTACGGGTACGTTCCCTATTAACCAACCCTATGCATCTATTTTTTATTAATACTGGTACCGACTGTAACCTTGTATGCTTAGAACTTAAGAAACTACTTGGCCTAGTTTCGAGTAGAATAGATGTCTCGAATTCTTTAGAATTGGCGAATGGAAGGTTAGTTAAGCGAAGGGATGATTAAGAATTGTATCTTGGGAACTTAGAAGGCCAAAACCTTCTATTACCTTTGACTTGGGAAGTCACAATATTGTAGTCAGCATGGATTGGATATCCAAGGATAGAGCTGAAGTTGTTCGTCATAAGGAAAATCATTCGCATTCCTCTTGCGAATGATGAGACACTCATAGCACACAACCTTCTTGCAATAGATGCGAGGGCACTAGGCCCCATAAGGCAGTGGATTTCTGACATCTCACATTGGTCGTAGAGAAACAGAAGCGCCTCCGAATAGACTGCATAGCCTTCCCTGCTCATGATGTCGATAAGGAGACCAAGAAGCCAAAGCCTGAAGACATCCCCGCGGTGGAGGAATTTCCAGAAGCCTTTCCTGAAGACATGCCTGGGTTACCTCCACAGCGACAAGAGGAGTTTAGGATGAACCTAGTGCCAGGAGCGGCACCAGTGATGGATGATGCCTTACCGACAAGCTTCGTCCGAGATACATGAGCCCCCGATGCAACTACAAGAGCTGCTAGACAGAGGAAAATCTACCAGGCCGAGCCTCTCACCATGGGAAGCCCCTGGTATTAATCATTAGGAAGTAGGACGGCAGTTTTTACACGCGCACACAGCCTAATCTGAGAGGAACTCAGAAGAACTAATGTGGAAAGTATTACGCATAGGTTACAAGTGTGACATATGTGCTTGTAATCATTGTAAATAGTTCAGTTATCAATGAAATAAAGTTATTTGATCCCATTGTTTGTTTGTTTATGTTTTACATTTTTCATGTTTTGACTTTTATTCAATTCCAAACTCTATATCGCTTTCTGGAGAATTATACGCAAACTGGTGCGTAAACGTAGTCAGTTTAACGCGAAAAATACTCCGGAACATCAATTTATGCTTAACATACCTTAAATAACCTTTACATAACTTAGAGATAAGTTTTGAAGGCTTTGGTATGGCAAAATCAAGTTAATTCGCTTACAGGGACTAAAATTGACAAACCGCGAAAGTATGCCAATTTGAACTGTAACGAACATTCCGGAACATGGCCATAAGTTAAACATACCCTAAATATCCTTTACATAGCTTAGAAATAGGCTTTTAGGGGTTCGGTGTGCTAAAATAAACTTTATGCTCATTCAGGGACTAAAAGCGTCAAAAAGTGCATAAGTTTGCATTTTCGCGCATAACTTACGTTCTGAATACATCCGGACATCCAAAAATTTATGTAAGCATTAAAATATTATGTTTTAGTGATTGGCTTGTCAAAAATCCATTCGTCGCGCAATTTGGACCGTTTTTACGTCCGTTACGACTTCCGTCGTAATTAACCGAACAACGCAACCGTACGGCCAAACGAACCGACATCCGACATATTTTTGAGCACATTATAAGTTCCCTATACTTTAACTTCATTTTATAGCTTTGAAATGGGGTTAACGGGCCTTAAACGTGTCGGAAATGACTTAAATGCATGACAGGGACTAAATTTGTAATTCTGCCAAAGTTGTTACCTTGCGCACCTCAACACTCTGAGTGTTGAGGTCCGTAAGCAAGTCACCAGCACAGCAGAATGTTGCAAACAGCCTGTTTTCAGCTGTTATGCACTCATTTCTCACTTGCAACTGGTTTCTAGCAATCCTATGGGCTCCCATGGGTTTTTAAATCAGTGGGTATGTGTTGTACGGCTGAGATTTAACGCTTGGGAAACAAGAAATGATCTTAACGGCTCTACATTTCCTATAAATACCCCCCCCCCATGTCTTGCTCATTTCCCTCACATTCGAATCTGATTCAAAACTCTCTAAGTGGAAGTTTATATGCTTCCTACCTGAGAGTGAATCGGGTCAAATATTTGCGGGGACCTTCTATAAGTATCCTTTCGCGTTTATCATTCGTTTTAGCGTTAAAGTCAAACTGTGTTTGACTTTCTGCATTGACAAGTTTATGGTCAACGCGAAGTTCGTTTGAACTTCATAACGTGAGCGTAATCACGATGGTTATAGTCCCTAGTGACTATACCTACTGATTACCACGTTATCTAGGCTCAGTGACGAGTCGTAGTTTCGGGCAAAATGCGTGTTCTCGCGTATTTTGTAACCAAACTACTTGTGGGTATCAAAACCGTTTGTTTTGATACCAAACCTGTTTTTAAACCTTGTTAAACATGTTTTAAACATGTTTAGCTCGTCACTTTTAGATTGTGCTTGTTTAGGGTCGTAAGGGTAAGCGATCTAATCAATCGCTTATGCTTTCGAACCCGACCCATTTGGTCGATCATTAGGATCCGACCAAACACTTTAGGTGACCATAGTAGTATAGGGAATAACCTTCCGAGGTTATACCTTATGGTCACGTCGTTTAAGTAGTTGTATGATAAGTAATTCCTATGCCTTAGGTAAATTACCAAAATGCCCTTTTTGCGACAAAATTCATTTTAAGCCTATGTAACATAACTTTTGCCATCTAAACTGATTTAACAACAATATTAAACATGTTAAGGCATATCTTACTTGTCATAGGGCTAGTTAGGCGGTCCGAACGCGTTTTACGCGAACGACGCGTTAAAGTAGCATAAGCTACCTAAACGGGTCGTAACGGGTCAAAAGCACTTAGGATAAGTTTCGTTTTAGTATGTAGGCTTTGTTAAACCATATTTCATGAGTTCCTACACTCATTTGGTTTACGAACCCTCATGCTACCCGATCCTCCGATTAGGTCCGTTTATTAATATAGTTACCTATATTAGGTGACGTTTGAATCCGTGATCTTCTAACCTTGCTTGGTGGATATCTAGAATCTATTGAGCAATCTCAAGTGAGTACATAGACCCCTCTTTTACTGTTTTCCAAACATTTTGGGGTGAAGCACATGTGCCTACTTGTTATTTTCATGCTTTCCATGTTTTCATATCATATACATGTTATGTTCATTAGTACATTATTAGTACATCGTTTTACATGACATTTTATGCTATGTATGTCCATTGTGTGCATACTTAGTGCATTGTTTTACATTACCTTTTCATGCTATGTATGTTCATCATGCTTAGTACATTTTCATTTCATCACATGCTTACATTTTTTATATGACATTTAGCTTGTTTAAATGGGACCATATACATTCATTAACTTTGATCACGCCGCTCGTTAGTAGGTAATGGTACCATAGGAATTGACAACTCCCATTCCTAACATCCTAGGTATGTTTGGATGAAAGGAATGACCGAATTCGATAAAACATAAGACAGATAGACCTTTAATTTGTTTAAAGGCTCATCACCACAGTCACAAGGCTTGAATGTATGCATTTTAACAATACCGCATAAATGTTTGTATTCAGTATAGCATGCATTTCCACAAAACATAACGTTGATTTAAACCACGTTTTACTTCAATACATTGTTTTGTGCATTTTTACCTATGGCTCGGTGGATATATATTTATATATTTCATTTGCCATACATGACATTTTGTTTACACATTGACATTTGACATAGACATTTTGATATTGATATACATATTTCCTGGACTATATTTTGACATAGATATTTTGACATGGTTTACACAAAGACATTTGACAAATGATTTGATATGGGCAAATTTACATTAGTGGTTTGTTTGGGTAAGTGATTTAAGTAACGAGGCATATGTAATATGATACAAGCATGGTGGATACGCCGCTGGTACTTCCTATATATAAGTGCTTGTATGGTATTACATATTGTAGCGTTAATTGAATCATTTCAATTTAGACATATAACATTTTATACAAATAACATATTTTTCACAAGACATTGTTTTACAAACAACTCATTTTATACAAAACTCATTTTACTTGGTTATTCATTTAACCTCACATCACTCTTTTTCATATCATCTACTTTATCATCGTTTTTCAAATGATTTATAAAACAAAACATTTTACAAGGATCATGACTGACTTTTGTTAAACAATCTTTTTCTAAACTTATAATTCATGAATCCTATTTTCATAGAACCTATGTATCTCACAGGCATTTTTATGCTGACGTACCTATTTTCACATGTGTTTCAGGAGCTGATGCTTAGGATGATCGTGACACTAGGGCGGACCTGTGCCTTAGAGACTTAAAAATAAAGATAGACTTAGTTTAATTATATGATGTACTCTTTGGTTCTTGTTTTGAAACAATGTATTCCACTTTTGGTTGTTGAATAAAATGAAATTTTAATTACCATGGTTGTGGAACAATAATTCTGTTACAACACTCCCCGACATTTCCGCCATGATTTGATGTTTTACGTGGTCGGGGTGTGACAGAAGAGTTGGTATCAGAGCCAATGGTTATAGGGAATTAGGTTATTAGTAATGCTTTGACCTAGACTATAACTTTCTAGGACCCCTACACAAGTTGTCTTGTGTTTAGATTTTAAAACATGCACTTCACCTATCCTTAGGTGATCACCAAAACGAGAACCCAATTTCCTAAAACGATTTTTGAAAATGCAATCTCTGTTTTTTTTAAATAAATTGTTATATGGTTTTGAACCCTTTTGATTCTTTAAATTGATTTTGAAAATTTATCATTTGTTTTTGAATGATTCTTTTGGCCTTGTGCCTTCCAAGTTTTCAAAATCTCGTCAAAGTTTTGGGTTCTAAATGGTGTGAACACGTGCAAACTGGAAGGGTGAATGCCTGTACCCTGGGTTTTCTGTCTAAGGCTAGAGTGTTCGTACAAATCCACATAATCGGACCAGTCACTCTTACCTGGGAACTCTTGGGGTGAGTGTTCACTTATAGGCGAGCATGTCTTCGCTAAGCATTATTTTTGAACCCATTTACTTTGATTAGTCACTGTGTGTCGTTTGTTTGCTTTGTGATACGGACGAATGACCACCATCTTTGCTTTTGTTGATTTTGTTTCATCTCGCTCTTTTCATCAAATCATCTCACTCGTTTCCTTTCACGTTTCCTCTTTTAGAATGCCTCCTCGACGCGAAAATCCGCTACCAGTTGCCGAACTGGCAGAAATTATTGCGCAGCAAATGGCTGCTCAATTCCCAAACCTCTTTGCTCAATGGAACCAAGCCAACAACAACAACAATGCTCCATGCAATTTCAAGAGTTTTAACTCGGCTAAACCACTCAAGTTTAGTGGTACTGAGGGAGCGACTGGGCTTCTTCAATGGTTCAAGAGCATTGAGAATACTTTCCGTCACGTTCAGTGTCCTGATAATCGCAAAGTCGAGTTTGCTTTAAGCGTATTTCAGAAGAGGGCTTTGACATGGTGGAACGGGGTTATGAGAGATCGTGGTGCTGAGGTTGCCTTGGCACAAACATGGGTTGAACTTAGGACTCTTATGATGAGGGAGTTTTGTCCTCGTCATGAGCTACGAGCTCTAGAAAGGGAGTTTAATGATCTAAAACAGGATAGTGGCGAGCACCGGGCGTATACTGATAGATTTGAGGAGCTGAGTTTGTTATGCCCAACAATGGTTACCCCACTCGACAAGGCTATCGAAAGGTACATCGATGGTCTACCTGACTCTATACAAGACACCGTTACTGGTAGTAACCCTACCACACTCCATCAGGCAATCGAGCTATCTGCAACATTGACCGAGTCGCAGATTCGAAGGGGTAAGCTGCATAGAAAAGGTGACAAGGGTAAGAAGCAGTCGTCTGACAAAGAAGATAGCAAGAAGGGTAAGAACGGAAAGGGTAAGGATTCTGGATCCTCAAGGAATTCAAGGAAGCGTAAGGCTTCCCAAAATTACGCCGTTACTGCACAGGCAAACCAAGCTGCACCAAATCAGCCAGCGCAGCCTCCAGCAAAGAAGCGGTATGAAGGGAATGCACCTTTGTGCAATAGGTGCAATAGTCATCATCAACAGCAACTTCTGTGCCGTTTCTGTACAAACTGTGGGAAGTCTGGACACCCTGCAGAGGTTTGTCATTCTGCTCGTAATCAAGCAGCTCAGAACCCGGCTCAACAAGTTGCTCAGCCTCCTGCTCAGCAACAAGGTCAAGCTGCACGACCTCACTATCCTCCTGGCTCGTGTTATAATTGTGGAGACCTGACCCATTATCGAAACCAGTGTCCAAGGCTGGTTAATGCGAATCCGAATCAGGCTCCAGCTCGAGGTCGAGTTTTTAACATGAATGCACAAGAAGCGCAAGCAGACAATGAAGTGGTGCCGATAAGAGTTTTGTGTCATTATCTTTTGAGCCATTGCTTCGCGTGTCTAGAACGAAACTAGGTAAATCCTTGACAGTAGAGGTTGCCAGTGGTGAACCCATTGTTCTTAATTATGTCCTTCGCAACAGCCAGTTGAACCTTAATAACCATCTTTTTCCCATCGACTTCACGCCAATGCAACTTGGAAGCTTCGACATTATAGTGGGTATGGATTGGTTAGCCAAGCATCGTGCAGAGGTAGTTTGTTTTGAGAAGATCGTTCGTGTGCCGCTTTCGTCAGGTGAGATCCTACAGGTTCGTGGTGAGAAACCTGCTAGTAGCCTCAAGCTCATGTCTTGTTGTCAAGCTCGAAAGTATCTGCGAAAGAACTATGTGGCCTTCTTGGCACATGTTACAGCAGATAAGGGTAAAGATAAGTCCATTCGAGATATCCCGGTCGTTTGGGATTATCCGGAGCTATTTCCTGAGGAGTTACCTGGATTACCCCCAGCACGCCAAGTCGAGTTCCGTATTGATCTCATACCTGGTGCAAATCCCATTGCCAGAGCTCCATATCGTCTTGCACCGTCTGAGATGCAAGAGCTGTCTAAGCAGCTTCAGGAACTTTCTGACAAAGGTTTTATCCATCCTAGCTTTTCACCTTGGGGTGCTCCCGTTCTTTTTGTCAAAAAGAAGGATGGATCTTTCAGAATGTGCATCGATTACCGTGAGCTTAACAAGCTCACCATCAAGAATCGATATCCCCTACCTCGCATCGATGACCTCTTTGATCAGTTACAGGGCACTTCTTATTTCTCGAAGATTGATCTTCGTTCGGGGTATCATCAACTTCGTGAGCATGAAGAAGATATTCCCAAGACAGCGTTCCGTACTCGTTATGGGCATTATGAGTTCACAGTTATGCCATTCGGTTTGACTAATGCTCCTGCTGTTTTTATGGACTTGATGAATAGGGTCTGCAAGCCTTATTTAGATAAGTTCATCATCGTTTTTATTGATGATATTTTGATATACTCTAAGACGCAAGCTGATCACGAGCAACATCTTCGTCTTACTCTGGAACTCCTAAAGAAAGAACAACTTTTTGCCAAATTCTCCAAGTGTGAATTTTGGCTTAAAGAAGTTCAATTCTTGGGACATATTGTCAACGAACAAGGTATTCATGTAGATCCCTCCAAGATCAGTGCGATTAAGGATTGGGATACGCCTACTAATCCTACTGAGGTTCGTTCTTTTCTTGGTCTTGCGGGTTATTACCGCCGCTTCATAGAGAACTTCTCGAAGACTGCAGTTCTTCTAACTGCTCTAACTCAGAAGAACAAGCCCTTTAAATGGGGTTCTAAACAAGAAGTAGCATTTCAGACCTTAAAGCAGAAGCTTTGTGACGCACCTATTCTGACTTTGCCTGAAGGCAATGATGATTTTGTCGTATACTGCGATGCATCCAAATTGGGTCTTGGCTGTGTTCTGATGCAAAGGAACAAAGTCATAGCATATGCATCGAGGCAGTTGAAGGTGCATGAGAAAAACTACACCACTCATGATCTTGAATTAGGTGCAGTTGTGTTCGCTCTTAAGATCTGGAGACACTATTTGTATGGAACAAAATGTGTGGTTTTCACTGACCACAAAAGTCTTCAGCATATCTTCAATCAGAAAGAACTCAACATGAGGCAAAGACGTTGGGTTGAGCTTCTGAACGACTATGACTGCGAAATTCGCTACCATCCTGGTAAGGCGAATGGCGTAACTGATGCTTTGAGTCGTAAGGAACATGTCAAGCTTCATTGTGTTCATGATCAATCTAATATTCAGGCTCGAGCTGATATTCAAGCCCGCATTTCTCAGGCTCAACAATCTTGTGTTTCACAAGGTTTGATGGATAAGGAATTTCCCTATCACATAACTCCTGATCTGGTACTGAAGGACAATGGATCATACTATGTCCTGGACCGTTTGTGGGTCCCAAGCCAAGATGGTCTTCGCACTTTGCTTATGGATGAAGCTCATAAGTCTCGTTATTCTGTCCATCCTGGCTCGGACAAAATGTATAAGGATATTCATACTCAGTATTGGTGGCCTGGTATGAAGAAAGACATTGCCTTGTACGTTTCAAAATGCCTTACTTGTCTTAAGGTTAAGGCTGAACACCAACATCCTTCTGGTCTTTTGGAGCAACCAGAGATCCCAGTTTGGAAATGGGAAAACATTGCTATGGATCTCATTACCAAACTTCCGCGCACTAAGAAAGGTCATGATGCCATTTGGGTAGTTGTTGATCGTCTTACAAAGTCAGCGCATTTCCTGCCAATCCGTGAGGATTTTTCTACTGAGAAACTGGCTAAAATCTATGTGGATGAAATTGTAGCTCGACATAGTGTTCCTTTGAACATCATTTTTGACAGAGATGCTCGTTTCACTTCTCATTTTTGGAGAACCATGCAATCTGCCATGGGGACCCAACTTAATCTGAGCACTGCTTATCATCTGCAAACGGATGGTCAATCTGAAAGAACAATCCAGACCCTGGAGGATATGCTTAGAGCTTGTGTGATCGATTTTGGTGGTAGTTGGGATTCACATCTTCCATTGATTGAATTCTCCTACATCAACAGTTATCACTCCAGCATCAACATGGCTCCTTTCGAGGCTCTCTATGGTCGAAAATGTCGTTCACCAGTCTGTTGGAATGAGATCGGCGAGGCTCAGCTTACTGGACCTGCCCTCATTTTAGAGACAACTGATAAGATTAAGAAAGTTCGTGATAACCTTCAGACAGCTAGAAGCCGTCAAAAGAGTTACGCGGACCCAAAATGCAAGCCCATGGAATTTCAAGTCGGTGATCGAGTATTACTTAAGGTCTCACCTTGGAAAGGTGTGATCAGATTTGGAAAGACTGGAAAACTTGCCCTTAGATATGTTGGACCATTTAAGATCGTCGAAAGAATCGGTAAGGTAGCCTACAGACTTGAGTTACCTCCTGAACTTGGAAATGTTCATCCAACCTTTCACGTGTCCAATCTCAGGAAGTGTTTAGCTGATGAGAACCTCCACATACCACTTGATGAAATTCGTGTTGATAAAACACTACATTTTGTTGAGAAACCTGTGGAAATCATGGACCGTATAGTCAAATGGCTTAAACGCAAGCTCATTCCTTTGGTCAAAGTTCGCTGGGAATCTAAGCGTGGACCTGAGTTTACTTGGGAACACGAAGATCAAATGAAGGCGAAGTATCCACATCTTTTCCCACGAGTTTCCTCTAAACAAATTTCGGGACGAAATTTTCACAAGTAAGGGAGACTGTGACATCTGTGCTTGTAATCATTGTAAATAGTTCAGTTATCAATGAAATAAAGTTATTTGATCCCAATGTTTGTTTGTTTATGTTTTACATTTTTCATGTTTTGACTTTTATTCAATTACAAACTCTATATCGCTTTCTGGAGAATTATACGCAAACTGGTGCGTAAACGTAGTCAGTTTAACGCGAAAAATACTCCAGAACATCAATTTATGCTTAACATACCTTAAATAACCTTTACATAACTTAGAGATAAGTTTTGAAGGCTTTGGTATGGCAAAATCAAGTTAATTCGCATACAGGGACTAAAATTGACAAACTGCAAAAGTATGCCAATTTGAACTGTAACGAACATTCCGGAACATGGCCATAAGTTAAACACACCCTAAATATCCTTTACATAGCTTAGAAATAGGCTTTGAGGGGTTCGGTGTGCTAAAATAAACTTTATGCTCATTCAGGGACTAAAAGCGTCAAAAAGTGCATAAGTTTGCATTTTCGCGCATAACTTACGTTCTGAATACATCCGGACATCCAAAAATTTATGTAAGCATTAAAATATTATGTTTTAGTGATTGGCTTGTCAAAAATCCATTCGTCGCGCAATTTGGACCGTTTTTACGTCCGTTACGACTTCCGTCGTAATTAACCGAACAACGCAACTGTACGGCCAAACGAAGTGACATCCGACATATTTTTGAGCACATTATAAGTTCCCTATACGTTAACTTCATTTTAGAGCTTTGAAATGGGGTTAACGGGCCTTAAACGTGTCGGAAATGACTTAAATGCATGACAGGGACTAAATTTGTAATTCTGCCAAAGTTGTTACCTTGCGCACCTCAACACTCTGAGTGTTGAGGTCCGTAAGCAAGTCACCAGCACAATAGAATGTTGCAAACAGCCTGTTTTCAGCTGTTATGCACTCCTTTCTCACTTGCAACTGGTTTCTAGCAATCCTATGGGCTCCCATGGGTTTTTAAATCAGTGGGTATGTGTTGTACGGCTGAGATTTAACGCTTGGGAAACAAGAAATGATCTTAACGGCTCTACATTTCCTATAAATACCCCCCCCCCCCCCATGTCTTGCTCATTTCCCTCACATTTGAATCTGATTCAAAACTCTCTAAGTGGAAGTTTATATGCTTCCTACCTGAGAGTGAATCGGGTCAAATACTTGCGGGGACCTTCTGTAAGTATCCTTTCGCGTTTATCATTCGTTTTAGCGTTAAAGTCAAACTGTGTTTGACTTTCTGCATTGACCAGTTTATGGTCAACGCGAAGTTCGTTTGAACTTCATAACGTGAGCGTAATCACGATGGTTATAGTCCCTAGTGACTATACCTACTGATTACCACGTTATCTAGGCTCAGTGACGAGTCGTAGTTTCGGGCAAAATGCGTGTTCTCGCGTATTTTGTAACCAAACTACCTGTGGGTATCAAAACCGTTTGTTTTGATACCAAACCTGTTTTTAAACCTTGTTAAACATGTTTTAAACATGTTTAGCTCGTCACTTTTAGATTGTGCTTGTTTAGGGTCGTAAGGGTAAGCGATCTAATCAATCGCTTATGCTTTCGAACCCGACCCATTTGGTCGATCATTAGGATCCGACCAAACACTTTAGGTGACCATAGTAGTATAGGGAATAACCTTCCGAGGTTATACCTTATGGTCACGTCGTTTAAGTAGTTGTATGATAAGTAATTCCTATGCCTTAGGTAAATTACCAAAATGCCCTTTTTGCGCCAAAATTCATTTTAAGCCTATGTAACATAACTTTTGCCATCTAAACTGATTTAACAACAATATTAAACATGTTAAGGTATATCTTACTTGTCATAGGGCTACTTAGGCGGTCCGAACGCGTTTTACGCGAACGACGCGTTAAAGTAGCATAAGCTACCTAAACGGGTCGTAACGGGTCAAAAGCACTTAGGATAAGTTTCGTTTTAGTATGTAGGCTTTGTTAAACCATATTTCATGAGTTCCTACACTCATTTGGTTTACGAACCCTCATGCTACCCGATCCTCCGATTAGGTCCGTTTATTAATATAGTTACCTATATTAGATGACGTTTGAATCCGTGATCTTCTAACCTTGCTTGGTGGATATCTAGAATCTATTGAGCAATCTCAAGTGAGTACATAGACCCCTCTTTTACTGTTTTCCAAACATTTTGGGGTGAAGCACATGTGCCTACTTGTTATTTTCATGCTTTCCATGTTTTCATATCATATACATGTTATGTTCATTAGTACATTATTAGTACATCGTTTTACATGACATTTTATGCTATGTATGTCCATTGTGTGCATACTTAGTGCATTGTTTTACAATACCTTTTCATGCTATGTATGTTCATCATGCTTAGTACATTTTCATTTCATCACATGCTTACATTTTTGATATGACATTTGGCTTGTTTAAATGGGACCATGTACATTCATTAACTTTGATCACGCCGCTCGTTAGTAGGTAATGGTACCATAGGAATTGACAACTCCCATTCCTAACATCCTAGGTATGTTTGGATGAAAGGAATGACCGAATTCGATAAAACATAAGACAGATAGACCTTTAATTTGTTTAAAGGCTCATCACCACACTCACAAGGCTTGAATGTATGCATTTTAACAATACCGCATAAATGTTTGTATTCAGTATAGCATGCATTTCCACAAAACATAACGTTGATTTAAACCACGTTTTACTTCAATACATTGTTTTGTGCATTTTTACCTATGGCTCGGTGGATATATATTTATATATTTCATTTGCCATACATGACATTTTGTTTACACATTGACATTTGACATAGACATTTTGATATTGATATACATATTTCCTGGACTATATTTTGACATAGATATTTTGACATGGTTTACACAAAGACATTTGACAAATGATTTGATATGGGCAAATTTACATTAGTGGTTTGTTTGGGTAAGTGATTTAAGTAACGAGGCATATGTAATATGATACAAGCATGGTGGATACGCCGCTGGTACTTCCTATATATAAGTGCTTGTATGGTATTACATATTGTAGCGTTAATTGAATCATTTCAATTTAGACATATAACATTTTATACAAATAACATATTTTTCACAAGACATTGTTTTACAAACAACTCATTTTATACAAAACTCATTTTACTTGGTTATTCATTTAACCTCACATCACTCTTTTTCATATCATCTACTTTATCATCGTTTTTCAAATGATTTATAAAACAAAACATTTTACAAGGATCATGACTGACTTTTGTTAAACAATCTTTTTCTAAACTTATAAGTCATGAATCCTATTTTCATAAAACCTATGTATCTCATAGGCATTTTTATGCTGACGTACCTATTTTCACATGTGTTTCAGGAGCTGATGCTTAGGATGATCGTGACACTAGGGCGGACCTGTGCCTTAGAGACTTAAAAATAAAGATAGACTTAGTTTAATTATATGATGTACTCTTTGGTTCTTGTTTTGAAACAATGTATTCCACTTTTGGTTGTTGAATAAAATGAAATTTTAATTACCATGGTTGTGGAACAATAATTCTGTTACAACACTCCCCGACATTTCCGCCATGATTTGATGTTTTACGTGGTCGGGGTGTGACAACAGGGAGGTAGACAACTGACCCCCAAGAATCGATACCCCTTACCGAGAATTGGTGACTTGTCGACCAACTACAAGGCCCCAGCTACTATTCCAAGACGGAATTAAGGACATGATGTCCTTAATTAAGGACACGAGAAGAAAGTTGGCTGTCTCCATTTTGCATCAACTTTAGAGAATTGGATATCAAGGACCGGTATCCTTTGCCAAGGATTGGTGACTTGTTGAACCAATCGTAAGGTTCTAGTTACTACTCGAAGAGTGACTTGAGGTCAGGATGTCCTCAACTGCAAATACAAGAAGAAAATATCCCTAAAACGACCTTTAGGACTCGCTTTAAGCATTACGAGTTCCTTGTCATGCAGTTTGGCTTAACAAATGCACCAGCAGTATTCATGGACCTCATGAATTAGGTGTGTAAGCCGTACCTGGATAAGATCATGATTATATTTATTGACTGCATTCTCATAAGCTTAAAGACCAAGGAAGGTCATGAGCAACATCTGCAATTTATCTTGGGACTCTTAGGGAAAGAACAGTTATATGCCAGGATGTCGAAGTGCGAACGTTGGATTCGCGAGGTAAGATTCTTAGGATACGTGGTGGATAAGAATGAGATTCATGTCGACCCTGCAATCAAGAACTAAGGAGTCCCTAAGACACAACTAAGAACTTTTAGGGAATGTAGGCTGTATCAGACGACCCCTAGAAAACCTTTCAAGGGCTGCTCAACCGCTAACAACCCTAACCTAGTCGATACCTATCTTGTCTTCACCTGACAGTACCAATAGAGTTGTGGTTCTTGTGATGCTTCTCGACAAAGTCTCGATTGCGCGTTGATGCAACGAGACCAAGTCATCGCATACGCGTCACGTTGATCAAGGGATCATGAGAAGAGACCTTGAACTAGGTGCAGTAATTGCACGTCGCAGATTTGACGTCATTACTTATATAGGCAAACGCTGCACAATCTTTACTGATCACAAGGGTTTGCAGCACACCGTTAATCAGAAAGACTTAAACATGAGATAACTAGATGGAATGAGCTACTGAATGATTACGACTGAGAGATTAAGTGTCACCTGGACAAGGCAAGCGTTGTAGCAGATGCCTTGGACCGCAAGGAACACACAAAGCCTCTAAGGGTGCAAGCCTTAGAGATGACCATACGGACAAATCTCGTCACTTGGATTCGTGAAGCTGAGCAAGAGACGCTCAAATCAGGGAACCTTCAAGCTGAAGTGTTACATGAATGGAAGTGCAATTATGGCCTAAGGAAGACGGAACCTTGTACTTCATGGAACGACTTTGGGTTCCGTTTCGCGACAATTTACGAACGTTTATTTTGGGGCAAGGCTCATAGGTCAAGGTACTCAATCCATCCTGGATCCGAAAAGAGGTACCAAGACTTGAAGGACTAGTATGAGTGGCCCAAGATGGAAGATGATATAGCTACCTATGTGGGTAACTGTCTTACTTATGCCGAAGTTAAGACAGAATACCAGAAACCATCAGGGCCGTGGCAACAGCCTGAGGTCCCCATATCGAAGAGGGAACGAATCTTAAAGAATTTTGATTGCAAAGCTACCAAGAACCCAAAAGGGTCACGATATGATTTGGGTGAGTATTGATCAACTCACCAAGCCTGCGCATTTCCTACCAAACAGTGAAGAAGACAGCGTAAGGGAATTAGCAGAGATTTAGCCTAGAAAGGTTGTGGCACGTCATGGAGTACCTAATTCTATCTTGTCCGGCCGAGATGGTCATTTTGTGCCAAGGATATGGCAGATGTTTCAAAAGGCGTCTAAGTCACGATTAGACCTTAGTAGTACTACATTTCACCCTCAGACGGACGGCCAGAGCAAATGAACGATACAGACTTTGGTAGACCTGCTATATGCTTGTGTGATAAACTTTGATGAAAAGATGGATTACTCACTAGCCCCTTAGTGGAGTTTTCCTACAATAGTATTTATCACACCGCTGTTTAGGCCGCTTCATGTGAAGCTTTATAGGAACGTAAGTATCGATCCCCTTTGTGTTAGGCAGAGACTAGGGATAAATGATTTACTGGCCCGAGATGGTTCAGGAAACTACAGACAAGATCGATCGAATACGTGATCGTATCAAGTCAAGCATGTGGTACATAGAGAATCTACGCCGGCAAACGGCGGAAAACGTTGGGAATTTGAGTTGGAGAGATGATATTAATGAAAGTCTCGCCTTGGGAAGGCGTGGTATGATTTGGAAAGCGTGGGAGGTTGGACCCACGGTATAGTAGACCTTTCGAGATCCGGGAAAGGATCGGGACCATTGCTCACAAGCTGAAACTTCCAGAGAAATTCAGCAGTGATCACGACACGTTTAACGTGTCTAGTCATTAGAGGAGCCTGACTCTAAGAACAGTCGTTACTCCCACAAAGAGGATTCACGTCAACAAAAAACTCCAATTTATTAAAGAACATGTTAAGGTTGCAGACTGGAAGTCCGCAAAACACGGAAAAGTTGTAATTGATTTGTTAGAGTTCGTTGGAATTCATATCATGGCCCAGAGTTTACTTGGGAACATGAAGACCAATTTAAGCCTAAGTGACCACATTTGATTCACAACTCCCCTGCGACCCATGGCATAGCTTGAATTTCGGGACGAAATTCTTTTAACGGGGGGAGAATGTGACAACTGGCACTTTTCCATGCATTCCGTACAATAATTAAACAGTAATCTGTGCTTTAATAACTGTGCATGATCTAGTTTACAAGACGAATGAAATTTTGATTTCTGTTATATACATACAATGGCATTTCTTGTTGCAAGACTTTTATCATTACTACATGCAACACAATATAGGTCTATTAATGCACAGAACAGAATTGGCACAGTTATCAGACAAACTAGAAGTACTGACGGGAGTTCAGTACTCAGACAGACATGATGTTAAGACACAAAATAAGCCTCAGGACCAAGTGTTACACTAGTATAGTGTGTAGGAAAGTAGGGATTACAAAACGGCATTCCTAGTGATAACATAGGTACCGGAAAGTGCAAGAAACACTCTAAAACTGCAAAATTCTGCAGGAAATAAACAAATTCAGCAAAAATTCAGCTTTTTACATCTAAATATAATGCAGAATTGTGATATAATGGTCCAGATTACTTTCCTAAGTGTCGGGAATCTAAACTGTCACAAAACACAACATGAAGCACACTAAACTACGTAATTTAGCGCTTTAACGAACAGTAACGAAACGAACAACTGGACACTACCCGAAACATCAAATTCTTACTTGAAGCATTGTTTTAGTGTTACAAAGCTAGTCATGGTCACCGAACATCATAACACATCTTATAAACATATAACACATATAACCCTAACTAGTATACTTGAAATCTAACTATAACACCTAACTTACCATTAAATGTTACACTTTACCCCCCCCCCCTTTTATGGCCGGTTAGGAGACATGGACCCCACATAGGATTTCTTTGTTATATTTTATAAGATATGTTGGGGAATATTCTAAAACATATACCATAAAGATTTAGAGAATTTTATAAAATCCTAAACAAATACTACTCCATCATTCCTCACCTCCTAACCCACCATCACACCCTCCTTCCTTCTCCTTGGTCACGGCTCAACACCACCACCCTACTCCCACCATTTTCATTCCACTAGCAAGAAATCTAAGGTGAAATTAAAGTGTAAGAAGCATATCCAAGAAGGTGTGGGGCTTTGGAAGTTGAAGGACCTTCACCATTTGCTTTTAACCACCTTATTTATCATCTTCATCATCTTGAGTTCTTCCCTAGCCATAGTGCTAGTAGTAAGCTTCTTTGATCCTATTTTTACTTCTTATTTTGATGGTTAAAAGATTATGTAAGTGGTTAAAATCAAAAATCACAAAGAAATAAGAAGAAGATCACTAACATAAAGCTAAATAACTTGAAATATAAGATGATTAAGGGTATGTAAGAAACTTGTTTGTGGATTTCTTGTGTTTATGATGTTGATCATCATAATGACCTTGCTAGACGATGATTAAACATATGATCTAGCAAGTATGAGGATAGATCTTCAAGAAATCATAATGATCATCCTTTATGTTAAACATGAACTTGAATGTAAGCTTGTTTTTTAGTATGATGATTGTTGATACATATTACAAGTCTTGAAAATAAATGATTTCAAAGATAATATTTTCAAGAAACCAAGGTTTATTACAAAATTTACAAGATCATGACTTTTAAAGAAACTAATCATATTTTTAGTGATAAATCAAGTATAGAAACATGTTATTAACAAGAGAAATACAAAAGAATTGTTTTTGGGAAAATCATCTAAGTTGTAAAGGACTAGATTTTGCAAGAATGTGATTAATAAAAAAATAACTATGTTTTAGAGGGTAACTTAACCTACTAAATAACAAACTAAGTTACTACAACTTTTTACAAAATTTCAAGTTCATGTCAAAGTGTAAATTGCATATTTAAAGCATATGGTAAGTCTTGAATGATTTGTTGATGATTGATGATGATTTATAAAAGAAAATAATATGCTTTGAAAGCATGAAAACCTCTATTTTTAAGGGGAAACTATGGCAAAATTTTTCTAAAAATATAACACTTAGAAAAATTATTTTTAAACAAATAATCACAAGTGTATTTTAAACCATAAAATTTTATGTAAATTTTCCCATAATTTTTATTACGAGATTATAAATATTGGAGGTTGGTTTTTGATAATAAGAGTAACTAAATATGTATTTAGGAGAATATATATTTAGATGTCACCATGTGTGTGATTATTTGTATATTATGTGTATTAGTTATATTATTTTAGGACTTGAAATAATATAACTCACCAAAATACCAAGAAAATACAATCCAAAATACTACCAAAATCCCAAGAAATAAACACATCATTTATACCCAAAATATTGGTGAAACCGAACAAGGAATATAACTTACATAAATATTCCGGAATTAAAGTCATAAGTATATTTTGGTAATGGTATTTTGGAACCCAAGAGAACAAAAATATGATTTTCGTGAGTATTATAAAATAAATCATATCTTTGACAAGGAGAAAATATATAATTTTTGGTAAGTAAAAATATATATATTTTCTTGGAATTATTAGAAGATATATTATTTTTGGGAGAAAATATATATTTTCTTAAATAAACTTTGGACATATTATTTTTAGACTTGAAAATATATTATTCTTGAGACTTATATGAAAGGTATAAATATTTTTGCCAAGGAAAAATTCTAAATAATTTTTCTATGTAATATTTCTTAAAATATATATTTTCGAAATATATATTGATGTATTTTTTTATTAGAAATATTATTCCGGAAAGGTTAATACAAAAATTAAGTATGAGATACTTAATAAACACGATAAAAATACGTATTCTCGTACGTATAATTACACACCGGAATACGCCATCGATACTTGGCAAAAATATAGAAGGATAAGAATACAAATACACCCATCCTTGGGGAGTTATGCAAGTACAAATACATAAACTTGACAAGTTAAAATGCATTATTTTAACTAATATTCCAAAATTCGTAAATATAATTTAAGTTAAAATATTTATTATTTTAACAAACAATTATATAACTTGGAATAATACTAAGGACACAAAGAAACTTAACTCAAAGACACTAATTAATACTAAGTCAAGGCACAACCCGCTCGTCTAATAGACCGTAGTACGTTGTAGGTAGTCGTGCACTCTAGTAGCAGCTTGAGTTACGTCGGATTGAAGAACGCAAAACTGTGAGTTCATGTCCCCCTTTTCTCTTAACTGTTTTCGGATTTATTACTCTCGGGGGTGGAATACATGTTGCATACGTTTAAATGGTATGAATTGGCTATGAAATGAATTATAGATCATGTGAGCATAGATTGAAATTGAAATACCATTAACTCTAAATTATGGACGAAGGTTAGATCTAACGGGTACGGCCGAGCCCCACTCATGGTCCTTATGTGACCACTTGAGTGCTTCGGTGTCCCAGTCGAGGTAAATCGACAACGGTCAAGGGTAAAATTGACACAGTCAAGGTAAATTGACACATTCAAGGTAAATTGACACAGTCGAAGGGAAATTCGACACAGTCGAGAGGAAATCGACGAGGGTATAAGCCTACTCATATTGAGTGCTCCCTATGTCTTCACATACATTAATGTCCTTGCTAAACATTAAATTGATCTGTTCATAGATGCTTTTCATACCTGTTTTCAAAGGAGTCTCTCAAATGTTTACAAGCTTATCAGTACTCATACAAAACGCATGAACTCGCTCAACTTTTGTTGATGTTTTCCAAAATTACATGTATTTCAGGTAACAAGTTGGATCTTGGGCGCGGGTGTTGTTTCTGAAAGTAAATTTCGAGTTTAGGTGTCATCCACTTTTGTTGGTTTGTAACTTAGTCAAGGTTGTGTTGTTTGAAACTTAAATGATTAATGTTTGTAATATTTTAAACTTAATGAATGGATGAACATTGTCTTGATCATATAGTTGTTTATTATGATTGAATGCAATGATATTGAACAAGTCACACATCATACGCTTCCGCAAAAGTCAGGGTGTGACAACTATAACCCAAGCTCCACCAAAAGTACAAAAATTAGGGACCCGCTCCTATGCTACATTCACCGGGTCCTTAGTGGTTCTTTGTGCCAAAGGGATAATAGTGGCGGGGTGGTGAATCTACGAGAACTTACTGTCCTCTATTTCCTCGCAACTCACCAACCTATCGATGTCGCCCACATCTTGCTTCGAAACGTGGCTGCCAACGAAACCGCAGACACCCGAACGCCAATTTTCGATGGGGGATGGATCGCCAAGTTGTTCAAGCATTTCATTCAACAAACCCCATCGTCGTTCAATAGAGGTGTCGGTACTACCAAGGTTGATCTCGCAATATGCCGTAGCATGAATCTCACCATTGATTTCCCCGACGGTACCATGTGCTTTAAGGACGCAAGGGGTCGTGCTTGGAATCCCAATGACCTGGACATGATATTGGCAGTCTAAGACATACCGAACCATCCTCGTCCCGGACAATTCCCGGGATCCTCATCCCAAGGAGGGGCTGATTTTTGCTAACTTTACAAATTTGTATAACATTATGCAGGAAACCCTCCAAGTCTCGAAGAATGCTTACAGCTTAGGCCAAAGCTCAAGCACCCGGATCAGCGGCATGGAACGCAACATTCACGCCATGCAAAACGATATCACCTACATTCGGGATCATATGGTGATTCGAGACGATGAGGAGGAGGACGAGGGGCATAGGATGGATTCAGGCTAGGCAGTGGTGGTGGCGGGCGACGTGGATATCATGCAGGTTAAATCTCTCACCTTTTGAACAATCTAAACATTTCCTCGGCCTGTATCCCGGTTAAGACAATTTACTTTCTGTTAGACACTTTTATTTTCTGTATTTTGTTTTTATGTTTAGATGATATGGTGGTGGTGAAACTTGAACGTTAGTAATGTAGATTTTTATGATGTTTTTGTATATTATGTTGTGTTGTGGTAGTATTGTAGAATACAGGTACCATGGGAGGCTTGGATACACTAAGCATAGTGGTCGCTAAGCCCGGATTCAGGAGTTAAACCTGCATTTTTAATTGAAACAGACGAGCAGCATGGGGCCGTGTCCACTCAACACGCCCCCGTGCCCAGTCCACTGATGTCAAAAAGTTTTCCTCAAAACAATGACACGGGCCGTGCTCACCCGACACGACCCCGTGCTCACTCCACTGTAAGTTTTCTAAAAACCCAGTAACTGGCACTTTGAGCACGAGCCGTGTTCATCCAATACGCTCCCGTGCCCAATGTCTAGTAACTGTGAAATTTTGTTATTCTCCGCACTTTTTACATATTTAACCTAAATAAATCCTTTTTGGGATACATTGGGGACAATGTGTAATTTTTGTGTGTGGGGGGGGGGGGGGGAGGTTAAAACCTTGAATCACTTGTCCTAAAACAAGCCTTACACAAAACTTGTTTTGGAACCGCTAAAACACCCCAAACTTTTTCAAAAGTATTTATTTTCTTTCTTTTACTTATCTTAGATTAGTTGGGAAAGTAAGTTCTAAAAATGATTTTTTATTAATTTACACCTAAAAACGTCATGATAAAAAGAACCGATTAAAGAAAATTAGAAAAATGGGCCTAACAAATATTTGTAAAAATTGACTTGTTTGTATATAAGTTTTACACTACATCCCTTTTTCCCACAAAAAGTGAGTTTTGAGCCTTTAACACGTATATACTAATCGCTCAAATTTTCGTTTCTTGTGTTTTTAGCCCATTCGGTTCTTACAACTCTAGAACTTGCCAAAGCAATACATCCCAAGTCCTTATCGACGCTAATCTAAGTAAGTAAATGACAGAGGCATTAGGACTAAACTCGTTTTCATCCAAAAACCTTTATTTTTCTTTGTTTTTCCAAAAATACTTCCCCTAGACAAACCATTTTGAGACTTAAAACCTTTCTGTTTCTTAAAACCCGCAAAAATTTTTTGCAAAAATAACCAACCATCACCCCAAAAATCCATTTTTTTTATTTTCCCTTTATTTTCAGTAAATGCGGCACTTTTGAAAATTACAAAATAAGTGACTTAGTTATCTTAAAAAAAAAAGCTATATAGCTACTTAGAATAAAATAAGCAAAATCAATATTGGTTATAAATATGTAGTTTTATCTAAGTCACAACAAAATAAAATTTTTCAAAAGAAAAGCCAACATTTTACTATTTTAGCCACTTTCAAATAAAACTCACCTACTCGAGCCCTAGCCTACCCTTCGAAAGTCCTCTCGATACCTACAAGGATTAAAAATGTCAAAAAGGAGAAGGTTTGATTACTTATCAAGCCTATAGAAAGAGTAATTTCCAAATCGGGTCCGAGCGTTCTCACTTATACATTTTCGACCGAGTGTTGAGTGATTACTTGTGAGGTGTGTAAAACATGTATATAATCAAAAAGAATTTATAAAGGCATGCTATGCCCAAAAATAAATATTTTTCTTAAATCGTGTTGTAAATAAGTCATGACCAAATAAGAATGTAAATGAAATAAAAACAAAACAAATTAGAACTTGGATTCCCGACACTCTAAAGATAGGTCCAAAACTTTCTCTTCTACCCATTTTGTTTGGGTGTGTAAGCCACAATAAAGGGTTCTGCTTAAGGACAAGCAAAGATTCAAGTGTGGGGGTATTTTATGTGTACAAAATACAACCTATAAATTACATCAAATGAGGCTTAAAATCAACCCTTTTCTAGTGCTAATGTTAGAAAAAGCGTGTGTTTTTGTTCCTTTTCAATAAACAGGGTTAAAAGAGCTTAAAAGAACAAAAGAAGCAAAAAGACAGCAAAAACCAACATAAAATGCTATAAAGAAGGATTGACCAACTTGCCGAGCCCCCATCCACATCCAAACCCCAGAAATAACAAAGACAGAAGCTCTGGCACGGGGCCATGCTCACCTAGCACGGGCCGTGCCCGGTGGGAATTCACTACAGCAGAAAGAGACAACAACAAAAGACAAATTCCCAGCTCAACACGGGGCCATGTTAAAGCAACATGGGGCATGGTCAACTCTTGGATTTCCAGAATCTGAAGAAGTACAATAAATACACTGGCCACGGGCCATGCCGTTGACACACGGGGTCATGTTAGTACAAGTCTGACACTGCGGTTAATGTAGAAAAGAGAGACTAATGGCCACGGGGCCGTGCCAGGCGGGCACAGGCCATGGTGGACGTTCTGTTTTCAGTTATAAATAGGGATGTTTGGTTTCACTTCAACTCATCCCCTGGCAAACCACTTCTCTCTCACTTGCCACCACTCCACCACCACTACAACACCGTCATCCACCACCATCATCTATTTTCCATCTTTTAGAGTGTGTGTGTAGTCTCAGGATCCAAGATTGATCTTAAGAATCTTTGTCAAACAAAGGCCATGCTTGGCTAAATTCTTACATCACTTGGTGAAGACATATCTTTTATGTATTTCTTTTATGATTTCCAATCTTTGGCATCTTTTCAATTGGGTATGTATTAATGACTTTAATAAATAGTTTTTTATATTGATAGTGAATTTATTCAACCATTCTTCATATGTCGTTTATTCACATATTCATGTCTTTACGGTCTATAGAAAGCACGTTAACTACTTGGAAGGGGGTTAGGAGGGTGATTGGGTAATTATATGTCTCGTTCAGTGTATAGATCATGCGAGAACATGGTGCAAGTTTAGTACTACTCCATGGATTAGCCAGGAATGACTGGCCCGACTGAGAGTAAGAAATCACTTGCGCCCCTTATTTACAAACTACTATTAAAACTTTAAACCAACCCCTAGAGGACTGTATCGCTGCTGACTCAGACCAACGGGTTGAGGGTGAACGCTGCCTAGAAGGGGGCGCACCACATTTTGCATTAATAATTTATTTAATTATCTTTCAATATTCCGATCTAGTGGGATTGTATCCAAGTGATTCTTTCTTGTCAATATGTTTTTATTTTATTTTATTTTCTGTTTTTATCTTTTTCTTAGTTTAAAAATCTTTTCTAAAAGTTTGATTCGATTAGACGTTGACGATAAGCCGGTACTAAAAGCTCTTGTGTCCTTGGACGACCTCGGTATCTTGCCATCACTATACTACGTCCGCGATGGGTGCACTTTCCCTAACGTGTGTAGAGTGATCGAAAAATATATCGTGTTTTATAAATTTAAAACTTGAAATTCGACCAGTTAAAAAAAGAGCTAAAAATAGACATAAAAATATACTCACACCGACACATGTCATTTACCTAAAACGCAATGGACTAAAAACACTTTAAAATGTGTTTTTTTTTTTTCTAAAATGCATTGGAACAAAAAACAGATAAAAATTTGTTTCCCTAAAATGCAATACACAAAAACACAAAAGAAAGTGTTTTTTTTTCTAAAACGCAATGGACTAAAAACACATAAAATGTGTTTTACCTAAAACGCAATGGACTAAAAACTACAATAAAATGTGTTATTTCCAAAACGCAATGGACTGAAAATACAAAAAAAAACTGTTTTTTCATTCCTTTGTAAAACGCAATGGCTCAATTCAAAAACCGAGATCGTAAAAATGCAATTCGAAATTTTCTTACATAGATCGAAGCCGATTTCTTCAACGATTGACGGAATTTGAATGCTAGAAACACTTATCAGTGATCAAATGGAACGAATCGAGTAATTCGCTTCAAATTCATGGGAAAATGAGATATTGTATGAAATTAAACTGGGCTTCTTCAAAAAAAAAAGTTGAAGAACAATTTGCTTGGGTGTTTGAATCATTGATTGGTGACGAAAATCCTAATATGATATAGCGATTATTGAGATAGAAAGTGAAGAAAAGGTTGAAGATGGTGGGTTTTGAAAATGGTGGGGTTTGAAGTTACAGAGAAAAAGAAGAAGGGAGAAGATTGGATAAAATTGACTAAAATACCCTTCCCTTTATTTTTAAAATTTTCCACATATTATAGTTGATATGATCTACTTTATTGTAACACCTGGGTCACTGCGACCATCAAACAAATACCAAACCAATGAAATATTGTATTTCATACTTTGAACTTGTATAAATATGTTTAGCTTTTGCACATATCAACTCTTGTTCGATTTCAAGCTCTAAATCGCTTTCTGGAAGGTTATACGCGCACTAATGCGTAGATATAACCAGTTTAATGCAACAAACACTCTGGAATAGTGAAATAGGCTTAACATACCTTAAATAACCTTTACTTAACTTAGATATAAGTTTTGGAAGGTTTGGTGTGGTGAAATCAAGTTTATTCGCTTACAGGGACTAAATTTGACAAACTGCGAAAGTATGCCAATTTGAACTGTAACAGACATTCCGGAACATGACCATAAGTTAAACATACCATATATATCCTTTACATAGCTTAGAAATAGGCTTTGAGGGGTTCGGTATGCTAAAATAAACTTTTGGGTCATTCAGGGACTAAAAGTGTCAAAAAGTGCACAAGTTTGCATTTTCGCGCATAACCTATGTTCTGAATACATCCGGACACCCAAAAATTTATGTTAGCATGACAATATTATGCTTTAGTGTTTGGCTTGCCAAAAATCCATTCGTCGCGTCATTTGGGTCGTTTTTCGTGCTTATGCGCATTCCGTCGTAATTAAGCGAACATCGCGTTCGTACGACCAAACGAACCAACATCCGGAATATTTTTGAGCATGTTTCATGTCCACAATGTTTAGGCAACATTTTAGGGCCTTAAAGTTGGCTTTACGGGCCTTAGAAGTGTCGGAAATGGCCTTAAACACGTGCAGGGGCTGAAACTGTCAATTCTGAAACTTTGTTCTGATCTGTGACTCCTAGGCGGCCCGCCTCAGGATCTTAACATCCTCACGCGGCCTGCGTCCGACCTTCTGACCAGGTTAAATGTTTCTAACAGCAGATTGCAGTTGGTTGATCCACACCCACACATTCTCAATTGTCTAGTCAGCAGATAAGGATCATTTTTTAGTCACCATAAGGTTCCAACACTTGTACGGTTACGATTAAAGCACGGTTTCCATGAAACGATCTTAACGGTGGACCGAAAACTATAAATACCCCATACCCCCCATTGCTTAAATCACTAGAATTTTGATTTGAGAAACTCTAAGTTGAAACTATTGTTTCATACCTGAGATTTTTGAATCGAAATTAGCATTTGGGGACCCTTCGTAAGTATTCTTTCGTTCTTTTATTGCTTTTCGAGTCTTTCGAGTCTGAAAGTCAAACTTTGTTTGACTTTCTGCGTTGACCAGTTATGGTCAATGCGAAGTTCGTTTGAACTTCGCAACGTGAGTGTAATCACGTTGGTTATAGTCCCTTGGGACTATGCCTACTGATTACCACGTTGTCTAGGGTCGTAGGGTAAGCGATCTAATAAATCGCTTATACCTCGAACCCGACCCATTTGGTCGATCATTAGGATCCAACCAAATACATTAGGTGACCATAGTAGGTAGGGTATAACCTTCCGAGGTTATACCCTATGGTCACATCGTTTGAGTAGTTGTATGATAGGTAGTTTATATGCCTTAGGTAAATTACCAGAATACCCTTTTCATGTATAATTGGTAATAAACATATGTAACCTAATCTTTTGTCACATAACTGATTATATAACATGTTTAGGCATATAACACTTGTCATAGGACTAGTTAGACGGTCCGAACGCGTTTCACGCGAACGACGCGTTAAAGTAGCATAAGCTACCTAAACGGGTCGAAATGGGTCGTAAACAATTATGTTAGGTTTCAATTAGTATGTAGGCTTTGTTAAACCATATGACACGAGTCTCTATACTCGTTTGGTTTACGAACCCTCATTCTATCCAATCATCCGATTTAGGTCCGGTTTATTAACATAGTTACCTATATTAGGTGTCGTTTGATATCCGTGAATCTCTAGCATTGTTTGGTTGTCACTCAAGGACTACTGAGCATTCTCAAGTGAGTACATAGACCCCTCTTTTACTGTTTTCAAAACTGTTTTGGGGTGGAACACATGTGCCTAGTTGTTACTTTCATGCTTTCCTGTTTTCACATCATATACATGCTATGTTCGTTAGTACATTATAGTACATGATTTCATTACATCTTATGCTAGGTGTGCCCATTGTGTGCATTACTTAGTACATCGTTTTACATTACATTATATGCTACGTATGTCTATTGTTGTATACGTAGTACAGGTCACATGCTACGTATGTCTATTGTTGTATACGTAGTACAGGTCACATGCTACGTATGTCTATTGTTGTATACGTAGTACAGGTCACATGCTACGTATGTCTATTGTTGCATACTTAGTACAGGTCACATGCTACGTATGTCTATTGTCGCGTACTTAGTACATTTGTTATTCATCACAGGCTTACATTTTGGATACATATTACATGGTTTACATTAGACATGAACATTTTACATCTTGATGGTTTGGTTTGATTAAGTGATTTAAGTAACGAGGCATGTGTAATATGATACAAGCATGGTGGATACGCCGCTGGTACTTCCTATATATAAGTGTTTGTATGGTATTACATATCGTAGCGTTATTTGAATCATTTCAGTTTGAGATATATATAACATTTATTACAAATATCATACTTTTCACAAGACATTGATTTTCAAACAACTTATCTTATACAAACACATTTTTACATGGTTATTCATTTAACCATACATTATTCACTTAATTATACATATCATCTGAACTCATTGTTTTTCAAATGATTTACAAGACAAAGCAAATTACAAGGTTCATGACTAAACATTTTCTCAAACATAAGTCATGAAACCTATTTTCACAAAACCTATGTATCTCACAGGCATTTTTATGCTGACGTACCTATTTTCACATGTGTTTTCAGGAGCTGTTGCATAAGATGATCAAGATACACATAGGCAGACTTGGGCTTTAGTGACAATAAAAGATACAAGACTAGTTAATTATGTTGTTTTTCCTTGTTTGTTAAGACATTGTAACACTTCTAATCAATAAAACGAAACTTCAATTGCCATGGATTTGAAACAATTAATTCTGTTACAACACTCCCCGACATTTCCGCCACGTTTTGTATGTTCTACGTGGTCGGGGTGTGACAGAAAAGATGGTATCAGAGCCAATGGTTATAGGGAATTAGGTTATTAGTAATGCTTTGACCTAGTCTATAACCTTCTTAGGACCCTAACGCGAGTTTACTTGCGTTTAGTCATAAAACAATACCGTCACCTATCCTTAGGCGACGACCACAACAAGAACGTAAATTTCAAAACCGCTTTGAAAACTAATCATCTGTTCTAGGATGATTGATTACTAGGTTTTAAACCCTCTGTTATATGGTTTTGAACCCCTTTGAGTTTTCAAAATCTCGTCAAGGTTTTGGGTTTTTAATAATGTGAACACGTGCAAACTGGAAGGGTGAATGCCTGTATTCTGGGTTTTCTGTCTAGGCAAGCACTTCGTATATATCTCATCAGACGCGAGACCAGTTGTGCTTACCTGGGAATTCTTGGGATGAGTGTTCACTTATAGGCGAGCATGTCTTCGTGATACATTATTTTTGACCCATTTACTTTGATTAGTCACTGTGTGTAGTTTGTTTGCTTGGTAGTAACGAACAAATGACCACTATCCTTGCTTTCATCAGATTTATTTCATCTCATTCTTTTCGTCTAAATCTCTCACTCGTTTCCTTACATGTTCCTCTTTTAGAATGCCTCCTCGACGCGACAATCAGATGGCGAATGCCGAACTGGCGGAAATCATCGCACAGCAAATGGCTATTGCCTTCCCAAATCTTTATGCTCAAATGATGCAAGCCATCAACAACAACAATGCTCCATGCAACTTCAAGAGTTTCAACTCGGCTAAACCACTCAAGTTTAGTGGTTCTGAGGGAGCAACTGGGCTTCTTCAATGGTTCGAGAGCATTGAGAATACGTTCCGTCACGTTCAGTGTCCTGAAAATCGCAAGGTCGAGTTTTCTTCGAGTGTGTTTCAGAAGAGGGCTCTTACGTGGTGGAACGGGATTATGAGAGACCGGGGTGCTGAAGTTGCACTAGCACAGACTTGGGCCGAGCTTAGAGCTCTTATGATGAGGGAGTTCTGTCCTCGTCATGAACTGCGAGCTTTGGAGAGAGAATTTGATGATTTGAAGCAAGACAGTGGGGAACATCGAGCCTATACTGACCGTTTTGAAGAATTGAGCCTGTTGTGTCCTGCTATGGTTACTCCTGTGGATAAGGCGATCGAGAAATATACTGATGGTCTTCCTGACCTAGTTCAGGATATTGTTACTGGCAGCAACCCTACTACTGTCAGACAAGCCATTGAATTGTCAGCTACTCTAACTGAATCCCACATCAGAAAGAAAAAGCTTTTTTGGAAAGGCGACAAGAAACCAGAAGCTAATGTTCAGGAGGAAACCAAGGAAAGCAAAACCGAACCTTCTAAGAAACGTAAGGCTTCGCAGAATTTTGCGATTGCTGCTCAACCCAACCAAAACACCCGCAACCAACCAACTCAACCTCCTGCAAGGAAACCTTATGCCGGTACTGCACCGATATGCGACAAATGTAATGCACACCACTTAGCTCACCTACAGTGTCGTTTGTGTGCATCATGTGGGCGACTCGGTCACCTGGAAAATGCTTGTCGTTTTACCCCGAATCAAGCTAGTCCAAACCAATCTCGGGTCAATGCTGCTCAAGCTCGTCTTCCACGAGGTCCTTGCTTCAACTGTGGCGAGATGAGCCATTTCCGAAGAAATTGCCCAAAGATTGCTAATGCTAATCCAGCGCAGGGATGAGCATCGGACCAACTAGAAGACAATGTTGTTTGGAAATAATCAAGCCTTATGTATTATTTTCTTTTGTTGTCAAGGTCCATGAAACAGTTGTTGTTGTTTATAAATAAATCTTTTTATTTTGCATTGCAATGTACAAATATGATGGCGTGTATAAACAACGCATTCCCTACAATATCGACAATCAAGGAACCGTATTCCTTGAAGAACAGACTACCCCGTAATTTCTTTCATTTTATTATCTCTTGCGTTTTCCACGGAAATCCAAAGTACCCGTTTCTTCCAAGGAAACGAAGTACAAGGCGCAAGTTACAACTCTGTACGAATACCCAACATACCACTATAAATTCTTAATAGGGTACCTAAGGGTATTTCCGTATCTTCAAATTTTTGTGTTCCTTAATTCGAATATTGCGTTTTCTCGAAAACGAAATTGAATTTTTGGAAGATCTTTCTATCCTCATAGTTAGATTCTTGTTAATGTTTAAAGTGCCGAATGAAATCCATGAAATGGATTCCTAGTGTGCTTTAAATGCATGTACATAATTAATAAAACAAAACTTACAAATTAAAGATCTAGATAAACAATTTTGTGGCTATGTGGCTATGTGTTTATGCATCTTGTATTTCCTTTTAAGCATTTTGTGTTTTTGTATACTCTGGATATTCGCTATCCAAATCCTCATAGAATCTTTCTTATCTTCATATGAAGGATTCATAGTAGGATATTCAAAAAGGTACTATCTTAAATCCTTAATGGACTTCTACGTTGTAGTTAAATCCCTTGGATTATAAAGTACTATTCCAAAGTTTAAGGACAACATGTGTTGATAAAGTTAAATACATCCTACGTCGATGCAGTTAAATTTTCTCCGTAGGTAGTTTAGTTAAAGAGATCCTACGTCGATCTAAGTTAAATAGATTGGTCCGACAATCTAGTTAAATACATCCTACGTCGATGTAGTTAAATTTTCCCCGTAGGTAGTTTAGTTAAAGAGATCCTACGTCGATCTAAGTTAAATAGATTGGTCCGACAATCTAGTTAAATACATCCTACGTCGATGTAGTTAAATATTCCCCGTAGGTAGTTTAGTTAAAGAGATCCTACGTCGATCTAAGTTAAATAGATTGGTCCGACAATCTAGTTAAATACATCCTACGTCGATGTAGTTAAATATTCCCCGTGGGTAGTTTAGTTAAAGAGATCCTACGTCGATCTAAGTTAAATAGATTGGTTCGACAATCTAGTTAAATATATCATGTGTTTATGTAGTTAAATAGGCCCTCGGGTGGTCTAAATCAAGAGATTGTTCGTGAATCTAATCCTTTGGTGACCTAGTTAAAGAGACTCTATTGCAGTCAAGTTAATTCACCACAGGATTATTCGTTTGATTTTTCCCCATACGCATTATGAAATGAACTGTGCGGACTATGCAAGGAACTACGTAATTATGGAGGCCTACATAATTATGGAATTCAGTGCATAGGAACCACAGGAAGTTTTGTCATGTGTTAAGACCAACAGTGGCAAGAGTAATGATACGGGAGAAGTCTTGGACTTTGACCAATGTCATTTATTCTCACACTACCCAATTCTAATCTCAATCACACACACAGTTTCCTATGATAATTCTTCACGGGAAACATTCTCCTGTCTATAGTTTGAAACTCCATGTTTTGCTATTACAAGGACTTCTCTTTGAGGGATTGACATTTTCGCTAAGAATCCTAACATGGCCCAGAGTTTTACTTAAGGGTTCAATGGATTTGTCTAAAAAGCGAAACCGTCATATATGTCTTCACAAGTTTCCTCTAAATAAATTTCGGGACGAAATTTCCTAAAGTAGGGGAGACTGTAACACCTGGGTCACTGCGACCATCAAACAAATACCAAACCAATGAAATATTGTATTTCATACTTTGAACTTGTATAAATATGTGTAGCTTTTGCACATATCAACTCTTGTTCGATTTCAAGCTCTAAATCGCTTTCTGGAAGGTTATACGCGCACTAATGCGTAGATATAACCAGTTTAATGCAACAAACACTCCGGAATAGTGAAATAGGCTTAACATACCTTAAATAACCTTTACTTAACTTAGATATAAGTTTTGGAAGGTTTGGTGTGGTGAAATCAAGTTTATTCGCTTACAGGGACTAAATTTGACAAACTGCGAAAGTATGCCAATTTGAACTGTAACAGACATTCCGAAACATGACCATAAGTTAAACATACCATAAATATCCTTTACATAGCTTAGAAATAGGCTTTGAGGGGTTCGGTATGCTAAAATAAACTTTTGGGTCATTCAGGGACTAAAAGTGTCAAAAAGTGCACAAGTTTGCATTTTCGCGCATAACTTACGTTCTGAATACATCCGGACACCCAAAAATTTATGTAAGCATGACCATATTATGCTTTAGTGTTTGGATTGCCAAAAATCCATTCGTCGCGTCATTTGGATCGTTTTTCGTGCTTATGCGCATTCCGTCGTAATTAAGCGAACATCGCGTTCGTACGACCAAACGAACCAACATCTGGCATATTTTTGAGCATGTTTCATGTCCAAAATGTTTAGGCAACATTTTAGGGCCTTAAAGTTGGCTTTACGGGCCTTAGAAGTGTCGGAAATGGCCTTAAACACGTGCAGGGGCTGAAACTGTCAATTCTGAAACTTTGTTCTGATCTGTGACTCCTAGGCGGCCCGCCTCAGGATCTTAACATCCTCACGTGGCCCGCGTCCGACCTTCTGACCAGGTTAAATGTTTCTAACAGCAGATTGTAGCTGGTTGATCCACACACACACATTCTCAATTGTCTAGTCAGCTGATAAGGATCATTTTTTTAGTCACCATAAGGTTCCAACACTTGTATGGTTACGATTAAAGCACGGTTTCCATGAAACGATCTTAACGGTGGACCGAAAACTATAAATACCCCATACCCCCCATTGCTTAAATCACTAGAATTTTGATTTGAGAAACTCTAAGTTGAAACTATTGTTTCATACCTGAGATTTTTGAATCGAAATTAGCATTCGGGGACCCTTCGTAAGTATTCTTTCGTTCTTTTATTGCTTTTCGAGTCTTTCGAGTCTGAAAGTCAAACTTTGTTTGACTTTCTGCGTTGACCAGTTATGGTCAATGCGAAGTTCGTTTGAACTTCGCAACGTGAGTGTAATCACGTTGGTTATAGTCCCTTGGGACTATGCCTACTGATTACCACGTTGTCTAGGGTCGTAGGGTAAGCGATCTAATAAATCGCTTATACCTCGAACCCGACCCATTTGGTCGATCATTAGGATCCGACCAAATACATTAGGTGACCATAGTAGGTAGGGAATAACCTTCCGAGGTTATACCCTACGGTCACATCGTTTGAGTAGTTGTATTATAGGTAGTTTATATGCCTTAGGTAAATTACCAGAATACCCTTTTCATGTATAATTGGTAATTAAGCATATGCAACCTAATCTTTTGTCACATAATTGATTATATAACATGTTTAGGCATATAACACTTGTCATAGGACTAGTTAGACGGTCCGAACGCGTTTCACGCGAACGACGCGTTAAAGTAGCATAAGCTACCTAAACGGGTCGTAATGGGTCGTAAACAATTATGTTAGGTTTCAATTAGTATGTAGGCTTTGTTAAACCATATGACACGAGTCTCTATACTCGTTTGGTTTACGAACCCTCATTCTATCCAATCATCCGATTTAGGTCCGGTTTATTAACATAGTTACCTATATTAGGTGCCGTTTGATATCCGTGAATCTCTAGCATTGTTTGGTTGTCACTCAAGGACTACTGAGCATTCTCAAGTGAGTACATAGACCCCTCTTTTACTGTTTTCAAAACTGTTTTGGGGTGGAACACATGTGCCTACTTGTTACTTTCATGCTTTCCTGTTTTCACATCATATACATGCTATGTTCGTTAGTACATTATAGTACATGATTTCATTACATCTTATGCTAGGTGTGCCCATTGTGTGCATTACTTAGTACATCGTTTTACATTACATTATATGCTACGTATGTCTATTGTTGTATACGTAGTACAGGTCACATGCTACGTATGTCTATTGTTGTATACGTAGTACAGGTCACATGCTACGTATGTCTATTGTTGTATACGTAGTACAGGTCACATGCTACGTATGTCTATTGTTGCATACTTAGTATAGGTCAGATGCTACGTATGTCTATTGTCGCGTACTTAGTACATTTGTTATTCATCACAGGCTTACATTTTGGATACATATTACATGGTTTACATTAGACATGAACATTTTACATCTTGATGGTTTGGTTTGATTAAGTGATTTAAGTAACGAGGCATGTGTAATATGATACAAGCATGGTGGATACGCCGCTGGTACTTCCTATATATAAGTGTTTGTATGGTATTACATATCGTAGCGTTATTTGAATCATTTCAGTTTGAGATATATATAACATTTATTACAAATATCATACTTTTCACAAGACATTGATTTTCAAACAACTTATCTTATACAAACACATTTTTACATGGTTATTCATTTAACCATACATTATTCACTTAATTATACATATCATCTGAACTCATTGTTTTTCAAATGATTTACAAGACAAAGCAAATTACAAGGTTCATGACTAAACATTTTCTCAAACATAAGTCATGAAACCTATTTTCACAAAACCTATGTATCTCACAGGCATTTTTATGCTGACGTACCTATTTTCACATGTGTTTTCAGGAGTTGTTGCATAAGATGATCAAGATACACATAGGCAGACTTGGGCTTTAGTGACAATAAAAGATACAAGACTAGTTAATTATGTTGTTTTTCCTTGTTTGTTAAGAGATTGTAACACTTCTAATCAATAAAATGAAACTTCAATTGCCATGGATTTGAAACAATTAATTCTGTTACAACACTCCCCGACATTTCCACCACGTTTTGTATGTTCTACGTGGTCGGGGTGTGACATTTATGCTTGTCTTGGTGTAAACATATTAACAAGTTAAAAGTTTACTAGCAAGTGATTAATCAAGGAATTGTTAACAATCTTAACTAACCATTACTAAGGAATGCACAGTATATTTGATCAAACTCTTACTACGTAGATTGGGGCTTTGGCAGCAAGATTTGATCAATTTCAAAACGTTTCGCAGATTCAATCATCATGTGAGAAGTGTGGAGTTTCGCACGAGCCAGGTACTTGTGAGCAAGGTGTTATGTTTACAGGCCACGAGGAGGTGGACTATTTGGGCAATCAAATCAGGCCCCAAAATATGTGACAACCCGAGATTTCAAGATCTTTCCTTTTCGCAACATCTGTTTTACAACCTTGTCCTAGATTCCGTTATACGTTATACCATGTGTGTTATTTCAGAATGGTTTTGTATGAGCTACTTATGTGTTAACGTAATGATTAAACATTTAATACATGTAATGGTTAAACATTTAATACAATCAGCTATGACAAAACAATGTCCGACGAAAGATGTTTGAGGGCCGACGAAACATGAGCCGACGAAACATGAGTTGTGGGCTCGACGAAACATGAGTTTCCTCTGGGATGGTCTTTCGCCGGGAAGGGCTTCGGCCCAGATGAGGCCCAAACATGTCCCTATTATATTTATACGTAGAGTGCCAGTTAACAAACCCTAGACTTCTTCTAAACTTAGCGACGGCAGTTCCCTCATCTCCCATTCGAGACTCTCAAACCCTAGGCACCACCGATCTATACCACATCAAGGTTAGTGTATAAACATTGTTACTGAATGGATTGTTGATAATTATGGCTCTGTTATTGCTGTGGTGTCGTATGGATTAGGGTTAGAAGCGTAAATTTGATATTTGCATGATAAAGGTTTGGCAGTTGATTCATGATCTTATGTACGAACTAGATTGGAGATGAACATGTATGTGTGTGTGTTCTGATATGTGTTGTGATGATCTAGTGTTGTTTATACGAGAATCTTTAATAACTGTTGGGTTTAAATGAGTTGTCAAGGTGTTGTTGATGCATAAGAAATTAGAATGTTGAAAAGGAATATGTATGTTTGAATTGTGAATACCCTTATTGCATATTGGTGATAGTTGGGTGCTGAATGATTGATCATGATCATGATGTAACTGGTGATGATCATTAGGGTTCTAGAACATGTCAAATTGTAATCATTGGATGAATCTGTAACTGTTAGTTCGACGAAAACATATTGGAGTTTCGCCACACCACATATCGACGAAACATATAGGTGTTTTGCCAACAAGCATAACGATGAAACACATGGGTGTTTCATCACACCTCATCCTGACAAAAGATGTACCTTTCGTCACAAGGATGTTTCGCCGTGCAATTCATTGTAATGAACAGTAGGCGTCTGTGAATGATTAATGATGATAGTTACTGGTGTGTACACTATCCATGTCACGTGTTAATAATAACAAGAAACTGGGTTTAATTAGTTGGTGTAACAAACCCACCTGTTATGTTCTGTGTTATTGGTGATAAACTCATGAGATGTGTACTTGTATTAGAAGGGTGAATTGGTTACTTGATATGCTGTGATCTGGTGTGAGATGCAATCTGTGTGAAAATAATGACTTGTATAACTGTGAAACTTATATTCATTGGTAACCACGGTAGGGTTGGTTGATTAACTTGGATAACGGGTAACTTAAGAAACCGAGCAAACCAAGGTGAGTTCACTGCTCTTTTTCCAAGCATGCATCCCGGGGAGGGATATCTGGTAATTGTTCCAGGGAGGAACGTCGGGTTACTGGGATGTTGGTTATTACACTAATTTCTATCATTAAGACCCCTTACATCTACCGATTAGTTGCCGGGGAGGCAACGAGGTTATTAGTTGATAGCGCTATTAGGTTTGGCACCCTCACGCCGTACCACGGAGGACGGGCGTGAACTAATTACCTTAACCACTTGACCAATGTTTTGATAGAGACATTGGGGTTGGGCAAATAAATCTAGTAGCCATCTGTGGTAATTGAGTTAATAACAACATCAAATCAAATCATTGAACTGTTTAATACTCATATCTGGTAACTAAACGCGTTAACAAACTTTGAACTCACCAGCGTCGTCTGACACACTTGTCTGCATGCTTGCAGGTCGTTAGATTCTTGATATGGACTTGCTATCTGGGAGTGCTGGAGTGGTCATGGGTCGAGACTCTTGGATACTTGCTTCGCTGATTATGAACACATGTTTTGAAACATTTGATTTACAGTTTACATTATGCTTCCGCTGAACATCTACTTTGGTTTAACTTATGACTTGGATTTATATTTTGAAATGAATGGAATGTTTTATTTAAATATTATGCGTAGTTCAATGTGATTGGTGGCTTGGATCCTGGTACGTCACACGTCCCGCGGTGATTCCGCATGTGGTATTTTGGGGGTGTGACAAAATAACCCCTGGAGCAACACGTATAATTCGGGATGGAAGAATCACCCAAGCTTTGGGTGGAAATCTAGTTATGGGAACCAAAACCTACTCGGATACACTCAGCGTGTCCCACCGCCGCAGCAGCCTCATGGACAGTCTTACTAGTCTCAAGGTCAGTCCTTCCAGTCACATTACGATAATCAGGGCTCCGGGAGCAGTTCCCAGCTGCACGCCTCTCAGAGTAACTCTAAACTAGAGGAGATGATGGCACAGCTGTTGGGTAACTTCAATAGTGCTAATCAGGTAGCTAAGAACCGCTACCAGCAACACGAGGAGCGTTTCATGGCCCAAGAAGGGGAGATGCGGAGTCAGAAAGCTTCTATCCAGACTATTGAGAATCAGGTTGGCCAGTTGGCTAAGATGTTGTCTGAGAGGCCTCAGGGTGGTCTTCCAGGTAACACGGAGCCAAATCCGAAAGGGCGTGTTAATGCCCCACACACATAACAAGTGTGGGGAAAGGAGTCTAGCTATCGACTGATAGAAAAAACTGTAGCGAGCGTGTTTTCACACGCTAGGAGTCTAGCTATAACCCGCTGAAAAAACTGTAGCGAGCGTGTCTCACACGCTAGGAGTATATTTATAAATATTTAATTTTTTGCATTTATTTCTTTTTCACTAACTTTTTCTGTTTTTAGTAGGTTTGTACAAGTTTGATTCATGTCTTAGGAAGTTTTGAAGTTAGCTTGGAGTTGAAAACAGGTAAAGCCTTGCAAAAATAGTGAATTTTGGTGAAAAAAACGGAGTTGAGAACATTCTGTTAGTTCTGTCTGAGGAATGCACACTTGACGCACGGCTGTGCACTTGATCCGCACGACCGTGCACTTCATAATTGCATCTGCCCAGGAACCACCGTGTATAAGGAAGTCATCGGACACGCATGACGTGTGGTCTGACTGCACTACCGTGCACACCGGCACGATGTTGCAAACCCTAGTGCACTGATCGATCTGCACGACCTTGCAGATCGGCGCACGACCGTGCATGACTTTTTAGGAACAGTAATTTTTCAGGGTATAAAAACGACTTTTTAGTAAAAAAAAAAAAAACCTTCAAAATTACGAACCCTAATCGCACAACCGTTCCTGGTTCTCTTAACCCACCAACTTTTGCAAGAATATGACCCAAATATTCAATCAAGGTATGATTTCTAACTTATTTTACGCTTTTAATCTAGTTTTAGTTGTAGATTAGGGTTTTTACTCAAGAACTTTTGGGGTTTTCTTCATAAAATCAAATCAAACCCTAGTTCTTGAATGTGTTGTGTAAATCACAAGTTCTTGTCACTGAATCGAAGTCCATTCACTGAAAAGATGTTTTGATTTGTGATAGAAAGGCTAAAATCAGTGAATGGAAGTAATTTTTCAAATCTACAGTCGCGCACGGTCATGCACTTGCTCGTACATGGTAGTGCCGACTCGATGACACAACAAATTCAGTGACCAGATCTGCGATTCCGAGATGCACGGTCATGCACATATCCGCACGGTGGTGCAGATCTAATTTCAGACTTTGAACTGACCAGCGATCTCGAGACGCACGGCCGTGCACATGGCCCGCACGCCCATGCACTTACTGAAACGACATTAAAATGTCATAAAATCACTGTTTTGATGACGGGGCTTGAAATTTTTTAATCTGGTCTCATTTTATTATGTTCCTACGTGCAGATGAACCATCATTTCGTCCAATTCAACCCCGAAAAATCGAAAGACCGACCTTGTGTCAACAAGATGCAATCATTATGGGATCGAAGGGATCAGAATGGGGAACCGAGAAGGTTGAGTTGGGCTGTTATGCAGGCCCTTAACCAGTCCGAAAGACTAGCTGACATGATCTCCTACCCGATGTCTAGGTTGTTAAATATTCAACAACCCGTTTACCTTGAGCTTACATTTGGAATTTTTCGCTTCTTATTCATATGACAAACCATGAAGCGAAAACCCGGATTTTCTGAATACAAAAAGGGTACTGTTTAGACTCGGCGGAAGATGGCATACGTGGTCGGTTGCAAAGCTCGGGAGAAAACTAGGAATATACACTGACGAAGAAATAAATGTAACAACTGGCATAAAACCGTAATTTCCGTACAATTTAATTAATACTTAATGACTGCAATTATGTGCTTAAATGTAAACATTGATTGATTTCATACTTGTGAATTCATGCACGTTTTATACTACAAAAATTGATTTATGCATTAATGATAGCGTTGCGTCAGAAATACTAGTAAACTCACCGGTAAGACACATTGTGTCAACAATTCTGCAGAAAGCAGTCAGACAATAGAATTGGGGCCTAGGTGTAGGTCCAACTTCAAGAATACATTAAAACCAAAGAGTACATACTAGGGTTAACATATAGACTTTCCGGAAGCTAGAATATGCACTAGAAAGCACCCGAAACGCACTTTAAATGCAGAATTCTGCACAAATCAGCTATAATCAGCTTTTTAACATATAAATATCATGCAGAATTCTTGTTTTATTATCTAGAATACCCTCCTAAGTGTTGGGAATTAAAAGGGTCACAAAAGGATACTTAAAGGACATTAAACGGTGCAATTTAGCACTTTAATGAACCGGTATTTAACCGAACAACCGGACATTACCCGGAACATCAAAATATTACTAGAAGCATCGTTTTAATATTTCTGAACTAGTTATGGTCCCCGAACACCATAACACCTCTTATAACATAATAACACATCAAGTCCCTAAACTTTGCACTTGAAACTAACATATTTATGTAATTAGTAAATTAGAAATTACACTTTACCCCCCCCCCCCTTATAGTGGACGGTTACAAGGGGTGGCCCCACTCTTGATCTTGTGAAATCTTGATAAATCCTTAAAGATCTTGCCAAAATATTTTATGATCTTTCTTGGATTCTTTGTGATATGGAAGATCTTGAATATACTATATATATAACCATCCTCATTCATCACTTCACACCAACACAACCTCCTCCTCTCTCCTCCCACCTACAGTCGTGAGCCACCACCCACACCACCACCACCTTCATCTCACTTCATTCCATTCCAAGGTTTATATAAGGTGCTAGAAGGTGTTTAAGAAGGTTTAGAGCTTATGGATCTTGAAGAACCTTCTCCATTTACTTTTATCCAACCCATTTATCATCTTCAACTTCTTGAGTTCTTCCCTAGCCCTTGTGCTAGTAGTAAGCTCCTTGTAACTTGTTACTTCATATTTTTATGGTTGAAAGATGATGAACAATATTAAACTTGAAGAACACAAAAGAACATGATCATGATACTTTAACACAAGCTTTAAAATATAAGAATACATGTAAATGATGTTGATTTGCTTCTTGATGAATGATGATTTGTGTTAGTGATGTTAGACATCATAAGAAACCTACTAGATTGTGATTAAACACATGATCTAGTAAGTTAAAGTGGTGATCTTGTGAAAGACCAAGATCATCATGCTTCATGTCTTCATGAACTTGGATAATGAAATGGGTGTTCATATGAAAAGATGATTCAAACAAAATACAAACCTTGTACATAGATGATTACAAAAATAATTTTCTCAAGAAACCAAGTTTATTTACAAGATTTACAAAGTCATGGTTTCTAAGTAAACTAATCATATTTTTAGTGTTTAAACAAGACTAAGAACATGATTGTAACAAGAAAAACACAAAAGAAATATTTTTAGAAAAATCATCTTACAAGTTGTAAATGACTAAATCTTTTAATAAAGTGATTTATAAACAAATAACCATGTTTTTAAGGATAACTAAACCTACTAAATAACATGGTAAGTTACTACAAGTTTTTACAAAACTTCAAGTTCATGATTTACTTGATTTTGACACTCGGTAAGTGTTAAATGAGTTAATGATTATTGTGATGATTTTAAAAGAAAATAAACACATGTTTTGAAAACATGGGAAACCCCCATTTTTAGGGGAAACTATGTCAAAATTTCTATAGAATTTTGACACTTAGAAAAATATAAGCTTTGGTGAAACTTATTTACCTAAAACTATTTACCAAGGTTTCCCTAATTTTTATGTAAACTTCAAGTTAAGAAATGATGATTTCTTCAAGATAAAAATTGATATTAAGTATGTATATTTTTGAGGAAAATATATATATTTATTGATCACCAAATTTTGTGCTAAGTGTACGTAATATGTATTATATGTAATAGTGTATTAGAACTTGAAAATACACTAAATACTCCTGAGGAGTGAAAATACAAAAATACACATACAACATGATTAGACAAATACAAGAGAATATATTTATGAAAATATATTACTTAATAGATTAAACAACTTGGACAAGTTATGAACATGAAATGAAGTTTTGGACAAAATACATAACTCGGGTGAAAAATACAAGATACTTATATTTATTTTTGAGAAAATAATATAAGTAAGATACATAGTTAAAAATATAAGTTATTTTTAACACACAAAGAATACATAAAAGATGGTGACTTGTACTTGTGCGATACAAGTCTAGTGACTAACGTTAATAAAACACGTACAGGTCATGACGCTATATAAGCAAACCCGGTGAAGTTTACGGCGCAAGAAACACAAAGTTGTGAGTTCATGCTCCCCCTTTTCTTTTAACTGTTTTCAGTTTTATAACTTCGGGGGTGAAGTACATGTTACTAAATGTTTACAGAAAAGTGAGATTATGTCCCCACTTTTAAACTTTTACATACTTTTTAAACTTGGGGAAAATACATGAGTTATGGTATGATGGATACAAGAACTAAGGAATGATACTTGAAATAGTGTCACGAATAGGGTACCAGAAGCACCATTAATCATGTACATACTAAGACCGCAGAACAAAAGGTTAGATCTAATGGGTTTTCGGGCAGCCACACTCTTGGTGAAAACTAGTACCAAGTAGTGCTTTTGTGTCTCAGTCGTGAATCGACAACTAGAAAAATGCCTATGGTTTGGATGCTTCCTATGTCGTGTCACATGTTAATGGCCTTGCAACCCATTAACAATCTCGATACATACATGAACACTTGATTTATACAAATTACATACCATGTTTTCATACAAAGTATACAAGCGTTCAATACAAAATTTGTATAAATTCGCACCAACATTATGTTGACGATTTTCCAAAAACTCACATGTATTTCAGGTAACTAAAGTGGATGTGCGCACGGTCTTACTCTTGCTCATGGATGTTGTTTTATGTTTACCTTTGAATAAAGTTGTAAACTTTTCAGACAAAATGTTTTCTTGTGATGTAAACACTTAAATTATGTTTTCATTTATGTAATGTTATTGGCATTTGAAGTATTTTTACGATCATGTAGTATGTTTACCATTCGTATGCAATGAGAACCTTTCATGATCACACCTCGTGCTTCTGTCTTAGAAAGGGGTGTGACAGATTGGTATCAGAGCTGCGATTGTAGTGAACCAGGATTCCTTCTCGAGTCTAGTCTACAATCTTTAGGATCCTTTCACGAAAACCATTTTTCAAAGAGTTTTCATTGCATAAAACTTTCCGCGGCATCCACTACCTGAAACTGTTTTCAAAGAGTCAAGTAAGAACACTACGAGACTTAGAGTGCACTGGAGTAGCACTAGTCTTTGACTAGAAATTACTTGCAACTATGTGAAATAATTGATATATGCATATGCTAGAAATAGAATATCTCAGGTACTCGAGACTTTACCTGAAAGCAATGGCCTATCTGAAGGAAGTGATACGAGGATGAAACGAACTGTGCAGACTGTGCAAGGACTTACGTAATTATGGATGCATACATAATTATGGAATTCAGTGCACAGAAACCACATCAAGTCTTGTCACGTATCAAACAAGAATCCTTTAAATACAAGAAAAGGCCAAACGTGAACACCCCTCCCCCAGCCTATTAAATACTCTTTTGGAGTAATAATTTAGGGTATAAAGACATGAACCACCAATGTGAAGTAAGATATTTGTCCTTTACATATATTAAACTTGCACTATGGGGTGATGTAACCCTTATGCATTTTGTTTACTTCGCAAACAATGATGTAACAAGTTATTCCATATGTGTAAAGACTCGATGAATATCTTATGACACGCCAGTAATTATCTATTTATACATACTTGTTGATGTATGAATTGATTTATACGCTTGGTGGATTGTTTGATGTCACTTATGTGGGTATATGTCTGTGTATATATACTACTACTGTCTCGTATGATGATATCAAACAAATGTCTAACCCTGTTGTGTTATGTTCAGACAGAACATGGCACCTAGGAGAGCTGTGACCAATCAAGGTTCCGACCAACCCCCTCCTCCTCCTCTGCCGAGGAATGCTGAAGAACTGAACACCCTATTGGAAGAAAGGATCTCCGCAGCTATCGCCTAATATGAGGCGAACCACACCGAACAAAGTGGAGGACCAAGCAATGCTAGACGTAATGGGCAGGGAGACACATCTGGAGGAAGCACAGCTCAAGGCTGCACTTTCAAGCAGTTTCTCGACTGCAAACCACTGAACTACGATGGCACTGGAGGTGCAGTGGCATTTGTACGCTGGACGGAGAAGACTGATGCCACTATCCGCATGAGCAAGTGTACCGCGGATCAGCAAGTCACTTTTGCTATGGGGTTGTTTGTTGATGAAGCTTTGACTTGGTGGAATTTGCAAGTCCAGACTCTGGGTGATGATGCTACGTACGGCATGACGTGGGATGAGATAAAGGAACGTATGAGAGAAAAGTATTGCTCACGTGCTGAACTCCAAAGGTTGGAGACTGAGTTCTGGCACTTGACCATGGAAGGTGCTGACATTACTAGGTATACTCGAAGGTTCCACGATTTGTCAAGATTGATCCCCTATATGGTGACTCCCGAATTTAAGCGCGTTGAACGCTACATTTGGGGATTGGCCTCAGAATTTCACAGCATGGTAACTTTGGCCAAACCTCAAACGATCACTGAGGCTGTAACTCTAGCTGTCAGCCTTACTGAAGATGCTGTTCGTATGAAGAAGTTATCACTGAACCCTACTGAGAAGATCGAGATGCATGCTGAGTCGTCTGGTGACAAGAAAAGGAAGCACGCGAACCTGAATCAAGAGACACGTAACAATAAAGGTTCCAACAACAAGAAACAAGACACCAACCCGCCCCAGGAGGCGAAAACTCTTGCAACCATGAATGACGCTCCTGCCAAAAGGTACCTGGGCACTCTGCCCACTTGCAACCAGTGCAACCGTCATCACAAAGGAGTTTGTCGCGTTCCAAAATGCGACAAGTGTGGTAAACTGGGTCACCACACTGAGGATTGTTGGGGAAAAGGAAGGAACGGGAATGGAAACCGCAACGGTGCTGGTAATAGAAACAATGGTGGAAATGGAAATGGCAATGGTAACAGGAATGGTAATGGAGCTGGGCAGAACCAAGGATGCTTTGGTTGTGGAAACAAGGATCATTTCATAAAAGATTTCCCAAGAGGGAACAATGCTCAGGCTCGGGCATTTGTGATTGGAGCAAAGAACGCACACGAAGACCCTAATGTGGTCACCGGTACGTTTCTCATTAACAATCACTTCGCATCCATATTATTTGACACTGGTGCCGATTTTAGCTTCATGTCTGTGGAATTTAAACGTATGCTTGGAATAAAATCTAGTAGATTAGATATTCCTTATTCCATAGAACTAGCCAATGGTAAACTTGTTGAATCGAGCGAAGTTGTTAGAGGTTGCACATTAGAACTTGGTGAGCAAAGATTTAGCATCGATCTCTTACCTATTCAATTGGGTAGCTCTGATGTAGTAGTCGGAATGGACTAGTTGTCCAAGAACAAAGCTGAAGTTGTTTGTCACGAGAAAATCATTCACATCCCTCTGACGAATGGTGAAACTCTCATCGTACATGGAGAAAAATGAGACGCGCCTCTGCGAATCATCAGCTGTATGAAGGCGCATAAGTGCTTAAGGAAAGGATGTGTTGCTTTCCTGGCGCACGTTGTAGATAAGAAGGCTGAGGAGCCAAAACTCGAAGACATTCCTGTGGTGAAGGAATTCCCTGATGTTTTTCCCGAAGATCTACCAGGACTACCTCCACGACGACAAGTCAAATTCCATATAGACTTGGTTCCAGGAGCCGCTCCTGTAGCCAAGGCACCCTATCGGCTTGCACCATCCAAGATGCAGGAATTATCTACACAACTCCTGGAGTTGTTGGATAAAGGATTCATAAGGCCAAGCTTCTCACCTTGGGGAGCTCCAGTATTGTTCGTGAAGAAGAAGGATGGAACACTGCGGATGTGTATCGATTACAGAGAACTGAACAAGCTCACAATCAAGAATCGGTACCCACTACCGAGGATTGATGACTTATTTGATCAGCTGCAAGGATCGAGCTACTATTCCAAGATCGACCTTCGATCTGGATACCATCAGCTAAGGATTCAAGAGGAAAGCATGCCAAAGACTGCATTCCGAATGCGTTATGGGCATTACAAGTTCCTTGTGATGCCATTCGGACTGACGAACGCGTCAGCGGTATTTATGGATCTAATGAACCGTGTATGCAAACCATATCTCGATAAATTCGTGATTGTATTTATCGATGATATCCTGATTTACTCGCAAACAAGAGAAGAGCACGGGCAACATCTCAGAACCATTCTGGAACTACTGAAGAAAGAGAAACTTTATGCAAAGTTTTCAAAGTGCGAATTCTGGATTCGTGAAGTACAGTTTCTTGGTCACGTTGTGAATGAGAAAGGCATTCATGTAGACCCAGCCAAGATTGAAGCAATTAAGAATTGGGAAGCCCCTAAAACCCCAACTGAAGTTCGACAATTTTTGGGCTTAGCGGGCTATTACCGACGGTTTATTGAGAACTTCTCCAAAATAGCTCAACCGCTGACTACCCTTACGCAGAAAGACAAGAAGTACGACTGGGGTGACAAGCAGGAACAAGCCTTTCAACTGCTCAAAAATAAGCTATGCGGTGCACTAATACTATCCTTACCCAAAGGCACAGAAGACTTCGTAGTATACTGCGACGCTTCGCGTCAAGGTTTGGGATGTGTGCTCATGCAACGCCAAAAAGTCATCGCTTACGCTTCAAGACAGTTGAAGGTACATGAAAGGAATTATACCACGCATGACTTGGAGCTAGGTGCGGTGGTATTCGCCTTGAAGATCTGGCGACACTATTTATATGGTACTCGATGTACAATCTTCACAGATCACAAAAGCCTACAACACATATTTGATCAGAAGGAATTAAACATGCGTCAGCGACGATGGGTTGAGTTGCTGAACGATTATGACTGTGAGATTAAGTACCATCCTGGAAAGGCAAACGTTGTAGCAGACGTGTTAAGGCGAAAAGAAAGGGTTAAGACCCTAAGGGTTCGAGCATTGGAAATGACTATTCAAACGAACCTCACTACATACATTCATGACGCACAACAAGAAGCCCTTAAGATGGAGAATCGTAGAGATGAATACCTCCGGGGTATGCTGAAGAATATGGTGCCAAACAAAGAGGGAACCCTATACTTTAAGGGGCGTATTTGGGTTCCGCTCTATGGCGGTAATAGAGAAGTCATCCTTAATGAAGCTCACAAGTCGAGATACTCGATCCATCCAGGATCGGACAAAATGTATCAAGACTTAAAGGATTACTATTGGTGGCCGAGACTTAAAAGCGATGTTTCTATCTATGTTGGAAAGTGCCTAACCTGTGCTAAGGTTAAGGCTGAATATCAGAAACCATCTGGCCTACTGCAACAACCAGAGATACCCATGTGGAAGTGGGAACAAATCTCGATGGACTTCATAACGAAATTACCCAGGACCCCGAGAGGGCACGATATGATATGGGTGATAATTGATCGATTGACGAAATCTGCGCATTTCCTACCGATCCGAGAGAAAGATAGCACTGGAAAGCTTGCCGAGTTGTACTTGAAAGAAATCGTGGCACGTCATGAGTGCCTATCTCAATTATTTCAAACAGAGATGGACGTTTTGTCTCAAGGATCTGGCAATCCTTTCAGGAAGCCTTTGGATCTCAATTAGATCTAAGCATGGCCTTCCATCCGCAAATAGACGGTCAGAGCGAACGGACCATACAAACGCTGGAAGATATGCTTCGCGCATGTGTTATGGACCTAGGCGGCAGCTGGGATACTCATCTACCTTTAGTTGAGTTTTCCTACAATAACAGTTATCATACGAGCATAAAAGCCGCTCCGTACGAAGCTCTGTATGGCCGCAAGTGCCGCTTGCCATTATGTTGGGCAGACGCTGGAGACAAACGTATGGTTGGTCCTGAACTTGTGCAAGAGACAACCGAAAAAATCATGCAGATCCGAGAGCGCATTAAGGCGGCTCGAGATCAATAAACGAACTACGCTGATCGAAGACGAAAACCGTTAGAATTCGAGGTGGGAGACAAAGTTTTGTTAAAGGTCTCACCTTGGAAGGGCGTAGTAAGATTCGGAAAACGTGGAAAGCTGAATCCACGATACATCGGACCATTCAAGATCTTAGAAAGAATTGGTATCGTGGCATACAAGTTGGAATTACCGGAAGAACTTAATGGAGTACATGATACGTTTCATGTATCCAACCTCAAGAAGAGTCCAACCCAAGAAACAGTGATCATCCCTATGGATGAAGTGCATATTGACGACACCCTCTGATTTACAGAAAAACCCGTTGAGGTTACAGACTGGAAAGTCAACAAGACCAGAAGAAGTAGTGTCAAACTTGTCAAGGTACGTTGGGACTCTAAGCACGGACCCGAGTACACGTGGGAACGTGAAGGCCAGTTTAAAGAAAAGTACCCCCACCTGTTCAAGAAAACTCCTGCGAGAGATAGATCAGCCTGAATTTCGGGACGAAATTCTTCTAACGGGGGGAGACTGTGACAACTGGCACAAAACCGGTAATTTCGGTACAATTTAATTAATACTTAATGACTGCAATTATGTGCTTAAATGTCAACATTGATTGATTTCATGCTATACTTGTGAATTTATGCACGTTTTATACTACAAAAATTGCTTTATGCATTAATGATAGCGTTGCGTCAGAAATACTAGTAAACTCACCGGTAAGACACATTGTGTCAACAATTCTGAAGAAAGCAGTCAGACAATAGAATTGGGGCCTAGGTGTAGGTCCAACGTCAAGAATACATTAAAACCCAAGAGTACATACTAGGGTTAACATATAGACTTTCCGGAAGCTAGAATATGCACTAGAAAGCACCCGAAACGCACTTTAAATGCAGAATTCTGCACAAATCAGCTATAATCAGCTTTTAAACATATAAATATCATGCATAATTCTTGTTTTATTATCCAGAATACCCTCCTAAGTGTTGGGAATTAAAAGGGTCACAAAAGGATACTTAAAGGACATTAAACGGTGCAATTTAGCACTTTAACGAACCGGTATTTAACCGAACAACCGGACATTACCCGGAACATCAAAATATTACTAGAAGCATCGTTTTAATATTTCTGAACTAGTTATGGTCCCCGAACACCATAACACCTCTTATAACATAATAACACATCAAGTCCCTAAACTTTGCACTTGAAACTAACATATTTATGTAATTAGTAAATTAGAAATTACACTTTACCCCCCCCCCCCTTATAGTGGACGGTTACAAGGGGTGGCCCCACTCTTGATCTTGTGAAATCTTGATAAATCCTTAAAGATCTTGCCAAAATATTTTATGATCTTTCTTGGATTCTTTGTGATATGGAAGATCTTGAATATACTCTATATATAACCATCCTCATTCAACACTTCACACCAACACAACCTCCTCCTCTCTCCTCCCACCTACGGCCATGAGTCACCACCCACACCACCACCACCTTCATCTCACTTCAATCCATTCCAAGGTTTATATAAGGTGCTAGAAGGTGTTTAAGAAGGTTTAGAGCTGGTGGATCCTGAAGAACCTTCTCCATTTACTTTTATCCAACCCATTTATCATCTTCAACTTCTTGAGTTCTTCCCTAGCCCTTGTGCTAGTAGTAAGCTCCTTGTAACTTGTTACTTCATATTTTTATGGTTGAAAGATGATGAACAATATTAAACTTGAAGAACAGAAAAGAACATGATCATGATATTTTAACACAAGCTTTAAAATATAAGAATACATGTAAATGATGATGATTTGCTTCTTAATGAATGATGATTTGTGTTAGTGATGTTAGACATCATAAGAAACCTACTAGATTGTGATTAAACACATGATCTAGTAAGTTAAAGTGGTGATCTTGTGAAAAACCAAGATCATCATGCTTCATGTCTTCATGAACTTGGATAATGAAATGGGTGTTCATATGAAAAGATGATTCAAACAAAATACAAACCTTGTACATAGATGATTACAAAAATAATTTTCTCAAGAAACCAAGTTTATTTACAAGATTTACAAAGTCATGGTTTTTAAGTAAACTAATCATATTTTTAGTGTTTAAACAAGACTAAGAACATGATTGTAACAAGAAAAACACAAAAGAAATATTTTTAGAAAAATCATCTTACAAGTTGTAAATGACTAAATCTTTTAATAAAGTGATTTACAAACAAATAACCATGTTTTTAAGGGTAACTAAACCTACTAAATAACATGGTAAGTTACTACAAGTTTTTACAAAACTTCGAGTTCATGATTTACTTGATTTTGACACTCGGTAAGTGTTAAATGAGTTGATGATTATTGTGATGATTTTAAAAGAAAATAAACACATGTTTTGAAAACATGGGAAACCCCCATTTTTAGGGGAAACTATGTCAAAATTTCTATAGAATTTTGACACTTAGAAAAATATAAGCTTTGGTGAAACTTATTTACCTAAAACTATTTACCAAGGTTTCCCTAATTTTTATGTAAACTTCAAGTTAAGAAATGATGATTTCTTCAAGATAAAAATTGATATTAAGTATGTATGTTTTTGAGGAAAATATATATATTTATTGATCACCAAATTTTGTGCTAAGTGTATGTAATATGTATTATATGTAATAGTGTATTAGAACTTGAAAATACACTAAATACTCCTGAGGAGTGAAAATACAAAAATACACATACAACATGATTAGACAAATACAAGAGAATATATTTATGAAAATATATTACTTAATAGATTAAATAACTTGGACAAGTTATGAACATGAAATGAAGTTTTGGACAAAATACATAACTCGGGTGAAAAATACAAGATACTTATACTTATTTTTGAGAAAATAATATAAGTAAGATACATAGTTAAAAATATAAATTATTTTTAACACACAAAGAATACATAAAAGATGGTGACTTGTACTTGTGCGATACAAGTCTAGTGACTAACGTTAATAAAACACGTATAGGTCACGACGCTATATAAGCAAACCCGGTGAAGTTTACGGCGCAAGAAACGCAAAGTTGTGAGTTCATGCTCCCCCTTTTTCTTTTAACTGTTTTTAGTTTTATAACTTCTGGGGTGAAGTACATGTTACTAAATGTTTACAGAAAAGTGAGATTATATCCCCACTTTTAAACTTTTACATACTTTTAAAACTTGGGGAAAATACATGAGTTATGGTATGATGGATACAAGAACTAAGGAATGATACTTGAAATTGTGTCACGAATAGGGTACAAGAATGTCACACCCCGACCACGTAGAACATACAAAACGTGGCGGAAACGTCGGGGAGTGTTGTAACAGAATTAATTGTTTCAAATCCATGGCAATTGAAGTTTCGTTTTATTAATCAAACTTGAAAGTTTACATTGTTTTAAACAAGAACCAAAGAATACATAACATAAATTAACTAGCTCTTGTCTCGTTTTATGTCACTAAGGCACAGGTCCGCCTAAGTATGTCTTGATAAGTCCTATGCATCATCTCCTGAAAACACATGTGAAAATAGGTACGTCAGCATAAAAATGCCTGTGAGATACATAGGTTTTGTGAAAACGGAATTCATGACTTATGTTTGAGAAAATGTTTAGTCATGAACCTTGTAATTTGCTTTGTCTTGTAAATCATTTGAAAAACGATAAGATCAGATGATATGTATAAATAAGAGAATAATGTATGGTTAAATGAATAACCATGTAAAATGAGTTTGAATAAGAAAAGTTGTTTGTAAAACAATGTCTTGTGAAAAGTATGTTAATTGTATAAAATGTTATATGTCTCAAATTGAAATGATTCAAATAACGCTACGATATGTAATACCATACAAACACTTATATATAGGAAGTACCAGCGGCGTATCCACCATGCTTGTATCATATTACACACGCCTCGTTACTTAATCACTTATTCAAACCAAACTACCAAAGTAAAATGTTCATGTTTAATGTGAATCGTGTAATGTGTATCCAAAATGTAAGCATATGATGAATAACAATGTACTAAGTATGCAACAAAGGACATACATAGCATATAGTGTAATGTATAACAATGTACTAAGTACGCACACAATGGGCATACATAGCATAAAATGTAATGTAAAACAATGTACTAAGTACGCACACAATGGGCATACATAGCATGTAATGTAAGGCAATGTACTAAGTACGCATACAATGGGCATACATAGCATGAAATGTAATGAAATCATGTACTATAATGTACTAACGAACATAGCAGGTATATGATGTGAAAACATGGAAAGCATGAAAGTAACAAGTAGGCACATGTGTTCCACCCCAAAACAGTTTGGAAAACAGTAAAAGAGGGGTCTATGTACTCACTTGTAATTGCTCAGAAGTCCTAAGATAACCACCAAGCAATGCTAGAGATCTCGGAATCAAACGACACCTAATATAGGTAACTACGTTAATAAACCGGACCTAAATCGGAAGATCGGACAGAATGCGGGCTCGTAAACCAAATGAGTATGGAAACTCATGTAGTATGGTTTAACAAGGCCTACATACTAAATGAAACCTAACCTGAGTGCTTACGACCCATTACGACCCGTTTAGGTAGCTTATGCTACTTTAACGCGTCGTTCGCGTGAAACGTGTTCGGAACGTCTAACTAGTCCTATGACAAGTGTTATATGCCTAAACATGTTACATAATCAGTTATGTGACAAAATTTTAGGTTACATATGCTTAATTACCAATTATACATGAAAAGGGTATTCTGGTAATTTACCTAAGGCATATATACTACCTATCATACAACTACTTAACGAAGCGACCATAAGGTATAACCTCGGAAGGTTATCCCCTATATACTATGGTCACCTAATGTGTTTGGTCGGATCCTAATGATCGACCAAATGGGTTGGGTTCGAAGGTATAAGCGATTTATCAGATCGCTTACCCTTACAACCCTAGACAATGTGGTAATCAGTAGGCATAGTCACAAGGGACTATAACCATCGTGATTACAATCACGTTGCGAAGTTCAAACGAACTTCGCATTGACCATTAACTGGTCAACGCAGAAAGTCAAACAAAGTTTGACTTTCGGACTCGAAAAGCAATAAAAGAACGAAGGAATACTTACGAAGGGTCCCCGAATGCTAATCGTGATCCAAGTAGCTCAGGTATGAAACAATGGTTTCAACTTAGAGCTTTTAGGATCAGATTCTTGTGGGTTTTGCAATGGGGGTGGATGGGTATTTATAGTTTTCGGGTAACCGTTAAGATCGTTTCATGGAAACCGTGCTCGAATCCCACCCGTACATGTGTTGGAATGTTATGGTATGTCAAATGGCCACCCACCATAAGAATTGGACACATGGCATTGGCCTTTGGAGGTTGGAAGGGCTGGAAACAGGCTGTTAAAACATTGTATCTGGTCTGGTAGTCTGACGCGGCCCACGTCAGGATACACACAAACTCAGGCGGGCCGCATGGCCATGTCTGATCAGAACTATCTTTCAGAAATGACAGTTTTGGTCCCTGTTGGTGTTTAAAGCCATTTCCGACACTTCTAAGGCCCGTAAAGCCAACTTTAAGGCCCTAAAATGATGCCTAAACATTGTGGACATGAACCATGCTCAAAAATATGTCGGATGTCAGTTCGTTTGGTCGTACGAACGCGATGTTCGCTTAATTACGACGGAATGCGCATAAGCGCGAAAAACGATCCAAATGACGCGACGAATGGATTTTTCTCATGCCAAACACTAAAATAAAATATTTTAGTGCTTACATAAATTTTTGGATGTCCGGATGTATCCAGAATGTCAGTTATGCGCGAAAGTGCAAACTTGTGCACTTTTTGACACTTTTAGTCCCTGAATGACCCAAAAGTTTATTTTAGCACACCGAACACCTCAAAGCCTATTTCTAAGCTATGTAAAGGATATTTATGGTATGTTTAACTTATGGCCATGTTCCAGAATGTCTGTTACATTTCAAATTGGCATACTTTCGCAGTTTGTCAAGTTTAGTCCCTGTAAGCGATTTAACTTGATTTTGCCATACCAAAGCCTTCAAAACTTATTTCTAAGTTATGTAAAGGTTATTTATGGTATGTTAAGCCTATTTCACTATTCCAGAGTGTTCGTTGCATTAAACTGGTTATATCTACGCATCAGGGCGCGTATAACCCTCCAGAAAGCGATTTAAAGCTTGAAATCGAACAAGAGTTGATATGTGCAAACGATACACATATTTTTACAAATCCCAAGTATGAAATACAATATTTCATTGGTTTGGCATTTGTTTGATGGTTGAAGTGACACGGGTGTCACAGTCTCCCCTACTTTAGGAAATTTCGTCCCGAAATTTAATTTTAGGAGAAACTTGTGAGGACGACGGTGATGTTTTCGCTTTGAATGAACCCCTTGAACCCTAAGTAGAACTCTAGGTCATGATAGGGTTCTTAGCGAAATTGTCAATCCCTCAAAGTGAAGTCCTTGTAGCAGCAAAACATGGAGTTTCAAACTATGGATAGGAGGACGTTTCCCATGAAGACTTATCATAGGAAACTTAAATTTTACGATTGGGAAGTGTAAGATAAAATGACATCGGTCAAAGTCCAAGACTTCTCCCGTATCATTATTCTTGCCACCATTGGTCTTTACACATGACAAAACTTCCTGTGGTTTCTGTGCACTGAATTCCATAATTATGTAGGCCTCCATAATTACGTAGTATCCTTGCACAGTCCACACAGTTCATTTCATAATGCGTATGGGGAAAAATCAAACGAATAATCCTGTGGTGATTTAATCTTGACTGCAATAGAGTCTCTTTAACTAGGTCACCAAAGGATTAGATCAACGAACAATCTCTTCAGCTAAACTACCCAAGAGAAATGTTTAACTACATCAACGTAGGATGTCTTTAACTAGATTGTCGAACCAATCTATTTAACTTAGATCGACGTAGGATCTCTTTAACTAGACCACCAGAGGGTCTTTTTAACTATATCAACGCATGATATATTCAACTAGATTGTCGAACCAATCTCTTTAACTTAGATCAACGAATGATCTATTTAACTAAACTACCCACGGGGAATATTTAACTACATCGACGTAGGATGTTTTTAACTAGATTGTCGGACCAATCTCTTCAACTATATCAACACATGTTGTCCTTAAACTTTGGAATAGTACTTTATAATCCGAGAGACTTAACTACAACGTAGAAGTCCATTAAGGATTTAAGATAGTACCTTTTTGAATATCCTACTACGAATCCCTCATATGAAGGTATGAAAGATTCTACGAGGATTTGGATAGCGAATATCCAGAGTATACAAAAACACAAAATGCATAGATGGAAAGACAAGATGCATAAACACATAGTCACATAACCACAAAATTGTTTATCTAGATCTTTAATTTGTAAGTTTTGTTTTGTTAATTACGTACTTGCATTTAAAGCACACTAGGAATCCATTTCATGGATTTCATTCGGTACTTTAAACATTAGCAAGAATCTAACTATGAAGATAGAAAGATCTTCCAAAAATTCGATTTCGTTTTCAAGAAAACGCAATATTCGAATTAAGGTACAATAATTTTTGAATATACGGAAATACCCTTAGGTACCCTATTAAGAATTTATAGTGGTACTTTGGGTATTCGTGGAAAATGCAAGAGATAATAAAATGGGAGAAATTACGGGGTAGTCTGTTCTTCAAGGAATACGGTTCCTTGATTGTCGGTATTGTAGAGGATACGTTGTTTATACATGTCATCACATTTGTACATTGCAATGTAAAATAAAAAGATTTATTTATAAACAACAACAACTGTTTCATGGACCTTGACTACAAAAGAAAATAATACACAAGGCTTGATTATCTCTAAACAACATTGTCTTCTAGTTGGTCCGATGCTCATCCTTGTGCTGGATTCGCATTAGCAATCTTTGGGCAATTTCTTCGGAAATGGCCCATCTCGCCACAGTTGAAGCAAGGACCTGGTGGACAACGTGCTTGAGCAGGATTTACTTGAGGTTGGTTTGGACCACCTTGGTTTGGGGTAAATCGACAAGCATTTGCCAGGTGACCGAGTCGCCCACATGATGCACATAAACGACACTGTAGGTGAGCTAAGTGGTGTGCATTACATTTGTCGCATATCGGTGCAGTACCGGCATAAGGTGTCACACCCCAACCGATGGCGGAATCATCGGGGCGTGGCACTGAGCGAAACAGATTGTCCAGAAGTTTCCACAACAACTATCATTACCATTTAATTAAAGCAATACGTCCCATACCGTAGCATAAATGGTCAAACAAGTTATTACAGACAACATCAAAACAAATATTATGTTCCGACAACTCAGATTTAAACATAACAAATTTATTCGTTGGTTTCTAGGACTCCAGTTCCTAGCTTCGATTTCATCACAGCCCGAGAAGTATATAAACAACCTAGGCACCTGTCACATACGTTAAAATAAAGTCAATACATATAATGTAAAGGTGAGCATACAAGTTTGATAATAGCATATAGAGTTCGAATTCGTTTACGCATAACCAGCACGTACACATAGTGAAATGAAGCACGTTAGTTATCGACATAGATCCATCGATACCAATGACTGCGGGTTGACTGCCCGAGGCAGTTCGCAATACATGATTACCACTGTAATCCATGCAAGTAAAAGATCCTTAACAACCCCCGGGTGAACGGGTGCTGAGTCCAAACTATAGTACTATCGTTGCTAAGGCAGGTAGACAGCATTCCATGTGTAAACATAACAAACAAGCATTCATAAGCCACGTATAACATGCATTAATGGTTTAGCGTTAAAAATAGCTTGAGTAGTGTGATAGTTGTAGTTTGAATATTCGTAACGTATGTAACACCCAAAAGTGCTAAAGCAAAAAGGGTTCGAGTATACTCACAGCGATTAATGGATTGAAGGGAGCGCTTTTCAGCGAGTACGGTTAGCCTGAATAGATTTGATAATGCAACGATAAGTGGCGCTTAAAACAGTACAAAGTGAGAGTGGTTAGGATGGCTGATCGTGCGGATCAGCTATCCGTGAGAGGAAGTCATCCGTGCGCATGACCTATCCGTGCGGATGGTGATGCGTGCGGATGGTGATCCATCCGGATAAGCTATCCGTGCGTGTGACTGTCCGTGCGGATGGTAATCCGTGCGGATCAGTTGTGCGTGCGGATAACTTATCCGTACGGACAAGTTGTTTGTGTGGATAATCGTTCAAGTGGATTGTTTCTTCCTACGGATGTGTTTGTGTATGATGGCTTGTGCTTTGAAGTTTTTATTGTAGCATTTAGAAAACATCTAAGTGTTTCTACCTTTCAAGCTCGTCCGCGCGTATGGTAGTCCGTGCGGACAATGGTGATCCATGCGGATAGTATGTGCGCGCGGGCAGAGACCATCCGTCCGGATAGCCTGTCCGTGCGGACGACTTGGCCGTGCGGATGAACACTGTTTGAATTTATTTTAAGGTCTTAGTATCTCATGATCCGAAGAGTAATCCATTCAGAGGTCGTCCATCCGGATTGCTCATTCGTCGATACTCAAACCTCGTTTGGAAAGTGGGTCCCAAGGGTAGCTCGTCCGGGTGACAATCCGTCCGTATGGCCTGTGCGCGCGGACAGCCTGTGCGTGCGGACAGCCTGTCCGTGCAGACAGCGTGTCCGTGCGGACAGTCTCCGGTCTGATTGTTCCGTTCGTCTACTCTTGGTTTCTGTTGTCGTTTATCGAGACGTTCTGATTACGTGGCAACCACTTGGAATTGTATTTTCACCCGCGTGACTAGACCGGTCAGGAACCACCCTAACTCGGCCTGTCGGCGACTCAGAACGGTCATTCCGGTTGACCCCGAAATCAGTTGTTTGTGGGTAGGGTTCCAGATCTGGAACTAGTGCATCACTATTACCGAGTGGAGACTAGAACCGATCAGATTCCGTACCGATTCTAAGGGTGAAAGTAGGAGAGAACCTAGGTGTATTTCTTTCAACTCTTTTATCCTTAGAAAAGTTTAGATCTAGGTGAAGTTATTGTGAAATCTTGTAGAAATCGTTTAGATATGAGATATTCTTGGTGGAATGAGGTCAAGCTTGAAGTTTATAAGAACTTCATGATGACGTCACCCGAGAATACCTCAAATCCGGATGATTTCATGGTTAAAAGTGAAGATTTGAAAGATAGGAATGTGTAGAATCGTGTAGTGAGCAAGAATGTACAAGAATTAGTGCAAGATCTTACCTGGATTGAGAGAAATCTGAGGAAAAGTGAAGAATGCGTGCGGTTCGGACGTCACTTGCCAAAAGTGGAAAAGTTGGAGAGTGACCCGTGTATTTATAGGATGCCAAAAAGGGAAAGGATGAGCCGTGCGCATGGCACGTATCCGGATAGGCTATCCGTGTGGATAGGTCATCCGTGCGGATGGCAATCCGTGCGGATTGGCAATCCGTGCGGATTGGCCATCCGTGCGGATTGGCCATCCGTGCGGATGCCGCCTGTTTTGGTGGGTTCGGTGCGATGTTGCTTCGGTTTCAATTTGCGAGGGATTCGATAGGGTTTCCTAATCAAATTACTTTCAGTCCCAACTACTTCTTATAGGGTTCGACTCGGAATTTGGGTTCGGTTTCGTTTACGTTCGAGTTAGACTTCGAGTTCGATTGGGTTCGCTTGATTATCACCACATAACATAAAATAAACATGCACAAGTAACACGTAAGGCACACATACACGTATAAACAATAACTAACATGCACAGTTCGAGTCACGGTTCGATGTCGATTTGATTAGCATAGCTTGATTAACTTTATCGCATTGTTACTTCCTATCATTTACGGTCGTAGGTCGATTGAAATACGGTCAACACGATTCGATCATTGTAATGTACGAAATTTACTCCACATAATATAAATAAAATAAGAACATTTCTACGAGTCAAGTCGCGCGAAATCGGTCGTTGACTTTGACCTTGACTTTGACTTTCACTCGTGAAAACACGGGGTGTTACAGCCTCCCTTTGTTTAGGGAATTTCATCCCGAAATTAAGCTGGAAGCCGTAACTAATCGTGGATCACATGTGAGAGTCCTTCGTTCGGACCATTGAAAATCGTCAAATTGATCGGGTTTTTACGGTTAAAAAAATTGATAATTTTCGGATATGATGTGCGAAAATATCTAATCTAAAAGCCTAAAAAGTTTTAGCTTTCAATTCGAAGCCGTGTGCGAGAACTCTGATTATTGTAGGTCCGGATTTATCTCCGATTCGATTTCGTAACAACACGTTCGACGTGCGGACTCCGCGAACGTGCTTGACTAAACATAATCGTAACGGAGTCAAAACCAATCCTTCAAGTGGTATCTGAGCAGGTGATCGATTGCGAGGATCAAACGCACTCAGATTTGATCAAGTTCTTCATCTTTTATCTATGTCACGTTTTTCTCTGCAAATTGCTAAATTAAACGTATACGATAACCGTGATTCTATTGATTATGATGACATATACAAAGCCGAGAATCACGTAGAGAGATCTTTCTCTTTCTAAGCTCCAAGCTCTCTAAAATGGCAAAAGTCTCTAAAGCTAACCCTAAGGGTTCTATTTATAGGCCAAGGATATAAGGAGACTCTCCTTATTTACAAGTATGCCACCTTGCCTTTCTTAACCGGACATTACTTATTCGTTAAACAACTGTGGATACTTTGCCTTCATGTCGCTTTCGAGTTCCCAAGTGAACTCCGCGCCTCGTTTGCCTTCCCATCGGACTTTCACAATAGGAATGCGTGAGCATCTGAGTTCCTTGGTTTGGCGATCCATGATTTCGACAGGCTTTTCCACGAAGTGTAATGTTTCGTTCACTTGTAGATCATCTAGAGGAACATGCAAGTCGTGGTCGGCGATGCACTTTCGGAGGTTTGACACGTGGAAAGTTGGGTGGACATTGCTAAGTTCCTCCGGTAATTCGAGTCTGTAGGCGACTTTTCCGATCCTTTCCAGAATCTTAAAAGGTCCAACATATCGAGGCGCGAGCTTCCCCTTTTTGCCGAATCGGACTACACCCTTCCAAGGTGATACCTTTAGGAGTACGTAGTCACCAACGCCATATTCACGGTGCTTGCGCTTTTTATCGGCGAGAACTTTCTGTCGATCCCGAGCTTTCGCTAGGTTGTCTCGAATTTGGAAGATTTTGTCTGTCGTTTCTTGTAGCAGCTCCGGACCGGTTAGTTGCGAGTGACCGATCTCGTGCCACACAATAGGCGATCGACATCTTCTTCCGTATAAGGCCTCGAAAGGTGCCATCTGGATGCTAGCCTGGTAGCTGTTGTTATACGAGAATTCGACTAACGGAAGGTGTCTATCCCAATTACCACCGAAGTCTAGAACACACGAACGGAGCATGTCTTCAAGAGTACGAATCGTTCTTTCAGTCTGACTGTCGGTTTGTGGGTGGAACGTAGTACTTAGATTAAGCGTTGTACCGAGTGCCGCTTGGAATGTTTCCCACAATCGTGAAGTAAACCGAGCATCACGATCAGAGATGATGTCACGAGGCGTCCCATGTCGACAAATGATCTCGTCGGTGTAGATTCGGGCTAATCGTTCTACCTTGTAGTCTTCTCGTATGGGCAGAAAGTGAGCTGATTTAGTCAAACGGTCAATAACAACCCAAATGCTGTCATGGCCTGATGACGTGGTTGGAAGCTTGGTTACGAAATCCATAGCTATGCTATCCCACTTCCACATGGGAATTGGTGGTTGTTCGAACAAGCCAGAGGGCCTTTGATGTTCAGCCTTGATTCTAGCATAGGTTAGGCATTTTCCAACGTAAAGGGCGATATCCCGTTTCATACCCGGCCACCAGTACCTATAGCGAAGATCATGGTACATTTTGTCAGCACCGGGATGGATAGAGTATCGGGATTTGTGAGCTTCATCCATGATAATCTGTCGCAAGTCGGTTCGCTTGGGAATCCAAATTCGGTCTAAGAAGTGGAATATCCCGTTTGATTTGCTCACTAGTTGGGCTCCATCGTGGTAGATTCGTTCCTTCTTCAGAGTGCGTTCGTTGAAACATGCATGCTGGGCGTCGCGGATGAGAGCTTCGAGGTTGTGCTGGGCTTGAACATTAGAGTGCTAAGCAGATAGCTCCGTCTGCTAAGTGCGTCGGCAACAACATTTGCTTTGCCTGGGTGATAACGAATCTCACAGTCGTAATCGTTGAGAAGTTCTACCCATCGGCGTTGACGCATATTCAGTTCCCTCTGATTAAAGATGTGTTGTAGGCTCCTATGATCGGTGAAGATCGTACACTTGGTACCATACAGGTAGTGTCGCCAAATCTTTAATGCAAAAACAACTACGCCTAGCTCGAGATCATGGGTTGTATAGTTCTTCTAGTGGATTTTGAGCTGACGAGAGGCGTAAGCTATAACCTTGTCTCGTTGCGTAAGAACACATCCGAGACCAAGGTTGGAAGCATCACAGTAGACAATGAAATTATCGTTTCCGTCGGGTAGTGTGAGAACAGGAGCATTGCAAAGCATTTGTTTGAGGGTTCGAAAGGCAGACTCTTGTTTGGTTCCCCAGATAAAAGGCTGGTCCTTATGCGTGAGAGAGGTAAGTGGTACAGCAATCTTCGAGAATCCTTCGATAAATCGTCGATAATAGCCCGCCAGTCCGAGAAAAGAACGGACTTCAGACGGGTTCTTAGGTGTAACCCAGCTCTTGACAGCTTCAATCTTCGCAGGATCTACGTGAATACCCTGACTATTCACAATGTGACCCAGAAACTGAACCTTCCCCAACCAAAATTCGCACTTGGAGAATTTGGCGTAGAGTTGGTTCCCCTGGAGTAGCTCGAGAACCAAACGTAGATGTTGCGCGTGTTCGGCTCTCGACTTGGAATAGATCAAGACATCATCGATGAACACGATGACGAAACGGTTGAGATATGGCCTACACACGCGATTCATATATCCATGAAAACTGCTGGTGCGTTGGTTAGGCCAAAAGGCATGACAACGAATTCGTAATGGCCATAACGGGTTCGAAATGCGGTTTTGGGTATATCCTCCTCTTGTATACGCAGCTGATGGTATCCGAAACGTAGATCGATCTTTGAGAAACACGTAGCGCCTTGTAGCTGGTCAAACAAATCGTCGATTCGAGGCAGAGGATAGCGGTTCTTGATAGTCAACTTATTCAACTCCCGGTAGTCGATGCACATCCGGAACGACCCATCCTTCTTTTTGACGAAAAGGACCGGTGCGCCCCAAGGAGAGGTGCTCGAGCGAATGAAGCCTTTCTCAAGTAATTCCTGGAGTTGGGTTGCGAGTTCGCGCATTTCGGACGGCGCGAGTCGATAAGGAGCTCTGGCGGTAGGGTTAGCCCCAGGAATGAGATCAATACGAAAATCAATATCGCGCGGACAGCCTGTGCGTGCGGACAGCCTGTGCGTGCGGACAGCCTGTGCGTGCGGACAGCCTGTGCGTGCGGACAGCCTGTGCGTGCGGACAGCCTGTGCGTGCGGACAGCCTGTGCGTGCGGACAGCCTGTGCGTGCGGACAGCTTTTCCGTGCGAACAGTCTCCGGTCTGATTGTTCCGTTCGTCTACTCTTGGTTTCTGTTGTCGTTTATCGAGACGTTCTGATTACGTGGCAACCACTTGGAATTGTATTTTCACCCGCGTGACTAGACCGGTCAGGAACCACCCTAACTCGGCATGTCGGCGACTCAGAACGGTCATTCCGGTTGACCCCGAAATCAGTTGTCTGTGGGTAGGGTTCCAGATCTGGAACTAGTGCATCACTATTACCGAGTGGAGACTAGAACCGATCAGATTCCGTACCGATTCTAAGGGTGAAAGTAGGAGAGAACCTAGGTGTATTTCTTTCAACTCTTTTATCCTTAGAAAAGTTTAGATCTAGGTGAAGTTATTGTGAAATCTTGTAGAAATCGTTTAGATCTGAGATATTCTTGGTGGAATGAGGTCAAGCTTGAAGTTTATAAGAACTTCATGATGACGTCACCCGAGAATACCTCAAATCCGGATGATTTCATGGTTAAAAGTGAAGATTTGAAAGATAGGAATGTGTATAATCATGTAGTGATCAAGAATGTACAAGAATTAGTGCAAGATCTTACCTGGATTGAGAGAAATCTGAGGAAAAGTGAAGAATGCGTGCGGTTCGGACGTCACTTGCCAAAAGTGGAAAAGTTGGAGAGTGACCCGTGTATTTATAGGATGCCAAAAAGGGAAAGGATGAGCCGTGCGCATGGCACGTATCCGGATAGGCTATCCGCGCGGATAGGTCATCCGTGCGGATGGCAATCCGTGCGGATTGGCAATCCGTGCGGATTGGCCATCCGTGCGGATTGGCCATCCGTGCGGATGCCGCCTGTTTTGGTGGGTTCGGTGCGATGTTGCTTCGGTTTCGATTTGCGAGGGATTCGATTGGGTTTCCTAATCAAATTACTTTCAGTCCCAACTACTTCTTATAGGGTTCGACTCGGAATTCGGGTTCAGTTTCGTTTACGTTCGAGTTAGACTTCGAGTTCGATTGGGTTCGCTTGATTATCACCACATAACATAAAATAAACATGCACAAGTAACACGTAAGGCACACACACACACGTATAAACAATAAGTAACATGCACAGTTCGAGTCACGGTTCGATGTCGATTTGATTAGCATAGCTTGATTAACTTTATCGCATTGTTACTTCCTATCATTTACGGTCGTAGGTCGATTGAAATACGGTCAACACGATTCGATCATTGTAATGTACGACATTTACTCCACATAATATAAATAAAATAAGAACATTTCTACGAGTCAAGTCGCACGAAATCGGTCGTTGACTTTGACCTTGACTTTGACTTTCACTCGTGAAAACACGGGGTGTTACATAAGGTTTCTTTGCAGGAGGTTGAGTTGGTTGGTTGCGGCTATTTTGGTTGGGTTGAGCAGCAATCACACAATTCTGCGAAGCCTTACGCTTCTTAGACTACTCAGGGGATCCAGTCTGTTCATCCATGGTCTTTTATTCCTCGATTGGCTTCTTGTCACCCTTTCGAAAAAGTTTATGCTTTCTGATCTGAGATTCAGTCAAGGTTGCAGATAGCTCAATGGCCTGCCTAACCGTAGTGGGGTTACTACCAGTAACAATGTCCTGAACTGAGTCAGGGAGACCATCAATGTATTTTTCGATCGCCTTATCCAAAGGCGTAACCATGGTAGGGCACAACAGGCTCAGCTCCTCATATCGATCAGTGTATGCTCGATGTTCACCGCTGTCTTGCTTAAGATCGTCGAATTCCCTTTCCAATGCCCTAATCTCGTGACGAGGACAGAATTCCTTCATCATCAGTGCTCGAAGTTCTTCCCATGTTTGGGCCAGTGCCACTTCGGCACCCCTATCTCTCACCACACTGTTCCACCACGTCAAAGCTCGTTTCTCGAAGACACTAGATGCGAAATCTACCTTTCGCTCGTTTAGACATTGAACATGCCTGAAGGTGCTCTCTAGACTCTCGAACCATTGCAGAAGTGCAGTCGCTCCTTGAGACCCAGAAAACTTTGATGGCTTAGCCGAGTTGAACGTCTTGAAGTTGCAGAGGGCATTATTGTTGTTGAGGGCTTGGTTACATTGGGCAACGATGTTCGGGATTGCAGCAGTTATTTGCTGTGTAATGACAGCTGCCAGATCTTCAATAGATACTGGATTTTCGTGTCGTGGAGGCATTCTAAAAGAGGAAACATGAAATGAAACGAGTGAGAGAATTAGACGAAAAGAATGAGATGAACAAATCTGATGAAAGCAAGGATAGTGGTCATTTGTTTGTTACTACAAAGCAACAAACGACCCCGGTGATTAATCAAAGTAAATAGGTCAAAAATAATGTATCGCGAAGACATGCTCGCCTATAAGTGAACACTCATCCCAAGAATTCCCAGGTAAGCACAACTGGTCTCGCGTCTGATGAGATATATACGAAGTGCTTGCCTAGACAGAAAACCTAGAATACAGGCATTCACCCTTTCAGTTTGCACGTGTTCACATTATTTAAAACCCAAAACCATGACGAGATTTTTGAAAATTCAAAGGGGTTCAAAACCTTATAATAGAGGGTTCAAAACCTAGTATTCAATCATCCTAGAACAGATGATTAGTTTTCAAAGCGGTTTTGAAATTTATGTTCTTGTTGTGGTCGTCGCCTAAGAATAGGTGACGGTATTGTTTTATGACTAAACGCAAGTGAACTCGCGTTAGGGTCCTAAGAAGGTTATAGACTAGGTCAAAGCATTACTAATAACCTAATTCCCTATAACCATTGGCTCTGATACCATCTTTTCTGTCACACCCCGACCACGTAGAACATACAAAACGTGGCGGAAACGTCGGGGAGTGTTGTAACAGAATTAATTGTTTCAAATCCATGGCAATTGAAGTTTCGTTTTATTAATCAAACTTGAAAGTTTACATTGTTTTAAACAAGAACCAAAGAATACATAACATAAATTAACTAGCTCTTGTCTCGTTTTATGTCACTAAGGCACAGGTCCGCCTAAGTATGTCTTGATAAGTCCTATGCATCATCTCCTGAAAACACATGTGAAAATAGGTACGTCAGCATAAAAATGCCTGTGAGATACATAGGTTTTGTGAAAACGGAATTCATGACTTATGTTTGAGAAAATGTTTAGTCATGAACCTTGTAATTTGCTTTGTCTTGTAAATCATTTGAAAAACGATAAGATCAGATGATATGTATAAATAAGAGAATAATGTATGGTTAAATGAATAACCATGTAAAATGAGTTTGAATAAGAAAAGTTGTTTGTAAAACAATGTCTTGTGAAAAGTATGTTAATTGTATAAAATGTTATATGTCTCAAATTGAAATGATTCAAATAACGCTACGATATGTAATACCATACAAACACTTATATATAGGAAGTACCTGCGGCGGCGTATCCACCATGCTTGTATCATATTACACACGCCTCGTTACTTAATCACTTATTCAAACCAAACTACCAAAGTAAAATGTTCATGTTTAATGTGAATCGTGTAATGTGTATCCAAAATGTAAGCATATGATGAATAACAATGTACTAAGTATGCAACAAAGGACATACATAGCATATAGTGTAATGTATAACAATGTACTAAGTATGCACACAATGGGCATACATAGCATAAAATGTAATGTAAAACACTGTACTAAGTACGCACACAATGGGCATACATAGCATGTAATGTAAGGCAATGTACTAAGTACGCATACAATGGGCATACATAGCATGAAATGTAATGAAATCATGTACTATAATGTACTAACGAACATAGCAGGTATATGATGTGAAAACATGGAAAGCATGAAAGTAACAAGTAGGCACATGTGTTCCACCCCAAAACAGTTTGGAAAATAGTAAAAGAGGGGTCTATGTACTCACTTGGGATTGCTCAGAAGTCCTAAGATAACCACCAAGCAATGCTAAAGATCTCGGAATCAAACGGCACCTAATATAGGTAACTACGTTAATAAACCGGACCTAAATCGGAAGATCAGACAGAATGCGGCTCGTAAACCAAATGAGTATGGAAACTCATGTAGTATGGTTTAACAAGGCCTACATACTAAATGAAACCTAACCTGAGTGCTTACGACCCATTACGACCCGTTTAGGTAGCTTATGCTACTTTAACGTGTCGTTCGCGTGAAACGTGTTCGGAACGTCTAACTAGTCCTATGACAAGTCTTATATGCCTAAACATGTTACATAATCAGTTATGTGACAAAAGTTTAGGTTACATATGCTTAATTACCAATTATACATGAAAAGGGTATTCTGGTAATTTACCTAAGGCATATATACTACCTATCACACAACTACTTAACGAAGCGACCATAAGGTATAACCTCGGAAGGTTATCCCCTATATACTATGGTCACCTAATGTGTTTGGTCGGATCCTAATGATCGACCAAATGGGTCGGGTTCGAAGGTATAAGCGATTTATCAGATCGCTTACCCTTACGACCCTAGACAACGTGGTAATCAGTAGGCATAGTCATAAGGGACTATAACCATCGTGATTACAATCACGTTGCAAAGTTCAAACGAACTTCGCATTGACCATTAACTGGTCAATGCAGAAAGTCAAACAAAGTTTGACTTTCGGACTCGAAAAGCAATAAAAGAACGAAGGAATACTTACGAAGGGTCCCCGAATGCTAATCTTGATCCAAGTAGCTCAGGTATGAAACAATGGTTTCAACTTAGAGCTTCTAGGATCAGATTCTTGTGGGTTTTGCAATGGGGGTGGATGGGTATTTATAGTTTTCGGGTAACCATTAAGATCGTTTCATGGAAACCGTGCTCGAATCCCACCCGTACATGTGTTGGAATGTTATGGTATGTCAAATGGCCACCCACCATAAGAATTGGACACATGGCATTGGCCTTTGGAGGTTGGAAGGGCTGGAAACAGGCTGTTAAAACATTGTATCTGGTCTGGTAGTCTGACGCGGTCCGCGTCAGGATACACACAAACTCAGGCGGGCCGCATGGCCATGTCTGATCAGAACTATCTTTCAGAAATGACAGTTTTGGTCCCTGTTGGTGTTTAAAGCCATTTCCGACACTTCTAAAGCCCGTAAAGCCAACTTTAAGGCCCTAAAATGATGCCTAAACATTTTGGACATGAACCATGCTCAAAAATATGTCGGATGTCAGTTCGTTTGGTCGTACGAACGCGATGTTCGCTTAATTACGACGGAATGCGCATAAGCGCGAAAAACGATCCAAATGACGCGACGAATGGATTTTTCTCATGCCAAACACTAAAATAAAATATTTTAGTGCTTACATAAATTTTTGGATGTCCGGATGTATCCAGAATGTCAGTTATGCGCGAAAGTGCAAACTTGTGCACTTTTTGACACTTTTAGTCCCTGAATGACCCAAAAGTTTATTTTAGCACTCCGAACACCTCAAAGCCTATTTCTAAGCTATGTAAAGGATATTTATGGTATGTTTAACTTATGGCCATGTTCCGGAATGTCTGTTACATTTCAAATTGGCATACTTTCGTAGTTTGTCAAGTTTAGTCCCTGTAAGCGATTTAACTTGATTTTGCCATACCAAAGCCTTCAAAACTTATTTCTAAGTTATGTAAAGGTTATTTAAGGTATGTTAAGCCTATTTCACTATTCCGGAGTGTTCGTTGCATTAAACTGGTTATATCTACGCATCAGGGTGCGTATAACCCTCCAGAAAGCGATTTAAATCTTGAAATCGAACAAGAGTTGATATGTGCAAACGATACACATATTTTTACAAATCCCAAGTATGAAATACAATATTTCATTGGTTTGGCATTTGTTTGATGGTTGAAGTGACACAGGTGTCACACAGAAGCACCATTAATCATGTACATACTAAGACCGCAGAACAAAAGGTTAAATCTAATGGGTTTTCGGGCAGCCACACTCTTGGTGAAAACTAGTACCAAGTAGTGCCTTTGTGTCTCAGTCGTGAATCGACAACTAGAAAAATGCCTATGGTTTGGATGCTTCCTATGTCGTGTCACATGTTAATGGCCTTGTAACCCATTAACAATCTCGATACAAACAGGAATACTTGATTTATACAAATTACATACCATGTTTTCATACAAAGTATACAAGCGTTCAATACAAAATTTGCATGAATTCACACCAACATTATGTTGTGTCCTATGAATCTAGTTATCCACATATTTATAGTTACAAAGAAGAACAAATTCTCCTAGAATGGTGGGAAGCCTTGGAATAGTCCCTAGTGAACGTTATTGACCAGGTATTGCGGATTCAATGTTTTTCTTCTAACCATTTAGACCGAGTCTTCAGGAGAACAAGTCTTGGTGAGCATTACTATCCTGCACTCGTGACCTGCAAGCAGAACTGTTAGCAAACACCAGGATATAGCATCAGGATGTTACCAATATCCTGGTTGTAGACAGCTATTATGTAATCAAGATATAATCCAGGATATGGGCTCGAAATTTCACCCATAACCGTAATTATTTCCTGAAAAAAAAATAGCAATCGAAAATAGAATAAAGACGTTCAAATTGGAGCAATTTTAAGCGCTGAATAGTACAGATTTGTTGTTTAGCTCGAAATGGTTAAAATCGTCATTATATGCGTTACTTATGTATAGTTGTTGATTCATTTACGCTTGTTAGAAATAACTGCTGAGTTTTAACCGTTTAGCCACTTTTAAATATCCATTCCTCACCCTTAACCATAACCTATCATTATAACCCTCAAAGACATCTTGATTTATGCTTTTTCGCATGTTAGTTGGTGGAAATTAGATCTTTTGACAAGCTTATGATATTGCATGATTCATTGACTTGGCATCACGTGTTTTACACATACACATTACATGTATGATTCATAAATATAACCGCGTGTGTGTGAACATTGTGAGAAATGTAAAGATTTGCATGCTAAGTCGATCGGAAGTGGAATCATTGCTTTTTGGTTATCTTTACCTATATTTGCATATGCTTGTTTGGTTTGAAATCTTTGATGTTGACTTTTTGGAATACAGATTGACCATCGAATAAATTAGTAACATTGTAAATTTTTAGCTTCATTTATTTGCTTTGTTTAAACTTTGCTTGAGGACAAGCAAAGTTCAAGTGTGGGGAGGTTTGATATTCGTTAAATTATGCATGTTTAAGTCCCCCATTTTACTTCCGTTTACGCGTTTTGGCCAAAACTTCGTTGGTTAGGTACTTAATCAGGTACTTTTCCTTTTTCAGGTCTTAAACAGTGTGCTAAAGACAAAGTTGGAGACAAAGAAGGGTTTAAGGGCATTACGGGTGAATTCTGTAGATTCTGTTGAAGTTCCAGGTGATGCACGGTCGTGCGCCCCAACTGCACGACCGTGCGCGACTTACGATGCCAGAAGCACTAGCAATGCACTAGGCAGTGCAACTAATTCCTCGGAATGCACGACCGTGCAACCAAAGTGCACGCCTGTGCACTATCTGAACCATAAATATACTGTGATTTCATGACCCTACAAGACCGTGCGATCAAAGTGCACGATCATGCACGTCTAAGACTCAGCCTCCCATACGTCCACTTTCTGTGACACCCATGACGAAACCAGGTACACCCTAAACGATCCAAAACTGTAAAGCACACTTAACACTTTAATTGCGCGAAAACCCTAAAAACATGTGTGACTTATATGCTTGATTAAATGATATCTGTTATGTCTCAGAGGAATCCGAGAACACGTTATGATTAACATGACACAAATAAGGGCCAACAGTGCGAATTTGGTGTCCTTAGCCTTGAAACACGTGTTAAACGGGAGTGTTCCGTTTAACAGCGCTTCAAACCTTTGACATTGATTATTAGGTTATCGGTAGCATCATTTAAGATTTCGAGTTCTAGGAACAACTTAGTTTTGTGCCTTAAACTGTGACATAAGGTTTGAAGCCAATCAGAGATCGGGCACGCAAAACGAAGCAGCTTCCCGATTAGGGAAACGCTTTCGTTTCAGGAATAACATAAGGCAATCAAAAGTGCAAGGAATGATCGATCAAGCTTAAAAACACTTAAACCACTCTAACACGAGTCTTTTATGATTAAAACGTAACTGGGTTCGGATTTCAAGACGGTTATGCATGATTTTTAAAACCGAGTCTTTTGACCCTAATTACGCGCGAAACGGAGTCCGTCACGCAAATCGAGAACGCGTCCGGGACCCGTAAACGAACCTAAACACTCAACGGAAGATAAACATCATCTTTTAGCGCACGTAACGAAGCACGAGTTGTCCCTTGTGGGACCCACACCCAAACCGCCCCCACCCCCCATTATTTAATAAAAAAAATCATTTTTTTTCTTTTCTAAATTCATTTTAACACCAAATCCTTTACAAAATCTGGTTTCTCTCAAGAACAACCAGCTGAATTCACAAGAAACTTCAAAAAATCAAAGGTATTAACTCAAATCCATAAGGTTTTAAGCATGGTTTCTTGAATAAACATGGTTTAGGCCATGAAAACCCTTTTTAATCCATGAATTTTGGAGTTTTAAACAAGTTTAGGGGCTGAATATGAACACCATATGAATACCCTGGTGGTATATGGCAGCCATGGTTATAAATCTTTAGGTTTTGATACCCTAATCAACACCTATTCGACAGAAATCGCTTAACTAGTCGATTAACCGAAAAACAATGAAATAAAGCTTGATTGATCTAAGTTCTAGCATATTTGGATTGTACTTGATGTGTAGGTACTAAATATAGCCCACACATACTTCTGGACTCACAAGGAACGCTCGGAATCGAAGGAATCGCTAGGTATATGACCCGAAACTTGAATCTAGACTAGGCAGAATATTGTTCGGACTATAACTTGGTCCGTGATACTTTGATTGAGCTGAAATTTGGTGTGGTGATGAAGGGTGTTCTCAGAAAGGTCCACGAAAAATTTTATAATTTTTGGAATTTTTTTACGATTTTTGGTGAAATTTTGACTGTTTTACCAAAAGGATTCTAGAAAAAATACCAAACGGATTCAATAAATCACCAAATTTTACAGAGACACTAAGGAACATATGAGAAATGTTCTGGGAAAATTCAGATTCCATTGGTTGAGTTTTGGTATGGGTTAAAAATCAACGTTTTAGTGAATTTTCGGTAGCCGGAAACGCACCGACACCAAACCGTAAAAATCTTAAATTTTTTGGAGATGTTTCTGGAAACATAAGGGATGTCCAGGAATTCTTTGGGAATTTTTTGATCATTGATGGTAATTAATGTTAATTATGTGGTTAAATACGGTTTTATAAATAATTTATTTAGACAAGCAAAATGCAAAAATAAATTCCTAGAAATTTTTCCCATATTCTACAGATTTTTACTGAGTTATATAAAAATTTTCGGAATTTTATTCAAATTATAGATAAAATGGGAATTTTTGGGATTAAAAATGGGTTTATTTAAATCAATTTCGGCAGTTTACCGTGTAACGAACCTGCCGGAACTGGGAACTGACCCAACCCGAAAAATACTATAATTGAAACACGGGGAGTATTCCGGAAGATTCCAGGGCAGATTGGACACTAGGGGTGTGTCCAATACCATTTCGGGAAATCCCCGACGGTGGAAACGGAAACTCAAAATTGGGCAACCTGGACTCCCCAGACACCCAAACTCCCGTAATGAAAAATTAATCATTCTTAAATAACAACGTGTTGGCACTATTGGTATTCCCGTACCATTATCCGAACACGTTAAACTACTGACATTGACTGGCACGCGAACCGGTGCCCGGAAGCTAAACTGAAAACTAATACTACCCGGCCATCCATCACCATACCCATGTCCTATAGACTCAATCCGGGGTGAAAAATCCTGACCAAATCCAAGTTATAACCATTACCGACTTAGATACTGATTTGAGTCCTTACTTGCATGTGTGCTATTAAAGCTGATTTCGTTGATTAAACACTCTTTAGCCGAGACTACTATTTGCACTGTGAGTTTCACTTCCCCACTTTTAATCTGTTTTACTATTTTCTGGGGTGATTTGCATATTACAAACTGTGTTAATTGCTCAAACTGTATGATTTGAATTATCTAATACATGATATTAGCCCCGATACAAGTGATTAACATAAGCCGTGGGCTGTGGATAGTACTGTTGGTCTGACAAACCCAGTTGCCGCCGGACAGGTGCGGCCGGCAGCCAGGCAACTGCACGCGTCCAACCAGGTTATGTTGTTAGACATAACTACCCGAGGGCATTGAACTTCATGAGATGCAGGTGGTGCGAGTATGTGTCTGTGTGACACGTTACGATTAAAACAGTCTAGGTTTCACTTGTGACACTCGTGTAATTCCATCTATGAACCGTGATATGTGCAATTAAACATGTTGATACAATTTGAAACGAAACAACCAAACCAGTGGAACTCACCAGCAGCGTTTAGCTGACCCTTTTTAAAACTAACATACATTTCAGGTAACTTGAGACTGATGTGATCTGTGTATGTTGTTCAAGACGTGTTTATTGGCAAATATTGAGATAGACGCATGCGACTTAGAAGACTTATGTGGTTCATGGGAACACGCAGTTGTAACATACATGTAGTATGTAATCAACATTTTGTAATTAATAAAATGTAGTGTCTATATAAACAATGTTCTTGTACCAGAGGTGTCTGTTGCATCCCACGTTTTTTCCTTCCGCTGCAAATCGGGGTGTGACAGAAGATGGTATCAGAGCCATTGGTTATAGAGAATTAGGTGCCTTTAAGGAAACCTAGACTATAACTCCAGGCTCGGACCTTAGTGGACATCACTGGAAAATTAACCACTACTAAAAGTAGTTAATGAACACTGTAAAGTATCCTATTGGCGAGTACCAGGATGGCCTTGTGGGGCAAGTGGGTTATTATGGTCCGGAACATAATAACAGACTTGCTCATACGAGGCGGTGTTGGGAAAGTCGTGGTAATAAACACGCTTAAATATGTGGAGTGATACATGCGTGTACCAAGGTGATAGTGTGTGGATTGATACATGAATTGGGATTGGTGGATTATACGTTAGTGCATGTGCCTTAGTGATAGGCAGAAAACTGGTATTACATTCCATTCCACATTCCTACTGATCACATATTTAATATACACTAGAGTTCGATTCCTATCACTCACACAGTTGTTACTTATACTTTATGATGTGAGAACTCAAGACTTTATTATGATACGATCTCACCAACTCTGCTCTTATAGCTACTATAACAATGGTTATATACTAGAGTGATACTTCAAAAAGAACATAGATACCCAAAGAACGCTCAGGGTCGTTCTGATAGACCGGGAGGACTTGTACGGTTCCTTACTCCACTTCTCATTGCTTCACATTCGATTGTTATACAGTCGTAGAGTTTAAACATCTTACGAAACTTTTTCGTCCAGGAATCCATGATCCATTTGATTGTCCGCTGGATTCCTCTTCTGGTTACAATATTGGCTTTAGACTTCACGTCGTGTTATACTAGAATGCTTCGTGGTATTCCTTAGCACATGTTTCGATATATGTTATATCTGAATATGACGATCTCCGGGTAATGGAGATGGCATGGAGCGCGTGAATAAGTTACCCTTCCCGTTGTCATTCGGTTCCATTTGGGTATAAATTTTGTGATGATACAGATTCCTTGGAACGCTTTGCGTTGTGAAATCTCGTTTCGTATGACCGTCGGTTACATTGTGTTTTTTTTCTTTTCGATTAATGAGTGTTTCGGATTTCAGTTGGTTATTCACGAAAAGTAATATTAGGCCTGAATATTTTGGTGAACGGAACATTGATCATGTATATGGGTGTGGTGGATATGTTGCGGTACTTCCTATATATAAACACCCAGCTACATTATCAAGGTACCGTTACTCAGGGCAGACGGGCTTCATGTTGCGATCCGTTCGGTTATGTTTTGGGCAATGCAGTGTTGAGACTTCGAACCTGGTTGATGCGAAAGATGAGGCCACAGTTGTTGTAACCACGATATCTATACACGTTTGCGGTACGATGCACGTACGTCACTTTGGTGACCAGTTTTGATAACGCATTTAGGCACTAGCCCTTATGGGTTAAGTCTGTGTGCAAAATTTGATAGATGTTATTATATATGTGATGATGATTTTGGATATACGTGTTGAGAACTTATGTGTGCGATGAAATTATGTGATGTGCGATGGAAGTGTGTGGTATGTGATAACTGAAAATGTGATAAGTGATGATTAACTATGTGACATTGATACATACATGTCTATTGTTTATAATAGAATGGCCCCGAAACGTGTACCTCAAATGATAGAGGCAGAAATTGCCCAACTGATAGCACAACAACTTCAAGACGTTATCCCCACTAGCGTGGCGCAGGTTAACGCCGACGTCAATGCGAACCCGCAACCGAACCCGCGACCAGGACCGGGAGATCCTAACAATAATCAAAACAATGTTATGCCAGTTTGCACGTATAAACACTTTATGGAGTGCAAACCAATGGAGTGTAATGGAACTGAAGGACCAAACGGGTTTGTGAAATGGATCGAGAAGTCAGAATCGGTCCTTAACATAAGTAATTCTCCGGGTAGCTGTGCAGTAAAGTATACAGCTTGCACTTTTACCGACCATGCTTTGAACTGGTGGAATGCTATTGTGCAATCTCGCGGGCAGGATGCGATTAATGCTATGACTTGGGATGATCTTAAGATACTAATGAGAGAAAGGTTCTGCCCAATCTGCGAAATTGAAAAACTCGAGCATGAGTTTTGGAACCTGCAGATGCAAGGTGCGGATCATGCAGGTTACACAAATCGCTTCAATGAACTGGCACGCATCTTGCCAGATATGGTTCGACCGGAGCCCAAGAGGATCGAGAGGTATATCTGGGGACTGGCCCCGGAAGTAAGGAGTATCATTAATTCGATGGAGCACCTAACCATGCACGGAGTGGTAGCTAGGTCAGGCACAGTTACGTACGACATGGTTAGACGCAATATTTTGACAATGCCGGGAGAGCCGGCAGGAAATAAGCGAGAGGCCCCGGAAAGTAGTCGAGCAGGGGCAGCCATACCGAAGAGGGGGAGAGCCACTAGTCAAAGCTACGCCATGACTACACCAATGGGAAACTCTGGTGGCTATAAAGGAACAGCCCCAAAATGCAACAAGTGCACTTTGCACCACTATGGTGCATGTCGAGTAGGGATCTGCTCGAGGTGCCATAAAAGTGGACATTATACCCGAAACTGTAAGACACCATTGGAACCCAACTATTTCCAAACCCCAATGCCTCAGCCTCTTCAGCAACGACCCCAACCACCAACGCAACAGATTACCTACCCCCGTACTTGCTACGGATGTGGCAGTACGGAGCACTTCCGAAGAAGCTGCCCAAAGTTTGCTCAACAGCCAGCAGGAAGGGATACACAGGGCCAAGCTTCTACCTCAAATGCAGCTAGAGGTCATGCCTTTATACTTGGGTCTGGTGACGCACGGCAGGATCCAAATGTGGTGACAAGTACCTTTCTCATTTCCGATCAGTATGTTTCAGTATTGTTTGATACGGGCGCAGATAGGGGCTACGTTTCCATTAATTTCTTACCCCTATTAAATATGCCGGCTATTGAATTAACAAGTCCCTATTCCATAGAACTTGCTAACGGTAAACCTATAACTAGTCACCAAATCATTCGTGATTGTCCTTTAATTCTTAACGACCACCAATTCCTTATTGACCTACTACCGGTAGAGCTCGGAAGTTTCGATATAGTAGTAGGAATGGACTGGTTGTCCAAGTACAAGGCGGAGATTATATGTGAGCAAAAGATTATTAGGATCGCTTTTCCTAATGATGAAGTTATTATGGTACAGGGAGAGAAGTCTGGTGCCATATTAAACCTTATATCCCACCTTAAAGTGTTGAAATGTATACGTCAAGGATGTGATGTGTTCTTAGCAAGTGTAATGACGACCGAACCAGAAGAACAACGTATTAAGGATATTCCAATAGTGTGTGATTACCCAGACGTCTTTCCCGATGAATTGCCCGGATTGCCACCCAATCGGCAAGTCGAGTTCCGTATCAAGTTAATACCAGGAGCAGCTCCAATTACAAAAGCACCTTACCGTTTAGCACCTTCAGAGATGCAAGAACTATCATCTCAGTTACAAGAACTGCTAGACCGCGGTTTTATCCATCCCAGTTATTCACCTTGGGGAGCACCAGTGTTATTTGTGAAGAAAAAGGATGGAAGCTTTCGGATGTGTATTGACTACCGGGAGCTGAACAAGGTTACCATAAAGAATCGATATCCTCTTCCGCGAATCGATGATTTATTTGATCAGTTGCAAGGAGCCTGTTACTTTTCCAAAATCGATCTTAAATCCGGTTATCATCAAGTGAAAGTTCAAGAGGAAGATATCCCTAAAACAGCCTTTCGAACTCGGTACGGTCACTATGAGTTCCTGGTTATGCCCTTCGGGTTAACCAATGCACCCGCGGTATTTATGGACCTCATGAACCGAGTTTGTAAACCATATCTAGATAAATTCGCCATAGTCTTTATTGACGATATTTTGATCTATTCCAAGAGTAAAAAGGAACACGAGCACCATCTACGAGTAATACTAGAGATATTGAGGAAAGAGAAGTTGTACGCCAAGCTTTCAAAGTGTGACTTCTGGTTACAAGCGGTGCAATTTTTAGGACATGTGGTAGATCAACAAGGGATTCATGTTGACCCTAGTAAGATCGAAGCTATTAAGAATTGGCAAGCGCCTAAGTCTCCGAAAGAGATATTCCAATTCTTGGGATTGGCTGGATATTACCGTCGCTTTATTGAAAACTTCTCCTGCATTGCTCAATCCTTAACTGCCTTGAGACAGAAAGATCGAAAGTACGAATGGGGCGAAGAACAAGAAACAGCTTTTCAGTGGTTAAAACAAAAGTTATGTGAAGCTCCAATCCTGTCGTTACCCGAAGGCAACGATGATTTCGTCGTATATTGTGACGCATATCGGCAAGGGCTCGGATGTGTCCTAATGCAAAGAAACAAGGTCATTGCTTACGCGTCTAGACAGCTAAAAGTACATGAAAATAATCACATGACGCATGATTTAGAGCTGGGCGTAGTGATTTTTTCACTTAAGATCTGGAGGCATTACTTGTATGGTACGAAATGTACCATTTATACAGATCACAAGAGCCTCCAACATATATTCGATCAAAAGGAGCTAAATATGAGACAACGCAGATGGGTGGAGCTATTGAACGATTACGACTGTGAAATAAAATACCATCCAAGTAAGGCTAACGTACTAGCCGATGCCTTGAGTAGAAAAGACCGAGTAAAGCCACTCAGAGTACGAGCTCTTGGGATGATTGTTCAAACCAGTCTTAAAGAGCAGATTTGTAATGCTCAAAGGGAAGCTTTGGAGGAAGGCCAACTAAATAGCGAAAACTTACACGGAAACGAAGGGAATTTTGTGAGGAAACCGGATGAAGTGTTGTATTTCAAAAATAGGGTATGGATTCCTACTCTCCATGACCTACGTCAACTGGTTATGGATAAGGCTCATAAATCTAAGTACTCTATTCACCCCGGTACAGACATGATGTACCACGACCTTAAGGAATTTTATTGGTGGCCATGTATGAAAAAGGACGTCGCAGAGTACGTGAGCAAATGCTTGACTTGTGCTCGGGTAAAGGCAGAATACCAGAAACCCTCGGGAATGTTACATCAACCCGAAATACCTCAATGGAAATGGGAGCAAATCACGATGGATTTCGTGACCCACCTTCCAAAAAAACACACCCCGAGGTCATGATGCGATTTGGGTAGTCGTAGATAGACTAACCAAATCGGCGCCCTTTATTCCGATTCGTACTACCTACAACACCCTGAAATTGGCCGAGATCTACACGAATGAAATTGTGGCTAGACACGGGGTACCGGTTGCAATCATTTTAGACCGTGATAGTCATTTCACTTCACACTATTGGCAACAGTTACAAGAAGCTTTGGGGTCTAGAATAGACCTGAGTACGGCTTACCATCCCCAAACCGACGGCCAATCAGAACGAACTATCCAGACCTTAGAGGATCTGCTTCGTGCTTGCACCCTAGACTTTGGAGGAAGTTGGGATAAGCACCTTCCCCTCATTGAATTCTCTTACAATAACAGCTATCATAGTAGCATTCAAGCTGAACCGTATGAAGCACTATATGGCCGGTAGTGCAAATCGCCACTTTGTTGGGCTGAAGTGGGCGATACTCAACTCACGGGGTCTGAACTAATTCAAGAGACGACAGACAAGGTGCATAAGATCCAAAGTAGACTGAAAGCGGCCCGAGATCGGCAGAAAAGTTACGCCGATGTTCGCAGGAAACCGTTGTCGTTTGAAGTATGTGACAAAGTATTGTTAAAACTGTCACCGTGGAAAGGAGTGATCAGGTTTGGCAAGACAGGAAAGTTGGCTCCGAGATACATTGGGCTGAATGAATTTATTGCTAAGGTTGGATCTGTAGTGTACCGACTGAAATTACCAGATGAACTGAGCACAATTCACGATGTCTTCCACGTATCCAACTTAAAGAAATGTCTCACGGATGAAGCAGCTATTATACCATTAGAAGATGTGCACATTGATGACAAACTCCACTTTGTGGAGGAACCGGTAGAAATAGTAAATGGGAAGACCAAACAACTACGTTATAACAAAATCTCGCTGGTGAAGGTCCGGTGGAACTCGAAGCAAGGACCTGAGTATACCTGGGAACGGAAGGATGAGTTCCGTATAAAATACCCACATCTCTTCCCTAACTAGACGAATTGAATTTCGGGGATGAAATTTCTAAACCAGGGGAGACTGTGACACCCATGACGAAACCAGGTACACCCTAAACGATCCAAAACTGTAAAGCACACTTAACACTTTAATTGTGCGAAAACCCTAAAAACATGTGTGACTTATATGCTTGATTAAATGATATCTGTTATGTCTCGGAGGAATCCGAGAACACGTTATGATTAACATGACACTAATAAGGGCCAACAGTGCGAAGTTGGTGTCCTTAGTGTAACACCCCGAAAACGGGATTGGTAATTGAAACACGTTAATAATAATGAACAGGTAAAATACTGCTAGTGGTAAAATTAACCCGGTGAATATTAGGATTTAAACAAATAATCCAAATATTAATTAAAAAGGAGAATAAAAAACTGTGAGAAAAGTAAGTTTATAAGAAGCCCGAGTTAACGGGACTTATAACAAAATGGGTTATAACTCCCGGAACCCACTAAATAACTAAGAATATCAACCTAGTTAGTTAAGTGTTTTAAAATAATGAAGGAACTTGATGTAGTAACCTTTATAAATCTGGGTAAAGTAGAGGGACAAAAGGTGACAAATTGGAAACTAGTTTTTATTTAATAAAATGTTAACACCAAAACACACACTCTAAGTGTGTGTTCTGGTCGATACAATCGCAGGAGCCAAGGGGCTCTCCTACTCAAACCCTAACAAGCACAAAATCAACAAATTGGAAGGGCAAATCGAGCCCAAATCGAAATCCAATCATAGATTAATGATCACCGCAGTAAAGGGATCATAAGGTATGTAAAATTTCATTGTTTAATTACATCTCAAATTCTTGATGATTTGTGAAATCGAAAATCGAAGCTTGATTATGTGATGTTTAGATGAATCTTGTAATGAAAACATGTCTAGGAGTGAATCCTAGTTGATAACTTGCTGAAATTATGTTCAAACTATGAAATTCATGATAATCCATTTATAGGTTAAATGGGTTTTGTAGAAATAGGATGAACACAAGAATTATGACTATCAAAAGTGGTGTTACTTGATTTCTACAAGATGATTCTGATAATAATATGCATGCATGACATAATGGAATTAAAATGTATGATTGTATTTGGCAAAAATAACAAGTTATGAACTTGATTATAAATGTGTAAAATTATACCGTTAAGGTGTTTGTTAAAACGCTTAAGAGAAAGCTAACATAAGGAAAATTGGGATAAAAACGCATGCTTGAACTACACGGCAAATTATGCGTGATATGTTGTAAAAGGAGTTCTAAACAATGTTTGGTTGAACTCTATAGGCAAGGATTCCGGATCGTCGAGTGGACAAGCCGGTGGAGACACGCTTTTGAAAGGAGCGCTTTAAAGGTACGTAACTTTCGGTTTCGTTACAATAGGCATAAACAATAGTCTTAAAAATGTTGATGATATTGTAGTGTCAAATGTGAGTTTGGTATGTCATAGAAGTGACGAAGTTCACTCGACAAACCAAACGGGTCAAATAATGGTCAAAGTGATAGTGCTCGAAGTGACTTAAACGTCACTCATTAAATTTGAATTATAAAAGCGTAAATCATGGAATGGATGTGATACGCTAAGGTTGACAAGCCCGGGAATGGGTAATTATGGTTAGAAACTAATGTTGATGAATTATGCAAGTATGTAACTTGTTTCGTTACATTACGCAAATTTGATATTGTAATCGTTCAAAGTTGTGTTTTAGAATAAAGATTGGTATTAGTTGAAGTGACAATGTTCACTACTTGATTTAATGAGTTAAAATTAGATTAGAAGCGTGTGGTAGTCATTAGAAATGGAGGATTCCGTAAATGAGCTAAACGGGTCAAATAAATACATAAGGCATTTATAGACTTTCAGCCCGTACATCCAATTTTTTATGTAATAATCTTGATAGATGCATTGGTAATTTGATTTCGGACGCGTAGGAAAAAAGAATCACTAAAAACGGACTTACGGATCATAAGTTATGGCAATTTTAAGTTGGGACTTGATAAAAGATTGAGCTGGGTATGTGCAGCAACAGTTTAAGCAACTTGCTGTCAAAAAAGGGGCTAGGTGAAGCGTCTAGCCCCTAGACGTAACGTCTAGCCCCCTGATTCTGAAAATTGTTTAATTTTTGTTATTTTGACCCATGGGACTTGTTTATACCCATTCTAACATTATCAAAACTAACATTTGATGTGGTTTTGACCTTAGGTGATATTGGGGACATTCTGGATGGTGATCAAGCACGACTGAAGAACCGAACACGAACTTTTGAAGCTTCCGCGTTGATTTAACTTTGTTTAGACAATGTTTATGTTGTAATCAATTTAACTAACCATGTTTTAAATGCTTAAACTAGTTGGTAGTTAACTAGTAGGTGATCACTATGAATATTTTTTATTTTGGTACTTTTAATGAAGTGAAGCCTTTATTTTTAAAAATACGCATACTTTAATAAATTCGAATATTAAAGTAAGAAGGGTGTTACAAGTTGGTAATCAGAGCTCATGGTTGATAACAAAGTGTGTTCGGTTCAAGCTTGATCAAACATCCTCACTATGAATAACGAAGTACCAATAAATGCGGATTTAGAAACTTGGGTATGAATAACCCCCCAAGTAAGACATTATTAAGCAAATCCTTATGAGGAAGAACGATGATCACACTGATGGGTGTGATTGTATAAAAGATTAGTGAAATAAACGTATTAAAAGTGTTGGAACGAAAACGGGTAAAACCCCAAAAGCCGTATAACAATAAAAGTGGTTTTATCAAATAAGGCTTAAGAAATGGACCTTCAGGACATTAATAAAAGAGACGGACCTAAGGGTCGTTAACAAAAGAAAGATGAGTGTTCGGATCAAATAAGTAAAATGTTTTATAATAAAGGAAAACGTAAACCAGTGAAACTGGAGAGTTAAAAACATTAAGATAAAGAACCCAGGTAACGGTCTGTAAAGAAAAATAAGTATGAACCGGATAATGGTAAGCGAATAACAAACCGATGTGTAAATGACGGAAGAAATCATAGAGTCGGAAGAATAGTTCAAAAGGAAACGGGTGTAGCCTTAGACTACGGTCAAATCGATAAAATTCGAGAATGAAAATGAATAAGTTTTAGACCTGAAAAGGGTGCCCTGACACCAGAAGTGTAATTCTAAGAATACAAAATGACACAAGCAAAAGATGATCTACGGGATCATCATAACCTTTGAGATTATAAACAAGGTAAGGGTTTAAAGGGCTAAGTGAACCACGCGTCAACAATAGAGGGAAATAAACCAAAAAGGGGTGAAAGCCTAACGGAATAACCTACGAGGTTAAGCAAAAGAACATACGAGTCACTTGGGGTAAAGCATGGGGATTAGTTACGATTCCTTGCGTAATATAATAGCGGAAAAAGAATAAATTCTTGTCGTCAATTCCTGGTATGAGTAATTGATATAAGTTAAAGGGAAAAATGTTAAACTAAAATTCGTTTTTAGTGAGAAACAACGATTTTAACAATTATGAATATTATGAGAGAAAATGGAAAATAGCTAATAATAAAGGATATAGGTCTTCACACCGAGAGGTGTAAGACGATACGTTAGAAAGAAGATTTTTGATAATGAAAAGTTTATAAAAAACTTAAATATGACGCGATGCGATGCGATCATAGTCATAAAAGTGATATAGAATATAAGCATGTCGTAGCATGAGTTGTGGGATAGTAGATCATAAACTCACGTAAGGCCGAGTATGGCAATATGGCATACTGAGTGACGGGGTATGAAGTGACGGTGACTAATCAGTCTAACCGGTAGAAAACCATTCAAAATCGGAATAGTATTGTGACTTATACAAAGCACTTGTCAATACAAGATTAGCGTGGAGTAAACATGTGGACGGACTAATATGACTGAGTGGTTAAATGGAAACTAGGTCAAATAGACGACAAAGATAAAAAAAATATAAGGTGCAAGCTAAGGTCCATGAGGACTTATACATAAAAGACACCCATGTCAATACGAATGATAACTCTTTACCGAAAAGAAAGAATGTCATGAAAATGAAACTAGGCTCGTTGGTCTAACCAATGACTATGTAAAGAAGGTTTCGGGGACGAAACCTCTCTAAGGGGGGTAGACTTGTAACACCCCGAAAACGGGATTGGTAATTGAAACACGTTAATAATAATGCACAGGTAAAATACTGCTAGTGGTAAAATTAACCCGGTGAATATTAAGATTTAAACAAATAATCCTAATATTAATTAAAAAGGAGAATAAAAAACTGTGAGAAAAGTAAGTTTATAAGAAGCCCGAGTTAACGGGACTTATAATAAAACGGGTTATAATTCCCGGAACCCACTAAATAACTAGGAATATCAACCTAGTTAGTTAAGAGTTTTAAAATAATGAAGGAACTTGATGTAGTAACCTTTATAAATCTGGGTAAAGTAGAGGGACTAAAGGTGACAAATTGGAAACTAGTTTTTATTTAATAAAATGTTAACACCAAAACACACACTCTAAGTGTGTGTTCTGGTCGATACAATCGCAGGAGCCAAGGGGCTCTCATACTCAAACCCTAACAAGCACAAAATCAACAAATTGGAAGGGCAAATCGAGCCCAAATCGAAATCCAATCATAGATTAATGATCACCGCAGTAAAGGGATCATAAGGTATGTAAAATTTCGTTGTTTAATTACATCTCAAATTCTTGATGATTTGTGAAATCGAAAATCGAAGCTTGATTATGTAATGTTTAGATGAATCTTGTTATGAAAACATGTCTAGGAGTGAATCCTAGTTGATAACTTGCTGAAATTATGTTCAAACTATGAAATTCATGATAATCCATTTATAGGTTAAATGGGTTTTGTAGAAATAGGATGAACACAAGAATTATGACTATCAAAAGTGGTGTTACTTGATTTCTACAAGATGATTCTGATAATAATATGCATGCATGACATAATGGAATTAAAATGTATGATTGTATTTGGAAAAAATAACAAGTTATGAACTTGATTATAAATGTGTAAAATTATGCCCTTAAGATGTTTGTTAAAACGCTTAAGAGAAAGCTAACATAAGGAAAATTGGGATAAAAACGCATGATTGAACTACACGGCAAATTATGTGTGATATGTTGTAAAAGGAGTTATAAACAATGTTTGGTTGAACTCTATAGGCAAGGATTCTGGATCATCGAGTGGTCAAGCCGGTGGAGACATGCTTTTGAAAGGAGCGCTTTAAAGGTACGTAACTTTCGGTTTCGTTACAATAGGCATAAACAATAGTCTTAGAAATGTTGATGAGATTGTAGTGTCAAATGTGAGTTTGGTATGTCATAGAAGTGACGAAGTTCACTCGATAAACCAAACGGGTCAAATAATGGTCAAAGTGATAGTGCTCGAAGTGACTTAAACGTCACTCACTAAATTTGAATTATAAAAGCGTAAATCATGGAATGGATGTGATACGCTAAGGTTGACAAGCCCGGGAATGGGTAATTATGGTTAGAAACTAATGTTGATGAATTATGCAAGTATGTAACTTGTTTCGTTACATTACGCAAATTTGATATTGTAATCGTTCAAAGTTGTATTTTAGAATAAAGATTGGTATTAGTTGAAGTGACAATGTTCACTACTTGATTTAATGAGTTAAAATTAGATTAGAAGCGTGTGGTAGTCATTAGAAATGGAGGATTCCGTAAATGAGCTAAACGGGTCAAATAAATACATAAGGCATTTATAGACTTTCAGCCCGTACATCCATTTTTTGATATAATAATCTTGATAGATGCATTGGTAATTTGATTTCGGACGCGTAGGAAAAAGAATCACTAAAAACGGACTTACGGATCATAAGTTATGGAAATTTTAAGTTGGGACTTGATAAAAGATTGAGCTGGGTATGTGCAGCAACAGTTTAAGCAACTTGCTGTCAAAAAAGGGGCTAGGTGTAGCGTCTAGCCCCTAGACGTAGCGTCTAGCCCCCTGATTCCGAAAATTGTTTAATTTTTGTTGTTTTGACCCATGGAACTTGTTTATACCCATTCTAACATTATGAAAACTAACATTTGATGTTGTTTTGACCTTAGGTGATATTGGGGACATTCCGGATGGTGATCAAGCACGACTGAAGAACCGAACACGAACTTTTGAAGCTTCCGCGTTGATTTAACTTTGTTTAGACAATGTTTATGTTGTCATCAATTTAACTAACCATGTTTTAAATGCTTAAACTAGTTGGTAGTTAACTAGTAGGTGATCACTATGAATATTTTTTATTTTGGTACTTTTAATGAAGTGAAGCCTTTATTTTTATAAATACGCATACTTTAATAAATTCGAATATTAAAGTAAGAAGGGTGTTACACTTAGCCTTGAAACACGTGTTAAACGGGAGTGTTCTGTTTAACAGCGCTTCAAACCTTTGACATTGATTATTAGGTTATCGGTAGCATCATTTAAGATTTCGAGTTCCAGGAACAACTTAGTTTTGTGCCTTAGACTGTGACATAAGGTTTGAAGCCAATCAGAGATCGGGCACGCAAAACGAAGCAGCTTCCCGGTTAGGGAAACGCTTTCGTTTCAGGAATAACATAAGGCAATCAAAAGTGCAAAAAACGATCGATTAAGCTTAAAAACACTTAAACCACTCTAATACGAGTCTTTTATGATTAAAACGTAACTGGGTTCGGATTTCAAGACGGTTATGCATGATTTTTAAAACCGAGTCTTTTACACTAATTACGCGCGAAACGGAGTCCGTCACGCAAATCGAGAACGCGTCCGGGACCCGTAAAAGAACCTAAACACTCAACGGAAGATAAACATCATCTTTTAGCACACGTAACGAAGCACGAGGTGTCCCTTGTGGGACCCACACCCAAACCGCCCCCACCCCCCTTTATTTAATAAAAAAATCATTTTTTTCTTTTCTAAATTCATTTTAACACCAAATCCTTTCCAAAATCTGGTTTCTCTCAAGAACAACCAGCTGAATTCACAAGAAACTTCAACAAATCAAAGGTATTAACTCAAATCCATAAGGTTTTAAGCATGGTTTCTTGAATAAACATGGTATAGGCCATGAAAACCCTTTTTAATCCATGAATTTTGGAGTTTTAAACAAGTTTAGGGGCTGAATATGAATACCATATGAATACCCTGGTGTTATATGGCAGCCACGGTTATAAATCTTTGGGTTTTGATACCCTAATCAACACCTATTCGACAGAAATCGCTTAACTAGTCGATTAACCAAAAAACAATGAAATAAAGCTTGATTGATCTAAGTTCTAGCATATTTGGATTGTACTTGATGTGTAGGTACTAAATATAGCCCACACGTACTTCTGGACTCACAAGGAACGCTCGGAATCGAAGGAATCGCTAGGTATATGACCCGAAACTTGAATCTAGACTAGGCAGAATATTGTTCGGACTATAACTTGATCCATGATACTTGGATTGATCTGAAATTTGGTGTGGTGATGAAGGGTAGTGTCAGGAAGGTCCACATAATATTTTATAATTTTTGGAATTTCTACGATTTTTGATGAAATTTTGACTGTTTTACCAAAAGGATTATGGAAAAAATACCAAACGGACTCAATAAATCACAAAATTTTACAGAGACACTAAGGAATATATGAGGAATGTTCTGGGAAAATTCAGAGTCCATTGGTTGAGTTTTGATTTAGGTTAAAAATCCGCATTTTTGCGAATTTTCGGTAGCCGGAAACGCACCGACACGAAATCGGAAAAGTCTTAAAATTTTTGCAGATGTTTCTGGAAACATAAGGGATGTCAAGGAATTTTTTGGGAATTTTTGGATCACTGATGGTAATTAATGTTAATTATGTGGTTAAATACGGTTTAATAAATAATTTATTTAGACAAGTAAATTGCCCAAATAAATTCCCATTTTTCCCATATTCTATAGAGTTTTAATGAGTTATATAAATATTTTCAGAATTTTATTCAAATTATAGATAAAATGGGAATTTTTGGGATTAAAAATGGGTTATTTTAAATCAATTTTGGCTGTTTACCGTGTAACGAACCTGCCGGAACTGGGAACTGACCCAACCTAACAAATACTATAATTGAAACACGGGGAGTATTCCGGAAGATTACTGTTGGTGCATATTGGTGACAACAGCTTAGATTTGGTCTTTGGATATCTTGTAATTAGTTAAACGATAAACGGTTAGCGGGTTTAGCTTTGTAATAGTTAGTTATAATGTTTGGGCTAACCAAACCCATACTTATGGGGATGTGGGACGAATTGGGCCTTGCCCAAATTCCCAGTCCATGAGGTTTAATCTAGCCCAAGTAGCAAACCTTGTGTTATATAAACAAGGTTATGCTTTAGGGTTTAGGTTAATCAGCCAGAACAGAGTTTGAGAGATAGTATTTTCGTGAGAGCTAAAGCTTGGACGAAATTGAGAGTTGGTTAGGGTTTGATTGATTGTAATTCTTGTAATCGATAATCAATAGAAACCCAGTTTGAAAGTGAATTGCTGATTTCTGTTTCTACTCATTCTGTGATATTCTGATCAAGAGGATTCCGCACTCTTGATTAGATTGACAATTCTGTGAAAGATCCATACATCAAGGGGACCTATAATTGGTATCGGAGCATTAGGCTCTTGAAGGCTCGGTTCAGAATTGTGCTTGGCAGATATTGGGTGAAAAATTTTGAATTTTGTTGAAACCTGAAATTAGGGTTTCGAAATTTTTGAGTTCATATAATTTTTCTGCGAATTTGTTTGTGTTTGATCAGTTTGTGTGTGATTTTGCTGATTTGCAGGTTTTCAGGTTTGTTTTGGTTGATTGGTTGAGAAAATCGCTGGAATTCGAAGACTGTTCTTCGTGTTCATCATATTTTTTTCGAAAAATTACTGATATCTTGCCTTGTGATTTTGCAGAAACTGTTAAAAGAATCTGGTAAATCATCAGAAATTTCAAGAAGATTGAGTTTCCAAATTATACTGGATCAGCGAATTTAAGGAGTCAGCGAATTTGTCTGACCTGCGAATTTAACTGTACAAGCAAACTTGTCAGCGAAATTAAATCCAAAGGCGACTTTGGTAACCGTATAATTTTCCTCAGCGAAATTATTACGGTTTTCAGCGACTTTACCAGTCGTCGTAATCGCGAAATTGACCAGCGAACTTTGACCAGCGAAATTGAACAAGTAACAGACCAGCGAATTTAGTTGCTTACCAGCGAAATTGACCCAGCATAATTAAAACCAGCGAATTTAAAGTGGTGGAATCTTAGTTGGCAAGCGTCGATAAAATTTCACAGTTTTGCAAATAGAAATTGATCCGTAGCTCGTTTGACATAACCGTTTGGACCGTTGAATTCCTTGCATTTTTAGGGCAAAACCGTTTGACAGAACCGTTTGGACTCTGGAAAATCCCGAATTCGGTTTTTGATATTATATATCATTGGACTCGTCTTTTCGAGACGATTCTAAGGTTGTAATTTGGTAACCACTGTTTTCGGAGATATTTTGTACAGTTTTACCAGTCTGTTGCGTTAAAATGTCGAACATGACGAATTTGAATGCACCTAAGATGATGAAGGTGGAGAATTATCTTACATGGAATGAAAACTTCAAATCCTTCATTGAATCTCAGGATGCACGCATGTGGATCTGTATTGAAGATGGGTACACAAACCCAACACACGATTATGAGGGCAGACCACGTAGAACAGACTATGTGAACATGAAAGAGGATGATAAAAAGATATATGAGGCTGAAAAAAGAGCCTTGGCTGCAATAAAGATGTCCTTACCTGATAGCATCAAGCATACTTTCAAAAAGTACACAAATTCAAAGGATATGTGGGATGCTTTAGAAAAGAGGTATCAAGGAAATGAAGATGTCAAAAGGAATAAAGCTGTGATCTCTACCGCACGAGGAGGTTCAAATGATTGTAGTGTTCATCTGGAAGATAATGAAAGAGCCACTCAGGCATTCATGGCAGAGATAGTGCTAGTTGATGAGGCTGAAACTACTGTGAGTGATGCTGAATCTGAAGTGAAAAATGCTGAAGCAAAAGTGGATGCTGAAGTAGGGAAAGAGAGTGAAGCTGAACAGGTTATTGCTGATCAAACTACAGAAGTTCATGAGGAAGAGGTACAATCTAATTCTGTGTGTTTAAGATGTCGTGAACTACAGGGTAAGGTTGACAACACAAAACCAAAGTCTGGTAAGCGAGATGTCTAACATAAAAGAATCAAACTTTTTTTGCTAAAAGAAACGAATCTTTATACTTGAAGAAGATAAAAGGTTATGAAGCTAAAATTGAAGCTCTAACCTGCAAACTAAACGAAAAACTTCAAGTCATAGACTTAGCTCATGACATGACGGCTGAGAAAACAAAAGAGATTTCTGAAAAATGCAAAGAGTTGTCAGATGCACAACTCAAAATTGTTGAACTTGAAAAGAAATTGAGTCAATTAAGAGATTTGTCTTTTGTAATGAAACACATGATGGGTGGGTTAAAGAAGAGTAATGACAAGACCAGTGTGGGCTTCCAGGGATTTAATGAAGTCCCACCTCCTCTTAGTCATGACTATTCTTTCTTGCTTGATGAAAATGAGCTAATAGACTTTATGACAACTGCACCAAGTAGTTTCGCATCAAGTCAAAGTGAGGGTTCTGAGAGTGATGATGCTAAGAAGAACAATAACAGGGAACCTTTGAAAAAGAAAAATTCACCTCCTAAGAGCAAAAATCAAACTTTTGTTAAAAAGATTAATTTTGTTCAAGGTAGTGATATGAAAAACGAAACCGCTGTTATTGAAAATGAATCGAATGTAGAGTTTGCAAAAAATAAGAGCATAGAAAAATCTAAAATTAAGTAAACTAAACAAGATTCATCCAAGGGATCATCACCATCTGATAAGGGATCTACCTCAAAGACTCCAGCTAAGAAGTCTTTGAAAAGGAGATTGTGCTTCAAATGTCACACCAAGGGACATGTAGCTAGCTGCTGTCCTAACAAAAAGAATGAAGCACAAATTAGTGAAAAACAGAAAGGGAAATCACCAGAGAAGAAAGGTGATAGTGAGGAGAAAGGCTCAAATTCTCCAAAGAAATCTGCTCCTAAGCAACCAGAGAATGTTGATGTTGGTGTAGATAAGGCTGGAACAGGAACTCCACAAGTTCCACGTTTTCAAAGAAATCAACCAAGATTTCAGCCTAAATCTCCACCAGGCAGATATGAGAGACCTAGAAGCAGTTCGCCAAGAATGAACAATTTTAATGGAAATACAAGTAATTTCAGGAGTCAAGGTCAATATCAAAATCGATACCAAATTAATGGTGGTCGAACTTTTTATAACAATGGCTTTAGAAATTACAACAATAATGCTTCTTGGAATCAAAATTCAAGGTACCAAAATCAAAATTTCCAAAGGTCAAATAATCCAAACACATATAGGAACCCTCGGGACCATAGACCTAGTGGAAATCAAAATCAATTTCCATCAACAGGTCTGAGATCCAAGACTCCAGTTAGGCTTGGGTCCCCCAATCTAACTAATTTCTTAGTTGGTGCGTGCAGGAGCTGCTAAGGAGGATTATCAACTTATGTTGATAGTGGCTGCTCTAGGCACATGACGGGGGATGTGAGATTGTTGATATTTATATATTGATTGATTTAAATGGAAGTTCAAAGTGCTAAGTCGACACACTAGATAACCTGGCAGATCTTTATACTAAAGCTTTGACAGGGCTCGCTTTGAACATTTAGTCGAACTCAACGGGATGAGGAATCCTGAATAACTGGTTTTTCATAAGAATTTTTGTAAATAGTTTACTGTTTTCCTTAAAAATCAAAAATAAAAAAAAAATAGAAAACCACAAAATCCAAAAACATTGAAAAATGAAAAATATAAAAAAAATAGAAAATCAAAATTGAGTTATCACTGTGTGAAAAAGAAGAAATGATAGTACATCAGCAAGTTAGACTGTCACACTGAAAATGAAATTAAATTGCTTAAGTGTGATAGCAGCTTTATCATATGATGTACCAGTAGGCAAAAGCATGAAATAATCAACTTACCAATGTGATATAAACCTAAATGAACTGTGTATGAGTGGGGAACACATCAGTGGTGTATGGTTTAATGACCTTAAATCTTGCGTTGATAGATTGCCAAAATCTGAGGTTTTGGGTCTTTATATTGTTATTTCATCTGGGGATATCAGGGTTGTCCTTCTGCTGCATCCAGATACATGCTGACCTAGGCACAACCAGGATATCTTAAAAGAGCTAAAAATGCCAAAACCCAAAAATGAAGAAGCTCTCAAAGAGAGTCATTCAAATGTGCAAAAAGCATAAATCGTACCAAAAATGGTATTTGTCTTAGCCCTCGTTAGATATTTTGGTCTCTTTGCTGTACGGAAGTACTGACCTGATCACCAATTATCTAAACGTTGAAAAACAAAACGGATGAATTCAGTATATTCACCTACTACGATGAATCTTTGTGCATACCTTGATCGCGGGGGTATATCCTGAAGTGGGACATGCTAGTATATCAGTAATAAAATTACCTTAACGTATCATACGGTAATGGTACTTGAAATGTTCATGCATTTTGTTTAAGTGGACAAACATACTGGTAATCGTCTTGGACTGCTTTTCATGAAAAATTAAATAAAGAATTATCTAATTGTGTAAAACAGTTTGATTGTGCTGATATGATCTTCTTACCAGTGATTCTCACAAAAATAGAGTGTTTATTGCTTTTGTATTTACTTGCTTTCAGAAAATATAAAAAATCCAAAAATAGTGTCTTTTTCTGTTTAAAATTCTTAACGTACGGAAAACTGTTATTCTTGGAGGAATTGTTACTGATAGGAGGAGACGGTGTTGGAAAGTGAGTTCAAAATTTTAAATCATGCGGGTTATAAGGTGTGTGATTAAAAAAAGGTTTGCGTGTTGGTGATAGATTGAAAATGCTTAATTTGTGATACAGTTTAACTATCTCTTGAAAAATAATAATTTATTGAACTTTGTTGAAAAATTCTTATGGTTTCTCGAGATGTTTGTTTTATAGTATACAGGTTGAAGCAGTGTGTTGCTAAGAAGTTAAAGTGATGAGTTGCTGTGAAGATGAGAGTTTGATTGGATGCATGGTAGAACCTCCTTTCTACATTGCAAACAAAGTGAAGAGTTTGAAGATTGTTGTGCAAATGCTAAACTGGAGTGTACTCAAATGCTAAAGTTTTTGAAGATTTGGTGATTGGATGCATCAGCTTAGGGGGAGTCTGTTGCTGACAGAAGCTGTTGAAGCTGAAGCTATCCAAAGACCAAAGACAGTGCAAGATTACATGTAGATTGCAAGATGACTGAAGACAAAGTTATTTTATGAAGCTATTGTCAAGGGGGAGTTTGTTGGTGCATATTGGTGACAACAGCTTAGATTTGGTCTTTGGATATCTTGTAATTAGTTAAACGATAAACGGTTAGCTGGTTTAACTTTGTAATAGTTAGTTATAATGTTTGGGCTAACCAAACCCATACTTATGGGGATGTGGGACGAATTGGGCCTTGCCCAAATTCGCAGGCCATGAGGTTTAATCTAGCCCAAGTAGCAAACCTTGTGTTATATAAACAAGGTTATGCTTTAGGGTTTAGGTTAATCAGCCAGAACAGAGTTTGAGAGATAGTATTTTCGTGAGAGGTAAAGCTTGGACGAAATTGAGAGTTTGTTAGGGTTTGATTGATTGTAATTCTTGTAATCGATAATCAATAGAAACCCAGTTTGAAAGTGAATTGCTGATTTCTGTTTCTACTCATTCTGTGATATTCTAATCAAGAGGATTCCGCACTCTTGATTAGATTGACAATTCTGTGAAAGATCCATACATCAAGGGGACCTACAATTACAGGGCAGATTGGACACTCGGGGTGTGTCCAATACCATTTCGGGAAATCCCCGACGGTGGAAACGGAAACTCAAAATTGGGCAACCTGGACTCCCCAGACACCCAAACTCCCTTAATGAAAAATTAATCATTCTTAAATAACAACGTGTTGGCACTATTGGTATTCCCGTACCATTATCCGAACACGTTAAACTACTGATATTGACTGGCACGCGAACCGGTGCCCGGAAGCTAATGTTAGTGCATGCGTCTGTCGACTTCGTCTTGTATCGAGTCTTGCTTTAGAAGTGTTAGATCAGGGCACATCATATGAGAGATATGTAAAAAATAGGGATGTGACAAGTTCAAACAAAATAGTTTGAAGGGTTTCGTTTGAAGGGTTTAGTTTGAAGGGTTTAGTTTGAATGGTGTCATGCCATCTTCAAACGGAATCCCATCTAGTATAAATAGCCTTCAAACTAAATCATTTGTAACTTTCCGGTTTGTACCACGAAGTGCTGCCGAAGTGTTGTCAGGTTGTAAAACATCATCAAATCAATCATACAACAGTTTATAGTGTAAATCTTGCTGAATTGACCTCTACACGTTTGTTTCCGCCTTTCGTGTTGAGTTAAACTCTTCTGATCAACTCGTTCGGGTTTGAAAACGATCCTACAAGTAGTGCATGCGTCTGTCGACTTCGTCTTGTATCGAGTCTTATACTAGAATTGATAGATCAGGGCACGCTATACGGGAAATAGGGTAGGTTTTAGATGTGATTGAGCTAATTCCTTTTGAGGAGTGCCATTCCGTTTGAGGAGTGTCATTCCGTTTAAAGCATGTCATGCCACTTTCAAACGGAATAGCTTCACCTATAAATACCCTTGATGCGATTTCATTTGTAACATTCTTGATTCCGACACCGAGGTGCTGTCGAAGTGTCTCCGTGCTGTAAATTGCTTCAAGATCAATAAACAAGACAGTTAATAGTGAATTCAAGCTAAACAAAGACAGAATCAATGAATTCCGACTCTGATTCTGTCTGAGCACTCTTCTGATCGACTCATTAGGTCGTTTCACGATCCTACAGCTAAACTGAAAACTAATACTACCCTGACCTCCATCACCATACTCGTGTCCTATAGACTCAATCCGGGGTGAAAACTCCTGACCAAATCCAAGTTATAACCATTACCGACTTAGATACTGATTTGAGTCCTTACTTGCATGTGTGCTATTAAAGCTGATTTCGTTGATTAAACACTCTTTAGCCGAGACTACTATTTGCACTGTGAGTTTCACTCCCCCACTTTTAATCTTTTATTGTTTTCTGGGGTGATTTGCATATTACAAACTGTGTTAATTGCTCAAACTGCATGATGTGAATTATCTAACACACGATATTAGCCCCGATACAAGTGATTAACGTAAGCCGTGGGCGGTGGATAGTACTATTGGTCTGACAAACCCAATTACCGCCGGACAGGTGCGGCCGGCAGCCAGGCAACTCTAAGCGTCCAACTAGGTTATGTTGTTAGAGATAACTACCCGAGGGCATTGAACTTCATGAGATGCAGGTGGTGCAAGTATGTGTCTGTGTGACACGGTACGATTAAAACAGTCTTGGTTTCACTTGTGACACTCGTGTAATTCCATCTATGACCCGTGATATGTGCAATTAAACATGTTGATACAATTTGAAACGAAACAACCAAACTAGTGGAACTCACCAGCAGCGTTTAGCTGACCCTTTTTAAAACTAACATACATTTCAGGTAACTTGAGACTGATGTGATTCGTGTATGTTGTTCAAGACGTGTTTATTGGCAAATATTGAGATAGACACATGCGACTTAGAAGACTTATGTGGTTCATGGGAACACACAGTTGTAACATACATGTAGTATGTAATCAACATTTTGTAATTAATAAAATGTAGTGTCTTAATAAACAATGTGCTTGTACCAGAGGTGTCTGTTGCATCCCACGTTTTTTCCTTCCGCTGCAAATCGGGGTGTGACACTTTCCCACTTGTGTGACCCACCTAAGAAATGACGTCAACCGACAATTGTTGGTGCACGACCGTGCACATAAAGTGCACGTCCGTGCAGATATGAAAAGTCTTTATAAAACAGAGCATCCGTTACTAATCAAACTATTGAAGTTGCCCAACAGGTGTGCCATCATCTCCTCTATTTTAGAGTTACTCTGAGAGGCTTGCGGCTAGGAACTGCTCTCGGGGCTCTGATTATGGTAATGTGGCTGGAAGGACTGACCTTGAGATTGGTAAGACTGTCCCTGAGGCTGATATGGCGTGGGGGCACGCTGAGCGTATCCGAGTGGGTTTTGGTTCCCAGAACCAGATTTCCACCCAAAGTTTGGGTGATTCTTCCACCCTGGATTGTGCGTGTTGCTATAAGGGTTATTGTTAGATCGTTCGGTGACCCTAAAAAGTCAGTATGAGTAGTTCATCATCATTTGCAAAGGCGGAATCAATGTAAATGACGTCAAACAGCTTGTTTCCTTTTAATCTTTAACTATTGATGATTTCCTGAGCTTTTTACACATTCAAATGACACACGGACAGCACCTCGGCTCAGAGAACAAGACCAGATTCCGCTTCAAATGAACCAGCACACACCTATATATAGACTTGGAGATTTCGCTTGAACATGTCTATGTCACTCTCAAGCGAAATTACCTAGTTACACATGTACAAACCCTAAATTCTATCCTATTGTGTGCTCGTTTAACCTATCTAGACATAAGACTCGATTAAGACGAAGTTAACAGACACTAGGTGCACCAACAGACTCCCCCTTGGATGTTGACGAAGTCTTCGGCGTCGAGTCTTTAGTCTTTGTCTCTCTATCCGAATTGTCTTGACATAGAAAGCTCTCTTCAATCTTCAATCTCCCCTTTGAGTGTTGATCCAGAATTCTGACTCCCCCTCTCGATAAGCTAAGGTTCAAATTCTGGTTCAAACTTTGACATTTTCTTTGCCATGGGGATTCCTGTTACCTGCACAATCTCTACCTAAATATAAGATATATGATAATCACAGTTTCAATTTAAACTTACCATTCACCATCATTTGATGAATTTTTCAGAATTAGAAATCCACTTAAGTATTCAGGTCCAAACTAATGACCCTGATTACTCAATTAATCTACCAAGTCCAATTTAATGACCTTGGTTGATCTGAGATTCAAACATTTTCTGGAAATTTACAAGTTTCAAATTAATGAACTTGCTTTAACTTTCTAACTTTCACAAACTTATCATATTATGCTCACGACTCATCCTCCAGTTCAGAAACTTCCTGCATCTGCTTCAATTCGAATCTGAAGATCAGCTCTCCACTTTGGTTTGTCAAAAAAATAAAGCAGAAATGAAAAATCTTTTTTGATTTTTAAAAAAAAAATCTAAACTAGAAATGAAATACAGAAATAAAATGCAGTAAAAGAAAACTATTTACAAACATATTTTTGGTGAGCGTGTTAGGAAATCATATCAGCTATTCGACAAGTCACAAGTACCGTTAAGCTTCAATTACATATTCAGAATTAAACAATTCGCTTAGATTGTCGATATACTGATCCATTTAAATTTTCACACAAACTTTAATCTGTCCAGGATGCGGATTTAGTGTTTTAAAGACTTAAACTTATTCATGTGTTCCACCTCTTGAATATACTCCCGTATCCAAATCCCAATATTCAGTCATACAGGTGAGTATACCACAGATGATATCTGTAAGGGGTTAAATTGCGAAGAACCGTGAGAGCTCAGGTCAGAACTTTCGTTCAGCAGAGAGATGACGGCTTCGACTTTGGTGTGTCCCCTTTAGAGGATATTTTTTACAACAGCCATGATTAGCATTTTTCAATGTTTTATCATTTTATAGCTGAGGGTGGCGCTATGTTTCAAGCAATGCAGAAAGTATTATTCGGGGACTAGGCCATTGCTTCCGCATTATCAGAAGTCCCGGAATAATACCCCAGATATCACTAAGTATAAAGACCTAGTATCTCAGAAAAAGGGATCCTTCAAACAAGATTTCAGGGGTTACCTATATATCCAAGTAGAGTTCCCCACGAAATAAGCAAGTAAGGATTTAGGTTTATATCCCGAACAAACCTACTAAATGTGCAAAAACCTATCGGCACATCATCAGCAAGACAGTTTAACCAATTAAACTTTCCATTTCTTTAGCATACTGTAACTGTCAAGCTGATGTACTATCATTTTCCCTTTTTACACAAGCTCTTTTTCAGATTTTCTATTGTTTTTGGATTTTGAAAATATCTCACGTTTTTGTATTTTTGAAATTTTTTACTGTTTTTGTATTTTTCTGAAAATATTTCCCTATACTCTCCCCCTAAATACCAAAACAAGTAAAAAATCGACAAACTATTGCAGATTGCTTCTCAACATCATCTACAATGTTACCTTCATCAACGCCAAGAATCTCTTCCAACACCGATAAAAGCTTCATACCATTCAATTTTAGCAAATATTGAAAACGAGTTTTGTCAAACGCTTTGGTATGTAAATCAGCTTTTTGTTCGTCAGTGTGGATTTTCTCAATTCGTGTCAACTTCTTCTATTTTTCAACCACATGGCTTACCAACCAATACCATTTGTATGTTGAATTCTCAAGATGCCGATACCTACTCCTCACTTAACAACCTGGGAGTTCCGGCAAATCATACGTATCTAAATTTTCAAACACAATATAATAAAGATGCCGATTCATGCTTCGCGATTACCAACTTGGAAGCTCCGGCAAGTCAGGAATTGATTAACTGAAATAAGCTGCCCAAGCCTCATCAGACTCGGGTAACTTAACTTCATCCACACACTTTACGACCAACTTTAAGGGCGGAAAATTTTTATCATTCATTTCCATGCTCTCTGCAGACCCAACCTCAACCTTTTTGTATAAGAAAAACTCATCTTTCTTAGGTTGACCAGTTGGTTGGTCTTTCTTCGAAACAACCTTTTTCTCAGAAATAACAGACTCTTGTGGATCAAGTTTCTCATAGTAATCCAAAGGAACATCCATCTTTACCGGTGTGGTAGAAGACGATTGTTTTTCTGACTCTGAAACCTTTGGTTTTTGAACACTTGATTTCTTTTCAACCATTTTTGGCTTCCATGTTTGTTGAGACGATGCAACCCGTTTGTAAAATTTGTCATTTTTAATTACCACATTCTCTACAGGTTCAATTTTGATTTTTGTGTTCTCATTTCTCAAAACCTTTTTCTCAACAACTAATGGAGCTTTTCCCTTCACACCATCTTTCTTTCTTGAATTCATCACTACTTCAGTCTTAGGCTTCAAGTTGGTACACTTTCATGCAATATGTCCAACTTGATTACATTTAAAGCATATTCGGGTGTCAACTATTCGACTTGTGCCTTCAGACTGAGGCTGCGATGCTTTCTTCTCAAAAAACTCTTTGTTTGATTTTGAAAAAAATCTCAGATTCTTCATCAGAAAGTGAACTTGAACCATTCACAAACACTTTTTTCTCAGCAAACTTCTTGTTTTGAAAATTCTTTTTCTGGTAACTCTTACCACCCTGATAACCACCCGACCATCTGTTTCGATTGTTGTTATAAAAACGCGATGGAACAATAGGTTTCTTGTAGTAAGCTTTATCTTTTTCAAAATTCATTTGCCTCTTTGTCTGATTCAAACCTTCAACTTCAGACAAATCAATTTCAACCAGTTTGAAAACATTTTTCAACTTGTTCATATTAACATTCTCCAGTGGAAACTCAGAATCTGAATACAACTTATCCGATCCAGCCATCTTGTACATCACAAGACCCGGTTCATCACCTAAGTTGTTTTTGGATTTTGGTTTCGGAATGTAATTATTCAGAAAACACTCTTCATCCTCAACTGAATCACTATCAGACTTCAAAACACTTTCAGCCATGCCTTTCACAATATCAGTTTGAACACTATCATCGGATGAAGAAAATGTAACATCAATTGACTCTGGAAGTTTTATTTCACTTGTTTCATATTCATCATTAACCAACCCAGATTTCTTCTTTGAGAAATTGTTTAAAACTGGCAGTGGAACCTGATGAAACCCAACCCCAGTTCCATCAGCATATACATCTTCACCTGCTTTGTTTTTCCCGATGGGTTTGGGAACTATGTGTTGTAAAACAAAGTTTGCAGAGTTGTAACTTTTCAATTTCAACTGGATGCGTTCATTTTCAATTTTGGCTTCTTAAAATTGAAGCTTCAACTTAGCAATTTCATCCAGTTGCTGATTGATTAACTCTTCTTTCACTCTAAGAACACCGGTCAGTTGAAGATTTTCTTTGTCTGTCTTACCATTTCTTTCATCACAATCTTTAATCGTTCGTTTAAGCTTCTCAAAATTTCTGAGATTTGACGATTTTCAGGAATCAATTTTTCATTTTCTTTCTTAATTCTTTCTACGTCAATTTTATCATTTTCGATTTTCTCAGTTAATTTTTTAATTTGTCGTTCGAAGCTTTCAACAACTTATCACGGTTCAAGATTTGATCTTCAACACTTCTGACTCTACCAGTCAGATCTTCAACTTTCTTACCACTAAGGTAAGCAACTGTACTACAAACTTTGCACTCTTTCATGCAATTTTTGCAGTTGTTCTCATATTTACCATTCTTACCTGACATATGTGTATCATTTGTACTGACCTTATCTTTGGACTCAGTTCCAGAACCAGAAACTACCTCTAGTTCTTTTGCAGCTAGAACTTTGTCAGTCATCTTTGTCAGGTTTTCAGCAGTGAAATCATGTGATGTATCAATAATTCCATCATCGATCTTCTTTGCCTCCGGTTCTTTTGCTGTCTCTTTTTCTTTTTCTTTCTCAACAACTTCTCCTCCTCCCCACCATTCTCTCTTTCTGGCTTCTTCTTCATCAGCAATTTGTTTGGTGAGAACTTCAAGATCAACAGTATCTGGATCCACAGCTATGTTACCTTTAGGATCAAGATAACATTCTCTATCAGGATCCCATCGTCTTACCAGTTTAGCTTCTTTGTATATACGATAGATTTTGGCTTTCATGAATCAAGCTTGATCCTTCCTGTTCACATACTTCACTTCTTTAGTTCTCTTATCCTTAAATGGAACAATCTTTGCTGCTGTGAAGGCATAACCAACTGCGTCTTCCTCAGGCATAACATCACTCCAATCATAACCTTCATCGTCATGAAAAACTGCAAGTGCCCTGGATTTCTCTTTGGATGCCTCCTCTATCTGCTTCATCCTGGGAGGTTCTGATTTATTCTGATGATAGATTGCTCTCTTGTAATAATCCTCTCGAAAAGGGTTTGCAGTATCATTAGCATAAGCATTTCTGTACTCACGCTTAAAGTGACCTTTCTGTTTACATTTGAAGCACGTCACTTTTGACTTGTCAAAACCTAACTTGGTAGAAGGTCCACCAATAGATTGTCTCCCAGTAATCTCCATAAATCACTGCGCTCTTCTCACTGCACTGTCCATACACCACCTGATGTCGATCAGCTCCATCTCCTCATGATCAATTTGATCATAATCTTCCTTTGTTAGGTTGGTGTTGCCTATCTTTCCTGCAATGAGACTCTCGTACGATTCTAACACAGAGGCTAAAAACACCATCTGTTGTTTAGCAGACTCTTCACTGAAATTTTGACCATTCTTCAAATCCACTGCAATGTTGCATTGAAAGACATTCTTTGAAGCATTTTGACTTTGAGCAGTCGATGAAGATCCACTATGAAAACCACTGTGAGGAATTTCTTGATTCACATTATTTGATCTCTCTGCTGAAAATGTTGTTCTTGGAGAACCAGTCTTTGGTAGATTTCCTCTGTAGTACAACTCCATATTCTGCTGATAAGATGTGTTGTTGACTTTGCTGGATTTCTTGATCTCCAACTCGTGGCTTTCCAGTCTTTCTATAAGCAGATCAACCTTCAAATCAGCTGGCTTTATCGTATTTTTCAGCATCAATGCAAAATCCTGCCAGTCTTGCTCATTCGGTAAAGCATCAAACAATTTGTCTACCAGCTCCTCTTGAGTGTAGATTATCTCATGTCTAGCAAGCTCCATCTTCAAATGTCTAAATCTCTCAATCATCTTTGAAACAGACTCGTTCTTTAGACAACCAAACAAATCAAACTCTTTTCGCAACAATTTCTTTTTGTTCTTCACTATTTCAGCACTTCCAATACATTTTGTTTTTAATTTTTCCCAAAGATCTCTCGAATCTTTGTATTCGATTAGTGCAATAATGTCATCTCGAACAGATTGGTGAAGCAAAGCAATACACTTCTGTTCAGCAACATATTTTTCAATCTGATTTTCCTCTAAATTCTCATAATCATCTCTCCCCACATCAAATCCATTTTTCAAACTTCTCCAACTGGAATAAGCGAAAGCTTTAAGCCATTCCTCAAATCTTGTAGCCCACCGGTTGTAATCTTCCATCGCCATCAACTTGGGCGGCTTGTTGTATGTTCTGTATGCACTGTCTACGCTCATAGCATCATTGAGAATTTTCTTTGCACTCGGTGTTGTTGTATTCTCATTCGTATTGTCTAATGTGCCATCTCCCGAACCACCAGTAAATGCAAACACATCATAGAAAGGATTGAAATCATCCATCTTCACGTACCTGAAATGATCAACAAACACTTAGAAAAAAATTTGATTTTGAAAAACAGCAAATTCAAGCGAAATCAGTTGAAGCGGAATAGCTTCAAGCGGAATCAGATTTTAAGCTAAAATGCTTTTCAAGCAAAATAGCAATACAAGCTCAAGCAAAACCCCACTCAAGCGAAATCAGACAAATGTTTTCAAGAGAAATATGATTTTGAAGCGAAATCCACTAATTCCTTTCAAGCGAAATCTGAATTTGAACCAAAATGACTTATTTCGCTTGAACTTTCAAGTGAAATCTAGATGACATCATCATTTTCGAACACTTTTTCAAGTGAAATCACAAGTTTTTATCAGATTTAAGTCGAATTACAGTCCAATTCTTTCAAGGATTACTTAACACTATGTTTCGCTTAATATATGTGAATTTTAGTCCATTTCAACCGTGAAATCTCGTTCAAATCAGAAAAGAATGAGTAGAAGAGTGAGAATCCGGTAAAATCAAGCTGAATTTGGTATGAACTCCTCGTCCTGAGCTCTGATACCACTTGTTGGATCGTTCGGTGACCCTAAAAAGTCAGTATGAGTAGTTCATCATCATTTGCAAAGGCGGAATCAATGTAAATGACGTCAAACAACTTGTTTCCTTTTAATCTTTATCTATTGATGATTTCCTGAGCTTTTTACACATTCAAATGACACACGGACAGCACCTCGGCTCAGAGAACAAGACCAGATTCCGCTTCAAATGAACCAGCACACACCTATATATAGACTTGGAGATTTCGCTTGAATATGTCACAGCCCAGTTCAAGCAAAATCACATGTGTTGATTTCGCTTGAACATGTCGATGTCACTCTCAAGCGAAATTACCTAGTTACACATGTACAAACCCTAAATTCTATCCTATTGTGTGCTCGTTTAACCTATCTAGACATAAGACTCGATTAAGACGAAGTTAACAGACACTAGGTGCACCAACAGTTATTTTGGGGCCTGATTTGATTGCCCAAATAGCACACCTCCTCGTGGCCTATAAACATAACACCCTGCTCACAAGTACCTGCCTCGTGTGAAACTCAACACTTCTCACATGATGATTGAATCTGCGAACCATTTTGAGATTGATCAAATCTTGCCGCCAAAACCCCAATTTGCGCAGTAAGAGTTTGATCAAATATACTGTGCATTCCTCAGAAATGGTTAGTTAAGATTGTTAACAATTCCTTGATTAATGATTTGTTAGTAAACTTTTAACTTGTTAATATGTTTACACCATGAGACTAGAAATAGGTATTGGTTTAATAAAAGATAAATCTGATTTTGATCAAGAATGATTTCCTACACGTATGGGCTTTAACGGGTTAGATGGTGTTGTTACGAGTTCTTGACACAGTTTATGATTTTTGTTTAGTGGTTTTGGTTGAAACTACTATCTTGGTAGATTTATGTTCAAGACTTGTAAAATGGAATAGTTTGTGATATAATCTACTTTATGCTTCTCTTGGTGGTTGTATTGTGTAATCGGTATTGCTTTCCTTGATAAGTGAGGTTAGAAAACTCTTAACGGATGACTAACTTATCTTTAAATGATTCGCATGAAAGTATATCAATAGCTCACTAATGAATGATTTTAGGTGGTTAACGTGTGTTTATCGCGTTAACTTTCCGAAGAATTATCATGTTAGGATTCCCGAAAGGGATACTAATTGTTTTGTAATTGGAAGATTGATCCGTGCTTTTGTGCCAATCCAATGTAGATAACATGCTTAGGTTTTTTTGCGAAACAAGATATTATATATTTACATATTCAGAGTCTATTATGTCTTAAATATAATTTTAGATAAATTTAGTTAAAATCAATTCACCTATCTTTTTATCGGTAAATAAATGACAAAGATTTAGTACTTTTGTGTCCGCTGTCACACCCTGGCTTTGCGGAAGCGTGGTCAATTTTGGTGTGACTTCTTAATACCATAGCTTAATCATAACCAAGCTATATGAATTAAAAACATGCAAGATCATCCATTAAGTTTTGAAAACCAAATACAGTACCATTGTTTTAACGGGAACATACCCTAACAACCATAACCTTGTTCAACAGACATTACAAACTTGAAACATAACATAAACATGGTTTAAGGATTGTGTCTTGTCCAGGAAAGAGACACATCCCCTAAACCCCGGATGACCTCGGAAACTAGTGCAGCGGAAAACATGCCATACCGTGCCAGATCTCGTTAATTTCCTGAAATACATGTAAGTTGAAAAATCAACAATAATGTTGAGCGAGTTCATGTGCAAGTGAGTATGTAAAACACTTGTAAGTATAAAAGTTCCCTGGTATGTAGCAGTGTAAGGAAAAGAGATCACCAATGGTTTGCAAGGCCATTAGTATGTTGTGAAATGCAAGTAGGAAGACTCAACCTAGCAGATTTTTGCGTCGGGTACAAAGTCACTCAAGGTCCGTTCTGTTGGTCCTCTTAAAGGTCCGTTCTGTTGGGCCTAGAGTTGGGCTCGCTACACCCAGATAGATCTACCGCTTACGTCCCTCGGTGTTCTGCCTACCCATTCACATGATCTAAGTAGTAAACCTCCTTACGTTAACATACCGTGTATAATAGTACTTGTAAACAAAGTAACATGTATTTCACCCCCGCAGTTAAGAAAACTGAAAACAGTTAGAGAAAAGGGGGACATGAACTCACAGTCGGTGCGTCTCTACCAAGTACTCCAAATCAGAAAGCTGTGCGACGACCTACAAGTGCTAATTTTATTAGACAGACGGCCGTGCCTTAGCTTTATAGTTTAAGTCTTTGGGAAATAGTTAGACAGCTATTTCGTGTTTATATTCTGAATATACTTGGTAGTTAATCTCCTTCCCAAGGATGGGGGATTCAATACATGTGTGTTCAGATTAAATCATTAAGTCTCACTTAATATATATTCCTTTCCAATTCCAAAATATAAGTATTTTTCTCAAAAATATTATATTTTCATTTCACATAGTTTTTCTCCAATAATACGTTGTTAAAATACGCGTTCATAAATATTTCTGTAAGTGCGTAAGTTACGTTTTAACAATTGCGTGGTAATATAATTACCGGTGTAACTTATATATATTTATGGTGAAAGCGTTCGTATTATTTTGGATTCGTTAACGCTCGTAAATATTATTTTTACTCTAAAAATAATATTTATGTATTTCACAAAATAATCTTAAACAGTGTGTGAAAAATATATACATTTATCACGTTAAATTTTGTGAAAACCCCACCTCCGAATATTTAGTAAATAATGTCATGGCGAAATTTATGTTTCGAAAACATGTCAAAGATAATTCTAACACTTGTAGTGTAAATATTTCTAAGTGTTAGGTTTTTAGAAAAATTTCGCCAGAGTTTCCTCTGTAACTGGAGGTGGCCACGCTTTCAAGCGTATCATTTTCTTTATCAAATCAATTTCAACAACTTCCTTATTCAATCAAACAATTTCCGACACATCAAACTAGTCGACAAGTATGTAAATCGCATAATCGCATGAACTTGTAGTTTTTCCGAAACTATAGTGTAAATCCCGTTATATTTTGTGGATCTTTATATAAAGTAATTCTAATCTCGTAAAAACCTCGTTTTTAGAGAAATCCATCTTTACAACTTCTCGTCATCTTTTACAAAGTTTGTTATTTTGTCGAAACTTTTCATTTCACAAGTGTTTACACACTTGTGGTTTATAAAAATCATACTTGTTAGTGTAAGATCCGCCTTTTAGAAAACATGATTTCTTTGACACGTGGTTCTTTGAAAATACCACTTGCAGATATGTAGATCCGCTAGTTTTAAACACTATTGTACAAGTTAAAACACTTTTACACAAGTAAAGCATTTTTACACAAGTTCATGTTTCATGTGTGGTAGAGTTTCACCTTTTAACCCTTGTTCCTTCTAAAATAGCTTTGTGTCATGATTCAAGAACATGACTATACCGGGTTAAACGATGATCCGAGCTACCACAACATAGATCGGGTCTAAATAACCATACATTTCAATTACTACAACTTTTACACAACTCATGAGCTATTAACCACCACTTTAAGTGTTTTAAGTAGACTTTTGTGCATCATTTTGCATTTTAACGAGATTTAACCGATACAAATCCTTTTAACCACTTTAGAATAGTTCAAAAACGAGTTTTAAACATTATACCTCTAGCTCAAGGCTAGGGAAGAATCTATGCGCAAAATGGGTGGATAAAAGCCAAAGAAAGAGGTCCTTCGTGTTCCGCTTGCTCCAAGCTTCCTAATACGAGACCCTTGATGCTTGAATGATCTTGGAATGGCAAGAACCAAACTCGAAAATGGGTGGGTGAAGGAGGGGTGTTCGGCCGAGAGTTAGAGAGCAAGAGGGAGAGAGATGTGTTGTTGGTTATGTGATGGAATGATTATGTTAAGTAAACTCAAGATCTTATAGACAAAGTTAGTGTATATTAACCTTTGGATAATATGTCATGTAGATATTTAACAAGCAAGATTAGGCAAATCTTGCAAGTACCATATATGTCCCCTAGGGAACCGAATTCGGTCAAGAGGGGGGGGGGTACCTAGTTCGATTTCAACTAGCCATTAAGCATAAAGTTTGGTTAAACTAAGTTAGTTAAGTGTTAAACCCGGTTACTTGTATGTTATGCGTTATGGCGGGTGTTAGGGTAATCAGGGACCCTAACTGGCTCAGAAAAAAATATAAATAGTGAAAATAACAATATTTTCATGTTTCGGGTAACGCCCGGTTGTTCGGTTGGATAGTAATCCGTTAAAGTGTTAACAAAGCTTGAAAGTGTCGTTATTACTCTCTTTAGTGACACAGCTTATTCCTGACACTTTGGAAAGTGTCTAGTATTATTTTCTCATGTTTTGGCACTTTATTAGTTAGCTAAAAGCTGAATTATTATGTAAAGTGCTGAGTTTTGTACTTTAAGTACGTTTTAGGCACATCCAGTCATAGTGACTCATTCCTAGAGACGCAGTTCCACAACCCTTGTATCCCTACACTCACTACTAGTGTAGCAAAATATCTCAGGCTCTTATAGGCCTTGGAGGCAGTGTTTGCCTGATGCTGGCTTTATCAGCATGTTCAATAGGTTATCCGTTATTGTGCTACTGTGCTTTTTGTGCATCATGGTTGTCACTAAGGTTCAGTATGTAAATAATGTAGTGACGATAAGTAAAGTATGATGCAAGTATGTGCATGTATCAGTATGCAAGTAGCAGTTTATCAGCTAGTTCAAACAAGCACAGTAATTAAGCAGTAATTAATCATTAATTAAATCGTACGGATACCTGGTTTAGTGCGGGTTGTCACATTCTCCCCCCGTTAAATAAATTTCGTCCCGAAATTTAAGTTCTGCTACTAGATGCAGGGTTCCTAGGAAAAAGGTGGGGGTATTTCTCTTTCATCCGGTCCTCACGCTCCCAGGTGAACTCAGGACCATGTCTGGCATTCCAACGAACTTTGACGAGTTTGACACTGCTCCGGCGGGTCTTGTTAACTTTCCAATCCGTGACCTCAACCGGTTCTTCAACGAAGTGGAGCGTGTCGTCAACGTGAATCTCGTCGGTGGGAATAGCAACGTCAACTTGAGTTGGACTTTTCTTCAGGTTGGATACATGAAATGTATCGTGAACACCATTCAGTTCAGCAGGTAGGTCCAACTTGTATGCTACTAGTCCTATTCTTTCTAGAATTCTGAAAGGACCAATGTAGCGCGGATTTAACTTCTCACGCTTCCCAAAGCGTGCCACCCCCTTCCAGGGTGAAACTTTCAATAACACCATTTCTCCAACTTGGAAATCCACATGTTTCCGGTTTGGATCCGCATAGGCCTTCTGTCTGTGGCGAGCTGCTTCGATGCGTTTAAGAATCTGCGCAATCTTGTCTGTCGTCTCTTGGACGATTTCGGGACCAGCAAGCTGCCTATCTCCTGCGTCAGCCCAGCATAGGGGTGATCGACACTTGCGTCCGTAAAGGGCTTCAAATGGCGCGACACCAATACTGGTGTGGTAGCTGTTGTTGTATGAAAATTCGACCAAAGGTAAATGTTTGTCCCAGCTACCGCCCAAATCCATAACACACGCTCTCAGCATGTCTTCCAAAGTCTGTATCGTTCGCTCGCTCTGGCCGTCCGTTTGCGGATGAAACGCAGTGCTCAGATTCAATTGTGAGCCAAAGGCTTCTTGGAAGGATTGCCATATCCTTGACACAAACCTTCCGTCTCTATCAGAGATGATTGAGAGAGGTACTCCATGGCGTGCAACGATTTCTCTCATGTAAATTCCAGCCAATTTGCTAGTGCTATCTTTCTCTTTGATTGGCAAGAAGTGCGCGGATTTTGTTAAACGGTCAACTATTACCCAAATCATATCATGGCCTCTTGGCGTTCTTGGCAATTTCGTAATAAAATCCATTGAGATTTGTTCCCATTTCCACTTGGGAATCTCAGGTTGTTGCAGAAGTCCTGAAGGCTTCTGGTATTCCGCTTTAACCTTAGCGCACGTTAAACATTTGCTCACGTAAACAGCAACATCGCCTTTCATCCTAGGCCACCAATAATAATCTTTGAGATCCTGGTACATCTTATCCGCTCCTGGATGGATAGAGTACCGTGACTTGTGAGCTTCATCAAAAATAACTTCCCTTAAACCACCAAACAGAGGAACCCAAATCCTTTTCTCGAAGCATAACGTTCCTTCCTCGTTTGGTACCAAAAGCTTCTCCATCCCACGGAGATATTCTTCTTCAAGATTCCTTTCCTTGAGAGCTTCCTTTTGTGCGGCACGAATGCGCAAGGAAAGATCAGTTCGTATAATCATTTCTAGAGCTCTAACCCTTATGGGCTTGATTCTCTCTTTACGACTTAGGGCATCGGCGACTACATTCGCCTTCCCTGGATGATACTTTATCTCGCAGTCGTAGTCGTTCAACAACTCAACCCATCGTCTTTGCCTCATATTCAACTCCTTCTGGTTGAATATATGCTGTAGGCTCTTGTGATCTGGGAAGATTGTACACTTCGTACCATAAAGGTAGTGTCTCCAGATCTTTAAAGCAAAAACCACTGCGCCGAGCTCCAAATCGTGTGTGGTATAGTTCCTTTCGTGCACTTTCAATTGACGCGATGCGTAAGCAATAACCTTTTGGCGTTGCATCAACACGCAACCCAATCCTTGGCGCGATGCGTCGCAGTATACCACAAAATCATCAGTACCTTCCGGTAGTGCTAAGATTGGCGCATTGCAGAGCTTATCCTTTAGTATCTGGAACGCTTCTTCCTGTTTGATTCCCCAATCAAACTTCTTATCTTTCTGGGTGAGCAGCGTCAATGGTTGAGCGATCTTTGAAAAATTCTCAATGAATCTTCGATAATAGCCAGCCAAACCCAAGAATTGCCGAATCTCGGTTGGCGTCTTTGGCGTTTCCCAATCCTTGATCGCCTCGATCTTTGTTGGTTCCACGTGGATTCCATCTCCATTTACCACGTGCCCAAGGAATTGGACTTCGCGTAGCCAAAACTCGCACTTGGAGAATTTGGCATACAGCTGTTCCTTCTTCAGTAGCTCTAGAATGGCTCTGAGATGCTGTTCGTGTTCAGCCTTCGTCTTTGAATAAATCAAGATGTCGTCGATGAATACAATCACGAACTTATCCAAGTACGGTTTGCAAACTTTATTCATCAAGTCCATAAAGACTGCAGGTGCGTTTGTTAAACCAAACGGCATAACAAGGAACTCGTAGTGCCCATAACGAGTTCTGAAGGCTGTCTTTGGGATACTTTCCTCTTGTATCCTTAACTGATGGTATCCAGATCGAAGATCGATCTTTGAATAAAAGCTTGAACCTTGAAGTTGGTCGAACAGATCATCAATTCTTGGCAGAGGATATCTATTCTTGATCGTCAGCTTGTTTAACTCCCGGTAGTCAATGCACATTCGAAAACTACCGTCCTTCTTCTTGACAAACAGGACTGGAGCTCCCCAAGGCGAGAAGCTCGGTCGGATAAAACCCTTGTCTAACAACTCTTGAAGTTGTGTTGACAGTTCCTGCATCTCAGACGGAGCAAGTCTATAAGGTGCCTTAGCCACAGGCGCGGCGCCCGGAACTAAGTCGATATGAAACTCTACTTGCCTCTGAGGTGGCAGTCCAGGCAAGTCTTCTGGGAAGACTTCTGGATACTCCCTCACGACAGGGATGTCTTCGATTCTTGGCTCAGCAGCCTTCTTATCCACAATGTGTGCCAGGAAGGCAACACATCCTTTCTGCAAACACTTCCTTGCTTTCAAGCAGCTGATAATCCTCAACGGCGTCTCACGCTTCTCTCCATGAACAACAATGGTCTCACCATCATCGGTTGGGATACGAACAACCTTTTCGTGACATACTATCTCAGCCTTGTTGCCTGATAACCAATCCATTCCTACTACCACGTCGAAGCTTCCCAACTGGACTGGTATCAGATCCAGAGCAAACTCACGTTCTCCTAATTCGATCACACAGCCTCTGATAACTTCATTGGCTTCCACTAACTTTCCATTAGCTAATTCGATCGAGTAGGGAATATCTAACTTATTAGCGGCTAACCCGAGCATATTCTTAAATTCTAACGATACGAAGCTATAATCGGCACCAGTATCAAATAAAAAGGATGCATAGCGTTGATTCACAGGGAACGTACCAGTAACGACATTGGGATCCTGGCGTGCTTCCCTTGCTTCGAGTTGGAACACTCTTCCACGGGCTTGGTTTAGGTCTGGACAGTTCTTCTTAAAATGTCCGATATCACCGCAGTTAAAACACCCAAGTCTTTGCCCGTTTCCACCAGCTTGATCATTCCTCTGATTACGATTCACAGCGCCCGCTTGGTTAGCATTGTTGCCCCGATTCTCGTTACCTCCATAGTTTCCTTGTGGGCGATTTCCAATACGATTATTATTCCTATTCTCAAAACCTCCTTGGCCTCCCCGGCCAGCACTAGCCCAACAAGTGTCCTTCGAGTGGCCACGTTTCCCACATGCTTCGCATACTTTTAGCCCGCACTGACCAGAATGGTGGCGCTGGCAGGCGTTGCATTTGGGCTGGGCGCCCATGTATCCTTTTCCTTTCTTCCCTCTACCAGCCGTAACCTGAGCTGGCGAGTCTGATCCTCCTTTCCTAACCGCCACACTGGCGCCCTGCTTGAAGTTCGAGAACTTCCGTTTGTTACCTCCTGATGACTCGACATGAGTCTCTGCCTTCTTCGTCTTGATCTCATCAAACTTGTTCAAACGAATTGCCTCCTCGGTGAGAGCCACGCTCAAATCGATGGCTTCAGTGATAGTTGCTGGTTTGGAGGAGGTCACCATACTTATGATTTGAGGAGCTAAACACCAAATGAAGGGCTCGATTCGCTTGTATTCTGGTGTAACCATGTAAGGAACCACTTGAGATAAGTCATGGAACCTTTGAACGTATTCTGCTACCTTTGGACCGTCCATTTTCAAGTGCCAGAACTCGGTTTCCAATCTCTGGATTTCTGCGCGGGAACAGTACTTTTTACGCATGAGTTCCTTTAGTTCGGTCCAGATCAGTGCGTAGGCGGCAGCTTCGCCTAGTGTCTGAACTTGTAGATTCCACCAAGAGAGGGCTCCATCTAGAAACAGCCCTGAGATATAGGTGACTTGCTGATCCAGCGCGCACTTGCTCATGCGAAGAACAGATTCGGTTTTCTCAGCCCAACGAACAAAGGCGACAGCACCTCCAGTGCCATCAAAGTTGACCGGTTTGCAGTCTAGAAACTGCTTGTAGGTGCATCCTGCACATACGTTATAACATACGTTTGGCATTAGCATCATTGCTAGAGATATCCAATTAGGTCACGGTATGTCTTAATGACTTAGTATTACCGTGAGGTGGATTGTTATTGCCTTGGTTAATACTTCCGCTCGTTCCGGGCTGAGATGCTGCATACTGTGCTATGGCAGCAGCAATGACTTGTTGTAGCTCTGCCTCATTAGTAGGCATGCGTGTCTCACGTCTTGGCGGCATCTTCTAAAAGATGGTTTAAGTTGGTCAGGCCATAGTAAAGTTCCCATGTTATAATACGTAGGTCAGGTCATAATGTAGCGTACGTATATAACGATAATAATAGTAAAAACACATAACATCTCATGTTATCAATACATCACAAATACCAATCACACAACATCCCATGTCATAAAAAAATACAAGTAAGCAATCAAGCGAATCAAATATGATGAGAATACTGCGATTGCCATATATCGAGACCACATAGTAAGTGTATCAGTACATCCCTGTGTCATACAATCATCAATCAACTAGGGGCTACATCACCCCTGTCCAAAAACTATATCATGTCAATGTCAAATACGTCAAATACATGTCAACAAAAGTCAGGATCAAATGTAGTCTCCAAAAAGGCTGTGCAGTCCAACAATCGCCGTCTTCTCATCCTCGTCTACCCAAACAGCACTGATGAGCTCTATACAGATGGTGGTGGAGGAGGGGGAAAGTGGGTGTAAAACAAACGACGTAACTGGAGCCAGTCCTCCTCCTGGGCTCGCTGAGTACGAATGATAGAGGCAACCTGCTGCTCTAGTGTCAAGAGACGGGCAGCATAATCTGGAGGTAAGGGTCGGAATGGCTGTAGAGGGGAGTGTGTCTGACCATGGCACGGACACGGTGGCATCTGAGCTCTCTCGAGCTCCTGGATGCGCTGCGTGTGTGACTCGTGCTGGAAAACGAAAGACATCAAGACGTCCTCGATAGTGTGTCCCATGTGAAAAGCATGGTAGGGGTCAGTAGGTGGCATAGCCGAGCCTGGTGCCCAAAGGAACGGCTCACGGGTGGGATCAAAAGGTGCCACATGAAATAGAGCAACAGAGGGTGGAACAGATGACATCTGGGGCATGAAGGGGATAGACATCGGTACATGCCCAAAAGGATGGGCTGAAGAACCCTCTCCAGCCCTCGCTGGAGGTACAAACTGTGGAACCTGAAAAGAAAAATCAACATGTCGTGTAACAGGGATCTGAGGAGGAAAAGGTGGAACATCCTCATCAACAGGTATCCAACCGTGCTGTGCATGCTCATCTGGTGGATCCATGTGTGTCGCGAACAGTGCATGCCCGGGCTCTAGTGGAATGGGATCGGGTGCAACAAAAGGGTGAACAGGTGCAATGTGCTCAACAGGATGGTCAACAGGTATATCAACAACAGGTAGAGGAACAACAGGATCAACAGCAACATGATCGCCCTCTAACAAAGGAACATCCACGGGGAGATCATCAACAGGTGGGTCCGCTATAACAGGCTCAAAAGGGATGCCAGCATGTACGAGGTCATGCTCAAGTATGGGGTCTAGAGCGGCTGCCTGCTCAGGAGCGATGACAGGCTCGGGATCATCAAAAGCCAACTCGAAGTCAAACTCGGGGTCGATAGGGTCTACTGGGTCAGCTGTATCCTCCATGGGCTGATCCATAGGTATAAACTCGATATCATGATCCGGGTCGTACCCCGGGGGAAAGATAGGATCAGAATCCTCTATGTCATCATGGTCAAACTCAAAGTGGGGAATAGGTGCAACAGAGGATGCCTGGTCAGGATCAGAATCATGCGCAGAATGCTGTGCGCTCAGTGTGTGAGAAGGTGCGGATGCCACAGACTCAAAGGAGTCTGGGACAGGAGAATGTGCTGGCGAATCCTCAGCGGGAACGTCAGCGATCATCAGAAGATCGTCCGCAGGGAGTAGGGCCTCGCCCTGGATCTCATCCTCAAACAGGTCAATATCGCCATCAGCCTCGGTGTCCAAATCATATGCTGGATAAACGGCTAAGGGTATAGGGGCCGGAATCTCTACCAGAGGTAGGTACTCAGCGGGAGGGTCATCTGCAGGCTCATCAGCACCATCGGGTAGTGCGAAGGGCTGGAAATCGTCCTCGTCAGTACTGGTGTAGTCAGATGTGTACACCTCATGCTCGGAGGATGTGAGGTCATCAGATACGATAGGTATGGGTCCAGTAGTGTCCGAATCGCCAGTACCGGCTGAATCCATGAGTCTGTACCATAAACACAAACATGCTCAAATAATCAGTCATACAATCAGATAATCACATAAGTCACCAAGTAAGATATCACATAATTCTCCTAGTCCCACTAGCCTCCCAGTCTCCTAGACTGCTCTATCAACTACCTCGACCTCTCAGATCGAGCCTCGGTCTCCAATACCGAGCCTCAGTCTCCAAACTGAGCCTACTTTTCCTAGTCCCACTAGCCAACTACCTCGATCTCTCAGACCGAGCCTCGGTTTCCAACACCGAGCCTCAGTCTCCAAACTGAGCCTACTCTTCCTAGTCCCACTAGCCAACTACCTCGATCTCTCAGACCGAGCCTCGGCCTCTCAGACCGAGCCTCAGCCCTTCCAGACTGAGCCTATAAATAATAAAATGTGCTCAACATTTGTTTGTAAAAAGTTTTGGATCTGGACTTAAGTGGTATGCAGAAAAATGTTTTCGTGAGAGCCCTAGTGATCATAGTCTAGACTCGAGAAAGAATCCTAGTTCGCTATGATCAGAGCTCTGATACCTAGCTGTCACACCCTGGCTTTGCGGAAGCGTGGTCAATTTTGGTGTGACTTCTTAATACCATAGCTTAATCATAACCAAGCTATATGAATTAAAAACATGCAAGATCATCCATTAAGTTTTGAAAACCAAATACAGTACCATTGTTTTAACGGGAACATACCCTAACAACCATAACCTTGTTCAACAGACATTACAAACTTGAAACATAACATAAACATGGTTTAAGGATTGTGTCTTGTCCAGGAAAGAGACACATCCCCTAAACCCCGGATGACCTCGGAAACTAGTGCAGCGGAAAACATGCCATACCGTGCCAGATCTCGTTAATTTCCTGAAATACATGTAAGTTGAAAAATCAACAATAATGTTGAGCGAGTTCATGTGCAAGTGAGTATGTAAAACACTTGTAAGTATAAAAGTTCCCTGGTATGTAGCAGTGTAAGGAAAAGAGATCACCAATGGTTTGCAAGGCCATTAGTATGTTGTGAAATGCACGTAGGAAGACTCAACCTAGCAGATTTTTGCGTCGGGTACAAAGTCACTCAAGGTCCGTTCTGTTGGTCCTCTTAGAGGTCCATTCTGTTGGGCCTAGAGTTGGGCTCGCTACACCCAGATAGATCTACCGCTTACGTCCCTCGGTGTTCTGCCTACCCATTCACATGATCTAAGTAGTAAACCTCCTTACGTTAACATACCGTGTATAATAGTACTTGTAAACAAAGTAACATGTATTTCACCCCCGCAGTTAAGAAAACTGAAAACAGTTAGAGAAAAGGGGGACATGAACTCACAGTCGGTGCGTCTCTACCAAGTACTCCAAATCAGAAAGCTGTGCGACGACCTACAAGTGCTAATTTTATTAGACGGACGGCCGTGCCTTAGCTTTATAGTTTAAGTCTTTGGGAAATAGTTAGACAGCTATTTCGTGTTTATATTCTGAATATACTTGGTAGTTAATCTCCTTCCCAAGGATGGGGGATTCAATACATGTGCGTTCAGATTAAATCATTAAGTCTCACTTAATATATATTCCTTTCCAATTCCAAAATATAAGTATTTTTCTCAAAAATATTATATTTTCATTTCACATAGTTTTTCTCCAATAATACGTTGTTAAAATACGCGTTCATAAATATTTCTGTAAGTGCGTAAGTTACGTTTTAACAATTGCGTGGTAATATAATTACCGGTGTAACTTATATATATTTACGGTGAAAGCGTTCGTATTATTTTGGATTCGTTAACGCTCGTAAATATTATTTTTACTCTAAAAATAATATTTATGTATTTCACAAAATAATCTTAAACAGTGTGTGAAAAATATATACATTTATCACGTTAAATTTTGTGAAAACCCCACCTCCGAATATTTAGTAAATAAAGTCATGGCGAAATTTATGTTTCGAAAACATGTCAAAGATAATTCTAACACTTGTAGTGTAAATATTTCTAAGTGTTAGGTTTTTAGAAAAATTTCGCCAGAGTTTCCTCTGTAACTGGAGGTGGCCACGCTTTCAAGCGTATCATTTTCTTTATCAAATCAATTTCAACAACTTCCTTATTCAATCAAACAATTTCCGACACATCAAACTAGTCGACAAGTATGTAAATCGCATAATCGCATGAACTTGTAGTTTTTCCGAAACTATAGTGTAAATCCCGTTATATTTTGTGGATCTTTATATAAAGTAATTCTAATCTCGTAAAAACCTCGTTTTTAGAGAAATCCATCTTTACAACTTCTCGTCATCTTTTACAAAGTTTGTTATTTTGTCGAAACTTTTCATTTCACAAGTGTTTACACACTTGTGGTTTATAAAAATCATACTTGTTAGTGTAAGATCCGCCTTTTAGAAAACATGATTTCTTTGACACGTGGTTCTTTGAAAATACCACTTGCAGATATGTAGATCCGCTAGTTTTAAACACTATTGTACAAGTTAAAACACTTTTACACAAGTAAAGCATTTTTACACAAGTTCATGTTTCATGTGTGGTAGAGTTTCACCTTTTAACCCTTGTTCCTTCTAAAATAGCTTTGTGTCATGATTCAAGAACATGACTATACCGGGTTAAACGATGATCCGAGCTACCACAACATAGATCGGGTCTAAATAACCATACATTTCAATTACTACAACTTTTACACAACTCATGAGCTATTAACCACCACTTTAAGTGTTTTAAGTAGACTTTTGTGCATCATTTTGCATTTTAACGAGATTTAACCGATACAAATCCTTTTAACCACTTTAGAATAGTTCAAAAACGAGTTTTAAACATTATACCTCTAGCTCAAGGCTAGGGAAGAATCTATGCGCAAAATGGGTGGATAAAAGCCAAAGAAAGAGGTCCTTCGTGTTCCGCTTGCTCCAAGCTTCCTAATACGAGACCCTTGATGCTTGAATGATCTTGGAATGGCAAGAACCAAACTCGAAAATGGGTGGGTGAAGGAGGGGTGTTCGGCCGAGAGTTAGAGAGCAAGAGGGAGAGAGATGTGTTGTTGGTTATGTGATGGAATGATTATGTTAAGTAAACTCAAGATCTTATAGACAAAGTTAGTGTATATTAACCTTTGGATAATATGTCATGTAGATATTTAACAAGCAAGATTAGGCAAATCTTGCAAGTACCATATATGTCCCCTAGGGGACCGAATTCGGTCAAGAGGGGGGGGTACCTAGTTCGATTTCAACTAGCCATTAAGCATAAAGTTTGGTTAAACTAAGTTAGTTAAGTGTTAAACCCGGTTACTTGTATGTTATGCGTTATGGCGGGTGTTAGGGTAATCAGGGACCCTAACTGGCTCAGAAAAAAATATAAATAGTGAAAATAACAATATTTTCATGTTTCGGGTAACGCCCGGTTGTTCGGTTGGATAGTAATCCGTTAAAGTGTTAACAAAGCTTGAAAGTGTCGTTATTACTCTCTTTAGTGACACAGCTTATTCCTGACACTTTGGAAAGTGTCTAGTATTATTTTCTCATGTTTTGGCACTTTATTAGTTAGCTAAAAGCTGAATTATTATGTAAAGTGCTGAGTTTTGTACTTTAAGTACGTTTTAGGCACATCCAGTCATAGTGACTCATTCCTAGAGACGCAGTTCCACAACCCTTGTATCCCTACACTCACTACTAGTGTAGCAAAATATCTCAGGCTCTTATAGGCCTTGGAGGCAGTGTTTGCCTGATGCTGGCTTTATCAGCATGTTCAATAGGTTATCCGTTATTGTGCTACTGTGCTTTTTGTGCATCATGGTTGTCACTAAGGTTCAGTATGTAAATAATGTAGTGACGATAAGTAAAGTATGATGCAAGTATGTGCATGTATCAGTATGCAAGTAGCAGTTTATCAGCTAGTTCAAACAAGCACAGTAATTAAGCAGTAATTAATCATTAATTAAATCGTACGGATACCTGGTTTAGTGCGGGTTGTCACATGGCACCGTTGTCGGGGACGCGGCAAGCTTTCGGAACGATCCGAATGATTCTTTTACTGGTGTACATGCTTGTGAATACTTGTGCATATGTGCTTATTTGTTATTTATTCGTTAATATATATTTGTTTCATTGTTTGATTGATTATTTATTTGTTCGAAATCGTACCGATTGATTATTATTTCATTTAGTTCATTCATGCTAAAATTAAAAAAAAAGAGTAAACTTCCGTTTTTGCCACACCCCGATATTTCCACGTATTACCGGTGGGCCCGGTGGGGAGTATCGTGACGTAGTTGATATCATCATTGTCAAACAACACAATATATAAATGCACAGCGGAAGCAAAAGATATGAATCACATTACAAACCGAATAAATAGTAATATCAAAGTATTACAACGGACTGTAAAGCGTTCACATGCGGATCAAAAGATAAATAGAATCATTGTTCAACAGACTTTAACATCTAGAGCTTGCAAGACTTGATTATTGATGCCTGGAGTAGCCAGCCTATTTCGTATAGTACCTGCACTTAACCTTTTTGGAAAAATACGTCAGTTTACACTGGTAAATACAATTAACTGACTCATTTTGAAAAGAGTTTAAGAAAATTAGTTTGAATGCACATGGCACAAAATATCTTTTATAACTTGGGATAATTATTTAAAAATAAACTTGTATACAGTTTTACATGTTTATCGTCCATTTAGGACCCAGTTAGAAGAGCCGGCTTAACAAGATTAATAGACACGCCACATGGTATAATACCCACAAGAAGATACCCTTTTTGTGGACTACCTTTTTACATAAGCAACTGTCAGGTGTATGCCTACACCCCGTGCTTAAGTCATGGCCATTACTAATGAATGAGCCGAGGATATCCAGGACACGGTCATTAACCCCCCAATGGCATTGCATCAAACAAGACAGAATAAAACGGGTTATGCATCTTTTTAATCAATATTTGATTGTACGACTTCATACCCGACCAAGCGGTATTATTATAATACCGTACCCCAAGCCCGTATAGGGAAAATAAGTTAAAAGTATTTACCTGAGCAAAGTATAAATCACAAATAGCAAGTGCACGTAGCTTTTACTGGGCTCCTATTCTGGAACAAAGGTTTATAATAACCTATTAGATTTCAAACGGGTCTTTTATTAAGCCTAAACTTAGACCGATTAGTTTTAAAGAAGATACGGTTCAAACGCACGATTAAGCGAAAACCGGAATAGAATGTGATTTAGACCCGACAAGTTTGAAGACTTGTATAATATGGGTAATCTAAACACATTCTGGATTTTGAGATAAAAATGATAAGGTTTGACCCGTTTCGGCTAATTTATGCAAACTTGTTACATAAACTGAACCGAACGCGCAAGAAGCGTAACGGGTAACCATAAGAGTCATATACAGGTTCCCTAAGTTAATATGCCTTAAATATGTTGTGATATCAGTAGGATACCTTCCATTATGCCCAAAACGAGTTTAATCTAAAATTAAGCCCCGTAGGGGTATTTTGGTCATTTTAAAGATTATAAAAGAGATTATTTATAATTTTGAGATTCGGGTCTGAAATAATCAGTAAAAAAACTTAATTTAATAGTTTATATCAGTTGGTGATAAGTCTTATATGACAAAATGGTTTTAAACCCATACTATGTGTTTAATACGCGTAAAAAGCCGTTTTAAGCGATTTTCGGGTTGTGACTGGAAAGCTGGGTTTTCTGATCAGTTTATAAAGTTCAGCATACTTCATTTATCATATAAAATCAGTGGCCAAATATTTGGTATCAAATTGTTATGTAAAACTCATTTTATAAGCAAAAGGGTATAATCGGTAATAACCGAATCAAGGCAATAACCCTATGTTATGATCAGTTTAAAAATAATTAAAAATCTTCAAAAATCCCAAAATATTATATTACATCAGTGGGTAAAAGGTTTGGTGTCAAAAATTGGGTTTAGATAGGCTTTATGCTAATTACGCCGTTTAATTAATAAAAACTTTCTAATTACGCTATTGAGCATAACTCCTAATCTAGGCCTCAAACTGATGTGAAAATTTAGGGACATGTTTATAAATCAGTAACAAAGATTATTGTCCTCTCGCATTTCCAAAATTCTCGTTTTAAGGTCAAATGGGCATTATGGTCAACATTAAGCGATTAACGGAAACGTGTAAATGAATCGGACAATTAACTAGTCAACCACAGAGGGTTATACTATCATATAACCCGGTCCTAATGAAGCTCTAAGGAATTTCTAATTCATGCTATTACGGGTCAGAACTAAAAGTCAAAGTAGTGGTCAATGTATGCGACTTTCGGTTCCGATCCGGTCCTAAACTGAAAGTTGTCGGGTCGGACATGCTTAGACATGTTCTTGCATTGATTACCAAGTTATATGAGTGGTAAAATAGGTTACACGTCTTCTACATTGTTAATTGCGCATTAATTTGAAAATTAAGGTTCTGTTGACTTTTTCGAATTAAGTTTGACCCGACAGATGACCTAGTTAGAGCGGGAATCAGAGGGTGCCCTTTTAAGGGTTTATTGCCCACCTAATTACAAACTTATAACTACTTTCAATTTGGCTAATTACCAGACCATTAATGTTTAATCAATAAGTCAAACCTTAATTACGATGGTTTGACTTTAAGCTAATTAACTAAGTAAAACACGATTAAGGAAGGTTAAGGAAGCTTACCAAGGTCCAATGCACGACTAATGATGCTTAGGGAGTGGCCTTGAGCTCCAGAAATCTTCAGGAGTGAAGTTTGGAATGAATGATCAAAATTGAAATAATGTGCACCTTTATATAGTGGGTTTGATTGCTCAAGATTGTGCCAAACAAGTCTATGTTGGATCCCTGATCAATCACAAGTGTCCCTGGAGCCTAAAAACCCTTTTGTGCATCACATGGTATTGCAAACAAGCAATAAGAGTCGGTTAAACGGGCTGGACAAACACATGTCCATGTTTTCTGTATCTGGGAGGCTGAGGCGCCCCGCGTAAGGTTTTGGGCAAACTTACGCGCCTGGTATGACCCCCAGGATCAGCCAAACCAGTTTCATCTATTTGCAGTTTTGGTCCCCGGTCCTTCTAAAAGTTGTTTTACCTTTATTTCTTGCATTATAAGCCCTCTAAATTGATTTCTAAGGACTCCAAGACATAACCAATCTTTGTGAAGTCCTTGGTCACTTTATGATCACCCGAAAAGCCTTAAATTTCAATGTTGACGCTTTTAACCCCTCGTATACGAATTTTATCATAACTTTCTCATACGATAACGAAACTTGGTGAAATTTTTATCATGCATTCTAGTGAGCATAATTAATCGTTACAAAGCTTTAGGTTTTCTAAAAGGTCACTCAGATGTATACTTTAAACATGTTGACACATTTAACCCCTGTAGTTTGTAATCTCTCACTTTCTTTCACAATTAGCTTCGTATGATCCATGATTCATTCGTTTAAGGGTATAAACATCATGTAGGGTTATTGTAAAGTATATTTATCCATTGTTGACATTTTGAACCCTTATATACACATACTTTCCTTGTTTGTCAACTTTAGTCCCTCTAGAGTATTCTTTCACACGTTCAAAGCTTATGACACGTGTCAATACATTATTGGACATGAAATTACGAGGTGTTACATCCTCACCCCCTTAAAAGAAATCTCGACCTCAAGATTTACTGAAATAAATGAGGGTACTTTTCTTTCATTGTGGACTCTACCTCCCACGTGTACTCGGAACCTCTTCGGGCATCCCACTTTACTTTTACGATCGGTACATGCTTCCTTCGAAGCTTCTTAACCTGTCGATCCTTGATCGACACAGGTTTTTCAACAAACTTCAATCTCTCATCGATGTGCACATCTGTATGTGGTATGACTAGTGATTCATCAGCTAGACACTTCTTCAAATTACAGATGTGGAATACATTATGAATACCACTGAGCTCTTCAGGTAAATTTAACTTATAAGCCACTGATCCGACATATTCGATGATCTCGAATGGTCCTATGTATCTGGGGCTTAACTTGCCTTTCTTACCAAATCGCATTACCCCTTTCCAGGGTGATACTTTAAGCAACACTTTGTCACCTTCCTCGAATCTCAGAGGTTTACGCTTTAAATCTGCGTAGCTTTTCTGCCTATCTCTGGCAGCTTTCAGGCGATCACAAATCTAGACAATCTTGTCCGTCATTTCAAAGACTATTTCAGGTCATGTCAGTTGGACATCTCCAACTTCCGCCCAACAAACGGGCGTTCTGCACTTTCTACCGTACAAGGCCTCGAAAGGCGCAGCCTTTATGCTTGTATGGTAGCTATTGTTATAGGAGAACTCGATCAATGGCAGGTGCTTATCCCAACTACCACCTAAGTCAATCACACATGCACGAAGCATGTCTTCCAAAGTTTGGATGGTACGCTCACTCTACCATTCCGTCTGAGGATGGTAAGCCGTACTAAAATTTAAGCGCGTGCCCAAAGATTGTTGGAAACTTTTCCAAAAATGTGACGTGTATCTAGTATCCCTGTCAGAGATAATAGACACTGGTATGCCATGCAGAGATACAATCTTATCTACGTACAATTGGGCTAACATGTCGGAGCTATAGGTCTCCTTAATGGGTAGGAAATGTGCTGACTTAGTCAGTCTATCTACGATCACCCATATAGTATCATTTCCTTTCTTTGTTTTTGGAAACTTGGTGATGAAATCCATTGTCACCATTTCCCACTTCCACGTGGGAAGTTCAGGCTGTTGTAGTAAACCTGACGGCTTCTGATGTTCAGCTTTGACTTGCGCACACGTCAAACATTTAGCTACATAGGCAGCTATAGACTTCTTCAATCCTATCCACCAAAAATTTGCTTTCAGATCCTGGTACATCTTGTCAGCTCCAGGATGAACGGAGTATTTAGAACTGTGGGCTTCCTGGAGGATAACGTCTCGAAGTCCTCCATAAACTGGAACCCATATTCGTCCATTTAACCTCAGAATTCCGTCCTTGCCATAGGATAACTGTTCTTCAGTTACTCCTAGCTTTTCATCAGGATAGTTAGCTTCCAGCACAGCTTCCTTCTGCGCAGCTAACAACCTTTCATTCAAACCATTCTTTATCTCAATGCTCTTGGCATTGATTCTTATAGGCTTCACTCTCTCCTTTCTACTTAAGGCATCGGCGACTACATTCGCCTTGCCAGGATGGTATCTTATCTCACAATCATAATCATTCAAAGTTTCCATCCAACGTCGCTGCCTCATGTTCAAGTCCTTTTGGTTGAACAGATGTTGAAGGCTCTTGTGATCAGAATAGATCACACACTTAGTTCCATACAAGTAGTGTCTCCAAAGTTTTAGTGCAAATACTATGGCACCGAACTCCAAGTCATGGGTGGTGTAGTTCTTCTCGTGCACCTTTAACTGTCGAGAAGCATAGGCAATAACCTTGCCTTTCTGCATAAGCACACACCCCATGCCGGTGTGTGATGCATCACAGTATACCACGAATTCTTCAATCCCCTCAGGCAATGTCAACACCGGTGCATTGCTTAGCTTCTGTTTAAGGATATCGAAGGATTCTTATTGCTTCGGTCCCCAGTCGAACTTAATGTTCTTCCTAGTCAAAGAAGTTAGGGGCGCAGCAATCCTTGAAAAAATTTCAATAAAACGCCTGTAATATCCTGCCAACCCCAAGAAGCTGCGAATCTCTGTGGGCGTCTTCGGCTCTTGCCAATTCATGTCAGCTTCAACCTTAGCGGGATCTACCTGGATTCCGCGTTCACTAACCACATGTCCAAGAAATTGGACTTCACGAAGTCAAAATTCACACTTAGAGAATTTGGCGTAGAGCTTTTCTCGATGAAGCAGTTTCAGAATGCAATGGAGGTGCTTCTCATGGTCAGTTTGACTCTTTGAGTAAATAAGAATATCATCGATGAAGACGATGACAAATTTATCCATGTAGGGCTTGCAGACGTGGTTCATGAGATCCATGAACGCGGCTGGTGCATTAGTGAGTCCAAAAGGCATCACTAAGAACTCGTAGTGACCATAACGAGTCCTAAATGCAGTCTTATGTACATCTTCATCCTTGACCTTAAGTTGATGATATCCTGACCTTAAGTCGATCTTGGAAAAGTAACTGGCTCCTTGAAGCTGATCGAACAATTCGTCGATCCTGGGCAATGGATATCGATTCTTAATAGTAACTTTGTTAAGTTCTCGATAATCGATGCACAGACGCATCGACCCATCCTTTTTCTTCACAAACAGGATTGGTGCTCCCTAAGGAGATGAGCTAGGTCTAATAAATCCTTTGGCTAGCAAATCATCCAGTTGAGTTCTCAACTCTTTCATCTCTGTTGGTGCCAATCTGTAAGGCGCTCTTGCAACAGGTGCTGCTCCAGGAATAATGTCAATCCTGAACTCCACTTGCCTATCTGGGGGTAAACCAGGTAGTTCTTCAGGGAATACTCCTGGATATTCAGAGATAATAGGTATGTCTTCGACCTTAGGCTTTGGTTCATCAATAGTTACTTGCGCCATGTAGATAACACAACCCTTCGTCAAACACCTTGATGCCTTGAGCATGGACACTTGCTCAGGCATTCCGTACTTAGTATCTCCTTGGATTGTCAAAGGCTCGCCATTATGAGTTCTGACAATCACTTGCTTCTTAGCACAAACGATCTGGGCTTGGTTGTGAGACTACCAATCCATGCCTATCACTATATCAAAACCAGCTAACTTCAAAGGAAGTAAGGATAACGGAAAAGAGTGGTTCCTAATGGATATGAAACATCCATCTAACACGGTTGAGGCGGTTTCTAAGGTACCATCAGCTAATTCCACTTCATATTTCACACTTAGGGTTTTAACAGGTAAATTCAGCAACTTACAAAACTTATTATCTACAAATGACTTATCCGCCCCTGAGTCAAACAATACCCTCGCATAAACATCATTTATAAGAAAGGTACCTGTTATCACGTTATCATCCTGCACTGCCTCCTTAGCATCCATTCTGAAGACTCTGGCGTTGGTCTTTCTACCTTCTTCTGGTTTCTTGGCATATTTTGGGCAGTTTGACTTAATGTGCCCTTTCTCGTTGCAGTTGTAGCAGGTCGCATCCTTCAACTTCTTGCAATCTAAGGTATTGTATTCCTTGGACTTGCATATCCCACATGCAAAAGTCCTTGTTTGTGTCTGCGAGTTCGATTCCAATCTACACTTCCCAAAGTGATGTTTCCGACAAACTTTACACCTGGGTTTCTCACCTGACTGTTGGTTACCTTTGTTGGACCCTGAACTCTTCTTGTTCTCATGGTTCCCTTTGTGTTTCTTGTCTGAACGACGTGAGTTATCATCCTCACGCTTTCTCTTACCTTCTTCAAAATTCTTTAGTGATCTCAACCTGACCGCATCTATGGTAAGAGACAAAGATAGATCAGCTGCTGATCTAAAAGTAGCAGGTCTTGAAGCCTTGACACTGGCTTTAATCTCTGGGGCTAAACCCCCAATGAAGCGAGCAATTCGTTTGGGTTTCGGTGTTACAAGGTAAGGAACCAATCTTAACATCATGTTGAAGGTTGTAAGATAAGCTTGGCAATCCAGGTTTTTCATAACCAACGATAAGAAATCTGACTCAATCCTTTCAACCTCATGCTGAGGGCAGTAATTCTCCTTAATAAGAGCAACAAACTGATCCCATGTCAGATTGTAGAGTGGGATCTTTCCAGCTGCTTGAATGAGAGACTTCCACCATGCTAATGCCTCTCCCTTGAATGATTGGGATACATACTTCACTACATCCCTTTCAGCACAACCGCTGATATCGACCACGATGTCCATTTCATCTAACCAAGTCATACAGTCAATTGCTCCCTTCTCCCTAGTGAATTCCCGGGGTTTACAGGAAACAAAGTACTTATAAGTACAGGACTTGGTACGTGGTTTATCATCAAATACTATCCTCTTGGATGGAACACTGTTTTGGTTTGAGGAATGTCGATCATCATCTTTCTTTGGCTTATCTTCCTTAGAGGGCGGCTTGCTGTGAGCCGCTGAATGAGTCTTTGGCTTGGAATGCGGTGCGGATAGGGTCCTACTTCGAGTCCCGCTATATTCATTATACTGTCGCTCTATGGCTTTCGTAACAGCATTGTCTATCAGTGCTTGCAGTTCTGCACCCACTATGTTAATTCGGGTATTATCATGATCCTCCCTTGGGTGACTGTTGATCTCATCCGAGTCAGCCATGTAGTTTGAACTGTTACATAAGATATTGACAATAATTTATTTGGGAGTTTATTATGGAATTGTCTTTTATGGCAATTCATTAACCATGGGAAACATAGACCATATTTTGGTTAATTTGTTAATCATAATTATTTGGGATTTTTATTATAATTTATCCTAATTATGAAACAATAACAGTATTATTAGTGGCACAAAAGGCCTAGTTACAAGGACATTCTAAATCATAAGCCATGATTTCAGAGAATCAAGGCATTAAGGTTTGAACATAGTTCTTTACCTTTTTCTGACAGGGAGTTGTAGACTACCACTGTCTTTTGTCCGATTTGACATTTATTATGGCCCGTAGGCACTACATCACCACTGGATGTTTAATATATGATCATCTTAATTGATGATTTAAACCCATGATTTATAGATCATCAGGTTAAGATAGGGATCCTTTAAAGAACCCTATTATAAGAATGACGTGTGTGATTTTAACGAATCACGTCTGCCAGGAGTGTTAACATGTTTTTAGATGTTAACAGGGATTTGAATCTTTTTAATCAGGTCTTACCATCTTGGCCAAGTCTTATAATGACATGCAGGCTAGATTATACCTTTAAGATTCTTATTTAATATTTAATAGGCAGATTATTTTTAAGAGGAATGGTTTTTAATTTATTTGTTTCATGTATAATATATTCATGCATATAATAAAATGAAATTTTTAAATTTAACATTCCATTAAACATTAAAAAGGAGTACACATTGCCCTAAACGGGACTTTTAACAGAAATAACTTGCCCACGCAGGGGCTATTACTGAAAATACAAGTCCTCGCAGGGACTGATTACTAAGCTAGATGTCCTCGCAGGGACTAAAAGACAAGTCCACACAGGGACTAAAAAAGATAAGTCCACGCAGGGACTAAGTACCTAGATAAATGTCCACGCAGGGACTTGATTGAAATAAGGAAATACAACAATACATATAGGGATTCAATGATCTCTCTTCTTTTTTCCTTTTAACAAACTTGCTAGGCCCTTGAGAAATCCCCGGTTGTTCTTACGCTCTTCTTGAAATTCTCGTTCCACCCTGTTTAGTCTTTGGAGGATTTCCTCCTGCTCTGGTGGGGAAAACCGTGGTGGCTGTGACTGGTGCTGAAACGGAGGTTGAGCAGATGTTCGATACCCATGAGCGGGATATCCCACTCCCCAGGGGGTTCCATATGGTCATTCAGGATGAAGGGCGTTGTAGTTGGCTGCTACAAGGTATGGGTCGGCTTCAGCATAATTGTAGTTAGTGTGAGCCGGCTGCTCAAATGGATTATACGCCGTTGAACCGGCGTATGTAGGAATTGGGTTACCAAAACCCACTGGTGGAGGTGGCAGTGGTGGTGCAACTGGTGCAGAATTGACCTCTAAAACTGGATTTGAAGGCCCACCCGTTTGTGGGTCTTCATGCAGTGGCGGATAGTGACTGCCACTTGAGTGTCGGGGGGTGTGATGTAGGGTAAAATACACATATTTGTCCCGTGTAGATTGTATAATTATTGTATATATTTTATTTGTTTTTATTTAGTTTTAGTATTATATTACATTATTTTGTGTTTTGTCAGGTCCTAGTGCAAATGGAACGAAAATGAGTAATATGGAAATGACCAGCCAGTTGGCCAAAATAGGATGCCAAAAACCGAATAAAAATCCAAACTTTATTTAAACCATTGTCATAACCTAGGTAGTTTGAGCAGTTTAGCCAAGAAATATAACGAACAAAGTCTCAAAAATAATCAAACAAGGTTCAAATAATGAATTCATTGAATTAAAACAAAAAGACTAGAAAATAAAAGAAACCGAATGGCAAAACCCGGTTATTCCTTGCTCTCCAAGCTTCTTGCTTCAACCCAACGATTCCGTGGCTCAAAACCTTACCCAAGAAGCTCCAAGAATTTGTCCCCTGCTTGATGTCTTCGTCTGTCTCCGTGCGTCCCTCTGATGTTCTGCCGTCTATGATGTGCGGCTCTTCTCCTTCCGGCCGTTGTTCACGCCCGTAGATGTATTCTATTTATATTTAGTGGCAGCCTTCAAAAAATATATTTCTCTTCACATGGCCCATATATGCCCGTAAACATGCTGGGATTCGATGGACTGATATGCTTCATGGCCCAATGACCCTTTTTATATGATTCTGCTAATTACTTTCGTCCATAATAATAACTTCATTTAGCGGCAGTAGGAATCCTCTAATACCATATATGTCACCTCTTTTTGTCTTTAAAAGCCATCAACAAAGAAAATATGGCACAGCTTCTTCACGTGTATCCTTGATTGTTTTTCTTGTGTTGTCCATCAAACCAATATTATGCATTGCCTATAACTTTAACCCAGAGATAGTGGGCTTGACCCACTCACAGAAAATAACGGCAATTTTAATTCGGTTACTGGCATCCTATTTTGGCCAACTGGCTGGTCATTTCCATATTACTCATTTTCGTTCCATTTGCACTAGGACCTGGCAAAACACAAAATAATGTAATATAATACTAAAACTAAATAAAAACAAATAAAATATATACAATAATTATACAATCTACACGGGACAAATATGTGTATTTTACCCTACATCAAATATCCCCACACTTAACCTTTTTTCGTCCCCGAAAAAGAATTATGCAAAACGGAATCATAGTCGGAATAATCGTTCGGGACAAAGCTTATGTTACTTTATTAAAACCGAAACTTGTGTTAGCCGCGATTGCAAGTATTTTGATCCTCTTAAACCCAACCCGGTTCCAAGCCCTTATCATGCAATTTAGTTCAAGTTCGGTCAATCTACCTAGGGTCTCACACTAAGAATTGCAAGTCCACCTAATCCCCCCTCAAGCTTATAGGACAAAAGGAACAACCACTGGGTTATTTCCTAACCGTTTTATACCAAGATCAAGAGAGTTTAAAATCAAATCTATTATTTTTTTCTCGCTTTGTTTTTTTGCTTGCTTTTTATTTTTTTTATTTTCTTTTTCTCGTGAGTCTAGACGATGCTTTCCCTAACCAAGAGGTATTCCGGCTGTAGAGTCGCTATCCCCAACCACAGATTACTTAGGTTTCGGTACTTTTATTCGGCAATTCGATTTCACACATCCCAGAGGCATTCCGGCTGTAGAGTCGCTATCCCCAACTCGGATTACATAGACCTGTGTTACTTTCATTTAGTTTCTAGCTCACTTATTTTTTCTATTTTTTTTTTCCTTTTCCAACGAGATAATGACCAAAAACTCTAACGATCTTAGCTTATAACGGCATCCCTTATACTATTATTGGCGGTTTCAATTTCCCCACTCTCCCTAGATAAGAACCCACTAGTAGACCGACAATTAGGTATATTTTAAGATCAAAGAAACCCAGAACCGAATCAAGCCTACCCGCACATCCCAAACTAGACACAAGCTCAATTATTTATTCTCATATTATTATTATTTGAACCCGAACAAAAACCCAACTTTTCTATCATTTTCCGTTTTTTTATTTTGCAAACTTCTTATTTCAAAAGACATTTTCTGATTTTTTAATTTTTTTTTTGAATTTTTTAATTTTTTTTTTTTTTTTGTATTTTTCGACTTTTATGACTCAAGACTAACTATACTAACGACACTAAATAATAGTTTCCCATCCCCACACTTAAACTCTACATTGCCCTCAATGTAGGATGGAAACCAACTCAAAAGACTAAAAAAATAAAGAAGAAATAAAAGACTAAGGGCAAATCGGAAAGGACTTAGCTGGTTTAATTCGCGAAGATGCTCCAAAACTCTCGTCCAATCCAGCTCGATCGTATAGCATTTCGTTCGCGATCGGCTTTGACTCTGACTAGCATGCTTGATAAATGCCCAAAATTTGAATAAACAGCTCCAAACTCACCCGAATGAAGATTGAGTACGAGTGGTACATATTCGAACCTGCAAAACAAAAACAAGCAAAATACCAAAGCAATACCGACTCGACACAAATGACAAACTCAAAACTACTAACTTAGACTCAATATACAAAATAAATGACTTACTATATGAACTACCGAAAATATACCAAATATATAAAATTACAAACTCTACAAAACCTCCCCACACTTGAATTTAATCAGGAGGTTTCTCTTTGACCTGGACCCTGTCCAACCCGTTTAATTCCACCCGAACCTCAAAAATTTTCAAAAATATATTGGTGGAATTATAAAATATTTTAAAAATTCGAAACGGGTCAGACCACCAAAACTTAAACTTACCTGGAAGAAACCGGATGCGTGACATGTAATGAGAAGACTGATCATTCGTGAACGGCTTCTTCCTCTCCATCTCGCCCCAACCTTCGATCCTCTTCAGGTTTAAATCCTTTCTCTTTCTTTTCTTTGCCCTCTCCCGTGGTTTTGTTGATTTTTTAGTTTCACCTATAGCTAAAACCATGGGCCAGTTGTGGTGTTCTTCTTCTTCCACCACCACTTCTTCTTCTTTGATGTCCGTCATTGGGTTTCCTTCAAGTAAAGCTTCTAAGTAAGCACGGTCTCCCTCTGGATCAAACTCCTCTATTTCTTCATCTACCGGCAACCCATCTAGTTCATCCCTAAATTCATTCTCCCAGGACATCTGATCTTCATTAGATGGTTGCTCAACTTCTTCCTCTGCACCAAACATCCAACCAGTGGAATCCCCCAATTCCACTTCTTCTTCCACAACTTCTCTCTTCACTAACGACCTCTGATACGCCGCCCATTCTTCTTCGTCTATTTCATCATCAGAGTCACTCCCGAAGTCATATATAATACCCTTCTGTACCGGAGGTGGGACTTCGTCGTCCATTATCGTCCCCGTGACTGGAATGATCTCCTCATCTGACTCTTCTTCTACTTCCTCTAGCTCACCCCGCTCTCGAACTAACTCCTCTACTCTTTTTTTGGCGTGGTTATGGATTTTTCTTGTATTGTAAAAGCTTCGGGAATTTAACTTGGTGCATATGCGTGCTTGACGATTATTTTATTATTGTTTATTGCTTCGTATAATCCTTGGTGACGGTCAATATCACATAATAGGATTGTACTAGGGTTCTTGATTTAGGTGACTGTCTATATTACATAATAGATCATTAATCCTTTAGGGTGAAAATTGCATAAGTAACCTTAGAAGTAATATCCGGTAATTTAATAAAATCAAGTGTGCTGCTAAACTCGTCGCTGAGAGGCTCGAGGGTATTAATAGGTCTCGGTTTGGTTATAAGTCCTTAACATTCCATTGTCTATTAAACCAAGATTAAAACCCGTAGTTGCTTTAGATGTTCGCGCTGAGAGGTAGAGCGTCATATATAGGCACTTTCAAGAAACTAGAGGACTGAGAGGAAATCTAGAAAACCGGTGAGCGTAACAGCCTAGGTAGTGCCATAAGAATCGCCTTGAGAGTGTTTGAGGGGCTTAGTGGTGTCTTAATAGGTTTAGTATCCAAAGATCCCGGTTCCACACCACAAAATCATCGAATAGAGATCTATTCTGAGTTTAGCTTGCGTCTAGCCTAAGTAGTCTTCATCACCACTGGTCAAAGTCTTTGTTTGAGTTCGTGTTAGTTATTTAGCTAATCTAGTTATTCGTTATTTGCATTCTTAGGATTTTTAGAAAACCCCCCCAATCAATAAACAAATAGTTTGAGTCGTGTCAGTCTTAGTCTTTATAGAGTCTTAGCGTAATCCTTAGAGTCTCGTGGGTTCGATACTCGGACTTGCTTTAGCTTTACTACATTGATCGGTACACTTGCCGATTGTGTGGTTTAGGGTTTAGAGAGTCTTAGTTTTATAAATTTAAAACTTAGAGAGTCTAGTTTAGGGTTAATTTTAGTAGTTTTTATTTAACCACTTTTTAGCACATCAGGGTGCTGAAGTGAAAATCCCTTTCTCGCACGGACATTCGTGCGCCTGTTCTTCTACACCTCAGTGGTTCTGGAGGTGCTAACTGAACTGGTGGCGGTGGTGGCGGTGGCGTGACTGCCACGAAATGCGAATCCTCGGAGGGATCTTGTTGCTGCTGCTGTTAGTGAGGCGATGAATGGTGAGAGGGTGTAAAATACTATTCATACTGGTTAAATCTAGCTTGGTAGCTATCTGGACCATGGTAAGGTGATCCATGGAAGGATGACCCATCAGAAATCTCGATGGGATGAGTAGGTGTCCCAGAAGGTGGTTCAACAGGATCCGTGTCCTCATCTATATCCATTCCCCGAGCTTCGGGGAAATGGTCTTCAGGGCCCAATGGGTTAAAACCTACTGGTTCTTGAATGAAGTTTGCCGGGTTGAACCGGCCCTGGAAGACAGGAGTGGGGTCGCCAAAGGAATGGTGCGACATGGATCGCTGCAACGGCAAGTAGGAATGGCGTGAGTCTTCAGGCTCGTTCTCTGATTGCGGCCCAAAGGAATGGCGGTAAGGAGGCGTTGAGCTAAACGAAGTAGATCGCCTAGCGGGCTCTGAATGGATCCTCTAGTCTCCTTGAGGACCAGCACTCATGGTAGCATAAGGAGTTCGCCGGTGTGAAGGCCCGACCTCGTGATCGTTAGGGGCGTGGATTGGACCCTTTCCTCGTCCTCCTCTTCGGAACCTCGGTGGCATATTTCCTGTCAAATAATATGAAAGAAACAACAAAGAAATATAAAGGACAAAGTTAGAATTAAAAACAATTTGGATTTGTCCTAAGTTCTTTGTCTAGACTCGAAAATTTAGGGATGTGCAACTGTGTAACTGAGATTAAACACAAAAGGCTAGTGTTTAATTCACTCAGTGTTGGCTCTGATACCAACCTGTCACACCCCGATATTTCCACGTATTACCGGTGGGCCCGGTAGGGAGTATCGTGACGTAGTTGATATCACCATTGTCAAACAACACAATATATAAATGCACAGCGGAAGCAAAAGATATGAATCACATTACAAACCGAATAAATAGTAATATCAAAGTATTACAACGGAATGTAAAGCGTTCACAGGCGGATCAAAAGATAAATAAAATCATTATTCAACAGACTTTAACATCTAGAGCTTGCAAGACTTGATTATTGATGCCTGGAGTAGCCAGCCTATTTCGTATAGTACCTGCACTTAACCTTTTTGGAAAAATACGTCAGTTTACACTGGTAAATACAATTAACTGACTCATTTTGAAAAGAGTTTAAGAAAATTAGTTTGAATGCACATGGCACAAATATTTTTTATAACTTGGGATAATTATTTAAAAATAAACTTGTATACAGTTTTACATGTTTGTCGTCCATTTAGGACCCGGTTAGAAGAGCCGGCTTAACAAGATTAATAGACACACCACATGGTATAATACCCACAAGAAGATACCCTTTTTGTGGACAACCTTTTTACATACGCAACTGTCAGGAGTATGCCTACACTCCGTGCTTAAGTCGTGGCCATTACTAATGAATGAGCCGAGGATATCCAGGACACGGTCATTAACCCCCTAAAGGCATTGCATCAAACAAGACAGAATAAAATGGGTTATGCATCTTTTTAATCAATATTTGATTGTACGACTTCATACCTGACCAAGCGGTATTATTATAATATCGTACCCCAAGCCCGTATAGGAAAAATAAGTTAAAAGTATTTACCTGAGCAAAGTATAAATCACAAACAGCAAGTGCACGTAGCTTTTACTGGGCTCCTATTCTAGAACAAAGGTTTATAATAACCTATTAGATTTCTAACGGGTCTTTTATTAAGCCTAAACTTAGACCGATTAGTTTTAAAGAAGATACGGTTCAAACGCACGATTAAGCGAAAACCGGAATAGAATGTGATTTAGACCCGACAGGTTTGAAGACTTGTATAATATGGGTAATCTAAACACATTCTGGATTTTGAGATAAAAATGATAAGGTTTGACCCGTTTCGGCTAATTTATGCAAACTCATTACATAAACCGAACCGAACGCGCAAGAAGCGTAACGGGTTACCATAAGAGTCATATACATGTTCCCTAAGTTAATATGCCTTAAATATGTTGTGATATCAGTAGGATACCTTCCATTATGCCCAAAACGAGTTTAATCTCAAATTAAGCCCCGTAGGGGTATTTTGATCATTTTAAAGATTATAAAAGAGATTATTTATAATTCTAAGATTCGGGTCTAAAATAATCAGTAAAAAAACTTAATTTAATATGTTATATCAGTTGGTGATAAGTCTTATATGACAAAATGGTTTTAAACCCATACTATGTGTTTAATACGCGTAAAAAGCCGTTTTAAGCGATTTCCGGGTTGTGACTGGAAAGCTGGGTTTTCTGATCAGTTTATAAAGTTCAACATACTTCATTTATCATATAAAATCAGTGGCCAAAGATTTGGTATCAAATTGTTATGTAAAACTCATTTTATAAGCAAAAGGGTATAATCGGTAATAACCGAATCAAGGCAATAACCCTATGTTATGATCAGTTTAAAAATAATTAAAAATCTTTAAAAAATCCCAAAATATTATATTACATCAGTGGGTAAAAGTTTTGGTGTCAAAAATTGGGTTTAGATAGGCTTTATGCTAATTACACCGTTTAATTAATAAAAACTTTCTAATTACGCTATTGAGCATAACTCCTAATCTAGGCCTCAAACTGATGTGAAAATTTAGGGACATGTTTATAAATCAGTAACAAAGATTATTGTCCTCTCACATTTCCAAAATTCTCGTTTTAAGGTCAAATGGGCATTATGGTCAACATTAAGCGATTAACGGAAACGTGTAAATGAATCGGACAATTAACTAGTCAACCACAGAGGGTTATACTATCATATAACCCGGTCCTAATGAAGCTCTAAGGCATTTCTAATTCATGCTATTACGGGTCAGAACTGAAAGTCAAAGTAGTGGTCAATGTATGCGACTTTCGGTTCCGAACCGGTCCTAAACTTAAAGTTGTCGGGTCGGACATGCTTAGACATGTTCTTGCATTGATTACCAAGTTATATGAGTGGTAAAACAGGTTACACGTCTTCTACATTGTTAATTGCGCGTTAATTTGAAAATTAAGGTTCTGTTGACTTTTTCGGATTAAGTTTGACCCGACAGATGACCTAGTTAGAGCGGGAATCAGAGGGTGCCCTTTTAAGGGTTTATTGCCCACCTAATTACCAACTTATAACTACTTTCAATTTGGCTAATTACCAGACCATTAATGTTTAATCGATAAGTCAAACCTTAATTACGACGGTTTGACTTTAAGCTAATTAACTATGTAAAACACGATTAAGGAAGGTTAAGGAAGCTTACCAAGGTCCAATGCACGACTAATGATGCTTAGGGAGTGGCCTTGAGCTCCAGAAATCTTCAGGAGTGAAGTTTGGAATGAATGATCAAAATTGCAATAATGTGGACCTTTATATAGTGGGTTTGATTGCTCAAGATTGTGCCAAACAAGTCTATGTTGGATCCCTGATCAATCACAAGTGTCCCTAAAGCCTAAAAACCCTTTTGTGCAGCACATGGTATTGCAAACAAGCAATAAGAGTCGGTTAAACGAGCCGGACAGATACCTGTCCATGTTTTCTGTATCTGGGAGGCTGAGGCGCCCCGCGTAAGGTTCTGGGCAACCTTACGCGCCTGGTATGACCCCCAGGATCAGCCAAACCAGTTTCATCTATTTGCAGTTTTGGTCCCCGGTCCTTCTAAAAGTTGTTTTACCTTTATTTCTTGCATTATAAGCCCTCTAAATTGATTTCTAAGGACTCCAAGACATAACCAATCTTTGTGAAGTCCTTGGTCACTTTATGATCATCCGAAAAGCCTTAAATTTCAATGTTGACGCTTTTAACCCCTCGTATATGAATTTTATCATAACTTTCTCATACGATAACGAAACTTGGTGAAATTTTTATCATGCATTCTAGTGAGCATAATTAATCGTTACAAAGCTTCGAGTTTTCTAAAAGGTCGTTCAGAGGTATACTTTTAACATGTTGACACATTTAACCCCTGTAGTTTGTAATCTCTCACTTTCTTTCACAATTAGCTTCGTATGATCCATGATTCATTCGTTTAAGGGTATAAACATCATGTAGGGTTATTGTAAAGTATATTTATCCATTGTTGACATTTTGAACCCTTATATACACATACTTTCCTTGTTTGTCAACTTTAGTCCCTCTAGAGTATTCTTTCACACGTTCAAAGCTTATGACACGTGTCAATACATTATTGGACATGAAATAACGAGGTGTTACAGTTTTGCTCCCTGTGGTTTGGTCACTTTAACGGTTTTGCCCCAAACCTTTAAAAATGGTCATTTTTCTCCAATAGTTTGCTATAGTTTTTCCATTTTGCTCCCCGCCTCTAACTCCATCCAAATTGTCTGTTTTTCCATTTTGCTTCCCGCAGGGTGCAAAATGGAAAAATCATAGCAAACTATCGGAGGAAAATGGCTATTTTTAAAAGTTTGGAGAAAACCGTTAAAGTGACCAAACCACAGGGAGCAAAACGGAAGTTACTCTTAAAAAATTATTTTTTAATAATATAATAATATTATATTCTTTTTCCGCATCGTGCCTATCCTTTTATTGTAAGTTGATGTCCTCAACCCCCGTGCCCGTTGTTGCTGAGCCAGCCGGCGAACCAGAGCGTAACCTAAGGAGAAGTAGGAGGCTTCGAGAAAGGTCCCGTGTCGTTGCACAATGAATCGCAGCTGTGATTGACGAACCGGTGATACTTTCTGAGAGTGAGAGTTCAGGGGACGAGAAAAGAAGCACCATGGCGGACGACGACCGACCGTTGAATGAGACCGGCCGTCCGTCCAGGAGGAGAGGGCTTGCTACCGAGCATCGCCCGACCTACAGTGGTAGCACCATCAACATGCTACAAAATTAGGTGCAGTTGGATGGAAAGGATCACGAGTATCCGGGTAGGCACATCGCTTCGTTTCTTGACGTGTGCTTAACTTTCAAGATACGAGACGTTTCTGAGGAATGCACAGTATATTTGATCAGTAATTTGATCAAACTCTTACTACGCAGATTGTGGCTTTGGCAGCAAGATTTGATCAATCTCAAAACGTTTCGCAGATTCAATCATCATGTGAGAAGTATGGAGTTTCGCACGAGCCAGGTACTTGTGAGCAGGGTGTTATGTTTATTGTCCACGAGGAGGTGGACTACTTGGGCAATCAAATCAGGCCCTAAAATAACCCCTACAGCAACACGTACAATCCGGGGTGGAAGAATCACCCAAACTTTGGGTGGAAATCTGGTTCTGGGAACCAAAACCCACTCGGATACGCTCAGCGTGCCCCCGCACCACAGCAGCCTCAGGGACAGTCTTACCAGTCTTAAGGTCAGTCCTTCCAGCCACATTACCATAATCAGGGCTCTGGGAGCAGTTCCCAGCCGCATGACTCTCAGAGTAACTCTAAACTAGAGGAGATGATGGCACAGCTGTTGGGCAACTTCAATAGTTTGATCAGTAACGAATGCTCTGTTTTATAAAGACTTTTCATATTTGCATGGCCGTGCACTTTATGTGCACGGCCGTGCACTAACAATTGTCGGATGACGTCATTGCTTTGGTGGGTCAGACAAGTGGGCAAGTGGACGTATGGGCGGCTGAGTCTCAGATGTGCACTGTTGTGCACTTTGATCGCAAGATCATGCAGGGTCTTGAAATTACAGTATAATTATGGTTCAGGTAGTGTACGGTCGTGCACTTTGGTCTCACGGTCGTGCGTTTCGAGGAATCAGTTGCACTGCTAGTGCTTCCTGCATCGTAAGTCGCGCACGGTCGTGTATCACCTGGAACTTCAACAGAATCTATTAAATTCAGCCATAATGCCCTTAAATCCCTTCTTTTTCTCCAACTTTGTCTTTGGCACACTGTTTAAGACCTGAAAATGAAAACGTACCTGATTAAGTACCTAAACAACGAAGTTTTGGTCAAAAATGCGTAAAACGGAAGTAAAATGGGGGACTTAAACATGTATAATTTAACGGATATCAATAATCCTATTGCTTCCTATCATTCCTAGCCAAAATAAACTTCCTATTTGATCATCTCCCTAGTTGTAGATTTAACACTAAGACCACCCGTAGTGGAAGTGAAATTGGGCGTTTTTTTGACCCAATCACGCCCAAAATCGCCCGCGCACCGCCCCCTTGGGCGTGTTTTTGAATTTTTTTGGTTGGGCGTGTAGATTAAAACGCCGGATGAAAATTTTATTAATCAATTAGAATTTTCCAACTCATTTACGATAATATTATTTGTTTTATTTTTCTAAAAAGCTAATAATTAGGTAATCATTGTTGGGACATTATGCCACTACACCCATTTTAGAAAAACGCTCCATAATATTCATTACTGACTGGACCGCCACATGACGAATAATGCCCAAAGGTCTTTCTTTACCACTACTCATGATCTAAACTTAAATTAATTAAGGAAACTCGTTTGGTATAATTAGTGATTCAACCAATAAGCATTTGTTTTTAAGTCTTTATCATAAAACTTTGTTTATGATATGTTTCAATATTGCCACGTGTGCTCTAGTTGAAGCTAGGTCGGAATGTTACAATATTATAAACTATAATTAATAATTATAATATAGTAAAAAATGTGTAATTACTGATAAGCCGTTTCGATTCGAGTAAATAAATAGGTTGTAAGACCATTCCATGGAATGAGACGGCAAATTTAAGCAAATAGGATTGGCCTGCAAATTTATTTAAACTTTTTTTGACATTTAGTTGTTTGTATTCATGGATGAATGTTGTCAATTTAACTTTATAAAACGCTACATTAATCTGAATTAGTTGTTCAGAAACTTGATTGGCGATTCACTGACTCAGCCATGTCCATCTCCACCTTGCTCTTCCTCGTTCTTCTAGCATTGCTCTCATCTTGCCATGCTCATAAAGAAGCCACGATTCAAGAACTCAGGGCCGCGTTTAACCAGAAGCAAGTCAACTCAAGGCAACTTGTTGAGTTTTATCTTGGTGAGATCAAGAAACTCAACCCGGTGCTTAAAGGCGTCCTCGAAGTGAACCCCGATGCACTATACGAAGCTGATAGAGCAGACCGTGAACGGGCAGCTAAGGTGCCTCGGTCCATGGTCGGCTTGCATGGTATTCCTGTGCTTCTTAAGGACACTATTGCGACAAAAGACAAACTTAACACCACAGCTGGTTCGTTTGCATTACTCGGGTCCATCGTGCCTCGTGATGCCGGGATCGTTTCGAGGTTGCGGAAAGCAGGTGCCATTATTTTAGGGAAGGCCAGCTTGAGCGAGTGGTCTAGTTTTCGATCACTTAGTGCACCTAGTGGTTTTAGTCCACGAGGCGGACAAGGAAAGGTTAGTCTTCAAAAGTCAAGAAGCTTTACTATAAGAGTTAAATGCTTGGTTGGTCCCTGTGATGTGCAAAAATTTCATACTTGGTCCTAGTGGTTTACTAATTACATGAGTGGTCCTAAAAGTTGTCAAAAATGAACTCCCCTGAACTAACCTTTGTTAAATTTCACAGTTAATTATGTGTGAAATGACTATATTACCCTTAAACAATTAAAAGCAATAAAAAAATATATAAAAAACACCATCATCTTTCTTCTTCTTCACCACACTCCACTCACCACCAACTTCATCTTCACCCTCCATCACCCCACATCCCCACCCTCCATCAAGCACCACCCACACGCCACCTCCTTTTCGCCGGCAACACCTAAGCTACCGGAAAACCGAGTTTCACGACCATCATTAAACCAACATCACCAATCTCATCAAACCACTGTCACCAATAATGATGTTATCAGAACAATGTTACAAAACTTTCCGGTTTAATGGAATTGTTTAACGGGATGGTTCATTTATCAAATGACAAACGTTTTTAGCCAAGGCTCCTGCAAAATGAGGGCACGTTTTTAGCCAAGGCTCCTGCAAAATGAGGGCACCACCAACACCATCCATCACTAACCGGACGGCTGTGTCGTTGCCGGAATTGCGTGCCAGTCACGTATACCAGTGTGATTTCTTATGGATTTAATTTTTTTTAGGTTTTGTATCATCTGCAAAGAATTTAAACCACGAACTTTAGAAACTCAAATAGAAATTGAAGCTTAGGGATGGAATTAATCTTTGATATGGAAGTTCGGTAATGTTTCTAAAGAGAGAGAGAGAGACAGAGGGGGGTAGTTGCAGGTTGTGAAGGTGGAGGAGATGATGGTGTTTTTTATATATTTTTTTTATTTTTTTTATTGTTTAAGGGTAATATAGTCATTTCACACATAATTAACTGAGAAATTTAACAGAAGTTAGGTCAGGGGACCAACCGAGTTCATTTTTGACAACTTTTGGGACCACGCATGTAATTAGTAAACTATTAGGACCAAGTATGAAATTTTTACAAACCACATGGACCAACCAAGCATCTCTTACTATAATTTTAATTTTTAATAGTATGTTACATTCAAACACGCCATGTCATCTCATCTGGCACACCAAATTCCAATCGCAAAATATCTGCATGCCAGTCACGATCCATGAGATAAAATAAAACTGATTTGCCATTGTCATAATCTAGTATTAAAGGCTATGACGTACACTCTCTCACAATACCTTACTTAATCTATGAATAAATTACACTCCTATATATGTAGAATCCCTACGTTTTATCGGCAACTCCGTGCGGGTCAAGTAGCGGGCCGGCAATATCAGTGGCAGCAAATATGGTGGCAGTGTCGATAGGTACCGAGACAGACGGTTCCATCTTATGCCCGTCCAGCTTTAATTCTGTAGTTGGCGTCAAGCCTACAGTTGGTCTCACCAGTCGTGCCGGGGTCATCCCAATTTCTCCATCACTAGACACCGTCGGGTAATGCTTTCCATGTTTAATGTCTACAAGATTTTGTTTCCCCTTTCTTGAAAGATATCGTTCCAGGTTTACGTACGTGGATGCTCTTACAAGTTTGTTGGTTTCTTGTTTAGGCCGATATGTAGAACCGTATCCGACGCAGCTTATGTTCTTGACACGATTGTTGGATTCGACTACGATGACAGTGAGGCGACTAGAAAGGCATCACGATATATCCCGCCTGGTGGCTACACTCAATTTTTGAAGCACTACGGGCTCAAAGGGAAGAGAATCGGTATCGTTAGAAACCCGTTCTTTGTGTTCTCTAACGGATCAAACCTTCTTCAAGTTTTTGAATCCCATTTGCAAACATTAAGGTATGGTTTCGTGATCGATGACAACACGATATAAAAGATTAATATCCTTATTTTTATTTAACAGATATTTAATTTCCTCTAACCAATAACTTTTTAATATCTAAATACATGCTTTTGATTTATTTTATTTTATTTATTTATTTATTTATTTTTTTTTTAATGGCAAACCTTACATACTCCTAAACTACACCAAATAAATACTAATCTACTCCTTGCTTGGGATTGGACCCAAGACCTCCCCACTAAGAGGCAAGAGCCTCTACCAAGTGGGCTACTCCAAAATAACATATTTTTCGTAATAAAAAAATGAATTCCGTATTATCATTAAAACAAACAACGATTTGTTCGAAATTGCTAGGCATGAAGGTGCGATCTTGATTGATAAGCTGGAGATTGTCGGTCTGGACACCATACTTAACGTCACCGCGAGTGGTGAAGCTGTATTGAGTATAGGGGAATTCAAGATCGCGATAAATGCCTACTTAAAATCACTGGTAACTTCCCGGGTTCGTTCGTTAGCAGATATAATAGCATTCAATCAAAAGTTTGGAGATTTGGAAAATATCGAGGAATTCGGGCAAGAGATATTCTTGGCAGCAGAAACCACAAATGGGATAGGAAATTTGGAGAAAGCGGCGATTGCGAACATGGCTAGGCTCACGAGGGACGGGTACGAGAAGATGATGCTTGAGAACCGACTCGATGCGGTTGTGACTCCAGGTTCTAATATTTCTCCGGTCTTGGCTATAGGGGGGTTTCCAGCAATAAGTGTACCGGCTGCTTATGATAATAAAGGTGTGCCTATTGGTATTTGTTTTAGTGGATTGAAATGGTCTGAACCTACGTTGATTGAAATTAGTTATGGATTTGAACAAGCAACAAATGTAAGAAAGATTCCGACATTTATACCTTGAAAAGGCCTTGTGATATTCAACACTTGGTTGTTACTCTAAGCTAGTGGGGAACCGCTGTACTAGTTTTCGTTGGTTTTCTTCGTTTACTAAATGTGATGGACCGAATAGTCTTTTGGTGATGAGTGCAACACCTAAATTTGAACCCAATTTAAACTTTCACAAATCCAAAAGAATCTGAAACCTCAACTAAAATTAATGTCGAACAAGAATAAAGGCAAAATATTGCTTCGACATCGACTGCTTATAGATTCTCAATTCTAAAATATCAAAATAAACGAGCGTCGGTCGCAACATAAGAAAAAAGATAACCCTATCATAATGCCCCAGGACGGAAAATTAAATTAAAAAAAAAACCTATAGCTAGATTTGAACATGTGTAGAATCTGTAAAGGCTAGAAGATAGAGGCGCTAGCCACTGCGACCAAACTTCACTCCGTATATCTCAACAAAAATATTTAACTATTTTGGTCAGGTTACAGAAGTGGCTTCTGAACAAATTCGGTCACGTTGCAAACCAAAAATATTTAACTATTTTGGTCAGGTTACAAACTGAAAATTTTCATCAAACTAAAAGCATATGAAAAATTCCCATTTTACTTTAGTTTTGATAGTTGAAAGGAAAAAAGAGCATGAATGCCTATGTTGACTTTAAGAGTCAACATGAATGCCTTCATCACTAAGATGACAAATGCCTATGTTGACTTTAAGAGCCAACTGCTAATAATTCTCAATATTTTGAAGTAATTTATTTGCATCTTAGCTAAGCATATTTCACAGCAAAAATAGTTGCAGCCTGCAATATCGCATCAAGCTACTGGCTTTACTTCTGTATTGAAACAGTTGTAGAAAGGTACGAACTTCTTTGGATTCATGCGCCTTAACGACGGTTAAAGTAGTACGAATCTATGATAAGGAAACTGAGAATAACAACACACTTGTCACACCCCGATAATTCGATTTCATCAGAGTCGGGTGTGATCCGAATGGTATCTTCATTGCACAGCGGAAGTATATGAGCTAAGACTTCTAAACAGTTGAACGCCTGCTAAGTACTCGAATCCTCATGGGTTCTCCTATTCCAACCATTCCATAGTTTGTATAATGCGAAAAATCAACATAAAGTTGAGCGAGTTCATAGTTTGTTTTGAAAAAGATTTTAAACAAATATTTTTGTTCACCGGTTTAAAAGTTGTTGAGAAAATATAGTAAAATCATTTTTCTCGGTATGCCATATGAAAACTGTTGGTGCACTGAATGTCTGCTGACTACGTCTTATCGAGTCTTTAGGTCTAGATGGTTAGAATTAGGGTTTACATGTAAAAGTGCTAGTTAGCTTGAAAGTGCTTGTTAGCTTGAAACTGATGTGTCATTTCAAGCTACCAGGCTACAACTATAAATAGGAGTTGAGTGTGTCATTTGAAGCTAACAAAGGTCATTGTATGTGAGACAAGGTGCTGCCAAAATCTTGTTAGAAAACGATTGTAAAGTCTCAGAAAAGTGTGAATAGAGAAGAAATTGAAAGGAATAAGCTGTTGTGACTTGGTTTACTTTGATTCCGCCTCTGTAAACTGAGATGAACTACTTTTACTGACGTTTAGGGTCACGCAAACGAACCAACAAGTGGTATCAGAGCTCAGGACGAGGAGTTCATACCATAGCAGCTTGATTTTTCCAGATTTTCTCATTTCTACTTAATTCTTCTCATTCTTTTTCTGATTCGGACATAATTCACGGATGAAATGGCCTGAAATTAACACATATCAAGCGAAATACATAGTTAACTAATCCTTGAAAGTTTCGGACTAAAACACGGCTTAAAACTGATCAAATTCGTCTGATAGCTTGAAATTTTTCGTGAAATGATGACATCATAGGTCTGGTACCTTGAAATAGCCTGATAGCTTGAGCCTGATAGCTTGAAATAGCCTGATAGCTTGAGCCTGATAGCTTGAAATAGCCTGATATCTTGAGCCTGATAGCTTGAAATAGCCTGATAGCTTGAACGAGCCTGATAGCTTGAACGAGCCTGATAGCTTGAACTTGCATTATCAGTTTCGCTTGAAAGTTGCTGATTTTACTTGAAGCTATTTCGTTTCAAGTGATCTTGTTTGAACTTGTTATTTTTCAAGATTTCGAAAATTTTGCTAAGTGTTTAAGCTGATTGAGTTTGTTTGATTGCTTTCAGGTGATTGAAGATGTCAAACAGTGAGGTTGATCCTGATAGATATTGGAAAGCAGATTACGCAAGATGGGAAATCGGAAAACTCAGTGAACTATTCAAAGAAGCTCAGAGAGCTAAAAGATGGAATGAAGAATTGGAATGTTACATGGATCCACGGGGTAATCCAGTTGTTGACCCATCAAAAGTGGATTTCGAAGCTGTAACAAATTTGGTTCCAAGGCAAGCTACTTTCAACACAAGAAGGTTATCTGATAAAGCATATTTGCCTGATTTGGAAAAGAAGATAAGAGAGGTTTGTGAAGCAAGTCTACCAAAGGTGGTAGAAATGAAGAAGAGAAAAGAAGAAGAGGTGAAAAAGATGGTTGAAGAATTGAAGAAGAAAGCTTTAGAGGAAATCAAAGTGGAAGCAGTAAAAACTGAGATAGAGAAAGAAGCTGTTACTGAAAAACAGCAAGTTTTTGAAGAAGTAATTTCAAAGAAAGAAGAATCTGAAAAGTCTGTATCTGTGAAATCTGAACCAGTGATTAAGAAAGAGATTGCAGAAGACACATCAGTCTTTGAGATTGTTCAGAAGGAGAAGAAACAGACTGAAGATATTCAAACTTTGAAAGATGAGAAGAAAGCTAATGATGAACAGATTTTGGAGTTGCGCTTGAACTGCGCAAAACTAAAATCTGAAAATGACAAACTTTTGAAGAATATTGAGAGTTTGTCATTAGAAAACAAAAATTTTAAAGAAAAAGAAAATGTTTTTGAAAATGAAAAATTAAAGATTGAAAAAGATGTTCAAAGTCAAATGAAGGTTTTAGAAGATGAAAAATCTGTTATTTTTAAAAATAATCTTGAAAAACAGATTGAAATAAATTCTCATCTTCAGAGAATCATTCGGCTTGAAAAAGAAGCTGAAATTGCTCGAAATAAAATTAACGAGCTTGAGAATAAATTGAAAGGTTTTGTGAATTCTACATCACATGTTTGTCCAAAACCGATCAATTCTGTTCCAATAAGTGACAATGTCACAAATTTTGACAAAGTCAAAATTGAAAATTGTGATGAAATATCTGATGATGAAAAAGAAAAGAAAAGAAAAATATTTTTAGATTTACAAGAAAATTTTCAAAATACTGTTTTGCAATCTACTGAAATAGGTGAATGCTCAAAGCAAAAACCTGTTAAGAAGAATGCAGAACAGAAACAAAAAGATAAAAATTTGAAAAATTCTAAAAATGAAAATAAAAGCTCATCAGATAAGTCATCCAATCATTATAGAAAAATACAAAAATCTAAAAATGAAAACTCACAAAATGTTGGTAATAAGTGGTGCAGGTTTGACCACAGTGCTCAAAAGACAAATCCAGCATTGAAGAGGAGAAATGATTATTACCAAGCCAAACAATGTTATGATCTGAAGGTTTGGACTGACAGAAGTGGATGGTATGATAACAGAGTGTGCTACACCTGTGGTGTTAGAGGACACATTGCTGTTAATTGCCAAAATTGGAATGTTGAAACACGAAGATGCTATAGTTGCCATATCAGAGGACATATTGCCAGAGATTGTCCAAGGAGATCGATGGGAAGATCATGGGTTGAATCTCAGAGAACGATAAAGAAACCAGTCAATGTCAAGCCCAAAGAACAGAAGGTTCTAGAACAGAAAGTGAAGCTTTCGCAGGGGCAAAAAGACAAACTGAGGAAAAAGAGGAAGAAGGCGAGAGAGTATTTGGAGAAGATTTTGTCTTCGGGTTCACCGGTTGGTTCGAATAAAAGTTCTGATGAATCGATTCACTCGACGGCAAAGTCAAGCAAATCGAATTCTTCATATGCAAATCTGAGGACAAATAAGAAGAAAAAGAAAGTTAGCGGCAATGAATCTGACTCATTCGAGTCAGACAAGCCAAGTTCGGGCAATGAATCTGATTCCACAAAATCAGATGAGCCACAAGTTGAGGTAAAAAAGGAAGAAACAGTTCCTTTAATGAATGATGAGAAATTTCCACCATTACGAGCTACAAATCTAAAATCAAAAGGTGTTGATGCTGAAAAAATGTTTAATAGCAATGTTAAACATATTTTTAGTAAGATGGTTGATGGTAAGGAAAAAGGAGTAAAAGAATTTTATGAAGAAAAGAGAAAAGCTCAAAATACACCCAAGGACAGTCAGGCTTGGGTGAAACTTTTCAAATAGAAAAATCTGACTTGCCGGAGCTTCCAGGTTGGTAAGTGTGAAGCAGGTATCAGCATCATTCTTGAGAAATTCACAGGATGGTAACTGTGATATTTCGTCTTACAAGTGGTTAATCAAGGACATTAAGTTGTACTTGATTTTCTACAAATGATAGTGGTGTTTGATCTAATAATGTTAAATTTTCAAAATGGTTAAAAGAGAACAAGGTGATGTGATGACCCCGAACCCACAAGTGATGGGTAAACAAACTAATTTTTCCGGAAAAACCATTCTGATTAAAACAAACTTAAGTGTTTTGAAATCATTATGGGAAAATAGTTTGTTGAAAGGGGAAGTTTTGATTGAATACGCCGAAACCCTCACGGCTGAACAAACATGATTACTTTCATCAGATTGAAAAACGGTTTTCAAACTGTTAAGATCAATGGGTTGTAAATCATGGGGGTACGTTATATTTTCTGCAAATCAGAGCATGTGAAGCAGAAAATGGATGGCGAGACAAAGCTATCAGTATTGGTTGTCAAATTTTCTTTAAATGGTTTTGCATTTTAGGGGGAGAAAAATTGTCATTAGAAAATCCAAAAACATTAGAAAATTTGAAAAAGCCAAAAACATTAAAAAATGGAAATTGAGTTTTTGTGTAAAAAGAGGAAATGATAATACATCAGTAGACAGTTACAGTATGCTAAAGATTTGTAATGATTAAATAGTGTTAAACAGTCTCACTGATGATATGCCGGTAGATTTTTGCACATTTAGTAAGTTTGTTTGGGATATAAACTTAAATCTTACTTGCTTATTTCGTGGGGAACACTACTTGGATATATAGGTAACCCCTGAAATCTCGTTTGAAAGGTTTCGTATTCTGATATACTAGGCTTTATACTCAGTTGATATCTGGGGTATTATTCTGGGACTTCTGCTGAATGGAAGTTCTGACCTAGTCCTTGAATAATACTTTCTGCAAATGCTTGAAACATAGCATCACCCTCAGCATATATGATAAGACAATAAAATTGCTTAGCAATGCTGTTGTAAAAAAAGATCCTCTAAAGGGGACACACCCAAAGTTGAGTCATGATCTCTCTGCAGAACGGTAGTTCTGACCTGAGCTCTCATGATTCTTCATAAATTATTAACCTCTTACAGATATCATTTGTGTTATAATTACCTGTAAGACTGAATATTGGAATTTGGATACGGGAGTATATTCAAGAGGTGGGACACACGTATAAGCTTAAGTCTTTAAAACACTTAATCTGTATTTTGAACAGATTGAAAATTGTGTGAGAATTTAAGTGGACAAGTATATCGACAATCTAAGTGAATTGTTTAATTCTTACTGTGTAACTAAGCTCAACGGTACTTGTGACTTGTCAAAAACTGATATGATCCTCTAATGCATACTCAAACAAAAATATTGTCTGTAAATATGTTTGTACATATTTCTTTACTGCTTTATGTTTTCAGAAAATGCAAAAAGTTTTTTGATTCTGCTTTATTTTCGACAACTAATGTCTGAGATGCTGAGTTTCAAAATCTAAGTAAGCTGATCGTGTTTCTGAAAATAAAACAAGTTCATTAATTTGAAACTTGAAGTTTTAAAATCAAAAATCAAAAACAGTTTGTGATATCTCCAAGGTCATTAATTTGGACTTGGATGATTAACTGTGGGGGATTTGGATGCTTATATTGTTATAGAGCTAATTTCCGATACGATTCGATGAAACTGCCAAATGTATGAGAAGTGATTTTGAGGAAATTGAATTGTCATATTACGATATCTGAAAGATTAAAATGTTGTTACTTATAGTTGTATGAGTGAATGAAGGAAAAGTCCAGACTACGATCCCGAGAGCAGAGTCTAAGGGGGAGTCTGAAGACAAGCTCAAAGCAAAGGGAAATTTATAAACTGAAAATCAAGGTGACGATCCCTAAAAGCACGGAAGCTTGACGAAAGGGGGAGCCTGAAGAAAGTGAGAGTCAGAGATAGATCCTGATACAATATTTGAAGATAGAAGCTGATCAAAGAAGATGAAAATTGATAGGATGCTTGCATTAATAGACAAAATTGGAAAGAGACAAAGACTAAAGACTCAAGGCCAAAGACTTCGTCAACATCCAAGGGGGAGTCTGTTGGTGCACTGAATGTCTGCTGACTACGTCTTATCGAGTCTTTAGGTCTAGATGGTTAGAATTAGGGTTTACATGTAAAAGTGCTAGTTAGCTTGAAAGTGCTTGTTAGCTTGAAAATGCTTGTTAGCTTGAAAGTGCTTGTTAGCTTGAAAGTGTTTGTTAGTTTGAAACTGATGTGTCATTTCAAGCTACCAGGCTACAACTATAAATAGGAGTTGAGTGTGTCATTTGAAGCTAACAAAGGTCATTGTATGTGAGACAAGGTGCTGCCAAAATCTTGTTAGAAAACGATTGTAAAGTCTCAGAAAAGTGTGAATAGAGAAGAAATTGAAAGGAATAAGCTGTTGTGACTTGGTTTACTTTGATTCCGCCTCTGTAAACTGAGATGAACTACTTTTACTGACGTTTAGGGTCACGCAAACGGACCAACAAAAACTATGAGTCTAGCCCACGAGTCTTTGTGCATTGCAAGAGAGAGAATGAGCCGAGCCCAAAAGAGTCTTTGTAAGCAGGACCAACACGTCCTCTTACTCGTACATAAATTGTGGTTTTTTTAAGAATCACTTGGTTCCGACTTATCTTTTATGTATCCTTTAATGACTTCCGCACTTTGGGGTTTTTAAGAGATTATCTTAGTTATAGTGGCATGTCCCTCTTTTGGAGGCAACGCTACCCTCGGCCATATTGGTCTGAGTCAGCAGGGAGACAGTCCCGCAAGGCCGGATTATTGAAAGATAATTAAGTAAGTTATTAATGCAAAATGTGGCATGTCCCTCTTTTGGAGGCAACGCTACCCTCGACCATATTCGTCTGAGTCAGCAGGGATACAGTCCTGCAAGGCCGGTTTAAAGTTTTAATAGTAGTTTGTTTATAAGGGATTATAAGCCGTTCTTACTTCCCCCGATTTTATGCTATCTGTCTCAAGGGAAGTCCTAATAAGCTTGAATTAGGTTCTCGCAGGATCTATACACTGAACGGGGCAAGAACTTTACCCATAATAAAAATCCACCTTCAATATAAAAAACTAGTTATTAAAGTCATTAATACATATTCAATTAAAAAGTGACGAAAGGCTGGAAATCAAAAGTAATACACAAAAGATTTCGTCTTCACCAAGTGATGTAAGAGATTAGCCAAGCAAGGCCATAGTTTGACAAAAGCTCTTACTATCGATCTTGGATCCCGATACTACTCTAACTCTAACTAAAGTGGTGGAAGATGATAATATTGTGGTGGTGAAAGTGAGAGAAATGGTTTGTCAAGGGATGGTTTGCAAGTGAGTCAATCACCTTTATTTATAGTTGGAAACAGGAGACTCACACGGCCCCGTGTCCTTCATCTTCTCTGTCTTCATTTAATGGTCTTGTCAGTTCTTCTGTACACACGGCCCCATGTGTCAACGGCACGGCCCCGTGGCCTCTGTACTTGTTGTACGAACCCAGATATGCAAATCTGAGAGTTGACCACGGGCCGTGCCGAGGTGACATGGCCCCGTGTCCCTTGTCGTTTTCTTTTTGTCTTTATTCTCTAAGGAATCTTGATTGGTGCATGGCCCATGCCCATGGTTGTAAAAGTCGCTAGGCGTTCTATAGTCGGTCGACCGGGGAGTTGAGAGTACTCGGCCTAGGCGGAGAGTACTCGGGGAGTACTCGGACGTGTTAAAATGTAAAGAAATTAGTTTTTGGAAATTACATATATATCTATATATCAAATAACATAAATTTACTAATATTTGTAACAAAATACGTGAAAATGATATTCATTCTTTCATACGATGGGCATAAAATTTATGTTTTTTTTTAAGTCAAACTCGACCCGATTTGACCTACTAGATCTGATTTTGGCCGAGTTTGACCACTTTTGATCGATTCTGAGTAGTTAGGCAGAGTTGAAGAAAGTCGTCTCGGCAGCCTACCTTGTAGCGACTACTCGGAGAGTACTCGGGCTTGGAGACCTTGTTTTACAACAATGCCCATGCCTAGTAGGCACGGCCTCGTATTAGGCTTCTGACTTGTCGCTTTTATTCTTGGGGTGAAGCTTGGAGGGTCGGTATAGTGTGTCAACTTCCTTTCTTCGTATCTATGCTGGTTTTTTGTCGTTAATTTGTTCCTTTTGTTTATCTGAGCTTATTTTATCCTGAAAATCAAAAGTAAACAAAGAAATGCACTTTTCTAACATTAGTACTCAAAATGGTTGTTTTATACCGTATTTGATACAATTTATATGTTAGATTTTGTGCATATCAACCACTGACCTGAATCACATATCTGCAATACAATCCATCATACATGCAAAAGAAAGCTACGTTGAGTGAGTTCTAAGAGTTAATTTTAAACAATACAGTTAACATCGAATCACTTTTATTTAAAGATACCGTAACCATATAAAAGCATCTTAAACTCGAGCCCAAGAAACAACTCACTCGAGCTGGAAAACCGTCTGATGTGGAGGTTTCCAACCAAACCGACCCATTACAAAACTCAACCACTTCATACACATGACCCACTTATTACCCTTTCTTAACACTTATCGTCAAAAGCGACTACGCCTCTAGACCCGACTTTCTACCTCACAATGTCGACTCAAGTGCAATACAAGCAAGAACTCAAATTACAAACTCGGAAGCACGGAAACGCCTATGAGGTGCCGTCTCCCGTCCCGGGGACTGCTAGGGGACGGAAACGGCACGGGGACGGCCGGGAAACGTCCCCGGCATGTTGGGTACGGCGTGGAAACGTGATGCAGAAGGGGACGGGGTTTGGGGACGTGCAGGAAACATTTGTTTGTAAGAGAAAGAGAAAGAATGTGTGAGTGTGTGGGTCTGTTTGTAAGAGAAAGAGAAAGAAAGGAAGTCAGTTAGGGTTTCATGGATACAAAGACGAAGAAGACGGCTGAAGTTAGAGAGAGGAGGGTGGTGGGTGGGTGGGTGGGTGGGTAGGTAGGTAAGTAGGTTAAGTGTGCGTATATATTATTAATATATTAATTATTTTTTAAATTTCTATTTCTTTATTCATTAAAGATATTTTAATTACCAATATGGTACTCATATTTAAGATAAAAAAACGCTCTATTTTATAGTATTTTTTTTAAATAAATGACGTACATCAATATATAACTATTTTAGGGTTTTGTGTTACATTATCTTTAATATATATTTATTTTTTTATTTTTTATATGTTTTTATTCCCGTACCCGTCCCGTCCCTGCTTCTTCAATTTTTTAGTTTTGCCGTTTCCCGTTCCCGTACCCCGTTCCCGTACCCGTCCCAGTGCATCATAGATTACAAACAATTACACCATACGATACTTTACCCACCATAAGTTCGAAAAGGGTGTGATGGGTTTAAAAATGTTGACTGAAGCGGTTAAAGAATGTGATGGGGCCATAAGGTTGGATTCTTGTTATGTGAGAGCATATCATCGATTAGGGTCTCTACTTGTTCAGTAAGTTTAAGATTATAAAAAAACTTTTTATTTTTTTTATTTTTTTCGTGTTATGTTTTTCAAGAATTCTTGAAACCCATTTTTCTGCTAGTGGTGATGGCTGATGGGGTGGTGGTGGTCAGATGGTGGAGGTTTGTTGGAGAAGAAGATGGAGGACATATCAGTAATTACTATATATAACAAAAAGTAACTTGGGTCGCCAGTTTACAAAACGCGCCGTTTGAAAAGAAATAAAGCAACGTGCCGTTTAAATAGAAACTCCAAGCCTCCGATGTTGTCTTCGTAAAGCAACTTAATGATAACCACCACCGTTACCGTAACCGCTCACACAACCGGTTTCCGTCTAACTCCAAGCCCCACCGCTTTCTTTCACACCACCATTTGACTATTCCGGACAACCATCGCATCACCAACATTACTCATTTACCGCTTCTTTCACAATGAAAGTTCACCACAATTGAACACCATCCTTTTCCGTCTCCGGCATACCGTTCTTACCGTCATGACTTTACCGTTATAACCAAACTGACGCGTCTCCTCCAAACACCGTTTCCTTTGTCGTTTCACACCCTATATAACCCCCACCGTCCCATTTAGAAACTCATTCAATCAATTTCTAGCCGCTTCAAGCGCCATTCGTTAATCGCAACCAACAATTCATCAGCCACGTTCAACATCAAAGGTATTGTTTACACTTTGTTCAATCGATTCAACAATATGCCTTTTCCATAATTGTCACTTTTCCTTCTCGAAACGCAATTACTTTAACAATTTCGATTTGGAGGATCAAATTATGTGCAGTTACTATGTTTGTCGTTATCCCTTTCAGATTTGAACCAGGCGTCGGTCTTAGTGGTTGTGCGACAGCGTATCACAACGATGGTGGCGAGTGACGCGACGGAAATTTTCAACAAAGATACGAAAGATTTGCAGCATAATTTGATTGCGGATCGGTTACGAAAGTGATGAAGAAGATGACAGGAAGATGAGGATCGGTTACTGTTCAAAATTGTTATTAGAATCCCATTTAGAAACTCATTCAATCAATTTCCAGCCGCTTCAAGCGCCATTCGTTAATCGCAACCAACAATTCATCAGCCACGTTCAACATCAAAGGTATTGTTTACACTTTGTTCAATCGATTCAACAATATGCCTTTTCCATAATTGTCACTTTTCCTTCTCGAAACGCAATTACTTTAACAATTTCGATTTGGAGGATCAAATTATGTGCAGTTACTATGTTTGTCGTTATCCCTTTCAGATTTGAACCAGGCGTCGGTCTTAGTGGTTGTGCGACAGCGTATCACAACGATGGTGGCGAGTGACGCGACGGAAATTTTCAACAAAGATACGAAAGATTTGCAGCATAATTTGATTGCGGATCGGTTACGAAAGTGATGAAGAAGATGACAGGAAGATGAGGATCGGTTACTGTTCAAAATTGTTATTAGAATTGTTGTTATTTATTTATTTATGTTATTTTAGGAATTTATGAAGTCATTTATGTCCAAAATTGCAGTTTATGTCCAAACTTGCCATGCAAGTGTATACATGTTATGCATCATGCATGTAGCGGGTTAAAACTGGGTGGGCAAGTTAGTAAGTTGTTTTCGTGTGTAATGTTTGTTTTCATGCAATGAAAAATGTTTTATTCTTACTTTTTGTTGCATCATAATACCATAAGTCCATAACAGTTACAAAAGTTACGAACATAATCATCAGTGTTCATTTTATTTATATTTTCAAAATGAACCTCTGGCATAGGCATGCATTGACGGCACGACTTTAATCATCATCCGTCACGGCTGCATCGGTTGTTTTAAACGTGTTTGCTATGAGTGATGGATCAGGCCATGGTTCAACGCGTTTACGGCTACAAATGTCGGCTTCCTTAGATTGAGACTTTTGTAACTGTAAATGTTAAGAAGAACAAAAAAAACAAGAATAATAAACCTATGAATTTGATGGAGATAAAAAGTTTATGGCCATGGTTTTTGTTATAGTATTTTGTGAACCATCAAGGGAAGAGTGAGAGTGATTTTCTTCTCCTTTACCAAAAAAATATAAAAGCCGCAACAATTTAATTTATTTATTTAGTACTGTTATATTAATTCTTTCGCAGAATTGAATCAGTGTTATAAAATTTCAAAATCGTGTCAGACAATTTGGTACGTTATGTAGTTTGGTTTGTTATGTTACCGGTGCATGCTTACTTAAGACTTTTATAACCAACATACCGCAATGTGCGGGATAACGTTTAATAAATAATTATTTTGAAAACAAAAATACTCTATAAGAAAGAACATCTATAATAAATAGAACAAGTACTAATATAAAAGAAAAACGTTTATTTCTGGAAAAATGATACGAAAACTATTGGTATTGCATAAACAAAGGAAAACCCATATCGATGGTGAAGTAAACTTCTATAACGTGTTGCTAAATGAAAATAATAGAGTTCAAAATTTTCGCATCCCGTATATTGATATTAAAGACATTCATAATCAACATCCCGCTGCAACGCGCGGGTTGCGTCAACTTGTTTTACACATAAACAAACAGAAAAGTTAATAATGTTAACCTCCAGGGACGTCAAGCGTGAAAAAATCAAACGACGAGGACTCAAGGTGTGAAGGCGGGATTGAACATGTTAATTGAGGCAAACCTCAAGGAAGAAAATTGCAATTTTCAGTGTTTGACTTAACGTATTTTCCTTCTTTTTAGCAAATTTGCAGGAACATTACCATTTGGATGTGAGAAGTGGGCACTCGTCGTTAAGTGAACTCAAGAAATCCATTAAGGGACTACCACCTAATTTCATCATTTATTTATATATTATGAGAATAAAAAAAGAAGCGAAAAAACTACAGGGCTCTAAGTTTTCACACGTGAAGTTTTATTGGGCCTTAGTTAAGCATATGATGAGCGTTATCATCATATTTTATCACATTATTGATATATAAAAAAACGACATAGAAGTAGTTAAACAAATTGATAGTTTTTTTTTTAACTTTTATTATTATTGAAATAATAAGGGGAGCTAGTAACCAGCCAACAAACCATTGTTGTTTTTGACTTTCTGTATAAAGTTTAGTGACCAGTTTCAGTTGACCTACTTTGATCATATATTTGACTTTTTAAACAAAGTGCAAATCTCATGAAGTGATTATTCTACGGTCGAGCTTTAAGGAAAAGATCATACCAGATGTTTCCATTAACAGAAATTTTGGCCGATTTCATGGTCTTGGCGGGACCTCAAACCACCACCACCACCTTAGTATATTTGATTGCAAATCTTAGGCATACACCGTTAAGTATAGGAAAATTGGTTTTTAATAAACCAACCTTTGTCCTGTTAGTAAATAATAATCTTACCTACGTAATTGGTATACAATAATTCTACTTATCAACATGTTGGTACTCAATGAACTTCCATTAATTTTTTTTAACTGAAGTTAATTTTTAAGTTTTATTTATTACACAAAAAGTCCCTGTAGTTGTAATTTACTAGTTTTAACTATTTTATAAAACAAAAAAACTTAAAGGGACTATAATTTACTAGTTTTAAAATAGTTAAAACTAGTAAATTACAACTACAGGGACTGTTTGTGTAATAAATAAAACTTTAAAACTAACTTCAGTTAAAAAAAATTAACGGAAGTTCATTGAGTACCAACATGTTGATAGGTAGGATTATTGTATACCAATTGCGTAGGTAAGATTATTATTTACCAATGGGACAAAGGTTGGTTTATTAAAAACCAATTTTCCTTAAGTATAACATACACCCGATATAATTTATTGTATACCGATCAACCTCACCAATTTCAACCCCAATCGTTTCCAAACTTTCAAACCCAACCCCACCAACTCGACCCACTACTAGAAGACAACACCCTCATCCATCATTTTGCAAACGCGTATCGTGAACCACAACAAAGTCTTGACGACGATGAAGATGATGATTACGTTCAAGAACAACAAGAAGAAGAAAAAGAAGAGGAAGAGGAAGAAGAAGAAAATGATGACGTTCAAGAAATTGTCCCAACCGTCCGACAACATTGGACGAGCGAGGAGGAGGTGGCCTTGGTGAAGGCGTACTTGCACATCTCCGAGAACAAGAAACATGCCAACGAGCAAAAGAAAAGATACGTTTTGGAGACGGGTCATTAATCATTTTAGCCGACTTCCCGGTGCAAAGGAACGAAACATGGACCAAATGACGTCGAAATGGACGGATTTGAACGGGAAAATTAGTAAGTTCAACGCTTGTTTCATTCAAAAGGTATGTTTTTTATAAAGTTTAAATCTTTTTTTATAAACTCTTATTTAAAATACAGTTTTTTTTAAAAAATACAGAAAACTGTTATTTTTTAAAAAACGGGAACAGTTTAAAAAAAAAAAACAGAAACAGTTTATTTAAAAAAAACAGAAAACAGTTTATTTTTTAAAAAAACAGAAAACAGTTTATTTTAAAAAAAACAGAAACAGTTTATTAAAAAAAAACAGAAAACAGTTTATTTAAAAAAAAAACAGAAACAGTTTTTAAAAAAAAAACAGAAAACAGTTTATTTTTTTAAAACAGAAAACAGTTTATTTAAAAAAAAACAGAAACATTTTTTTTTAAAACAGAAAACAGTTTATTTAAAAAAATAACAGAAAACAGTTATTTTTTTAAAAAACAGAAAACATAATTTTTTTTTTAAAACAGAAAACATATTTTTTTTTTTTTAAATACATAACCTTTTATATTTTTTTAGAACCGAAATCCACAAAGTGAAGCGAGCGAGGCGACAATCATGCGACAAGCCACCGAAGAATATTGCGATCTCTACAAAAAGAGGAGTTTTTCACACGTGGCGGCATGGGAAGTTGCGAGAAATCACCCGAAGTGGGTCCCGGTTGAGTTGGTTGACATGCGTGGTCCTACGGCTCCAAAAAAAAGAGGAGGTTCGAAAAGATCAAAGACATCCGATTCGGGGAACTACACGACTTCCGCGTCGGATAACTTGCCCCAAATGAATTTAAACGAAGACCCCCTTGACGAACCCGATCAACCCGTTGACGACCCCGTTGAAGAAGATACACCTACCTACAAGGCCACGCCGCAGGAGAAGTGGTGAATCGTCAACCAAAGGAAAGGAAGCGGTGGCGGAGTCGATCTTCAGAATCGAATAGGCGAAAATGGCGCAATACAACGATGCCAAACAAAGAAAAGATAAAATTACGTCCGTAAAAGTTGAACGCGAGCAGGCGTACATGGGACACTTGAAAACGATAGAAAGACAAAATGATTTAAAAATCTTGTGTGAAAAGCACGCCCATCTCGACGAACCGTTTAAGTCGGTTGTAATTCAACAAAAGCGAGAGATTTGCAAAAGGTGGGGTTGGGAGATGCCACCCATTTAAGTTTTTTTTCCCAATGTTTACTTGTTTTTTATTTTGCTATGTAATTTATTTTTTAATTTTAATGAAATTTATAATTTAGTGTTTTATTGTTTAATTTCTAATTTAAAAATAAAAATTAAAAAAATTTGTGAGTGATAGAATTCTATCACTAGTGATTACCACCGCCACTACAAAATGTTAGTGAGTGATAGAAAATTGGGTGATGACATGGCAGGAGTTGATTGGAGATTGTGAGTGATAGAATTCTATCACAAGTGACCACCACCACTCCCCTTAGTATGTGACAACTCGAGTTTCCAGGATTTCCATCTTCGCATTAATTGCACGTTTATTGTTTAAGTTGTCTGTTTACATGACTTGTTTGTTCACAACTGTACACGTTTGTAATATGTTAAATCGTATTGTGATTTATATGATTTATATGGTGTGCATTAAGTGTGTATGTAATATATGTTTTGTATGATTATAATGTTAGTACACTTAATAAAAGGATAGAACTTTACTTGAACACCAACACACCTCACGAAAACACAAAGTGTTTTCGTCTATTAAGGGGCCAACGAAAACAGTATGGGCTTCGGCCCAGTGACAACCAGTTATATGTTTCGATATTAACCCTTAGGAAAAATCAATCACCAAACCCTACTTCCCCACCTGTTTGTGCGACGGCTGTGGACATACTCCCCATTCGAGATATCATCTTGGTTGATTAAATCTTTGGTTAGTGATTCTATATTCATGTTAACTATTGATGTTGAGTATATGTGATGTCAGTATGGTCTTCTTGTTAATAATTGTTCTAATCGATGATGATTCCTTATTAAATTACTAGAGTATACACTGATGATTTCGGTCCAATAGTATTAGGACTAGGGGTATGGTTGTCGGTCACTATAGGTAAACCCTTTTTACTATTTTTGATGATTTGCATGTGAAGCCATATGAATAAGAATCACATGATCGGCTAGGTTCATTACTTGCATGTGGGTTGTCAGTGACATGTGATGTGCCATATGTGTTTGCAACTTTAAATATGATACTTAAGTTGTGAATCATAATGGGTTGGGATGTAATATAACTCTCGGTCCAATAGAATTGTAGTAGGTTAGTGTTTGGTCAAATAGCAACATGAAATCAATCTGCACTTGTCGGCCATGGTTGATTATTTTAATGATGATTTTATGAATAGATCTAATGAGTCTAGACCACTGAACATATTAGTTGATGATTGTATAACTGTATGTTGCAAGAGATGTAACTGTTATATGATTACTTGGATTATTCGTAACCTGCTGTTGTTGATGATGATGCTACCAACGAAAACACAAGGTGTTTTCGTCACACCTTATGCCCAACGAAAACCCAAAGTGTTTTCGGCCCAACTGTTATGTCTGTTAAGTTGTTAAACTTGTTAAGTTGTTAACTTTGTTAAGTACGTATATAACTCTGTTAAGTATGCAACTATGTTTAACCTATTAACTGAGTTAAGTTTATTAACTCAGTTAACCTTATTAACTCTGTTAGACTCATGTATGTCACTCTGTTAAGTGGGTAACTTTTGTTAACTCTGTTAACTTAGTTGGTTGATTAACTTTATTAGTTTATTATTCCTGTTAGGTGTGTTAACTCTGTTAAACAATTTAACTCAGTTAAGTTAAGCACGTAACACAGTTAGTTTACTAGTTCTGTTAGATGTTAACTTTGTTAACTGTGTAACCTTGTTGGTATATGTTAATCCAGTAAACTTGCTAACCCTGTTAAAGTGTGTTATTGGTTAACTACATTAGATTGTGTGAATTGCATGATGTTGACTTACTGCTTACGTGATACATGAGATTAACTGCCAAGCACTTTGTGACATAGATTGTATGTGAAACTTGACCAACATGAACTGACTGTGTGTAAATGCATTACCTTAGGCCTTGATTGATTGATTGATTGTTTGCGAGCACATAGTTTAGCATACCGAGCAAACCAAGGTGAGTTCACACTTTCTACAAAGCATGGGATTCCCAGGGGTTGGGAATGGGTTAAGGAATATGGATTCCTCGTCCTTCTTGGGTAGGACAGTACGGGTTAAGGAATGTAATTCCTCGTCCTCTTAGACAGTTTAAACTTCACTAGACCAAAACTCTATCACGAAGTCCCTCCTTTTTATATCGACTTAATCGCCGGGCCAATGGCGAGCGGGTCATTAGTTAGATAGCGCTATTTAGGTCTGACAAACCTCACACCGTGCCGCAGAGGACGGGCGTGAACTAATGGATCTGGGCACGTCAATGATGATAGACATTGATAGTTCAGGGCACATAAACATGACTACAGTCAGCAGTCGATATGGTAACGAGTCTAGTAGTATATACATGGGGTAGCCCCCACGGCCAGAGAGCCAGATAATTGAATATGGGGTAGCCCCCACGGCTGGATTGCCAGAGTAAATGGGATAAACAAATCACGTTTTCAACTATGGGGTAACCCCCACGGCAGGATGCCAGCTAAAGGAAAACTGTTTTTGGAATAACTTAAACCAACACCCAACTGTGAACTCGCTCAACATTGTTGTTGACTCGTTACTACATGCTTTGCAGGTCACTAGGTTTAGCAGGAGCTTGCTTGGGGAAGAGTCGTTGTGGAGCATGGACATTGAGTGTTCATGATGAACTTAAACATTATTAACTTATGCTTTGGTTTTTGGACATTATGCTTCCGCTTGCAACTTAAATTATGTTTTATTTGGACACCAATTGTATTGGTTGGATTTTTATAATTACTTACCTGCTCGTTCAATATGATTGGTGGCTGGATCCTGGTCAGTCACGCCTCCAAGCGGTGATACTCCGCAGGTGGATTTTGGGGGTGTGACAGATTGGTATCAGAGCCATTGGTTATAGTAAACTTGGTTAAAAGTTTTTGTTAAAACCAGACTATAACCTGTATAGTGCTCAACGATCCACAACGACGCTTCGCTCCACGTGCAAGACTCGATATTCTAGGTGATATGATTTATGTTTACATTGCCTACTTGCTAGATTACATAGAACTTTGCTCATGGTATGCTTAGATAAACGTAACAACTATTGTTTGAAAACGCGTGTATGCTTACTCTCTTCTGTCATCGCACTTTCGTGAACCTCTCTCTCACTCTTGTTTCCTTTGGAATGAAGATCATGAGTGGACGTGTCAACATGACTCAAGCCCAGTTGGCGGCTTTGATCACTGAACAAGTTACAGCAGCACTCGCAGCCGCTCAGGCAGGAGGTATAACCTGCTATTCCGAACCTAACCTAGGATGTTAGATCCTACTCTCATAGCCCAACACTTGTGCTTAATTTTGTTTACTCTTACACACACGACATGTCAACACGCTCAGCCACCTCTGTGCACTTTCAAGACGTTCATGGACTGTCGTCTTAATACTTTCAGTGGCACCGAAGGAGCCGTAGGACTCCTCCATTGGTTTGAAAAGCTCGAATCAGTCTTCGAAATATGTGAATGCCCTGAGGCTTGCAGGGTGAAGTACGCCACTGGTACTCTCGAAGGCACTGCGCTAACTTGGTGGAACGCGCAAGTTCAGATGTTGGGGCTGGCGGCTGCTAATGCCACCCCATGGAATGATTTTAAGGAACTGATCAAACGTGAATACTGTAGTCGTGATGACATCCACAAGTTGGAAGTGGAGTTCTTTAACCTGAAGATGACTGGGTCAGAGATAGAAGCGTACACGAAACGATCTAACGAACTGGCAGTGTTATGTCCAACTATGGTGGATCCTCCCATCAAACGCATTGAGCTGTACTCAAAGGATTAGTACCAGAGATCCAAAGTCATGTGACTTCTGCTAACCTTGCTACTATTCAAGATGTTACTCGCCTTGCTCATCGTCTCACAGACCAGGCAATGGAACAAAACAAGCTGTCTAAGCGTATTGGTACTGCTACTACTGTTACTACTTCTGCTATTCCCAGTGATAACAAGCGAAAATGGGATGGAACCTCCAGCAAGGGTTCGACTTCGGTTCAGTCTCAGGCACAGCAGCGAAGGATCGATGACTACCAGAGTCCTGGTCAGCAATCTTCTGGTAGTCAAGGGCAGGGTGGATATCGAGGAAACCACCCAAAGTGCAACAGATGTAACAGGCACCACAGTGGTCAGTGCAACAGGGGTCGTTGCCAGAGGTGTCTCAAGATGGGTCATGAATCTAAGAATTTCAGGAGCTCACGACTTGCGAATCAGAACCAACAACAACAACCACCAGCTCCACAGAACCAGCAGCGACAGCGAGGTAACAGGGGATGCTGTCAGTGTGGTGCTGAAGGTCACTTCAAGAGACACTGTCCACAGTTGAACCAAAACCAGAATCAGAACCACAACCAAGGAAACGGGAACAATAATGGAGGCAACAACGGGGGTAATAACGACGGCAATGGTGCCAGGGGTCGAGTGTTAGTGATTGGTCAGGGTGATGCTAGGAATGACCCCAACGTATGATGGTTTTGACATCGTTATTGGTATGGACTGGTTATCCCAACACCAAGCAGAGATTCTTTGCAACAAAAAGATTGTCCGTATTCCTCGTTCAGGTGATGAACCTCTTATGATTCGTGGCGACAAGAGTGGTGCTGTTGTGAGCATCATCTCCTTCCTTAAGGCCCAGAAGTGTTTACGAAAGGGCCACACTGCTATTTTGGCTCTCGTTACGACACCTCAAAGAAAGAGAAGAAGATAGAAGATTTTCCGATCGTACGTGACTATCCTGAGGTATTCCCTGAGGAATTACCTGGCCTTCCGCCTCATAGACAAGTCGAGTTTCAAATCGAGCTAGCTCCTGGAGCAACACCTATAGCTCGTGCACCTTATCGCCTAGCTCCATCAGAATTGGAAGAACTGTCCACGTAACTACAAGAACTTTTGAATAAGGGTTTTATTCGTCCTAGCTCTTCGCCATGGGGAGCTCCAGTACTATTTGTGAAGAAGAAAGATGGTACCTTCTGAATGTGTATCGACTACCGTGAACTCAACAAGGTGACGGTGAAGAATCGTTATCCTCTTCCACGTATTGATGACCTGTTCGACCAGCTGCAAGGGTCGAGCTTCTATTCAAAGATTGACTTGAGATCGGGATATCACCAGCTGATAGTCCGAGAAGAGGACATCTCCAAAACATCCTTTAGAACTCGTTATGGACACTACGAGTTTTTGGTCATGCCTTTTGGGCTGACAAACGCACCTGCGGTTTTCATGGACCTTATGAATAGAGTGTGCAAGCCTTACCTGGACAAGTTTGTTATTGTCTTCATCGACGACATCCTGATCTATCCGAAGAGTCAGGAGGAGCACGAGCAGCATTTACGACTCATTTTGGAACTCCTTCGAGCAGAACAGCTGTACGCCAAGTTTTCAAAATGCGACTTCTGGCTTCGTGAAGTCCACTTTCTAGGCCACGTGGTAAACAAGGACGGGATTCATGTTGATCCATCCAAGGTTGATTCGATCAGGAACTGGCCTGTACCTCGTACACCAACAAAAATCCGCCAACTCTTGGGCTTGGCAGGTTACTACAGAAGGTTTATCAAGGATTTCTCCAAGATTGCGCAACCTCTCACCTCACTTACTCAGAAAGGCGTTATTTATCGTTGGGGAAATGCACAGGAATCAGCGTTTCAGCACCTAAAGGATAGACTTTTTAGCGCGCCTATTCTTTCATTGCCAGATGGCACAGACGATTTTGTGGTCTATTGCGACGCATCCATTCAGGGTCTTGGATGTGTGTTGATGCAACGTGACAAGGTCATAGCCTACGCCTCACGCCAACTTAAAGTTCATGAAAGGAACTACACTACACATGATCTAGAGCTGGGAGCTGTTATTTTCGCGCTCAAGATATGGAGACATTACCTGTACGGTACCAAGTGCACAATCTACACCGATCACAGGAGTCTCGAGCATATCTTCAAGCAAAAGGAGTTAAACATGCGTCAACGCCGATGGGTCGAGTTATTAAATGATTACGAATGCGTAATCAAGTACCATCCAGGCAAAGCCAATGTTTTGGCTGACGCCCTCAGTCGAAAGGACGCCACGCCTAAGCGCGTGCGAGCATTACAACTTACCATCTAGTCTAGTCTTCCTGCACAGATACAAGATGCTCAGGTAGAAGCATTGAAACCAGAAAACATCAGGGCTGAAGCTCTACGCGGCTCAAGGTAACGACTAGAACAAAAGGAAGACGGTGCCTATTACGTAACAGAACATATTTGGGTCCCACTCTATGGTAACCTACGAGAGCTTGTGATGGATGAAGCACACAAGTCTCGCTACTCAGTACATCCTGGTTCAGATAAGATGTACCACGACTTGAAAACTACGTATTGGTGGCCTAGTATGAAAGCTCACATAGCAACTTACGTTAGCAAGTGTTTGACTTGTGTGAGAGTCAAGACTGAATATCAGAAACCATCGGGCCTACTCCAACAACCAGAGATACCACAATGGAAATGGGAGCAAATTTCCATGGATTTCGTTACTGGCTTGCCAAGATCTCAACGTGGAAATGATACTATATGGGTGATCGTGGATCGACTCACAAAGTCTGCACACCTCTTGGCTATCAAGGAAACGGATAAGTTCTCCACTCTAGCAGACGTTTATCTTAAGGAAGTTGTCTCGAGGCACGGGGTGCCCACCTCTATTATCTCTGATTGTGATGCACATTTTACTTCTGAACTGTGGCAAGCAATGCACAAGTCCTTTGGCTCACGCTTAGATATGAGCACAGTTTATTACCCGCAAACGGATGGGCAGTCTGAACGCACCATCCAGACCCTTGAAGACATGCTTAGGGCATGTGTAATTGACTTTGGTAACAGTTGGGAAAAACATCTGCCGCTAGTGGAATTCTCGTATAATAACAGTTACCACACCAGCATTCGGGCCGCTCCAGTTGAGGCATTGTACGGGCGTAAATGCCGATCACCTCTTTGTTGGGCAGAGGTGGGGGATAGCCAGATCACTGGCCCAGAACTTGTGGTAGACACAACAGAAAGGATTGCTCAAATACGACAACGAATGGCGGCAGCTCGTGACCGTCAGAAAAGCTATGCTGATAAGGGCAGGAAACCACTCGAGTTCCAGGTTGGGGATCGAGTGCTACTCAAAGTCTCACCCTGGAAGGGTGTGGTTCGTTTTGGCAAAAGGGGCAAACTCAATCCACGTTACGTCGGACCGTTTGAAATCATTGAGAAGATAGGCAAAGTGGCCTACAAACTAAACCTACCCGTAGAACTCAGTGCAGTTCACAACGTTTTTCACGTGTCAAATCTGAAGAAGTGTCTGTCAGATGAGACCCTCCTAGTTCCTTTGAAGGAGCTCACTATCGACGATCAGTTATGATTCGTCGAGGAACCAGTTGAAATCACGGACCGGGATGTTAAGGTCCTCAAGCACACTAGGATACCTCTTGTTCGAGTTCGTTGGAACTCCCGTCGTGGCCCAGAGTTCACCTGGGAATGAGAAGATCAAATGAAACTCAAGTATCCCCAGTTGTTCGGAAATAATGCAACTACTACTGAGGCTGAAGCTACTACAGAATTTCGGGACGAAATTCCAAATCAACGGGGGGATGATGTGACACCCCAGGAAAACCACGAAACAACTCAACACAACTAGCTTCCTCAGTAACCTCGCGCTAAATTTCGGGATGAAATTTCTTTCAAGTTGGGGATAATGTGACAACTCGAGTTTCCAGGATTTCCATCTTCGCATTAATTGCACGTTTATTGTTTAAGTTGTCTGTTTACATGACTTGTTTGTTCACAACTGTACACGTTTGTAATATGTTAAATCGTATTGTGATTTATATGATTTATATGGTGTGCATTAAGTGTGTATGTAATATATGTTTTGTATGATTATAATGTTAGTACACTTAATAAAAGGATAGAACTTTACTTGAACACCAACACACCTCACGAAAACACAAAGTGTTTTCGTCTATTAAGGGGCCAACGAAAACAGTATGGGCTTCGGCCCAGTGACAGCCAGTTATATGTTTCGATATTAACCCTTAGGAAAAATCAATCACCAAACCCTACTTCCCCACCTGTTTGTGCGACGGCTGTGGACATACTCCCCATTCGAGATATCATCTTGGTTGATTAAATCTTTGGTTAGTGATTCTATATTCATGTTAACTATTGATGTTGAGTATATGTGATGTCAGTATGGTCTTCTTGTTAATAATTGTTCTAATCGATGATGATTCCTTATTAAATTACTAGAGTATACACTGATGATTTCGGTCCAATAGTATTAGGACTAGGGGTATGGTTGTCGGTCACTATAGGTAAACCCTTTTTACTATTTTTGATGATTTGCATGTGAAGCCATATGAATAAGAATCACATGATCGGCTAGGTTCATTACTTGCATGTGGGTTGTCAGTGACATGTGATGTGCCATATGTGTTTGCAACTTTAAATATGATACTTAAGTTGTGAATCATAATGGGTTGGGATGTAATATAACTCTCGGTCCAATAGAATTGTAGTAGGTTAGTGTTTGGTCAAATAGCAACATGAAATCAATCTGCACTTGTCGGCCATGGTTGATTATTTTAATGATGATTTTATGAATAGATCTAATGAGTCTAGACCACTGAACATATTAGTTGATGATTGTATAACTGTATGTTGCAAGAGATGTAACTGTTATATGATTACTTGGATTATTCGTAACCTGCTGTTGTTGATGATGATGCTACCAACGAAAACACAAGGTGTTTTCGTCACACCTTATGCCCAACGAAAACCCAAAGTGTTTTCGGCCCAACTGTTATGTCTGTTAAGTTGTTAAACTTGTTAAGTTGTTAACTTTGTTAAGTACGTATATAACTCTGTTAAGTATGCAACTATGTTTAACCTATTAACTGAGTTAAGTTTATTAACTCAGTTAACCTTATTAACTCTGTTAGACTCATGTATGTCACTCTGTTAAGTGGGTAACTTTTGTTAACTCTGTTAACTTAGTTGGTTGATTAACTTTATTAGTTTATTATTCCTGTTAGGTGTGTTAACTCTGTTAAACAATTTAACTCAGTTAAGTTAAGCACGTAACACAGTTAGTTTACTAGTTCTGTTAGATGTTAACTTTGTTAACTGTGTAACCTTGTTGGTATATGTTAATCCAGTAAACTTGCTAACCCTGTTAAAGTGTGTTATTGGTTAACTACATTAGATTGTGTGAATTGCATGATGTTGACTTACTGCTTACGTGATACATGAGATTAACTGCCAAGCACTTTGTGACATAGATTGTATGTGAAACTTGACCAACATGAACTGACTGTGTGTAAATGCATTACCTTAGGCCTTGATTGATTGATTGATTGTTTGCGAGCACATAGTTTAGCATACCGAGCAAACCAAGGTGAGTTCACACTTTCTACAAAGCATGGGATTCCCAGGGGTTGGGAATGGGTTAAGGAATATGGATTCCTCGTCCTTCTTGGGTAGGACAGTACGGGTTAAGGAATGTAATTCCTCGTCCTCTTAGACAGTTTAAACTTCACTAGACCAAAACTCTATCACGAAGTCCCTCCTTTTTATATCGACTTAATCGCCGGGCCAATGGCGAGCGGGTCATTAGTTAGATAGTGCTATTTAGGTCTGACAAACCTCACACCGTGCCGCAGAGGACGGGCGTGAACTAATGGATCTGGGCACGTCAATGATGATAGACATTGACAGTTCAGAGCACATAAACATGACTACAGTCAGCAGTCGATATGGTAACGAGTCTAGTAGTATATACATGGGGTAGCCCCCACGGCCAGAGAGCCAGATAATTGAACAAGGGGTAGCCCCCACGGCTGGATTGCCTGAGTAAATGGGATAAACAAATCACGTTTTCAACTATGGGGTAACCCCCACGGCAGGATGCCAGCTAAAGGAAAACTGTTTTTGGAATAACTTAAACCAACACCCAACTGTGAACTCGCTCAACATTGTTGTTGACTCGTTACTACATGCTTTGCAGGTCACTAGGTTTAGCAGGAGCTTGCTTGGGGAAGAGTCGTTGTGGAGCATGGACATTGAGTGTTCATGATGAACTTAAACATTATTAACTTATGCTTTGGTTTTTGGACATTATGCTTCCGCTTGCAACTTAAATTATGTTTTATTTGGACACCAATTGTATTGGTTGGATTTTTATAATTACTTACCTGCTCGTTCAATATGATTGGTGGCTGGATCCTGGTCAGTCACGCCTCCAAGCGGTGATACTCCGCAGGTGGATTTTGGGGGTGTGACATAGTATGTGAACATTGGTTCATCGTTAAATATTTATAAAATCATTAGTGAAATAATATTAATCTAACCTTTCATAATTTAATCATAATCGTGAGCGAAGAGCAAATTTATGAAGGGAGGGGGACACGCATCTTAAACTCCAATTGACTCACTTTGAGGACTCCTGATTGTATTGTAGCTGAACCACTATTGAATATACTGAACCAACCCCCTGGCAAGACCACTATAAATAAACAACTTATGGAACTCCATGACACAAAACAAAAAATGGTCCAACTCATGGTTACAAGGGGCTATTTGGCTAAGCTTATTTTTTTTGACTTATTTGCTTATTTGAAAAGCAAATAAGTCATAATGGAATGACTTATTTACTTATTCCTCTCACATAATAAGCTAACCCAAACACCTTTTAACTTTTCAAAAAGTAAATAAGTAAATAAGTCACTAAAATAAGATTAGCCAAACAGCCCCCAATTTTCCTCTTTATTCTAGCAACTGGATCATCCTGGGCTCAATCCTCCGATGACGTGAGTTGGGCCAAACGCGTAGACACGGGCTCACAAGTCGTGACCACCATGCAATTCTACTTTCATGATACCTTAAGCGGTCGCAATCCAAGTGCAGTCAAAGTGGCTCAACCGCAGTCGTCCACCAACTCACTTGGAGGGTTTGGTAGCCTATTGATGGTCGATGACCCATTGACCGAAGGACCCAACAAGAATTCCAAGCTCATTGGACATGCACGTGGGATGTACGGTCAAGCGGCACAAAATGATCTCGGGTTGATCATGGTTTTAAACTATGGTTTCACTGATGGAGTGTATAAAGATAGCTCGTTTAGCCTCTTGAGTTTGAACCCTGCCATGCAGACGGTTCGCGAGATGGCGATTGTTGGTGGTACCGGACTTTTTCGACTAGCACGCGGTTATGCGTTGGCTCGAACATATTGGATTGACCCTAGTACCGGCGATGCAATTGTAGGGTACAATGTTACGATTACTACTTATATTTAATTTTTGTTGATTTGGGTTTACCCTTTTAGTACCACGTGTATGTAAGATTACTATTTATACGTATTTAGGATATAGTAAAATGTTGTCAGTGTTGCTTGTCACATCCGATTATCAAACATATTTTAAATGGGCACAACGATAAAAAGGTAAAAAAACACTATTCTCAGCCTTTAAGAATTAATAGATTGATAATGATAATGATAATGATAATGATAATTGATAATGATAATGACAATTGATACATGAAAAAATCAAAATCAAAATATTTAACTTTAAAGTTTATTATTTTCTATTCTGAAATCAAAATATTAACTTATTTAAAAACTCTTAAACAGGCTAACAAGTTAACCCATTTTCTAACACGTCATGTTTGTGTTGACCTATTTTTTAAACGGTTGTGTTCGGGTTTTACCTATTTAAGAAAACAGATCATATCAGTCGACACAAAACCTGCTTTTTTTTCATGTTGTGTCATGAATTACCATCCCAGCTATAAAGAATTCTTTTGTTGCACAAATTCTGGCGTTTTCGAAACTTAGGGTTCCAAACTACGGGTTGGATGATTCTTAAACAAGAAATGAAGGCCTGTAAGACACGTTCGTGTTGCTATATCTCATCTAAAACCGGAGCTGCTAACCGCAATTGTGGGGTCTTTTCTTTAATAAACACTCCTTACGAAACTTGTTTTGTTAAAATTCGTGCTTCCCAACACCTAAGTCACTATTATTGAAAACGAATGATTTTTTATTTTTTTGTTTCATGAAAATGCCTTCTATAAGGTTGGTGTAGGTTTAAATCTTTACAAATAAAAGGCTAGATGGTATTTTGATGTAAAAATTTATTTAAAAAAATGGAGAAACTTTTTTGACACCATTTATGAAAAATATTAGAATCACATCAAACCCCGTAGTAATCTTGTAGTTCTTTGAATCTCTTTTTTTTTTCTTTAATAAATTATTACCCATGCTAGGCTCATGACTATTGACTTATGCTCCTATTAAATTGGGAATTTGACATTCTCAAAGTGCCAACCATACAAATAACAAAAAAATAGATTTTATCTCCCAACCAATAGTTAAATTTAACACCAACCCCACAAAACAAAAACTTCAGCACTCAACTCCCTAGTTTATATCATTCAATAAACTAATGGTTTTTTTTTTTTTACCCATTAGAAATTATAAGACAGTAATCCAAACAATTAAGATTATAAAGATGTATCATGTACACAAACCAAATCATCTACCTAAATGTTTTCACCCTCTGTGATTCTAACAATGGGAGCTCAGTGGTCTAAACAGATCGACCGACAAAAGGCGGTCATTGCTAAGAAGAAAATATTGCGAGAGCTGCAAGAAAGATGCGGGTCTGATTACCCCGGATCCAATTGGCATCCAACTGACCGTAAAAACTGGATGTCGGGCCTCGACCAGAATAAAGTCCATATCAACATGATAGTGTGGCCCGGAACCCACAACTCGGCCACCAACAAGATTGGAATCAAGATGATTACCCGCCCGTTTGCCCAATGCCAGTCTCTGTCCATTTACCAACAACTTGTATGTGGGGCCCGTGTTCTTGATATTCGGGTCGAACAGACCGGAAAAGTGTGTCATGGGATATTGACAACGTATAGTGTTGATGTCGTTATAGAAGATGTCAAACGGTTTGTTTCAGAAACCAAGTCAGAAATTGTAATTCTAGAGATCCGGACCGAGTGGGGCCGGAAGGATCCACCCGAGTTCCAGAAATACTTGTGGGAACAACTAGGTGAGATGTTGATCCATCAAGATGATAATGTCTTTGACAAAACAATAGCAGAGATATTACCAAGAAGAGTTATATGTGTCTGGAAGCCTCGGGTATCACCCGAGGTAAACGTAAAAAGCCCGTTTTGGAATTCGGGTTACTTGAGAGATAACTGGATCGACACGGATTTACCAGCAACGAAGTTTGAGAGTAATATGAAGTATCTGAGCCAGCAGCAGCCCGTTATGGCCCGAAACTACTTTTACAGAGTGGAGAATACGGTAACCCCTCAAGCGGATAACCCGATTGTGTGTGTAAAACCGGTTACAAAGCGGATTCATGGGTATGGAAGACTGTTTATAGCACAATGTTTTCAACAGAATTGTGTTAATCGATTGCAGATATTTTCTATAGATTTCATAAACGAGGATTTTGTTGATGCTTGTGTCGGGCTTACTTGGGCTAAACTTGAAGGGAAAGCTTGAAAACCGTAACGGGTCACAACTAAAACCAAACTTCCCTTAGAGAGGTGTCACCTTCATTAACTGTTCGGTGGACGGGTTATTCATTGTCATAATCTCAAAACTACACTTCCTTGCTTTTTAAATGAAAAGAGAACATGTTAAATATGATATTAAGATATTTAACTAAGGTGGGGTTTGGTTTTTTAAATGTACTGGCAATGTGTACACAAATGGAGAGAGGAAAAGGTATAAATGTTTATGAAATTGTTTGTTTTACAAAGTTTGCAGTTAACACTTAACTTGATCAAATATATAAAGAATAATGTTACAGCTTTCAACCCTCTAAACCCATTTCTCTCACGCGTGTCCGTTTCCTTTTCCATCCTTGCTTCTAGCGAACCCTTCACTCTCTCAATTGTGCTTTCTAAATTCTTCATTTGTTCCATCCATGTATCATGCCAGTCTCGTAAATAAATCCCTCACAACACTAGATATACAATGCTTAAGAAACTACTGTTTGCAATCCTCTTGTGTGATGTAAACTCATGAAAACAAAATGACATTGTGTGCTATGTTTTACCTCAGTTTCAAAAATCTTACGAAAAGATGAGCAATCTATAATTGTTTAAAATTTATGAATGTGTTCTTGAGGTATCTTTACTATTGATATTTGTATCAGGTGTCCTTGATATATGCAAATGTATCTCCTAAATAAGCATTTCGTTCATGTACCGGAGCATTCCAAAACGCCGAATTAGTCAATCGGAAACGCGTTTTTATATGATTTGGAATGAATTTAGTGACAATCGGGTACGACCAATTTTTCCAATCCGGATCGTGAACCCGTAGCGTTCAGTTCGATTCTATACCTGATTCCGGTACGAACGATCTGGTTTGCGGTACGTGGGGGTTCAACGAATCCTGTGACTAGATATAATATTTATGTTCTTGTGTGTTTAGTAGTCAATGGTCCACTTACATTAGTAGATATTAACATGATTAAGATAATTTTTTTAGGACTCGGATTTGGTTTGTACTCATCCTATGTTTGGGCAAGAACAACAAAACCATTTTCAGGAATCCTTTGTGTGGATAGTGTGCCAGGGGAATGCTAAGTTGAGGCTCAACACTTTGTTTTGAATTAGATTTTTTTCTTTTTTTTGTGTGCAAACATTACATCAATGAGTTCGTATGCATCTACTGAATTTAGTTGTAAGCAAAAAAGAGTCAAAGTAGCAACAATTTCCAACATCTATTTATGCAAACAAAATAAAGTCAAAATCAGCAACAATTTTTAACATCTATCTATTGATTTGATGCATAACAAAAATAAGAATTCGAAAGCCGTACCCCTCTCTCTCTCTCTCTCTCTCTCTCTCTCTCTCTCTGTATCCTCCTAAGTCCTAAGCCTGCTGCTCTATCCAAATAATCGTCTTTATCAAACAAACGCAACATTCCATCTTCCTTAGCGAAAACATCCACATAAACATTCACGGTTCATCCAATTTCATTATATTAATCATAGGATTCGGAAACACAAACATATAATTAAAATCATTAGAAAACCCAATTTAGATCTAGATGCTTACTGTATATCAATGTGAATGTACAAGATAGACAAGCAGGGACCGGTTAGATTTGCTCCATCCTTTGTTCAATGACTGGTCGAAATCTGCTCCAACTCCGCTCCAGAGCAATGGGTGTTTGGCCTAGAATTTGATTCATATAAACCTCCATTTGTTCATCTACAGGTGGATCTGAGAAAGAAGAAAAAAAAGTTAGGGCATTCTGAAGAAAGAAGAGCAAGGATGGAGATGATCGATGCATACTGTACAGATTTAAGATTTAAGGATAGAGGTTACCTGCGACGTAGGGAGTAAAAAGATGAGACCATATAACTGAGGATGGAGGTTACCTGCGACGTGGGAGGGAGAAAGGATGAGTTGGCTGATATTTAGGGGCGTTTGACAACATCTGAATAATAGTTGAATAATAGTTAAGTGCTAAATCAGTTAGATAGTGTTTGGTATGTAGGAATGAGAGAGTGAATGAAATGGACTATTACGAGGGAATGGAAAAAAATGTGTTTGGTTAGCCTCCGCCACCGAACACTACCACCACTAACACCGCCCACCCGCGCCACAACATTGGCACCACTTCCAACCATCGCTACCCTCCGGCACCGAACACTAGCATCACTGCCGCCACAACCTACCACCACCGCTGCCACCAACCACCGTCGCCACCCACCTCCGCCATCGACTACCGCCACCCATCGCCAATTTAATTCCTTCTTCTTTTCCTGCCTACCAAACACTACAAGGTAATGATTCATTTCATTCACACATGGTAACCAAACAAGACCATGGAATGGAATGATCCATTTCATTCCTTTTTCCATTCCATTACCTCGTCCATTCCATTCTCTCGTCCATTCCATTACCCCATACCAAACAGACCCTTAGAGATCTAAATCATTAAGTGTTGAACTAGTGAGAGGTCTAAACCATTAAGTGCTGAACCAGTAAGAGTAAGAGGTCTGAACCATTAAGAGTCTGTATAATGCTTAACCGTTCAGAGGCAAATGTCTGACCAATTCAGATTAGAGGTCTTAACCATTCAGACTCTGTATAAATCTTAACCATTCAGATGCAAATGCCTGAACCATTCAGACATCTGCTCGTGAAACAAACAGTCCGAACCATTAAGTGCTGAACCAATAAGAGGTCTGAACCATTAAGAGCCTCATTAAGAGGTAAACAAACAGCCCCTTGTGTTCCCGAGTCTCATTTAACAAGGTGAGGGGAAGGAAAATAAATTAAGAGAGAAAAGGAAGGAAAGGATGTGATCTTTTTTGTGTTCCCGAGTTTAATGAAAAGTAAAGGAAAAGAGAAGAAATCAAACATTTTATGTGTTCTCGAGTTAGGAGGAAAAGAAAAGAAAGAAACAATTTTACTATTATACCCTTTAAACATAAAACATTTTAATTAGAAATGAGGGCAATTTAGTAATTAGTAATATTTTCTCTTCTAATCTCTCCAATTTGGAAGGATGAATATACGGACAAATTTTCTTCCTTTTTCCTCTTTTTCCCTCCCCTCCTATCCTTAAAAAAACTCGGGAACATGGTTTTTTTTTTTATATTTTCATCTATTTTCTTTCCCCTCCCCCTGTTAAATGAGACTCGGGAACAGAGTAGCTTGATCTAACAGACGGATGAGAACGATTTGAAGAGCAGTTAGACTTAATGAGATCATTAAAATATATAGAGTTAAATGCGAGAATAGTCCCTGTGGTTTGACATTTTTTCATATTTATTTCCTAACTTTCTAAAATTGCCTTATAGTCCCCAACTTTTCAATTTTCGTTCCCGGATAGTCCCTGAAGTGGATGTCAATTAGTTTGTCCAGTTAAATGCGTTTGAAATGACTAAAGTACCCTTACTAATTAAATATAATAAATTAAAAAATTAAAATAAATATTATTTTTATAGACCCACCTTCATTACCCCAACCCACCCCCAATTACCCTCACTTTCATCAACCCATCTTCATCTTCTTCCCTGTGCATGCGTTATCTTCTCATCAGTTTCAAATCAATTCAACAATCACTTAACCAATTTCTTATTCTCTCGATCAATGGATACCAACAACAAGGAGTCTCACTTCCATGATTTTTTTACCTCTAATGGAGGACAAACTGTGAGGAGATGGTCTAATTGATGAAATGTGTAAAGGGTTTCAGCTGCTGATGGATCACAATTAAAGGGTGATCACTTTCGATATTTTGAAGAAGAATTCTTCATATTTAGGTCTTCAGGATCTGTCTCTGTCTGATGTTGATCTTTGGAGCATGTTGAGAGAAGGTGATTTCGATGGAGATGGTGCACTCAGTGAGATGGAGTTTTGGGTTCTCATGTTTAGATTAAGCCCTGATTTGTTGGACCAATTTGAATTTTTGTTGGAAGAAGCTCCGACATTAGACCCGCTTCCAGAGAATACGAAGACGACAATTGTGTCATCGCCACCACCACCGCTGCGGTGTTGATTTGGTTATTCTGATTTGGTTACAGGTGAAGGATTAAAGGCTTATTTCAATTTGTTTGAGATCTGTTGAACATGATTAATGGTGGTGGTTGTGAAGACGATTTGCTGGTGATGATGGCGGCAGTGCTGGCTTTGGCAATGATGGTGGTGGTGGCGGCTGAGAGGTGATGGTGGCTATGGAGGTGGAGGTGATGGGGTTGTGGTGATGGTTTTTCAAAGGAGATAGAGGTGATGAGCTTGTTGCTGCTGCTGGACCCACTTGTTGGATTCGCACACTTTGTTGCGTACACTGGATCCTTTTACAAACTTGCAACATTAATGGAGTTCATAAATTGGGCCACACACACCTATATCAAGTTAATTATATTGGGTCGCACACCCCCACGATGCACACTATAATCCGTTAAGTGTAATTAGAACTTGGGCTTGTGAAGTAAGTTTGTATGTGGTACAAAAATCTATTGCGTGGATAAACGGTGATAACTTGGATAATGTATGACATAGTTAACTGTTATAACACGTATAATTATGTGCTTAATCCGTGAGTGCAACTGGTGTAATATGTGGCAAAATTACGTGATTCAATGCGAATACGAAACTGATTGTTATTGATAAACCATGTTAGGACGTGCTCAATCACTGTTAAATAGAGTAACTAATCTTACCGAGTAAACCAAAGGTGAGTTCATTTCTCTTGAGCATGCGTTGTGACACCTGTGTCACTTCAACCATCAAACAAATGCCAAACCAATGAAATATTGTATTTCATACTTGGGATTTGTAAAAATATGTGTATCGTTTGCACATATCAACTCTTGTTCGATTTCAAGCTTTAAATCGCTTTTTGGAGGGTTATACGCGCTCTGATGCATAGATATAACCAGTTTAATGCAACGAACACTCCGGAATAGTGAAATAGGCTTAACATACCTTAAATAACCTTTACATAACTTAGAAATAGGTTTTGAAGTCTTTGGTATGGCAAAATCGAGTTAAATCGCTTACAGGGACTAAAGTTGACAAACTGCGAAAGTATGCCAATTTGAACTGTAACAGACATTCCGGAACATGACCATAAGTTAAACATACCATAAATATCTTTTACATTGCTTAGAAATAGGCTTTGAGGTGTTCGGTGTGCTAAAATAAACTTTTGGGTCATTCAGGGACTAAAAGCGTCAAAAAGTGCACAAGTTTGCATTTTCGCGCATAACTTACGTTCTGAATACATCCGGACATCCAAAAATTTATGTAAGCACTATAACATTTTATTTTAGTGTTTGGCATAAGAAAAATCCATTCGTCACGCCATTTGGATCGTTTTTTGCGCTTATGCGCATTCCGTCGTAATTAAGCGAACATCGCGATCGTACGGCCAAACGAACCGACACCCGTCATATTTTTGAGCATGTTTCATGTCCACAATGTTTAGGCATCATTTTAGGGCCTTAAAGTTGGCTTTACGGGCCTTAGAAGTGTCGGAAATGGCTTAAATACGTAACAGGGACCAAAACTGTCATTTATGAAAGATTGGTTCTGATCAGACATGGCCAGGCGGCCCGCGTGAGTTTATGTGTATCCTGAAGCGAGCCGCGTCAGACTCCCAGAATAGATAAGATCGCTTAATCAGCAGATTCCAGCTGTTTAACTCACAACCACACACTCACACTTGTCCTTTCAGCTGATTAGGGGCCATTTTTAGTCACCATAACTTTCCAACAAGTGTACGCACAAGATTCGATCACATTTTCCAAGAAACGATCCTAACGGTTTGGGAAATCCTATAAATACCCACATCCCTCAACTTCAAAACCCACTAGAATTTTGATTTGAGAAACTCTAAGTTGGAACCTTTGTTTCATACCTGAGATTCTTGGATCGAGATTAGCATTCGGGGACCCTTCGTAAGTATTCTTTCGTTCTTTTATTGCTTTTCGAGTCTGAAAGTCAAACTTTGTTTGACTTTCTGCGTTGACCAGTTTATGGTCAATGCGAAGTTCGTTTGAACTTCGCAACGTGATTGTAATCACGATGGTTATAGTCCCTTGTGACTATGCCTACTGATTACCACGTTGTCTAGGGTCGTAAGGGTATGCGATCTGATAAATCGCTTATACCTTCGAACCCGACCCATTTGGTCGATCATTAGGATCCGACCAAATACCTTAGGTGACCATAGTGTATAGGGAATAACCTTCCGAGGTTATACCTTATGGTCGCTTCGTTTAAGTAGTTGTGTGATAGGTAGTTTATATGCCTTAGGTAAATTACCAGAATACCCTTTTCATGTATAATTGGTAATTAAGCATATGTAACCTAAACTTTTGTCACATAACTGATTATATAACATGTTTAGGCATATAACACTTGTCATAGGGCTAGTTAGACATCTCGAGTGCGCTTTTGCGCGCACGACGCGTTAAAGTAGCATAAGCTACCTTAATGGGTCGCGATGGGTCGAAAGCACTTAGGTTAGGTTTCATTTAGTATGTAGGCTTTGTTAAACCATATGACACGAGTCTCTATACTCGTTTGGTTTACGAACCCTCATTCTATCTAAATCCTCCGATTTAGGTCCGGTTAATTAACATTGTTACCTATATTAGGTGCCATTTGATTCCGTGATCTTCTAACTTTTCTTGGTGGTTATCCTAGGACTTCTAAGCAATCTCAAGTGAGTACATAGACCCCTCTTTTACTGTTTTCCAAACTGTTTTGGGGTGAAACACATGTGCCTACTTGTTACTTTCATGCCTTCCTGTTTTCACATCATATACTTCCTATGTTCATTAGTACATTTATAGTACATGATTTCATTACATTTTATGCTATGTATGCCCATTGCGTGCGTACTTAGTACATTGTTTTACATTTACATTTTATGCTATGTATGTCCATTTGTTGCATACTTAGTACAGTTGTTTTCATAACATGTTTACATTTTGGTATGACATTTGGGTTGTTTAACATGGAACAATACATTCATTAACATTGATCACGCCGTTCGTTAGTAGGTAGTGGTACCATAGGAATTGACAACTCCCGTTCCTGAAATCCTGGGTAGGTTTGGATTGGAAGGAATGACCGAATTCGATATACATAACTTAGATAAACCTTTAAATTGTTTAAAGGTTTATCGCCACAGTCTCAAGGCTTGGATGTATGCATTTTCACAACACCGCATAGATGTTCGTATCAGTATAGCATGCATTTCCACAAAACATAGCTTTGATTTAAACCATGTTTTACTTCAATACTTTGTTTTTGTGCATATGGTTTAGTTGATATATTTCACTAGCCATACATATCATTTTGGTTACACATTACATGATTTACATTTGACACATAAACATTATTGACATTGGTTATACATTACATGATTTACATCTTGACATAAACATTTTGACATATTATTCAATACATTTGGCAATCGGTTTAAACATAAACATCTTACGTTGTTGGTTTGGTTTAAGTAAGTGATTTAAGTAACGAGGTGTGTGTAATATGATACAAGCATGGTGGATACGCCGCTGGTACTTCCTATATATAAGTGTTTGTATAGTATTACATATCGTAGCGTTATTTGAATCATTTCAATTTGAGACATATAACATTTTATACAAATAACATACTTTTCACAAGACATTGATTTACAAACAATTTATCTTATACAAACTCATCTTACATGGTTATTCATTTAACCATACATTATTCTCTTATTTATACATATCATCTGATCTTATCGTTTTTCAAATGATTTACAAGACAAAGCAAATTACAAGGTTCATGACTAAACATTTTCTCAAACATAAGTCATGAATCCTATTTTCTCAAAACCTATGTATCTCACAGGCATTTTTATCCTGACGTACCTATTTTCACATGTGTTTTCAGGAGATGATGCGTAGGACTTATCAAGATACACTTAGGCGGACTTGGGCCTTAGTGACAATAAAAGATGCAAGACTAGTTAATTTATGTTATGTACTCTTTGGTTCTTGTTTAAAACAATGTAAACTCTCATGTTTGATTAATAAAACGAAACTTTAATTGGCATGGATTTGAAACATTAATTCTGTTACAACACTCCCCGACGTTTCCACCATGTTTTGTATGTTCTACGTGGTCGGGGTGTGACAGAAAATATGGTATCAGAGCCAATGGTTATAGGGAATTAGGTTATTAGTAATACTTTGACCTAGTCTATAACCTTCTTAGGACCCTAACGCGAGTTTACTTGCGTTTAGTCATAAAACAATACCGTCACCTACCCTTAGGCGACAATCACAACAATAACATAAATTTCAAAACTGCTTTGAAAACTAATCATTTGTTCTAGGATGATTGATTACTAGGTTTTGAACCCTCTATTGTAAGGTTTTGAACCCTCTGTTATAAGGTTTTGAACCCTTTGAGTTTCCAAAATCTCGTCAAAGTTTTGGGTCCTAAATAGTGTGAACACATGCAAACTGGAAGGGTGGATGCCTGTACCCTGGGTTTTCTGTCTAAGGCTAGAGTGTTCGTACAAATCCACATAATCGGACCAGTCACTCTTACCTGGGAACTCTTGGGGTGAGTGTCCACTTATAGGCGAGCATGTCTTCGCGATACATTATGAGGATCTATTTTCTCTGACTCAGCCTTTGTGTTGTTTGTTTGCTTCATGGTTCAAACAAATGACCATCACCCATGATTTTGGTCGGAAATTGTAACATCCTATTCTTACCCAATGCCATTTCATTTGTTTTCTCTCTTGTTTCCCCTTTTAGAATGCCTCCATGACGTGAAAATCCGGTATCTATTGAAGATCTGGCAGCTGTCATTACACAGCAAATAACTACTGTAATCCCGAACATCGTTGCCCAATGTCACCAAGCTCTCAACAACAATAATGCCCTCTGCAACTTCAAGACGTTCAACTCGGCTAAGCCATCAAAGTTTTCTGGGTCTCAAGGAGCGACTGCACTTCTGCAATGGTTCGAGAGTCTAGAGAGCACCTTCAGGCATGTTCAATGTCCAAATGAGCGAAAGGTAGATTTCGCATCTAGTGTCTTTGAGAAACGAGCTTTGACGTGGTGGAACGGTGTGGTGAGAGATAGGGGAGCCGAAGTGGCACTGGCTCAAACGTGGGAAGAACTTAGAGCACTGATGATGAAGGAATTCTGTCCTCGTCACGAGATCAGGGCCTTGGAAAGGGAATTCGACGATCTTAAGCAAGACAGCGGTGAACATCGAGCATACACTGATCGATATGAGGAGCTGAGCCTGTTGTGCCCTACCATGGTTACGCCTTTGGATAAGGCGATCGAGAAATACATTGATGGTCTCCCTGACTCAGTTCAGGACATTGTTACTGGTAGTAACCCCACTACGGTTAGGCAGGCCATTGAGCTATCTGCAACCTTGACTGAATCTTAGATCAGAAAGCATAAACTTTTTCGAAAGGGTGACAAGAAGCCAATCGAGGAATCAAAGACCATAGATGAACAAACTGGATCCCCTGAGAAGTCTAAGAAGCATAAGGCTTCGCAGAATTGTGCGATTGCTGCTCAACCCAACCAAAACACCCGCAACCAACCAACTCAACCTCCTGCAAAGAAACCTTATGCCGGTACTGCTCCGATATGCGACAAATGTAATGCACACCACTTAGCTCACCTACAATGTCGTTTATGTGCATCATGTGGGCGACTCAGTCACCTGGCAAATGCTTGTCGATTTACCCCAAACCAAGGTGGTCCAAACCAACCTCAAGTAAATCCTGCTCAAGCTCGTCTTCCACTAGGTCCTTGCTTCAACTGTGACGAGATGGGCCATTTCCGGAGAAATTGCCCAAAGATTGCTAATGCGAATCCAGCGCAAGGATGAGCATCGGACCAACTAGAAGACAATGTTGTTTAGAGATAATCAAGCCTTATGTATTATTTTCTTTTGTAGTCAAGGTCCATGAAACAGTTGTTGTTGTTTATAAATAATTTTTTTTATTTTACATTGCAATGTACAAATGTGATGGCATGTATAAACAACGTATCCTCTACAATACCGACAACTGTTTGGATTGGAAGGAATGACCGAATTCGATATACATAACTTAGATAAACCTTTAAATTGTTTAAAGGTTTATCGCCACAGTCTCAAGGCTTGGATGTATGCATTTTCACAACACCGCATAGATGTTCGTATCAGTATAGCATGCATTTCCACAAAACATAGCTTTGATTTAAACCATGTTTTACTTCAATACTTTGTTTTTGTGCATATGGTTTAGTTGATATATTTCACTAGCCATACATATCATTTTGGTTACACATTACATGATTTACATTTGACACATAAACATTATTGACATTGGTTATACATTACATGATTTACATCTTGACATAAACATTTTGACATATTATTCAATACATTTGGCAATCGGTTTAAACATAAACATCTTACGTTGTTGGTTTGGTTTAAGTAAGTGATTTAAGTAACGAGGTGTGTGTAATATGATTCAAGCATGGTGGATACGCCGCTGGTACTTCCTATATATAAGTGTTTGTATAGTATTACATATCGTAGCGTTATTTGAATCATTTCAATTTGAGACATATAACATTTTATACAAATAACATACTTTTCACAAGACATTGATTTACAAACAATTTATCTTATACAAACTCATCTTACATGGTTATTCATTTAACCATACATTATTCTCTTATTTATACATATCATCTGATCTTATCGTTTTTCAAATGATTTACAAGACAAAGCAAATTACAAGGTTCATGACTAAACATTTTCTCAAACATAAGTCATGAATCCTATTTTCTCAAAACCTATGTATCTCACAGGCATTTTTATGCTGACGTACCTATTTTCACATGTGTTTTCAGGAGATGATGCGTAGGACTTATCAAGATACACTTAGGCGGACTTGGGCCTTAGTGACAATAAAAGATGCAAGACTAGTTAATTTATCTTAGGTACTCTTTGGTTCTTGTTTAAAACAATGTAAACTCTCATGTTTGATTAATAAAACAAAACTTTAATTGCCATGGATTTGAAACATTAATTCTGTTACAACACTCCCCGACGTTTCCGCCACGTTTTGTATGTTCTACGTGGTCGGGGTGTGACATGCGTCCCGGTGGTTGGGACAGTCATTGGGTATCCCTGAGAGTGATAGGTTTTTGGGTAAATCAATTGGGTATTCCTGAGAGGAATACGTCTCATGGGTAAAAACGGGAATGTTGGATAATATACTCATCCTATCACTATTAAAGTCCCTCCTTGTTGTTTGTTACCTGAGAGGTAACAGAGTATTAGTTGGTAGCGCTATCTAGGTTTGGCACCCTCACCCCGTACCTGAGAGGACGGGTGTGAACTAATGACTCGGCCATGCCCAATGCTTTGATAGGAGCATTGGGGAAAAGGGCAAAATAAATCTGGAGCCGTCTTGTATTCGGGGTATTATCAACATTATTATCAATGAACTGAATTAAACACTTGGTAACTAACATTTTCACAAACTATGAACTTACCAGCGTTGTCTGATACACTTGTTGCATGCTCGCAGGTTGTTAGATTACTTGGATTTGGAACTTGCTGTCTGAAGTAGCTGGAGTGGTCATGTGTCGAGCTGATTGGATACTCACGATGTGATTGTTGATATTACATACTCGCTTTGAAACATTTAAACTTGATTTACTTATTGATTCCGCTGAACTTATTGGATTTCATTAAACACATTGTTGGTGGATTTCATTAATAATTGGCAATTTCATTTTTAAACTTGTTATGAGTTCAACATGATTAGTGGCTGGTTATTGGTTTGTCACACGCCTAGCGAGGTTTTTCATGGGTGGTATTTTAGGGGTGTGACAGTTTGGTATCAGAGCCAGGGCCGGACCGGTGGTGCCAGGTCCTGCGAGGACGCTAGACCCCTTAAGGGGGGTGGATTGTGACATCCCACATCGGCTGTGAAGGGGAGCAAAGGCTTCCTTATAAGGGGTTCGATACCTTCACCATCATGACGCGTTTTGAAAACCGTGAGGGGCGGACGCCGGGGGTGTGCTGGCCGCCAAAGCGGACAATATCATGGTGCGGTTACGCCGGGCTGTTACAGATGGTATCAGAGCCACTGGTTATAGTGAACTAGGTTTTAAAACGTTTTTATAAAACCAGACTATAACCGAACAGTTCAGAAAGCGACCATGAAACTCAGCTCCAGATTGCAAGGTTCGTCTTTTCATTTGTGGTATACATTACATAAGTAGTGTACATTTGTTTATGATGTAGCGTACAAACACACTCGTCACTATAGCATGATTACATGAATTGCCTGCTTAAATTATGATGCCTTGGTAGCATGTCATGGTCCTTAGATTCTTGTGATCTTATCATTTTGATAACCTCTGTTTGGCATTCGAGTTTAAGAAACCATTTGACATGAGTTAGGAGGAATTGAGATGAGCATGCAAATCGCAATATTATTGTGGGTGCACACATAATAATAATGTGGGGTGCATGCGAGTCCCAGTAAGGCTTAACAAGTGAAAAAGGGGTTCCGTTCCGTTATTTGATTGATGTGAAACACAACAGTCTATAGGAGTCATAGCAGTGATTGTCTCCTACTCGAACATGATATTTTCACTCCTCTCTGAATTCTATCGAATCTCGATGCTATCGAGTACTACCTGAACACCCATCTGAACGCCTAGCAAACTGGATAGAATGTTAGGTGCTTGTACGAACATCCCTGAGTTGGATGTCGCAGGGTCGAATGTTTGGTCGATACCCTTCTCACTCCTCTTCATCGGTTGGAACTCAGTGTATTGGCGCCTTAGATCCCGAAGTGCGATCACTTCTGTAACACTCTAGCAACATACTGTGTATTACTCCACCAGCTTGCAAGAATGATGGACAAGAGGATGAGCGTAGTACTTTACCAACTGCAGTATTTGGGCGACCCTGACTACCAGCAACGAACATCAGCAATTTGACTCCAATCGAATCTTTAACCCTAGTCAGCGACTTATGGGAGTCAACTCTTACGAGTTCATCGGGGCATAAGCAATGACAATTGACTATAGTATGGTATGTGTAATTGCCAGCACAGTGGGTAGCGCATTAGGACGTGGTGCAGAATGTGAAAAGATGGACTTTGACGGTGATAGATCGTAGGGCTTCGTTTCAAGCAACGACATTAGAGGTAACAGTCGCGGCAACATCAAGGCATTCGTAATCGTAGTCTACAACATGGAAACGAAGGTGACATTGACTAGGATTGACTGTTGTTAAGTCAAGACGTCAACAACCAAGGGATTAATGACAATATTGGGAATCCTCGCAACCGTAACAACAACACTGCAAGTGGTAATCGTGGAAGGGCATTTAAGATTGGCATGGGCGATGCCAGGATTATAGCAACGCGGTGGCCTGCACATTCTTGGTAACTAAGCGCCTCATTCCTGTTCTGTTTAACCCTGATGCTTCTCGAAACCAACCTGTTGTGGAATCGACTGATAGTTAGTCAATTGAAACCTCATATGTTCGTTGGAATGCAAACTCGACCTTGTGGGACAAGTGTTCGGCATCGACCTTCCTTCTGCTATCCTTGATGGTTTCGATGCAGTAGTTGTGAAGATTGGTTATCTAGGTATCGCGCAGATATACCTTGTCGGAAGGAAATTTTGCGTCACTTTATACTTTGAATTGTCAGAGTGGTGTAAAGGTTAGCATCATATCAGTAATGAAGGCCAGAAGTGACTACGGAGGGGTTACCCCGCTATGTTAGCAACCGCTACCGATGTTAAGGATAAGGAAAGGAGGATCGAGGATCCACCAATTGTTCGTGATTCCTTCGGTGTGCTACTCGAGGAACTATCAGGTTTACTTCCACAACTATTAGACAGACTCTCAGTTTGATCTCATGCCGGAGGTAGCTCTGATTCTTCGTACTTCTTACCGTCTTGCACCAGGAGGGTTGCGAAAATTGTCAAACCAACTACAGGGACTGTTGAACAAGAGTTTTGTCGGACCTAGTTTTCGCTTTGGGAAGCCCCAGTTATATCCGGGAAGATAAGTTGTATCGTTGGACATGTGTACTGATTATCAAAAACTCATCAAGGTGACAGTCAAGAACTGTTTGTCTCGACCACTGTATTGATAACCTGTTGACCAGTTGCGAGGGTCAAGCTCCCACTCGAGAATTGGCTAACAAGCGAACAATTATCAGATGGAAGTCCAAGGAGGAGAGTGTTCCTGGAACGGCACATCGAACGCAGTACGGCCATTGCGAATTGGTATTTCATGACCTTTGGGTTAATCAACGCACCAGCAGCTTTATGGATCACATGAAACGACCATGTTTGTTGATGACGTTTTGAATCATTACCAGTGGAGAGGAACAACATGGGCGGCATATGTATCTTATTTTAGAGCTCCTGAGGGAGGAGCCACTCCGCGCGAAGTCTAGTTAAAGGTAACTTCTGGATCCGAGAGGTACATTTTGGTCATATAAACAGCGAAGTGGGAATACACGTGGATCTCGCTAGGATCCATTTTGTTAGAAACTGATCGACACCAAAGATCCCTTTGAGGATACATCAATTTCTTTTCTCACTAGATACTATCGCAGATTCATCACAGGATTTTCGAAGATCGCACAGCTTAACTCTCTTTAGCACAGCAGGGTGCTGTGTTCGTAGAAGACAAAACAGGAGGACGTCTTTTCAGTTTTTGAATTCCAACTCTGCAATGCGCTGAGCATCGCTTCTACCCGAATCAGAGTCCCAGTTACACGCCGATGCAACACGAGAGAGTGATGACTTACGTGATGGAGTTATGAAGAGGAACTGTACGACACACAATCTGTGGTGAAAACCGTGGTCTTTGGATTTAAGATGGAGGCATTACTTGGACAGTACCGAATGCACTACCTAGACCGATCATAAGGGCCTCCCGTGTACCCTGGTCTCGATAGAGCTAAATCAGTTGATGGTATCGCTGGATGGAACTTTTGGATGATTACGACTGTGAAACTTGAATGAGCACGAGCTTTGCAGCTCACTATCGACTCTAACCTACCTGATCAGACTCACTCTGTTCAAACTGGAGAACTGAAGGAAGATGATTTTCAAGTTGAACCCATGCGGGGCATGGAGAAGCAACCTTTGGCAGGTCGGATGATATTTGCTACCTCATGGAACGAATGTGGATCTCATTATACGGCAACTTTAGGGAACTTGTGTTGAGCAAAGCACACCGGCTTCGATATTCTAGTCGTCTGGGTTTCGATAAGAGATATTAGGATCTATAAACCTTGTACTGGTGGTCGGGCATGAAGGCCCACCTGGCAGTGTATGTGAATGATGTTTGACTTGTGGGAAAAGTCAAGGTGGAATACTAGAAACCATCTAGATTACTTCAACAACCAGAAATACACATGTGGAAATGGGAGCAAATCGCAATGGATTTTGTCACTGGGCTACCTAGAACTCAAAACGGGAATGATATCATTTGGGTGATCGTTGATCGCCTCACGAAATCAGCACACTTCCTAGCAATCAAGGAAACTGATAAGTTCTCACAACTTGCTGTTGTTTATCTTAAGGAAGTGGTTTCTAGGCACGGGGCGCCAACTTCTATTATCTCAGATCGTGATCCGCGTTTCATATCTGATTTATGGAAGTCGATGCATAAATCGTTCGGTTCACGTCTCGACATGAGTACTGCTTATCACCCACAGACGGATGGTCAGAGTGAGCGAACCATCCAGACACTTGAAGACATGTTGCGTGCATGTGTGATCGATTTTGGCAAAGGTTGGGAAAGATATTTGCCGTTGATAGAGTTTTCGTACAACAACAGCTACCATACTAGTATTCAGGCAGCTCCATTCGAAGCATTGTATGGGCGGAAATGCCGTTCTCCTCTCTGTTGGGCTGAGGTGGGTGACAGCCAGATCACGGGTCCTGAGCTTGTACTTGAAACTTCAGAAAAGATTGTTCAGATCAGAAACCGTATGGCGGCAGCGCGTGATCGTCAGAAAAGCTACGCTGACAAGCGTAGGAAACCGTTAGAGTTCGCTGTAGGTGATCGTGTTATATTGAAAGTTTCGCCGTGGAAGGGTATTGTACGCTTTGGGAAGCGCGGCAAGCTCAATCCGTGTTACGTAGGGCCATTTAAATCTTGGAGCGGATCGGTAAAGTGGCTTATAAGCTCGAGTTACCTGCTGAGTTTGGTAATGTTCACGATGTCTTTCATGTTTCACAATTGAAAAAGTGTTTGTCTGATGAAACACTGGTTGTGCCATTTCAAGAGCTCAAGATTGACGACAAGTTGCAGTTTGTCGAAGAACCTATCGAGATCATGGATCGGGAGGTCAAGGTGCGTAAACATAGCCGAGTTCCGATTGTGAGAGTTCGTTGGAACTCAAGACGTGGACCGGAGTTCACGTGGGAGCGCGAGGATCAGATGAAACTCAAGTATCCTCAACTTTTTCCTGATGACCAATCTAATTCTGGTGAAACTGGTGAATTTCGGGAAGAAATTCCGCTTCAAGTTGGGGATGATGTGGCACCTGGAGAAAATCTGCAACAATCTTGAGATTTATCACTTCACTTCTCTGTGTTTACTTATCAAATTTCGGGATGAAATTTCTTTCAAGTTGGGGATGATGTGACAACCCGAACTTTCAAGGTTTGTGCCTCTCAGTTTTGTGATATTGAGTCCTCTTTATTTCGTTTGCCACGTTCTTATCACATTAATTGTTAAACGTTGTGAATAAACTTGTTAAACCTAAACGTAAACGAGAAAGATTGATGGTGTGTTTGGGCCACGCACACACACACATTGCATGCTTGGGTCGCGCGTATAGTTGGGCCACCTACCCTTCTTACTTACACCCCACTTCTTGAAAGACTATCCTTGTTTTAAACCCACATCGACCCACACGTATCATATGTTTAATCGGCCCATTGCACTTGAAACCCAAACCTGAACACGTACACTCATTTAAGTTATCAATCATGTATGGTTTAGATCAAGCCCAAATGAAGTTGGGCGTCGGGCCCATAACCATTAAACTCGGCGGGACCTCAAACCCACTTGGTGTTTGCTTTTATGTGCTAGGAATCTTACGTAACAAATTAATTGAAAACTTTTGCAAACCCTAATAGTTCCCTCACCTCTGGGAATCATCGGCAGCCCCTCCCCTTCGACTGAAATTACCTTCTTTGCCCTGGCACTTCCTCTTATGTCTAGAAAACGGGTTAATATGTTCGTTTGAGTTCATGCAATTTTTCTGTTGAGTTGTATGAGTGTTGATGTGCACAAAATGCAACATATAAATTACATCAATTGTGGCATAAAACTAACCCTTTTTTAGTACTAATGTTGGAAAAAGTGTGTTTTTGTCTTCCTTTTGTATTTTCAGGATTAAATGAGCTCAACTTAACAAAAGAAGCAAAAAGGCAGCTAAATCTAACATAAATACAAGAAAAGGAACAAACGTGGCATGCCCGACCTCCCCGACAGCATCTTCCCAAGCAAAACAAGAGAACAGAAGGTTGAACACGCCCCGTGCTCAGTGAACACGGGGGTGTGCCCAAGTGCCAGCATAAAAGATAAAGCTATAGAAGTTTCTATCGCCCACCACGGGGCTGTGCTCAGCGGACACGGGGCCGTGGTCAACTATAAGATTCGCAGAATCCAGGCAAATCTTGATAGTAAAGATACGCTTATGCACACGGGGGCGTGCCCAGCGGACACGGGAGCGTGGTCAACTAATGCAGACAAACTGCAATTAATGAAGACAAAGAAGAGGATGGACACGGGGCCGTGCCCGAGCTGCTGTTCAGGCTATAAATAGGGGTGCTTAGCTCATTTGCAAACCATCCCTTGGCACACCACCTCTCTCACACTTCACCCACCACCCACCACCATCACAATACCATCATCCACCACCATCATCCATTGTCCATCATAGAGTGTGTGAGTCGTCTCGGGATCCAAGATTGATCGTAAGAGTTCTTGACAATCAAAGGCCATGTTTGCCTAAGTCTCTTACATCACTTGGTGAAGACAAGTGTCTAGTGTAATACTTTTTATTTTTATTCTTTTCGCACTTTTTACTTGGTTTTGTATTAATGACTTTAATAACTAGTTTCTTATGTTGAAGGTGATTCTTCCTTATCGTTTGTCCGTGGTGTCTTGGCATTATTTTACTGTCTATATAAAATAAAAGATTTTCACCATTCATATCTCCATGGTCTATATGGAGGTATGTTGGCTACCTGGTCGGGGGTTAAGGGAACGGTTTGGTAAGAGTCTTGCCTTGTTCATTGCATAGATCCTGCAAGGACCTGGGTCAAATTTAGTAGGACCTCCTTCAATACCCACCGGTATTGGATGGCGGGGGTCCAAACTCTTTGATCCCCTCATATGTAAGCTAATATTAATACTTTAATCCGGCTACTTAGGACTGTATCCCTACTGACTCAGACTACTTAGCCGAGGGTAACGTCACCTTCAAAAGAGGGGCCTACCATAATATGCATTAATAACTTAATTAATTATCTTACAATAATCCGACCCTTTAGGATTGTATCCTTGCTGACTCAAACTACTGGGTTGAGGGTAACGTCACCTTCAAAAGAGGGGCCTACTACAATAACTAAGATAATCTCTTAAAAAGTGCAAAAGTGCGGAAATAATCAAAGGTTACACTATACATGAGTCGGAGCCAAGTGATTCATCTTGTCTATCTGTTTTTACTTTTATTTTATTTTTCAGCATTTTAGTTAGTTTTTATTTTTCTAGTTTAAAACCTTTTTCTAACTTTTGATTTGATTAGACGTTGAGGATAAACCGATACTAAAAGCTCTTGTGTCCTTAGACGACCTCGGTATCTTGCCAACACTATACTACGCTCACGATGGGTGCACTTGCCCATATGTGTGTTTGGTGTTAGTAAAATATTGTGTTTTATAAATTTAAAACTTAACTAACGTGTAAAAAGGGCTTAAAATATACTTAAATACCTATCACCTATCACACTTTACGCACATCAAGTTTTTGGCGCCGTTGCCGGGGACACAAGGATTTTAAGAAAGCTTAAAATTGGCGGCCTAATAAGTTTTTCAAAACCTTTTTAAAACGCGCGCACATTTTTCTGCATTTTAGTTTAGTTTTGCATTTACAGTAGGTTGAACACGGGCCGTGCTCACTGAACACGGGGCCATGCTGCACATTTTTCATAAAACACACAGATACAGAACCTGAACACGGGGCCGTGCTCACTGAACACGCCCCGTGCTCAACGAAATCAGTAACTTTAATTAAAACGCCCAGATACAGATTCTGTACACGGGGCCGTGTCCACTGAACACGGGGCCGTGTCCAGCCTCTGTTTCCGTTTTCATTTTTGTTTTCTGGTCTCGAGACTTGGTTGTGGTCTGCTGAGTGATTCTAATGGATCAATACTCAGGAGGTTACAACTACACCTATGAGGAGGATGATTATAGGGAATATTATTGCACCAATTGCGGTAACACTCACTCGGTTCAATATTGTAACTTATATCAACCGTCCACTTCATACACCTACTATGAGGAGCCCAGGTACGAGCCATCAACTTCATACACATCCTATGAAGACCAAAGGTATGAACCTTCTCCCTCATACTCATATTTTGATGAACCAAGGTATGAGTCTTCATACTCATACTTTGAGGAACCAAGATATGAGCCACCACCTTCATATGCTTATTATGAGGAACCATGGCGTGAACAACCCACCTCATATGAGTATTATGAAGAACAAAATTACGACCCTTATCCATCATATACTTACAATGAAGAACAATGGTGCGAACCATCTACTTCCTATGAGTATTATGAGGAACAAAGGATCGAACAACCGGATTCAAGCTTTGAAAATCCCGATCCTTACTCTATCACCGAAGTGACCGATAGGATATTAGAACACCTTAAAACTATCGAACGCTACATAAAAGAATCTCGCGCAAGGGAAGAGGAGTCCCGCGCAAGAGAAGAATTAACTTGTAATAAAGAAGAGATAGTTGAAAGTGTAAAAATGGAAGAACAAATAAGTGAAAAACCGACACATGAGTTAAACAACGAAAAAGGTGAGTCCGTTAACGTTAAAATTCAAGAAGAGTCTAATTTTGAAGAAATTAATCTCTTGTCACCTTCTTTTGAAAATCATTGTTTAGTACCCACTCATGCTAAGTTTTTAAAGGAGTTAAACACTAACACTAAAATTGACAAAACGGTAAGCGCTAAGTTAACTAATGATCAAACTTCGCTAATAAAAGAAGACCCATTTGAAATCAACATTACACCGGTTCCATGTTTTTTTTCAAAATTCATTTATTAGTAACGTCACAATTGATAAAGATCTTTGAGTTAACATAATGCCCAACTACATTTTCGAAAAATTAAGTATTAGTGATTTTTCTCCACTTCAAATAATCGGAAAGTAATAAAATCAATCGGTGTAGTTGAGGATGTCTTGGTTCAAACAAATCAAATGGTAATCCCAACCGACTTTGTCATCCTTGATGACGCTCCTCTAGTGTTGGGACGACCCTTTGTAAAAACTCACGAAGCTTTGAAAAACCGGAAGTACAACAATCTATCAATTCAATTAGGGGCATTTAAAAAGAGTGTCGATCTTGAGCGGTCAATGAAATATCCATTTGGCAATAATGACCCCCTAATTGAAGATGAAGATGAACCACCCGATACAAGTGAAAAGATTGACCACTTTGTTGAAGAAGAGGTCGCCATAGAACAAACTTTTAAAGTTCTTGATCAAAATAAGCAACCCAATAAGGAGTCTCCTAAAGACCCACCTCTTGAGCTCAAAGAACTTCCAAAAGGTTTGGAATATGCTTTTCTAGACAAAGATGGTAAATCACCTGTAATTATTTCGTCTAAATTAGGTAGTTTAGAAAAAGAAAAACTAATTAAACTTTTGAAAAAACACAAAAATGCGATCGCTTGGAAGCTTGTAGATATTAAAGGAATAAGTCCTTCCATGTGCACGCACAAAATTTTAATGAATGATGACTACAAATCGGTAATACAACCACAACGTCGAGTAAATCCAAATGTTCAAGAAGTGGTTAAAAACGAAGTCATCAAATTACTTGACACCGGACTTATTTATCCTATCTCCGATAGTCCTTGGGTAAGTCCCGTCCAAGTAGTTCCAAAGAAAGGAGGTATGACGGTAATAACTAACGAAAAGAATGAATTAATACCAACGAGAACCATCACAGGATGGAGAGTATGTATAGATTATAGACGATTAAATGAAGCAACAAGGAAAGATCACTTTCCTTTGCCCTTCATTGATCAAATGTTAGAAAGATTACCCGGTCATAAATTTTACTGTTTCTTGGATGGTTTTTCAGGTTACTTTCAAATCCCGATAGCACCCGAAGACCAAGAAAAGACAACCTTCACATGTCCCTATGGAACTTTTTCTTATCGACGCATGCCGTTTGGTCTATGTAATGCCCCCGCAACATTCCAACGTTGCATGGTAGCCATCTCCCATGACATGATAGAAAAAACAATGGAAGTCTTCATGGAAGACTTTTCTATCTTTGGGGATTCATACGACCAATGCCTCGATAACCTTGAACGAATGCTATCCCGATGTGAGGAAACTAACCTCGCCCTTAACTGGGAAAAATGCCATTTCATGGTAACGGAGGGAATAGTACTCGGTCACAAAATCTCAAGCGAAGGAATGGAGGTTGATCGAGCCAAAATAGACACTATTTCTCGATTACCACCCCCATCCTCCGTTAGAGCTATCAGAAGTTTCCTAGGGCATGCCGGATTTTATAGGCGGTTTATCAAAGACTTTTCTAAAATTTCAAGGCCTTTAACAAAATTACTTGAAAAAGATGCCCCTTTCATCTTTGACAAGGATTGCAATCAAGCATTTCTAACCCTAAAGGAAATGCTAGTCAATGCACCTATCATGATAGCGCCTGATTGGAAATTTCCTTTCGAAATCATGTGTGATGCAAGTGACTTTGCAGTTGGAGCTGTCTTGGGATAAAGAAAAGAGAAGCATTTTCACCCAATTTATTATGCTAGTAAACCACTTAACGATGCACAAGAAAATTACACAACAACTGAAAAAGAGTTACTAGCTGTGATATTTGCTTTTGATAAATTTCATTCTTATCTTGTTCTTTCTAAAACTATAGTCTATACAGATCATGCAACCATTCGATATCTCTTCAAAAAGCAGGACGCAAAACCACGTTTGATTCGGTGGATTTTACTCCTCCAAGAATTTGATATTGAAATCAAAGACAAAAGAGGAGCAGAAAACACCGCAGCAGATCATCTTTCGCGCTTAGAAGACCCAGCTTTGGAGGCAACCAGGGACGAGCAAATCAACAAAAAATTTCCAACAGAGTCCCTAGAAATGGTGGAGTACAAAGAAGAACCATGGTACGCCGACTATGCTAACTACCTAGCTAGCGGTATAGTCGCAAAAGGTTGGCAACATCATCAAAGAAAGAAATTCTTTGCTGACGTAAAACACTATTTTTGGGAAGATCCTTATCTTTTCAAAATGTGTGCCGACCAACTCATCAGACGATGCGTACATGGTAGCGAAGCAAGAAGAATTCTCCGCCATTGTCATGAAGGTCCATACGGAGGACATCATGGTGCCGCTAGTACCGCACGAAAGGTATTTGATTCAAGATTTTATTGGCCAACCATTTACAAAGACACCCAAAGTCTTGTCAAGACATGTGATGATTTCCAAAGAACAGGTAATATTTCTTCCAAAAATGAAATGCCCCAAAATGGCATTCTTGTTTGTGAATTTTTTGATGTGTGGGGACTCGACTTTATGGGACCTTTCCCACCGTCAAAAGGAAACAAATATATACTTGTGGCAGTGGATTACTTGTCTAAATGGGCCGAGGCCGAGGCACTTCCAACAAATGATGGAAGAGTCGTGGTAAGATTTCTGAAAAAATTATTCTCTCATTTTGGAACACCTAAAGCATTAATAAGTGATAGAGGTACCCATTTTTGTAACCATCAACTTGAAAAAATCTTAACAAGATATGGGGTCTATCACAGGGTCTCAACAGCATATCACCCTCCAACAAACGGACAAGCCGAAGTGACTAATAGAGGTTTAGAACGAATACTTGAAAAAACCGTAGGGTTAAATAAAAAGGAATGGGCAGATAAATTAGATGATGCTTTATGGGCTTTTCGAACTGCTTATAAAACAACAATAGGTACAACCCCATATAAGCTAGTCTATGGAAAAAGCTGTCATTTGCTGGTAGAATTTGCACACAGAGCCTACTGGGCAATTAAGAATGTAAACTTAGATTTAGAATTTGCTGGTAGAAATCGATTTTGTCAATTAAATGAATTAGACGAATTAAGGAATTATGCATACTCAAACTCTGAAATTTATAAGGAAAGAATGAAAAACTTGCATGACAAACATATTAAACCTAATGAATTTCGAGTAAGAGACCAAGTTCTTTTGTTTAATTCACGACTTTGACTATTTCCTGGTAAATTAAAGTCTAGGTGGTCAGGACCTTTTTCCATCACCCATATTTTTCCACACGGTGCAGTAGAAATTAAATATCGGAATGGACCTCCATTCAAAGTCAATGGCCAACGGCTGAAACTCTATCAAGGATTCATTGAGGATGAAGAGGAAGAAATCTTGCTTCAAACGGTCAAAGAATAAAAGCATCAACATCATACTTGGTAAGTTACGAACAAGCGGGATGACATCTTAATCAGTAAGTCTTCTAACCGAGTTTTGGGAAAACAGGGCACTCACACGAGCACTTAAAAAAATAATAATAATTGCTCGGCACGAGGCCGTGTCCGCTGGACACGGGGCCGTGTCCGCGCGACTGTCGGGATAAAACCCCTTTTCCAAACAGTTTCTTCATTTCCACACGCCCCGTTTCCCGGAAAACTCTCTGGTTCAGGAGATTTTCCGTAGATTTTCGACGTCTCCTCTACTTCTAACAACATCAAGGTATGATTCTATCATCATTAGTAGTTAGATTAAGCATTTACATGTAGTTAAAACATCAAAAATTTGGGGAAAATCTAGGGTTCTTGCACTTCATCCGGATCGAACCTCAAATTTTTGCATAAATATGTTAGCATTAGTTTAGATTAGTGTTATAGGAAGTAAATCCACTTGTATTGTTCATAGATTTGCCCGATTTCTCACAAAAACCTCAAACCCTTGTTTTTTAACCGAAAAAGATAAAATCGAAGGGGTAAACGGTTTGTTTTGGGAAAAACGGCACTTGGGGTTTCATTTTCGGGGAAAACCGCACCTATTGGACCAAAAATTTTCAAGTTTTCGGGACCGGGTCGAAAAATGAAGATTTTGAGTAACAGACGCCTGGACACGGGGTCGTGTCCGCTGAACACGGCGCCGTGTCCAGCTAACTGTTTTCAGTTTTCTCCGAAATTTCAACTGTTTCGTGCTAACTTTTGGTGTATTCTTTCAGATGTCGAAGAAATTCACAAGGTTCAACGCAAGTGAGCAAGATGCTAATGCTAGATAGACGTGCTTCGAACCCGACCGGAGGAATACCCAAGACAAGTGTGCACGGATCTTTTGGGGTTAGTGAACCAATGGGACCGCTTCAACAACCTAGTCACCGGGCTGCTGAGAGTCGCCCTTACTACTCGCCTTCGCTCGGTCCCCGAATACACTTTGGAATTCTATAGCACCTTCATGTTCAATTCAAGGTGCGACCCTTTCGACAATGATGGGGTGGGATTCCGATGTGGTGGAACTAAGTACTCGATTTCGATGGCACAATTTGGGTCGATAGTTGGGTTGTATGCGGAGGAAGATGCGGGTAATGAAGAAAACACCGGAGGGGTGCGAGAGTTGGATGAGAATGAACGCCAAACCGCTTGGGCTCAAATTGGAGAAGGGCACTACAACCCGAGCAGCACTAAGAGCACTAAGCTGAGGGACCCGCTTTACCGTTACATCCATAGGGTCCTCACTTACTTCCTTAGCCAAAGGCATGATGGCGGTGGTGTTGTTGGGTTGAGAGATTTGGTGGTCCTTCATTGCATTCATAACCGCAGACACCTCGATGTTCCGTAACCCCTGCTCCGAAACATGCATTTGAACCGGCTTGCTACTCCACCAACCCCTATCTTCGTCGGGGGTGGATTTACCGTCTCTTCAAGCACTTCGTGAACATGCCTCAATCTTTCCAAAGAAGTCCATGGTCGGGAAGAGTAGACATACACATCTGCCGCTCCATGAACTTGATCTATGAAGCTGAAGACGGGTCGGTTAGCTTCCAAAGAGTCCAAGGGCATGCATGGAACCCGCAAGAGGCACTCGTCCTTCATGCTCCACAGCATCATCAGTACCAGTACCAGCCCCACGGTGATCCAGGCCAATCCTCCTCACAATGAGGCGGTTTTCCTAACTTCCAAAGTTTTCATGATTTGTTGCAGGAAAACCTCATGTGCACCAGGAACACCTATAACATGGCGAGCAACACGTACACCCGGGTTGGAGCAATCGAGAGAAACATATCCGATATCCAAGATGATATTGGGAATATCCGGGAGTACATAGCGGGGCACGGTGGAGGAGGTGATGACGATGAGGACGAGGACATGGACTAGGCGGGAGGAGCGGAGTTAGGAGCAGCTGGTTGGTGATCCCACAGGTTAACCCTATTTTATCTTGAACAATTTCCGGCCTGCGTGCCGTGTATTGAACAATTTATTTTCCTTTAACTCTTTTTATTTTCTGCATTTGTTTTTCTTTTTAACTTTGTGATGTGGATGTTGAACTGTGGTAATTTAGGATGTTTGCTATGGTTTGGTGTAGTGTTTATTGATAAAACAGGTACATATGAGGCTTAGAGTACTAACCATTAGTACTACTAAAGCCGGGACCGGAAAACCGGAGCCAGAAACCTGTTTTTCACCTTTGCAGATTGTCTACACAGGGTCGTGTCCAGCCGACACGCCCCCGTGCCCACTTCCCCAGACCTGCTGTTTGTTTAAATCTGCCGACCTTTGCCAGACACGGGGTAGCGTCCAACCGACACGCTCCCGTGTCCACCTTCTGTAAGTTTTCGTTACTGGCACCTGAACACGGGGTCGTGTCCATCGGACACGGGGCCGTGTCTAGATGCCTAGTGATGTGGGGTAAAATACACATAATTGTCCCGTGTAAAGTGTATAATTTTTGTATAGATTCTATTTATTCTATTTAGTTTTTAGTATTATACTACATTAATTTGTGTTTTGGCAGGTCCTGGTGTAAATAGAGCGAAAATGAGTAAAATGGAAATGACCAGCCAGTTGGGCAGAGTGGAGTGCCAGGGAGCGAATAAAAATTACAGCTATTTTCAAAGGAGGTGGCCAGTGACTAACATAAAAGGAGGATAGCATTGAAAGAAAGCAGCCATATATTATATTTGTGAAGTTGTTGCCATAAATGGTGAATTGGAAAAAGGCTGCTGCCTTGTTACTCGGGCCGCTAATCAGACAAGCCCAGCAGATTTGATAATTAGTAGGCTGCCAATTATTAAAGAAAGATATTCTTGAAGGGGGCCATATTCCATTCTAAAACATCAGACATAATGGGCCGCACATAATAATACTCGTAGACGCAAATATAGGAAAAGAATAGAAGGGGGTATTGTTTTTTGGTATTGGGTTAACGAGAGCCGCAGACAATCAGACGTGCGCGATCATAAGAGACGAATTTTAGAGGTGGGTTTTAGCAAGGGTCGAAGGCCAGGAATCATTGGAGACAAGTGGGAAGCTTAGAGATCAAGGAATTTACGGGTTCTACCTTTAGATTTCTTTTATTTTCTGGTTTCTTGTTTTTATTCAATGAATTCTTGTTTGAACAACTTTGACTTGTTTTCTTTATTTATGATGCTTGGCTAAACTTTTAAGCCACTTAGACTTGATGAATGGATTGATATGAAGTATTTACTGTTTTCGTTATTTGCATGAATATTATGGGTTGATTGTGTTTAGTAAAGAGTTTGTTTTACTGATTTGATGCACATGTGTACTTTAACTTGGTTTATTATTGTCATTTGCTTCGTATGATTCTTAGTGACGGTCTATATCACAACATAGAGTCGTACTAGGGTTTAGGATTTTGGTGAGTGTCTATATCACGTAAGAAATCTTAACTCTTTAGGGAGAATCGGCCGGTAACCCCTAGAAGTAATTGTTAGTAATTTGCTAGGTTTTAGTGTTCTGCTAGTCCTAATACCTGGAAAGTGAGGGGCTATTGGTAGGTCTTACCCGACGAATTGCTTTAGATAGTCCTTGGAAAAGGTTGTGTCTTAGTTGCCCCGTCGGTTTATTAGTCTATCAAGTCAAGTTAATTAATTCAAACTACCCTAGATCTATGATTGGAAAAGAGTAGGTCAACATTAGGGTACTTACACAATAATTAGACAACTGGAAAGGAGTCTAATAACCGGTAGGATTAACAGCCTAGGTAGTTCCACAGGTTTCTCCTTGAGAAGGGTCGAGGGGCTTAGTTGGTTCTTAATAGGTTTAGTACTTTAAGATCCCAGTTCCATAAATCATGCAGTTAACTTAATTGGTAAATTCTTAAAATCAATCCAGGATTCTAGTCTAGGTGGTCTCGTTCATCATATAAGACAAGCCTTCACCATCTTTCGTATTAGTCTAGTTTTAGTTTATTAATTAGTTTAAATAGATTTCCTTAGATTTTCCATACCCCCCCCCCCCAAACCAATTAAACAGTTAGAGTCTGTGTCAGTCTAGGTCTAGATAGAGTCTAATTAGCGTAATTAGAGAGTCTCGTGGGTTCGATACTCGGACTTACTGTAGCTATACTGGATTGATCGGTACACTTGCCGGTTGCGTGGTTTAGTTTTAGATCGAGTCTAAGTTTATAAATTTAAAGCCTAGAGTGTCTAGATTAGGTTAATTTTAGTAGTTTTTATTTAACCACATTTAGCACATCACCCAATAACACAAATTTTGCTTTTTCACACCTTTTTACACATTCAATCAACCTAAAAACTTATTTTTGGGACACACTGAGGACAATGTGTAATTTAAGTGTGGGGGGGGGGGGATGCTAAAACTTTGAATCTTGCAAGTCCTAATCACAAGCCTTACACAAAACTCTATTGGAACCGCTAATCACCCCAAATTTTTTCAAAATTTTTTCATTTTTTTTACTTGTCTAGGTTTAACTTGGGAATTTCAAATTCTAAAAAGGTTATATTTTTACAAATTTACAACCGATAGCGTCGTGATAAAAAGAACCAACATAAGAAAATTATGAAACGGCATGACAAGCTTAGTTAAAATTTGATTATATATACTTGATCACATAAAAACCCATTCCCACAAAAGTGAGTTTTGAGCCTTTATTGAGCATACAAATACATATCTTTAAACTAAATGCTCATTTTTCGTTTCTTGTGTGAATAGCCGCTTAGTTCTTATGACTCTAGAACTTGCCACGACGATACATTCCCAGTCCTTACCAACTTAAACCCGAGTAAGTAAATGATGGAGGCATTAGGACTAACCCCTTTTTTATTTCTACACCATTATTTTTCTTTTTTCTTTTTTACCACCTACCCAAAATCCCCCTAGTTAACCCCTCGGTTTTTCGTATGACTTTTGAAAAAAAATTTTGATGATGAAGCAAAAGAGAAATAAACAAACAAGTTCATCAAAAATAACTTTGTTTGAATAATGGCTTCATCAAAATAAAAATTGAAAAAATAAAAAGTCTTACGAAAACCGACGCTTTTTACGCTTTTCGCCCTTTTACTAACCACTAACCCAACCACCTACCTTTAACCCAAGCCTAACCCTTCACCCAAAAGTCCTCTTGATATTTACAAAGGTATATAGTTAAAAAGGAGGAGGATTGATTGCTTGGCAAGCCTATGGTAGGAATAAGTTCCATGCCGCTCTCGAGTGATTCACTAAAATACATCTTCGGCCGAGTGTTGAGTGATCCCCTGTGAGGTATGTGAACTTGTATATAAATGGAATTTTAAAAAGGCATGTTATGCCCTAATAAGTAATTTATCTTATGTAATGTTTTAAATAAATCATGACGAATAAGATTGTAAATAAATAAAAAAATAAAACTTGATAAAGAATCTTGGAAATCCCGACACTCTATGACAAGCCCAAAAACCTTCTCTTCTACCCATTCCATTTGGGAGTGTAAAACCACATTATAAAGAGTTTTGCTTGAGGACAAGCAAAGATTCAAGTGTGGGGGTATTTGATGTGCACAAAATGCAACATATAAATTACATCAATTGTGGCATAAAACTAACCCTTTTTAGTACTAATGTTGGAAAAAGTGTGTTTTTGTCTTCCTTTTGTATTTTCAGGATTAAATGAGCTCAAATTAACAAAAGAAGCAAAAAGGCAGCTAAATGTAACATAAATACAAGAAAAGGAACAAACGTGGCATGCCCGACCTCCCCGACAGCATCTTCCCAAGCAAAACAAGAGAACAGAACGCTGAACACGCCCCGTGCTCAGTGAACACGGGGGTGTGCCCAAGTGCCAGCATAAAAGACAAAGCTATAGAAGCTTCTATAGCCCACCATGGGGCCATGCTCAGCGGATACGGGGCCGTGGTCAACTATAAGATTCGCAGAATCCAGGCAAATCTTGATAGTACAGATACGCTTCTGCACACTGGGGCGTGCCCAGCGGACATGGGGGCGTGGTCAACTAATGCAGACAAATTGCAATTAATGAAGACAGAAGAGGATGGACACGGGGCCGTGCCCGGGCTGCTGTTCAGGCTATAAATAGGGGTGCTTGGCTCATTTGCAAACCATCCCTTGGCACACCACCTCTCTCACACTTCACCCACCACCCACCACCATCACAACACCATCATCCACCACCATCATCCATTGTCCATCATAGAGTGTGTGAGTCGTCTCGGGATCCAAGATTGATCGTAAGAGTTCTTGACAATCAAAGGCCATGTTTGCCTAAGTCTCTTACATCACTTGGTGAAGACAAGTGTCTAGTGTAATACTTTTTATTTTTAATCTTTTCGCACTTTTTACTTGGTTTTGTATTAATGACTTTAATAACTAGTTTCTTATGTTGAAGGTGATTCTTCCTTATCGTTTGTCCGTGGTGTCTTGGCATTATTTTACTGTCTATATAAAATAAAAGATTTTCATCATTCATATCTCCACGGACTATATGGAGGTATGTTGGCTACCTGGTCGGGGGTTAAGGGAACGGTTTGGTAAGAGTCTTGCCTTGTTCAGTGTATAGATCCTGCAAGGACCTGGGTCAAATTTAGTAGGACCTCCTTCAATACCCACCGGTATTGGATGGCGGGGGTCCAAACTCTTTGATCCCTTCATATGTAAGCTACTATTAATACTTTAATCCGGCTACTCAGGACTGTATCCCTGCTGACTCAAACTACTTAGCCGAGGGTAACGTCACCTCCAAAAGAGGAGCCTACCATAATATGCATTAATAACTTAATTAATTATCTTTCAATAATCCGACCCTTTAGGATTGTATCATTGTTGACTCAAACTACTGGGTTGAGGGTAACGTCACCTTCAAAAGAGGGGCCTACTACAATAACTAAGATAATCTCTTAAAAAGTGCAAAAGTGCGAAAATAATCAAAGGTTACACTATACACGAGTCGGAGCCAAGTGATTCATCTAGTCTATATGTTTTTACTTTTATTTTATTTTTCAGCATTTTAGTTAGTTTTTATTTTTCTAGTTTAAAACCTTTTTCTAACTTTTGATTTGATTAGATGTTGAGGATAAACTGGTACTAAAAGCTCTTGTGTCCTTGGACGACCTCGGTATCTTGCCAACACTATACTACGCTCACGATGGGTGCACTTGCCCATATGTGTGTTTGGTGTTAGTAAAATATCATATTTTGTAAATTTAGAACTTGACTAACGTGTAAAAAGGGCTTAAAATATACTTAAATACCTATCACACTTTACGCACATCAAGTGTATTCTGATCTATTTTATGTTACAATTCATGCAAAGAATATCTTTGTTTGTGGGTGGGATTATATGAAATAAAGAATGTGTATGGTGAATAGGCTGATGATATGATTAGTGTATGCATCTTTTGTGATTTTTGACTTTGTAGTATAAATGTGATTATCCTTGATTTCTTCACAACCATGTGGTTTTAGTTAAGTACCTGTTTGAGTATGTCGCACATTAGTCTGCTGTGATTTTGGGATTTTTGTATGAAAAGTCATGACTGAGGATATTATGTCGCTTATATTCATGAACGTGTATGTGTTGATTTTCATTTGAGTCCTTGTATGAAAGATGGAATATAGATTATCATTCTTCATTGTTGGGGTTGTATGGATAATAAGAAATATAGTGAACATGAAATATTTGAAAGCACAAATATGAAACCGTATGATTTAGTGAACTGAGTTTTAGTTTTTTGAATGCTTGAGCATGTATTTTCATGGAGTGTACAAGGGTAGATGCCTAAGGTACAACACATGTTTTGTCTTTTCCTGTTGAATCTTGTGTGTTAAATTATTTTGTCTTTTCCTGTTGATCTGAAAAGAATAAAACAGAATATATGTTTTCTGATTGCACATTTATGAGGCTGGCCCCACTTGTTGGATTCACACACTTTGTTGAAATCGTATACTGGATCCTTTTACAAACTTACAACATTAATGGACTTCATAAATTGGGCCACACACACCTATATCAAGTTAATTATATTGGGTCGCACACCCCCACGATGCACACTATAATCCGTTAAGTGTAATTAGAACTTGGGCTAGTGAAGTAAGTTTGTATGTGGTACAAAAATCTATTGCGTGGATAAACGGTGATAACTTGGATAATGTATGACATAGTTAGCTGTTATAACGCGTATAATTATGTGCTTAATCCGTGAGTGTAACTGGTGTAATATGTGGCAAAATTACGTGATTCAATGAGAATACGAAACTGATTGTTATTGATAAACCATGTTAGGACGTGCTCAATCACTGTTAAAAAGAGTAACTAATCTTACCGAGCAAACCAAAGGTGAGTTCATTTCTCTTGAGCATGTGTCCCGGTGGTTGGGACAGTCATTGGGTATCCCTAAGAGGGATAGGTTTTTGGGTAAATCAATTGGGTATTCCTGAGAGGAATACGTCTCATGGGTAAAAACGGGAATGTTGGATAATATACTCATCCTATCACCATTAAAGTCCCTCCTTGTCGTTTGTTACCTGAGAGGTAACAGAGTATTAGTTGGTAGCGCTATTTAGGTTTGGCACCCTCACCCCGTACCTGAGAGGACGGGTGTGAACTAATGACTCAGTCATGCCCAATGCTTTGATAGGAGCATTGGGGAAAAGGGCAAAATAAATCTGGAGCCGTCTTGTATTCGGGGTATTATCAACATTATTATCAATGAACTGAATTAAACACTTGGTAACTAACGTTTTCACAAACTATGAACTCACCAGCGTTGTCTGATACACTTGTTGCATGCTCGCAGGTCGTTAGATTACTTGGATTTGGAACTTGCTGTCTGAAGTAGCTGGACTGGTCATGTGTCAAGCTGATTGGATACTCACGATGTGATTGTTGATATTACATACTCGCTTTGAAACATTTAAACTTTTTTTTACTTATTGCTTCCGCTGAACTTGTTGGATTTCATTAAACACATTGTTGGTGCATTTCATTAATAATTGGTAATTTCATTTTTAAACTTGTTATGAGTTCAACATGATTAGTGGCTCGTTATTGGTTTGTCACACGCCTAGCGAGGTTTTCCATGGGTGGTATTTTGGAGGTGTGACAATACTCCTCCTTGATCAGATCTTTGAAGTCATTCTATGGGGTGGCATTAGAAGCTGCCAACCCTAGGATTTGCACTTATGGGTTCCACCAAGTGAGCGCACCACCTTCAAGAGTTCCCGTAGCAAATTTCACTCTACTAGCAATAGGGCATTCACACATTTCAAAAACAGATTCGATCTTCTCGAACCAGTGGAGGAGACCTACAGCTCCTTCTGTACCACTGAAGGTACTAGGTCGACAGTCCATAAAGGTCCTGAACGTACACACGGGAGTTGAGCATGCTGACCTGTCGCGCGAGAAAGGAAAGACAAGGTTAAGCACGAGAGTTGGTTCGCGAGAGTAGGATCTAAACATCCTAGGATAGGTTGAAATGGCAGGTTATACCTCCTACTGGAGCTGCTGCGAGTGCCTCAGCAACTCGTTCGTTGATTAGAGCCGTCAGCTGGGCTTGAGTCATGTTCAGGCGTCCACTCAAGATCTTCACATCGAAGTAAACACAAGTGAGAAAGTGTCGCGAAAGTGCGTAAGTATGGGATGACAGAAGAGAGTAAGAACACAGGGTTTCTATCAGTCACTATGCCAACTAAGCATACCATGATCAATGCACTACTTAAACTAACAGGCAGGCAATACAAACACAAACCATATTACCTATAGTGTTGAGTCTTGCACGTGGAGCGAAGTGTCGTTGTGGATCGTTGAGCATTGTACAGGTTATAGTCTGGTTTTGTCAAAAAGCTTTTCCCTTTTTAAAACCAAGTTCACTATAACCAATGGCTCTGATACCAATCTGTCACACCCCCAAATTCCACACGCGGAGTATCACCGCAGGAGGCGTGACATGACCAGGATCAAGCCACCAATCATATTGAACAATGTATTAAAGTAAATATAAAACCAACCACAACATAATTGGTGTCCAAAACAAATTAACTAAGTTCAATTTATCAGCGGAAGCATAAAGTTTAAAACCAAAACATAAGTTTAAAAGTTCAAATGTTTAACATGGAACTCAACAGTCCATGTCCCACAACGACCTCTCCTTCCTGTGCAAGCTCCATCTAAGCACCTAACGACCTGCAAGGCATGTAGCAACGAATCAACAACAACGTTGAGCGAGTTCACAGTTGGTTGTCCATTTTAAAGTTGTTCCAAAAACCATAAGTTATCTCAAAAAACCATGAGTTAACCATTTCCTTGTTTCCCAAACCATAACCAGTGGGTGCTACCCCATGTTAACCACTAGACCCATTACCATATCGACTACTGACTGAAGACATGTTTATGTGCCCTGCGTCAATATCTATCATCATTGACTTAGTGCCCAGATCCATTAGTCCACTCCCGTCCTCTACGGCACGGTGTGAGGCTTGTCAAACCTAATAGAGCTATTTAACTAATGACCCGTTCGCCATTGGCCCGGCGATTAAGTCGATATAAAAATGAGGGACTTCATGATAGAGTTTTGTCTAGTAAGTTATATGTTGTCATCCTTCCTATGGAGGATGGAGGTACGTATTCTACCCAAGGAGAATATGCAGGATTTAATGTTGTCATCCTTCCCATGGAGGATGGAGGTACATATTCTACCCAAGGAGAATATGCAGGTTCTGTTTTAGTTCCTTAACCCATTCCCAAACCACCGGGAATCCCATGCCTTGAAGAAAGTGTGAACTCACCTTAAGTTAGCTCGGCAGATAAACAAAAGGTCAATCGAGCTGCTAGTGGTCAACCACGTCCTAACATGATTACCATACAAGTCAGGTCTAGGTTCAAGTTACAACACATAACGATCATGGCAAACACGTAGAACACGTTAATCAGTCAAGTACACACATAAGGACGAAGCTTGTGCGAGCCCAATCATCTTGTGCGATTCAATTATTAAATCCCAATAACAACCGGCCCAACCTATTGTGCGTTCAGCACAATCTTGTGCGACTCACAACGGGTTGTGCGATCCAAACAAACCAGGCCCAATAACAAATTCAATCCAAAACCTATACGGCCCAACATATAAACAGACAATCAACTTGTGCGGTCCAATTACGCTTGTGCAATCCAGTATAACTTGTGCGATTTACAAGATGTTGTGCGACTGAGCTTAAAGAAGTTATACGATGTGCTTTAACAGTTGTACCCTAACATAACTTAGCCTGTGCGACTAGCCTTGTGCGACTAGCCTTGTGCGATTAGTTTTATGTTTCCTAAAATCATGCAATCTATTCTAACAATTTCCATATTTGCAATCAGTCGATCAACATAATCAACAGTTTCTAATCAATCCATTATACGATCAAACATGATTTTATCAATTAATTTCTTATGAACCCTAACCATATTCAAAGCATAAATAACATCTTATAACCTTTTAACTATCAGATTTAAAGCTTTCAACATCATCAAGCAAACAATCCGAAAAACAAAAACATGATAGCCAATTAACATCTATTTGGTTCTAGATCAATATCATGCAAATCCGATTCATATGAGCATCATCACCTAAACCCTAATTCCAAATCAACACAAATTTCACAATCATCATGTAGGTTCGGTTCAATCATTTAAAAGCATCAACCAATATACATAACTAAATGATTAAAACCACGATGTTCATCCATAAATATGATTTAAAATATTACAACCCACATTGTTTAAGTACCAACAAGACTTCGAGTTTAAAATACAAACCAACTAAATGTTTTAAGTTCCATAATGGACTTTATCAAAAGACACTAATAAAGCGAGGCTTTGATTCATGTATCTTATCAAAGATAAAATACACGATTCAAACCCTTCAATACTTGATTACATCGTTTCTGGTAAACACTTCTTGAAAACTTTAGACGCCCGCCTGATCCATATCAATTTCCTGAAATACATGTAATTTGAAAACATCAACAAAAGTTGAGCGAGTTCATGTGTTTTGTATGTGAGCTCGAAATAAACTTGTAATCACTGTAAGTATGTATTTGTAAGCCGGTATGAAAGCGTCTATGAACAGATCAATTAATGATTTGCAAGGTCATTAATATGTGTGCAATGGTGCAGGAAGGCTCAAACCTAGCAGATTTTGTACCGGGCTTCCGGCTGGAAGACATAGTCACCACCTTCGGCCACATCCGGCCCAGGGGTAGGGCTCGCTACACCCAAATAGATCTATCACTCATGTCCCTCGGTCCTTATATGAGGATTAATGGTCTTAAGTGTTGTACCCACCACTCACATGATCTAACAGTTCATTCCTTAGATAACCATACCATTTGTAAACAATTGTGACATGTATTTCACCCCCGAAGTTATAAAACTGAAAACAGTTAAAAGAAAAGGGGGACATGAACTCACAATCTTGTGTCCTGCAAACTGGTGTAACTCAAAGATCCGGTGCTGAAGTCGTGCAACTACCAACACACGTGCTACGTTTTATTAGGCGGCCAGGTCGTGCCACGACTTTTAGTCTTAATTATTATGACTTAGTATCTTGGAGTTACATTTTTTATGTAATAAATATTATTCCAAAGTATATAATTATTTGTTAAAATAATAATATTTTAACTTAAATAATATTTTTTAATTGTTGGAATATTTGTTAAAATAATATGCTTTAACTTATTTATTTTGAAATACTTCCATGAATAATTCCCCAAGGATGGGTATACATATACTTGTATTTTTAGGCTTGTGTATTTTGCCAAGTATTGGTGACGTATTCCGGTGTGTATGTATACGTATGAGGATACGTACTTTCGTGTATTTATTAAATATTCTTATACTTAATTTTTATATTTAATTTTCCGAAATAATATTTTTAATCAAATAATTTTTTTTACCATATATATATTTTTAAAATATATATTTTAGGAAATCTTTTTATAGAAAATTTTCTATAATTCTTCCTTGGCAAAAATAATCATATTTTCATATAAACCTCAAAAATAATATATTTTCAAGATTAACTTAGAAAATATTTATAAATCCATTTTTCACCCAAAATAATATATTCTAAATTTGTTTAAGAAAATATTTATTTTCTTCAAAAATAATATATCTTCTTCATAGTTCAAGAAAACATATATATATTTTTCTTTACTAAAAAATAATATCTTTTCTTCTTGACAAAAATATGATATATTTTTGTAACACTTGTAAAAATTATAATTTCCGTTTCTTTGGTTTCCAGAATACCGTTTTACTCATTTGTCAAAATATATATATGAATTTGATTCCGGAATATTTATGTAGTTCATCATATTCCTTGTTCGGTTTGTCCAATTTTTGGGTATAAATTATATATTCATTTCCTTGGAATTTTGGTAACATTTTGTATCACAATTTTTGGTAAGTTATATTATTTCAAGTCCTAAAATAATATAACTAATACACATAATATACAAGTAATCACACAAATTGTGACATCTAAATATACATTTTCCTAAATATATACTTAGTCACTTTTATTTATCAAAAACAACCTCCAACATTTGTAATTTTTGTAACAAAAATTATGGCAAATTTTATATGAAAACCATGGTTAAAATTTACTTATAAACACTTGTTTAAAAATATTTTTCTAAGTGTTTACATTCTACAAAAATTTTACCATAGTTTCCCCCTTAAAAATGGAGGTTTCCATGCTTTCAAAGCATATCATTTTCTTTTAAAATCATCATCAATCAACAATAATTCAATCAACACTTTACCATGTGCCAAAATCATGCAATTTACACTACATCATGAACTTGAATTTTTTGTAAAAACTTGTAGTAACTTACTATGTTATTTAGTAGACTTAGTTACCCTTTAAAACATGTTTCTTTGTTCATAAATATCATTCTTGAAAAATTTAGCCTTTCACAACATATAAGATGCTTTTTCTAAAAATAATTCTTTTGTATTTTTCTTGTCACAAACATGGTTCTAGTCTTGATTTAACACTAAACATATGATTAGTTTCTTTAAAAATCATGATTATGTAAATCTTGTAAATAAACTTGGTTTCTTGAGAAAACTATTTTTGAAATCATCCTTTTACAAGACTTATAACATGTTTCATACTTCATCATACATAAAATCATCTTCATTTTCAAGTTCATGTGAAACATAAAGGATGATCATCTTGATTTTTCACAAGATCATCCTCTCACTTGCTAGATCATGTGTTTAAACACAATCTAGCAAGTTTCTTATGATGACTAACATTATAAACACAAGAAATCAACAATCAACAATCAAGATTCATACATACACTAAAACAACAAAGATTATTATGATTTTAAGCTTTATGTGAAGAGTTATCTTCTTGTTCTTTCATGATCTTCATGTTTAGTTACTTACATAATCTTTTAACCAACATAATGAGAAGTAAAATGAGGTTATAAGAGTCTTACTACTAGCACAAGGCTAGGGAAGAGACCAAAGATGATGAAGATGATGAACTAGGTGGTTAAAAGCTCTTGAGAAAGGTCCTTCAAGCTCCAATGGCACCAAGCTCCTTAATCTAGCTTCTTGCACCTTTGTAACACCTTGGAATGGAAGAACAAGACTTGAAAGTGGTGGTGGTGGGTGTTGTTGTTCTCGACCGTGAGGGGAGAAGAGAGGGAGAGAAGTGAAGGTGTTTAGTGTTTGTGAAATGAGGAGTTTTGTGATCTTGTGGTCAATTTAAACAAACTTCCAACATTCTTTAAACTTGTGTGTAATATGTCTCTAAAGGAATAAACATGGTCTAATAAACAATTGAACAAAATCATGGGTGGGTCCACCCATCCAAACCGTCGCCAGGGGGGGTATAGGGTTGGATTTCAATTGTTAGTTAAGGAAATTAGTTAGAATCTAAGTGTTAAGTTTTTTTGTTTTTAGATGTTATGTAATTATAAGACATGTTAAGATGTTTGGTGACCATAACTAGCTCAAAAATGATAAAACAATACTTCTAGTGAAAATTTGGTGTTCCGGGTAGTGTCCGGTTGTTCGGTTGGTTACCGGTTCATTAAGGTGCTAAATTACGCAGTTTAGTGTGCTTTAGGTTCCCTTTTGTGACAGTTTGATTCCCGACACTTGAGAAAGTATTCTGGACCATTAAACCATAATTCTGCATAATATTGTGTTGTTAGAATGCTGATTTTTGTTGAAAATTGCAGAATTCTGCAGTTTATGTGAGTTTTAGGCACTTTCCGGCACTTAAACTATCACCAGGAAGGCAGTATTATGATCCTTACTTTCCTACACACGATACTAGTATAACTCTTGGTTTCTGGCTCATTCTGTGTTTTAACATCATGTCTGACTGAGCACTGAACTCCCGTCAGTACTTCTAGTTTGTCTGATAACTGTGCTAACTTTGTTTCGTGCATCATTTGAATCATAAAGTGTTGCATGCAATAATGATATGAAATCATGCAATATGGGATGCACTTGTATGTATTTGACAATAATCAGAAAGCATTCATGTCATTAATTTAGATCAAGCACAGTCATTAAGCTATAAATTACTGTTTAATTATTGTACGGATACATGGAAATTTGACAGTTGTCACATTTTCCCCCCGTTAATAAAATTTCATCCCGAAATTTTAAGATGCGCTATCGGTTGCAGGGGAGTTAGGGAACAAGTGTGGATACTTTGATTTCATTCGATCTTCACGCTCCCAAGTAAACTCTGGGCCGTGACGTGAATTCCAGCGAACCTTGACAAGCTTAACACTACTCCTCCGAGTTTTGTTAACTTTCCAGTCTGTAATCTCAACGGGATGGAGAGTGTCTTCAATATGCACTTCATCCGCATGGATGATAACTGTCTCTTGAGTTAGGCTTTTCTTTAGGTTTGACACATGAAATGTATCGTTAACACCATTTAGTTCTTCTGGTAACTCTAACTTGTATGCAACGGTACCATCCCTTTCCAATATCTTGAATGGCCCAATGTAACGTGGGTTTAACTTGCCATGTTTCCCAAATCGTGCTACACCTTTCCAAGGTGAGACTTTCAACAAAACCATGTCTCCTACTTCGAATTCCAAAGGTTTCCGTCTTTGATCTGCGTAACTCTTTTGTCGATCACGAGCCACCTTGATGTGCACTTGGATCTGCATAAACCATTTTTCTATCTCCAGCATCTGCCCAACACAACGGTGAGCGGCACTTATGGCCATAGAGGGCTTCGAACGGTGCGGCTTGAATACTTGTATGGTAGCTGTTATTATAGGAAAACTCAACTAGAGGTAGATGAGTATCCCAACTGCCACCCAAATCCATTACACAAGCACGAAGCATGTCTTCCAGCATTTGAATAGTTCGCTCGCTCTGACCGTCTGTCTGCGGGTAAAAAGCCGTACTCAGATTCAACTGAGATCCAAAGGCTTCTTGAAAGGATTGCCAAATCCTTGACACAAACCGTCCATCTCTATCGGAAATTATCAAGATAGGCACTCCATGACGTGCTGCTATCTCCCTGAGGTAAAGCTCAGCTAGCTTTCCAGTGCTATCTTTCTCTCGAATCGGTAGGAAGTGAGCAGACTTTGTCAACCGATCCACTATTACCCATATCATATCATGCCCTCTAGGAGTCCTGGGTAACTTTGTTATGAAGTCCATCGAAATCTGTTCCCACTTCCACATGGGTATTTTAGGCTGTTACAGAAGACCTGAAGGTTTCTGATACTCGGCCTTAACCTTAGCACAGGTTAGGCATTTTCCAACATAAATAGCAACATCACTCTTGAGTTTTGGCCACCAGTAATAATCCTTTAGATCTTGGTACATCTTGTCCGATCCTGGATGGATCGAGTACCTTGACTTATGAGCTTCATCAAAAATAACTTCTCTAATACCGCCATAAAGCGGAGCCCAAATGCATCCCATGAAATACAAGGTTCCTTCCTCATTAGGCACGAACTTCTTTTCCATTCCTCGGAGATATTCGGCCTTAAGATTTTCCTTCTTAAGAGCTTCTTGTTGCGCGGCACGTATATGTGAAGTGAGATCCGTCTGAATAGTCATCTCTAAAGCCCGAACCATTATAGGCTTAACCCTTTCCTTTCGACTTAAGGCATCTGCTACCACATTCGCCTTTCCGGGATGATACTTGATCTCGCAGTCATAATCATTCAGCAACTCAACCCATCGTCGCTGTCGCATATTAAGCTCTTTCTGATCAAATATATGCTGTAGACTCTTGTGATCCGTAAAAATAGTACATCGAGTACCATACAGATAATGTCGCCAAATCTTCAGAGCAAATACCACTGCGCCTAGCTCCAAATCGTGAGTGGTATAATTCTTCTCATGGACTTTCAGTTGGCGTGAAGCGTAGGCGATAACCTTTTGGCGTTGCATGAGCACGCAACCCAATCCCTGACGCGAAGCGTCACAATATACCACGAAGTCTTTCGTGCCTTCGGATAGGGATAGAATCGGTGCATCGCATAGCTTGTTCTTGAGCAATTGAAAGGCCTCTTCTTGTTTGTCTCCCCATTCATACTTCTTATCCTTCTAAGTAAGGGAGGTCAGCGGTTGAGCTATCTTGGAGAAATTCTCGATGAACCTGTGGTAATAACCCGCTAAACCCAAAAACTGTCGAATCTCAGTCGGTGTCTTCAGAGTTTCCCAGTTCTTGATTGCCTCAATCTTTATGGGATCCACATGAATGCCATTTTCGTTTACCACATGACCGAGAAACTGTACTTCGCGTATCCAAAATTCTCACTTCGAGAACTTAGCGTAGAGCTTTTCCTTCTTTAGTAGCTCTATAATGGCTCTGAGATGTTGCTCGTGCTCTTCCTTCGACCGTGAGTAGATCAGAATATCGTCAATAAATACGATCACAAATTTATCGAGATATGGCTTGCACACTCGATTCATCAAATCCATAAACACTGCCGGCGCGTTAGTCAACCCAAACGGCATTACGAGGAACTCATAGTGTCCATAATGAGTTCTGAACGCAGTTTTCGGTATGCTCTCTTCTTGGATCTGCAACTGATGATAACCCGATCGAAGATCAATCTTGGAGTAGTAGCTTGATTCTTGCAGTTGGTCGAATAAATCATCAATCCTCAGTAATGGATACCGATTCTTGATAGTTAACTTGTTCGGCTCCCGGTAGTCGATACACATTCGAAAGCTACCATACTTCTTCTTAACAAACAGCACTGTAGCTCCCCAAGGCGAGAAGCTCGGCTTTATAAATCCCTTGTCCAATAACTTCTGAAGCTGCGTGGATAACTCTTGCATCTCTGATGGCGCAAGTCGATAAGGTGCCTTGGCTACAAGCGCGAAGCCTGGAACCAAGTCAATGTGGAATTCGACTTGTCTTTGAGGGGGTAATCCTGGCAAGTCTTCGGGGAAGACCTCAGAGTATTCCCTTACCACTGGGATATCTTCAAGCTTCGGCTCTTCGGCTTCCTTATCCACTACATGAGCTAAGAAGGCAACACATCCCTTACGTAGAAACTTCTGCGCTTTCATACAATTAATGATTCGCAAAGGCGTATCATGCTTTTCTCTGTGAATCACGATCGTCTCCTCATTCGCCGTCGGAATGCGAATGATCTTCTCATGGCAAACTATCTCCTCACGGTTGCTAGATAACCAATTCATCCCGACTACGACATCAAAACTTCCCAAATCGACTGGCAGAAGGTCTATCGAAAACTCACGCTCACCAAGCTCCAAAATACACCCTCTAATCACCTCATTCGCCTTTACTAACTTTCCATTAGCCAACTCTATCGAATACGGGATGTCTAACTTACTCGCAACTAAACCAAGTATATTCTTAAAGTCTAGGGATACGAAGCTAAAATTGACACCAGTATCAAACAGCACAGATGCATAACGTTGATTAATAGGGAACGTACCAGTAACCACGTTTGGATCCTGGCGTGCTTCCCTAGCTCCGATGGTGAATACCCTTCCACGTGCTTGATTATTTTTAGGGCAGTCCCGTTTAAAGTGCCCCATACCACCGCAACCATAACATCCTTGGCCGCGTCCATTCCCATTACCACCCTGGTTATTGTTGTTATTGTTATTGTGTCCTCCACGGTTTCCATTTCCCGCTTGATTCCCATTTCCACCATGGTTCTGGTTACCATACTGATTTCCGTTACCACCACGATTACCATTACCATTTCCATTACCACCTTGCCCTCCATTTCCACGACCCGTTCCATACCAACATGTCTCCTTAGAATGCCCAATCTTTCCACAGTTACCACACTTCCTATACCTGCACTGACCGGCATGATGAAATTGGCATATGCCACACTTTGGTAGGGTACCCATGTACCCTTTTCCCTTATTTTCAGCATTTGCAGTGCCAGTCTGTGCCTCAGCTGGCGGATTAGCGTCTCTTCGATTGTTGGAATTGTTGTTGTTCGTTTGGGTACCCTTCTTGAAGTTAGCAACCTTTCTTTTGTTATCCCCTGATGACTCCACATGAGTCTCCTTCTTCTTTGTTTCAGAAATCGAAAACTTTCCCAACCGAACTGCTTCCTCAGTAAGCACCACACTTAAGTCAATAGCCTCAGAAATGGTTAGAGGCTTAGAAGCTGTCACCATGCTCAGAATCTGAGGTGCCAATCCCCAGATGAAACGTTCAATCCTTTTAAACTCCGGCTCCACCAAATAAGGAACAACTCTCGACAAATCATGAAATCTCTGAATATACTCTGCCACCTTTGGACCATCCATTTTTAAGTTCCAGAATTCCGTTTCCAACTTCTGGATCTCTGCTCGAGAACAATACTTTTTACGCATTAACTCCTTCAGTTCATCCCATGTTAATGCATACGCAGCAGCTTCACCCAATATCTGCACCTAGAGGTTCCACCACGACAGCGCTCCGTCTAGAAACAACCCAGAAATATACGTAACTCTTTGCTCTGGAGCACATTTGCTCATTCTCAATACAGAGTCAGTCTTCTCCACCCAGCGTAGAAAGGCGACTGCACCCCCAGTGCCATCGAAATTCAGGGGCTGCAGTCCAAGAATGTTTGTAGGTGCAGCCTGAAACACAAGCAACATCATTCACAGAAAGCATTAGCAAAGAACAATTGGAAATATCCAAACGAACTGTAATGTGACTTAGGTGACTTAACATTACCATTGGGGGGTTATTCCCAAAGGTACCTCCGCTATGTTCGGAGCGAAGAGCCACGTGTTGAGCGATGGCTTGTGAGATGCGCTCTTGTAGCTCCACCTCAGTCATTGGCAGTGGATTGTTGGTATTGGTATTCCTTCGAGGCGGCATTCTTCTTCTAGTAAGAAGATTCGGGTAGGTCAGGCCTTATTCATTAAATAAATAAATAATTGTCTAGGAGTCGTATGTATATATATATATATATAACATAAACAGTCAGCACATCAATCAATCAAACATAATCATCGCATGAACATGTAATCCAACAATGTATTTAATGAGAACACGACTATTGAGCTTTCATTAATGATCAACCACAAGTTACATTGTTTTCACATCGTATCATACCAAAAGAGATATAGGGTCACACTACCCTTGTCAGATAAGTCTGTCAATATACAAAAATACTATAGTCAAAAAGTGGTCTTCCATTCTTCACAATCTCGGCTCAATTGTAGTGCTCTCACCAAAAGTAGTGCGTCTGCATAAAACCAAAAACCTACGGTGCTGATGGCGGAGGAAGAGGAGGGAAGAAAAGTAAACTGCGGACATGTGCGAGCTCCTCCTCGAGCTCATGGACTCTGCGAATCACAAAGCTAATCTGCTGCTCGAATGTGATAAAGCGGGCATCAAAACCCGGGATAGGTGCGGGAGCAGCAGGTGGAGGTACGAATGAAGCTGACGTTGATGAGTGCAGAGGGATAGAAGCAGAATGACAGGGACAGGGTGACCGTCTAGCACCCTCACCGAACTCCAACTCAAGAACTCTATGACTCAAGATCTCAAACTGCAACTGAAGCTATAAAAGTAACTCATCCCGATTGTATCCAACGTAATGCGAGGGATGGTAGGGGTCAGAGATAGGCATGGTATATGGAGGGAACCATCGAAATGGCTTATCAAGCGATGCAGATGTAAATGGAGTAAAAGGTGTAGTCTGTGGGATCGGAGGGAAATCGGCTGAAGCAAACGGATCAAATCTCGGGGTGTCACACCCCGACCACGTAAAACAACAAATCATGGCGGAAACGTCGGGGAGTGTTGTAACAGAATCATTGTTTCACAACCATGGATTAAATAGTTTCGTATTATTGAATTATTAAACTCATTGTTTCATTACAAATCAGATAAATACAAATATTGTCTTTCAAGTTTTAAAGTCGCTAAGGCACGAGTCCATCCTATGTATAGCATGCATCAACAATCATCACATAGTAGCACCTGAAACATATGTAAAAATAGGTACGTCAGCATAAAAATGCCTGTGAGATACATAGGTTTTATTAATATAGGATTCATGACTTGTAAGTTTAAAGAAAAAAAAAGTTTAACAAAAATAGTCATGAACCTTGAAATATTTTCTTTTAGAAATTATACGAAAATTGATAAGAAAACAGATGATATAAAAGAATAATGCATGATTGAATAAATAATCAAGTAAAAATGAGTTTGTATAAAATATGCTGTTTGTAAAACAATGTTTTGTAAAGATATGATAATTGAGTAAGATGTAATATGTCAAAATTAAATTGTTTAAATAACGCTACGATATGTAATATCATAAAAGCACTTATATATAGGAAGTACCAGTGGCGTATCCACCATGCTTTTATCATATTACACACGCCTCGTTATTTAAATCACTTACCCAAACAAACCACCAATGTAAAATGTTCATGTAAATCAATTTATACTTTGATTTTGTAAATAACATATCAAACTATGCTTAGGTTTTGAAAATAACATATAAACTATGTTTTGGTAAATAATAAGGCCAATTAAAATATATGTTGGTTTTGTACATAGTATATTAAATTATACTTTGGTAAATAATATCACACATGGGAGCATATCAAACTATACTTTGGAAGTATATCAAAATATACAAAACAAAATGTGATTTAGAATTCATTCAAACCTTAGTGTATCAAACTACTCCTTAGAGACTATAGAAATACCACAAAGGCAATCTTTATTTGGAAAAAAATTGGTTTCTAACATTCCATACAACAGGAATGGGGTGTCTAATCCTATATGTCACAACCCCCGTCCCCCTAAACCAATACGGGAACGGGCGGCCGCGGCCAGTTTCGGTGGTATATGATATTGTATAATTTTGGCAGCGGAAATTTCATCAGGACCGTAGTTAGGAAATATTTTATCAGAGTAAAATACCATATTTTCATAATATTAAACACATGGGGTAAAACCCAAGTTTTAAGTACACACATTTTCATAGGAATAAATCCTATTTTTATTTAATAAAAACATCTATTTCTTTTAGGTAACTTGATTGCCACTTTTCCAAGCCTTCAGTGCTGTCCAGCTGGCTTCTATTTGGCTTTTACATTTTGTTACCTGAAACGCGTTTAAAAATATTTTATCAGTGGGAAATACTGGTGAGTGAATCCCAGTTCAATCAAGTTTAAATAAAAACCATTGTACAGTATTGAGGGCGGTCTCGCAATTATATTTGTTTCCAAGTCATATCAATTACCACCCACGGTACTGTCAAACCCGACTTATGGAAAAGTTACTCCTCGCAAGGTAGTAACTAATTTTGTATACAAAACCCCAACATACCGACGATAATTCTATCCTTACAAATACTCAATAACTGCTTAATATATAATTAATTAAGTGAGGTTTTGTAAAAACAGTTTGCAAAAAGGAGATTACTCACATTGCTGTCTTAGATTTTCTGTAAGGATTTCCTGGGAATAATCTATAAATTATACAAATGCACGCGTGTTAGTATAATAACCCATTTTAACATTAGTAATACCCTCCCCGAGACGGCATTCCAACGACTACGTCGGGCAGAACCACGACAGCCGTTACGGAACCCTAGATCAATCGGGCAGAGTATCTAATACGTATCCAGGGGTTATGATACTTACAACGGAGCAGAACTTTGTTATTTAGGGGGTATTATACCCGAGTATTATGTATACTACGTAGAAATTGAGAGAGAATTGAAAAGTTTGAGCGACAGAAACTGAAAGCCCGAGCTCCCATTATATAGGAGCTGAGTTTGGGTTCCTCGCGGTCCGCGTAAAATGAGACCAAGGCCTACGTGGCCCGCGTAGTATGTGGCCTAGGCTGTAGCTGATCCGGGTCACTTAGTAGGTTCAACAGGTTGATGACACGTGTCGACACCGGGTTTCGTCGCGTTTGACGATCGCTCGCGGCCCGCGTAAGATCCCTAAGGGGTCTACGCGCCCCGCGTCAAACCCAAAAATTTGATTTTTAATTATCTTTAATAATATTAAAGGTATCCGGGGTCCGTTTTCACATATGGGGTGTATTTTAAGACATATTGGGATATTTTAAATATTTTTAGGGTGTCGGAAAATTTATGAGGGTGTCGGTTTTCTTTAGGGTTGTTATATCCTGCCCATCTTGTTTTAGAGCTCGTTCTCGAGATCTACTGGAACAAGTGTGGATATTTACTTTGCATTTCCGATTCAAGCTCCCATGTGTATTTTGGTCCTCTTTTGGAGTCCCATTTCACTTTGACCAGAACTAATCTCTTATGCTTGAGGTTCTTGACTTTCCTGTCTTCAATCTGTAGAGGTCTCTCTACAAACTTAAGTTGTTCATTTACCTCTATATCCTTAAGAGGCACTACAAGTGATTTATCAGCTAGGTATTTCTTGAGATTAGATACATGAAATACATCATGTATTCCTGCCATTTCCTCTGGCAGTTGTAGCTGATAGGCTACAGGTCCTATTTTTCTAATAATCTCAAAAGGTCCAACATACCTAGGACTTAACTTTCCTCTTTTGATGAATCTTACTACTCATTTCCAATGAGAGACTTTTAACAATACTTGGTCCCCTACTTGAAATTCCAATGGTTTCCGTCTGTTATCCGCATAGCTTTTCTGTCGATCACGTGCTATTTTCAGTCGTTCCTTGACTTGAATAATCTTGTCGGTTGTTTCTTGTACTATCTCAGGTCCAGATAGTTGCTTTTCCCCAATTTCTGCCCAACAGACTGGGGTTCGGCACTTTCGTCCATAAAGTGCTTCAAATGGTGCAGCATTGATACTTGTGTGATAACTGTTATTATAAGAAAATTCTATTAAAGGTAAGTGATCGTCCCAATTACCTCCGAAATCAATTATACAAGCTCTAAGCATGTCTTCCATTATCTGAATTGTCCTTTCGCTTTGTTCGTCTGTATGAGGATGATATGCTGTGCTTAGATTTAGTTTGGTTCCCATTGCTTTTTGGAAACTTGTCAAAAAATGAGAGGTAAAACGGCTATCTCTATCAGAAACAATTGATAAAGGAATTCCATGTAAAGAAACAATTTCATTTACATACAATTTAGCTAGCTGTTCCATACTGAAAGTTTCCTTCATTGGTAGAAAATGAGCTGACTTGGTTAGTCTATCTACAATCACCCAGATTGTATCATTACCTTTTCTTGTTTTGGGTAATTTGGTAACAAAATCCATTGTTATAAATTCCCATTTCCACACTGGCATCTCCAATTGTAGCAGCAATCGTGAGGGTTTCTGGTGTTCAGCTTTAACTTATGAACAGGTTAAGCATTGAGAAACATAGGCTGCTGTATCCTTTTTCATTCCTATCCACCAAAAATTCTTTCTTAAATCCTGATACATTTTATTGCTTCCTGGATGCATCGTATATTTGGACTTATGGGCTTCTTCTAATATACGATGATGCAGGTTCCGTAATTTAGGTATCCACATTCTCTTTTTATGAAATCTCCAAATTCCATCTGTTCCTTGTTCTAATTCCTTAATCATTCCTTTTAATTTTTCAGTATCGTCCTTAATTACTGATTCTTGTGCTTTTTCTAATTTGATCATTTAAATCTACTTGTAGATTTATTTTAAGAGAATGTACCATTTTTGGCTTTTCGTGATACTTTCGGCTTAAAGCATCAGCCACTGCATTGGCTTTCCCTGCATGATACTGGATATTACAATCATAATCACTAAGAATTTCCATCCAGTGTCTTTGTCTCATATTTAACTCTTTTTGACCGAAAACATATCTTAAACTTTTATGATCAGTGAATATGATAAACTTACTACCATAAAGGTAATGTCTCCAAATCTTAAGGGCAAAAATTATAGCTCCTAATTCCAAATCACGGGTTGAATAATTCTCTTCATGATTCTTAAGTTGTCTAGAAGCGTAAGCTATAACTTTTTGACGTTGCATTAATACACATCCATAACCTAACTTAGAAGGGTCACAATATACTACAAAATCTTCAGTTCCCTCTGGTAACGCTAGTATGGGTGTGTGGGTTAATCTTTGCTTAAGAATTCTAAATGCTTCTTCTTGTTTTGGTTCCCATTCAAACTTAATGGATTTACAGGTTAGGTTAGCTTAGTTAAGGGAATGACTATTCTAGAAAAGTCTCGAATAAATCTTCTATAATAACCGGCCAATCCTAAGAAACTTCTAACCTCGGTTGGTGATTCAGGGGTTTTCCATTTGGAATCGCCTCAATTTTTGTTGGATCTACATGAATTCCTTCATGGTTGACTAAATGTCCAAGAAACTGTACATGTTCTAACCAAAACTCGCACTTTGGAAACTTAGCATAAAGCTTTTCCTTTCTTAGTAAGCTTAGAAGTGCGTGCAAATGCTTTGCATGATCCTCTTTATTTTTAGAATATATAAGAATATCATCTATAAAGACAGTTATGAATTTATCCAAATATGGCTTACATATTCGGTTCATCATGTCCATAAATGCAGCTGGGGCATTGGTTAAACCAAATGGCATGACAGTAAATTCATAATGGCCATACCTTGTTCTAAATGCGGTTTTAGGAATGTCCTCTTCCTATACCTTTAACTGATGATATCCTGATCTTAAATCGGTTTTAGAGAAGAATCGAGCTCCTTGCAGTTGATCGAACATATCATCGATTCTCGGTAATGGGTACCGGTTTTTAATCGTGACCTTGTTTAATTCACGGTAGTCAATGCACATACGCATTTCCGTCCTTCTTTTTGACGAATAAAATAGGTGCTCCCCATGGCGATGAGCTTGGCTGTATGAATCCCTTCTCTAATAATTCATCTAACTGATTCTTCAGTTCCTGCATTTCGGCGGGTGCCAAACGGTAAGGTGCTTTGGCAATTGGTGCTGTTCCGGGTAGCAGATGGATTCTGAATTCGACTTCTCTGTCTGGTGGTAGCCCTGGCAATTCTTCTGGAAACACATCTGAAAACTGAGACACTACTGGAATGTCTTTTAGTTCTTCTCCTTTAGTGTTAGTGATTATGGAAATCAAATACACTATAGATCCTTTTCTTATATAACTTGCAGTTTTCATCACAGAGATGAATTTAGTGGATCTAGATGGTTTATCACCTTTAATTGTGATCTTTTCACCTCTTGGTGAATTTACTTGAATTGACTTTTGTTCACATAAAATACTGGCTTTATTGGTTATTAACCAGTCCATTCCTAATACAATATCAAATCCTGCCAGATTAATTGGGTAAAGGTTTGCAATAAACTTTTGATTTAAAAATTCTATTCTTGCTCCCTGCAAAATTTCAGAAATCCTAACCGTTTCTCCATTCGCTGTCTCGACTAGACATTCTTGTGAGTGTTTAGTTAATGGTTGATTGAGAAGTTTGCAAAATAAAGTATTAATAAAACTTTGGTTTGCACCAGAGTCAAATAATACTTTAGCAAAAACATCATTAACTAAAAACGTACCGGCTATTACGTCCGGAATCATCTTGGCTTCATCTGCAGTCAGAACAAATGCTCTAGCATTTTTAGTGTTCTTGTTGTTCGCGGCTGGAGCTAGTTTCGGACAGTTCGGCTTGATGTGACCTTTTTCTCCACAGTTGAAGCATAGTCCATTACTGGATTTTCTCCTGCAATCTTCATTCTTGTGTCATGGTGCTTTGCAGAAATTGCAGTGAGTGGAGCATTTTCCCGAATGCTTTTTCTTGCAGGCCTTGCAGTATGGTGCAGAGGTAGAACCTATATTTCTACGGTTGGAATTCCCAGAATGGAATTCTTGGGTAAGCCTTTGAGCTAGGTTTCTCCTCTGGTCTTCTTCTCTAGTACGGATTAAATCATCTGTCAAGGTATTTGCTAGTTCTACAGCTTCTTCTATAGTTTGGGGTCTAGTTGCCTTGACTACATGTCTAATTTCTCCAATTAATCCCCAGATGTAATGGGAGATTAATACAAGTTCTGGTGATGCAAGGGTTGGTACTATTCTAGCATATTCAAAGAATGTGGTAGTATAACCCTTACTATCTACCCCGGTCATCCTAAGGTTCAGAAATTTATTTGCTATCTGTTCCTTTTCATTGGGAGGGCAAAATTTCCTTTCTACCATATTTTTAAATTCCTCCCATTCCATATTGTATACCCTATCACTTCCTCTTCACTGGAGGATATTGTTCCACCATTCTAAGGATGGGTTTTTAAATAGATTCGAAGCAAACATTATCTAGTCTTCTTCAGCACACTTGCTTATCTTTAAAACTGCCTCAGTCTTTTCTATCCAGCATAGAGTTGCAATGGGTCCATCATTGCCCGAGAATTCTATTGGTTTGCAGGACCAGAATTCTTTATAAGAACAACCATAAGGCACGGTTCTTCTTCTTTTGGGAATGGGCACTTGAAGTACAGGTCCATTGTTCACGCTGTTTGCAGGTTCAGAGGGTCGCTTACTGCTATGTTTACTTGTATTATTAGCATCCTTAACAATTTGAAGAATATATGGCATTGCATCTATAATTCCTTGTGCCACTATGTGTTGGATGGCACTATTATCCACGTGGTTTCCATTGTTATTGTTGTTCGGATTCTCATTAACCAAGTTAATGTTACTCTGGTTATCATTCTGGTTTTCCTGGTTTATTTCATTGTCCATCTGAATTTTAAACAATTTCCAGGTATTAATATCACAAAATAATATTTAATATAGTCAATCACATGTCACGCACTTTGGTCAAAAGCGTCGATCATTGGGACTTTACTCTATTCATATAATATGCATCTATTACACACTAGTACTGAAATTAAAATTACAATACCGACTGAAATTTAAAGTTACACTACTAATAGTAGGCATCTGTAGTTTTTTTTTCATACACATACACACGTATTTTATTATTATTATTATTATTATTATTATTATTATTATTATTATAACCTAATGAATACCTGGAAATTGTTTAAAATCTCCCTAATGAATACATCGTTAAACTGGGTTCGGAAACTGGGGTGCGGGTTCCTTGTATGGGGGTGTAGGTGCCTTAAACGGGTAAGGATTCTCTAAAATCTCCCTAATGAATACATCGTTATCGTAGTAGGGATCTAGAGGGTCCAACCCTGGGTAGGCTCCTAGGTTTTGCATGGGCATGTCTTCGTGTATCGGGTAACGTTGCACATAGTCCCTATTGTCGTCCCACCATGGGTCGTAATTTGGGTCTAAGGGATTTGGTGCGGGTACCCTAGGTATCTCCTCCGGGTTGAAATCATGCATTTCTACTTGATTTTCAGGGTTTTCTATTTCCATCGGTTGGTCAGGAAATGGTGGTTGTGGTTGGGGTGCTATCATTTGTTCCAGGTTAGGGTCAGCTTGTAACAACTGTGCTTGTAATCACTATGAACAGTTCTGTTATCAATAAAACAATGTTATTTGATCTCAATGTTTGTTTTGTTATGTTTTACATTTTTCATGTTTTGACTTTTGTTCAATTCCAAACTCTACATCACTTTCTGGAGAGTTATACGCAAACTAGTGCGTAAACGTACTCAGTTTAATGCGAGAAATACTCTGGAACATCAACATATACTCAACATACCTTAAATAACCTTTACATAACTTAGAAATAAGTTTTGAAGGCTTTGGTATGGCAAAAATAAGTTAATTCGCTTACAGGGACTAAATATGACAAACTGCGAAAGTATGTCAATTTGAACTGTAACGAACATTCCGGAACATAACCATAAGTTAAACACACCTTAAATATCCTTTACATAGCTTAGAAATAGGCTTTGAGGGGTTTGGTGTGCTAAAATAAACTTTTGGAACATTCAGGGACTAAAAGTGTCAAAAAGTGCACAAGTTTGCATTTTCGCGCATAACTTACGTTCTGAATACATCCGGACATCCAAAAATTTATGTAAGCACTAAAACATTTTATTTTAGTGTTCGGCATAAGAAAAATCCATTCGTCGCGTCATTTGGATCAGTTTTGCACTTTCGGGACCAGATTCGATGTATTAGCCGTTGTTTAATTCACAACCACACATTCTAACAATGCTTAGTCAACACATGTGTGGATGGAATTTAAACACCTAAACACCATGACATTTCAACACATGTGTGGATGGAATTTAAACACCTAAACACCATGACATTTCAACACATGTGTGGATGGAATTTAAACACCTAAACACCATGACATTTCAACACATGTGTGGATGGAATTTAAACACCTAAACACCATGACATTTCAACACATGTATGGATGGAATTTAAACACCTAAACACCATGACATTTCAACACATGTACGGATGGGATTAAGGCACGTTTTCCATGAAACGATCTCAACGGTTCACCGAAAACTATATATACCCCATGCCTTTCATTGTTTTAAGGCACTAGAATCTGATTAGTTGTGTTCTAAGTTGAAACCTTGTTTCATACCTGAACTATATTGATCTAGATTAGCATTCGGGGACCCTTCGTAAGTATTCTTTCGTTCTTTTCCTTATTTTTACTGCTTTTCGAGTCAGAAAGTCAAACTTTGTTTGACTTTCAGCGTTGACCAGTAATGGTCAATGCGAAGTTCGATTGAACTTCGCAACGTGATTGTGATCACGATGGTCATAGTCCCTTGGGACTATGCCTACTGATTACCACGTTGTCTAGGGTCGTAGGATAAGCGATCTAATAAATCGCTTATACCTCGAACCCGACCCATTTGGTCGATCATTAGGATCTGACCAAACACATTAGGTGACCATAGTAGGTAGGGAATAACCTTCCGAGGTTATACCCTATGGTCACATCGTTTAAGTAGTTGTATGATAGGTAGTTTATATGCCTTAGGTAAATTACCAGAATACCCTTTTCATGTATAATTGGTAATTAAGCATATGTAACCTAAAATTTTGTCACGTAACTGATTTTGTAACATGTTTAGGCATATAATACTTGTCATAGGACTAGTTAGGCGGTCCGAACGCGTTTCACGCGCACGATGCGTTAAAGTAGCATAAGCTACCTAAACGGATCATAATGGGTCAATAAGACTTAGGTTAAGTTTCATTTAGCATGTAGGCTTTGTTAAACCATATCACGTGAGTTCCGACACTCATTTGGTTTACAAACCCTAATGCTACCCAGTCTTCCGAGATAGGTCCGGTTATTAACATAGTTACCTATACTAGGTGCCGTTTGATTCCGAGATCTCTGGCGTTGCTTGGTGATTATCTTTATACGACTGAGCAATCTCAAGTGAGTACATAGACCCCTCTTTTACTGTTTTCCAAACTGTTTTGGGGTGGAACACATGTGCCTACTTGTTACTTTCAAGCTTTCCTGTTTTCACATCATATACATGCTATGTTCGTTAGTACATAATAGTACATGATTTCATTTCATCTTATGCTAGGTGTGCCCATTGTGTGCATTACTTAGTACATTGTTTTACATGACATTTCATGCTAGGTGTGCCCATTGTGTGCATTACTTAGTACATTGTTTTACATGACATTTCATGCTAGGTGTGCCCATTGTGTGCATTACTTAGTACATTGTTTTACATGACATTTCCTGCTAGGTGTGCCCATTGTGTGCATTACTTAGTACATTGTTTTACATGAAATTTCCTACTAGGTGTGCCCATTGTGTGCATTACTTAGTACATCGTTTTACATGACTTTTCACGCTACGTATGTTCATTTGATTACATACTTAGTGCATCGTTTTCACATGCTTACATTTTGTTATGACATTTGGTTTGTTTACATGGGACAATACATTCATTAACATTAGCTACGCCGTTCGTTAGTAGGTAGTGGTACCATAGGAATTGACAACTCCCGTTCCGGACATCCCAGGGAAAGGGGACAGAAAGGAATGACCAAATTCGATGATATAAGACAGATAGACCTTTAATTTGTTTAAAGGGTTTATCACCACAGTCACAAGGCTTGGATGTATGCATTTTCACAATACCGCATAAATGTTCATATTAAATAGTTGCATGCATTTACACAAAACATAGCGTTGATTTAAACCAAGTTTTACTTCAATACTTTGTTTTTGTGCATATGGTTTAGTTGAGACATTTCACTTGCCATACATGACATATTTGACATAGACATTTGACATGGATATTTGACATAGACATTTGACATGGATATTTGACATAGATATTTTGACATGATTTACATCTTGACATAAACACTTTGACATATTATTCAATACATTTGACAATTTGTTTAAACATAGACTTCTTACATTGATTGGTTTGGTTTGATTAAGTGATTAAGTAACGATGCGTGTGTAATATGATACAAGCATGGTGGATACGCCGCTGGTACTTCCTATATATAAGTGTTTGTATGGTATTACATGTCGTAACGTTATTTGAATCATTTCTATATTGAGACATAGAACATTTTATACAAATAACATACTTTTCACAAGACATTGATTTACAAAACAACTTATCTTATACAAACACATCTTTTTACATGGTCATTTATTTAACTGACATTTACTTATACATATCATCTGATCTTATTGTTTTCAAATGATTTACAAGACAAAGCAAATTACAAGGTTCATGACTAAACATTTTTCTTAAACATAAGTCATGAATCCTATTTTCAAAAACCTATGTATCTCACAGGCATTTTTATGCTGACGTACCTATTTTCACATGTGTTTTCAGGTGCTTTTCCATAGGATGTTGATCATGATACTAGGGCGGACCTGTGCCTTAGAGACTTTAAAAGATGATAGACTATGTTTAATTATGTTATAAACTCTTTTGTTTACCGTTCAAGACAATGTAACACCTTTGTTAAATAAATAAAATACACTTTGTGTGCCATGGTTATGAAACAATTAAATTCTGTCGCAACACGCCCCGATGTTTCCGCCGCGATTTGTTGTTTTACGCGGTCGGGGTGTGACAGAAGAGTTGGTATCAGAGCCAATGGTTATAGGGAATTAGGTTATTAGTAATGCTTTGACCTAGACTATAACTTTTCTAGGACCCTAACACGAGTTATCTTGTGTTTAGATCTTAAAACATGTACATCACCTATCCTTAGGTGATTATCAAAACAAGAACAAAATTTTCCGAATCGATTTTTGAAAAACAATCATCTGTTTTTGAATGATTTATTACAAGGTTTTGAACCCTCAATTGTAAGGTTTTGAACCCTCTGTTATATGGTTTTGAACCCTTTTCAGTTTGGTTTTTGGCCTTGTGCCTTCAAAATTTTCAAAATTCCCGTCAAACGTTTTGGGTTTTAAATAATGTGAACATGTGCAAACTGGAAGGGTGAATGCCTGTATTCTGGGTTTTCTGTCTAGGCAAGCACTTCGTATACATCTCATCAGACGCGAGACTAGTTGTGCTTACCTGGGAATTCCTGGGATAAGTGTTCACTTATAGGCGAGCATGTCTTCATTATACATTATTTTTGACCCATTTACTTTGATTAGTCACTGTGTGTTGTTTGTTTGCTCTGTGATACGGACAAATGACCACCATCTTTGCTTTTGTTGATTTTGTTTCATCTCATTCTCTTCATCCAATCATCTCACTCGTTTCCTTTCATGTTTTCCTCTTTTAGAATGCCTCCTCGACGCGAGAACCAGATAGCAACTGCCGAGCTGGCAGAAATTATTGCGCAGCAGATGGCTGCCCAATTCCCAAATCTCTTTGCTCAATGGAACCAAGCCAACAACAACAACAATGTTCCATGCAAATACAAGGATTTTAACCAGGCTAAACCACTCAATTTTAGTGGTTCTGAAGGAGCAACTGGGCTTCTTCAGTGGTTTGAAAGCATTGAGAATACTTTTCGCCACGTGCAGTGCCCGGATAATCGCAAGGTCGAGTTCTCCTCGAGCGTATTTCAGAAGAGGGCTCTTACATGGTGGAATGGGGTGATGAGAGACCGAGGTGCAGAAGTTGCTCTCGCACTGACATGGGCTGAACTTAGAGCCCTTATGATGAGGGAATTCTGTCCTCGCGATGAGCAGCGAGCATTGGAGAAAGAGTTTGATGTTTTGAAGCAAGATAGTGGTGAGCACAGGGTTTATACGGATCGGTTTGAGGAGTTGAGTTTGCTTTGCCCGACTATGGTTACCCCACTCGACAAGGCTATCGAGAGATACATCGACGGCCTACCTGACTCGGTACAAGACATTCTTACTGGTAGTGAACCTGCCACACTCCGTTAGGCGATTGAGTTATCCGCGACATTGACTGAGTCGCAGATAAGAAAGGGAAAGCTACACCGGAAGGGTGACAAGGGCAAGAAGCAGTCGGCTGACAAGGAAGATAGCAAGAAAGGTCAAAACTTGAATGGAAAGAACTCTGGTTCTTCGAAGAGGTCAAGGAAGCGTAAGGCTTCCCAAAATTTTGCTATCACTGCCTAAGCTAATCTGGCAGCTCCCAACCAACCCGCACAGCCTCCAGCAAAGAAACCCTATACAGGGAATGCACCTTTGTGCAATAGATGCAACAGTCACCACCAGCCGCAACTTCCATGCCGTTTCTGTACTAACTGTGGGAAATCAGGCCATCTTGCCAATGTTTGTCGGTCTACTCAGAATCCCGCGGTTCAGAACCCGGCTCAACAAGTTGCTCAGCCTCCTGCTCCGCAACAGGGTCAAGCTGCACGACCACAATACCCACCGGGTGCTTGTTACAATTGTGGGGATCTGACCCACTATAGGAATCGGTGCCCAAGACTGGCGAACCAGAACCAGAACCAGAATCAGGCTCCGGCTCGAGGCCGAGTTTTTAACATGAATGCCCAAGAGGCACAGGCTGACGATAATGTGGTGAACGGTACGTTCTTTATTAATAATCAGCCTGCATCTGTTCTTTTCGATTCTGATGCCGATAAGAGTTTCGTGTCATTATCTTTTGAGCAAATGCTTCGCGTGTCTAGAATGAAACTAGGCAAATCTTTGACAGTAGAAGTTGCTAATGGTGAACCCATTATTCTTGATTCTGTTCTTCGCAACTGCCAGTTGAATCTTAACGACCATCTTTTTCCTATCGATCTCACGCCTATGCAACTTGGAAGCTTCGACGTTATTGTGGGAATGGATTGGTTATCCAAGCATCACGCAGAGATAGTTTGTTCTGAGAAGATTGTTCGTGTGCCGCTTTCGACAGGCGAGATCCTGCAGGTTCAAGGTGAGAAGCCTATCGGTGGTCTCAAACTCATGTCTTGTTTTAAAGCTCGGAAGTATCTGCGGAAGAACTATGTGGCTTTCTTAGCACATGTTACAGAAGATAAAGGCAAGGGTAAGTCTATTTCAGATATTCCTGTCGTTCGGGATTATTCTGAAGTGTTCCCTGAAGATTTACCTGGTCTACCTCCAGCACGCCAAGTCGAGTTCCGCATTGATCTCGTACCTGGTGCAAATCCCATTGCCAGAGCTCCATATCGTCTTGCACCATCTGAGATGCAAGAGTTGTCTAAACAGCTTCAGGAGCTCTCTGACAAAGGTTTTATCCGTCCCAGCTTTTCACCTTGGGGTGCTCCAGTTCTTTTTGTCAAGAAGAAGGATGGATCCTTTAGGATGTGTATCGATTATCGTGAGCTTAACAAGCTTACCATCAAGAATCGATATCCCCTACCTCGCATCGACGACCTCTTTGATCAGTTACAAGGCGCTTCTTATTTTTCGAAGATTGATCTGCGATCTGGATATCATCAACTTCGGGTGCAAGAAGAAGACATTCCGAAGACAGCATTCCGTACTCGTTATGGACATTACGAGTTCACAGTCATGCCATTCGGTTTGACTAATGCTCCTGCTGTTTTCATGGACTTAATGAATAGGGTCTGTAAACCTTATTTGGATCAGTTCGTCATTGTTTTTATCGATGACATCTTGATTTACTCTAAGACGCGAGCTGATCACGAGCAGCATCTTCGTCTTACTCTGGAACTCCTGAAGAAAGAGCAACTTTTTGCCAAATTCTCCAAATGCGAATTTTGGCTTAAAGAAGTTCAATTTTTGGGACACATTATCAACGAACGAGGTGTTCATGTAGATCCCTCCAAGATCAGTGCGATTAAGGATTGGGATACGCCTACTACTCCTACTGAAGTTCGTTCATTTCTTGGTCTAGCGGGTTATTATCGCCGCTTCATTGAAAACTTCTCTAAGATTGCAGTTCCTCTAACTGCTCTAACTCAGAAGAAAATGCCCTTTTTCTGGGGATTCAAACAAGAGGAAGCTTTTCAACACTTGAAGCAGAAGCTTTGCGATGCGCCTGTACTATCATTGCCTGAGGGTGATGATGATTTTGTCGTGTATTGTGATGCATCTAAATTGGGTCTTGGCTGTGTTCTTATGCAAAGAAACAAAGTCATAGCCTATGCATCGAGGCAGTTGAAGATACATGAGAAGAACTACACCACTCATGATCTTGAGTTGGGTGCAGTTGTCTTTGCTCTCAAGATCTGGAGACACTATTTGTACGGTACAAAATGTGTGGTTTTCACTGACCACAAAAGTCTTCAGCATATCTTCAACCAGAAAGAACTCAACATGAGACAGCGACGTTGGGTTGAGCTTTTAAACGACTACGACTGCGAAATTCGCTACCATCCTGGTAAGGCGAATGTCGTAGCTGATGCATTGAGTCGCAAGGAACGTACTAAGCTTCATTGTGTACGTGTTCAATCTGTTATTCAAGCTCGATCTGATATTCAAGCCCGCATTTCTCAAGCTCAACAATCTTGTGTTTCACAGGGTTTGATGGATAAGGAATTTCCCTATCACATATCACCTGCTCTTGAACTGAAGGACAATGGATCATATTACTTCATGGACCGTTTGTGGGTCCCAAGCCAGGATGATCTTCGTACCTTGCTTATGGATGAAGCCCATAAGTCTCGTTATTCTATTCATCCGGGCTCAGATAAGATGTATAAGGATCTTCGTATTCACTATTGGTGGCCTGGTATGAAGAAAGACATTGCCTTATACGTATCAAAATGCCTTACTTGTCTTATGGTTAAGGCTGAACATCAGCGTCCTTCTGGTTTATTGGAGCAACCAGAGATCCCAGTTTGGAAATGGGAAAACATTACTATGGATCTTGTTACCAAACTTCCACGCACCAAGAAAGGTCATGATGCCATCTGGGTAGTCGTTGATCGTCTCACAAAGTCAGCGCATTTCTTGCCAATCCGCGAGGATTTTCCTACTGACAGACTTGCTCAAATCTATGTGGATGAAATTGTAGCTCGACATGGTGTTCCTTTGAACATCATTTCTGACAGAGATGCTCGTTTCACTTCTCACTTTTGGAGAACCATGCAATCTGCTATGGGGACCCAACTTAATCTGAGCACAGCTTATCATCCGCAAACGGATGGTCAATCTGAGAGAACAATCCAGACTCTGGAGGATATGCTAAGAGCTTGTGTGATCGATTTTGGTGGTAGCTGGGATTCACATCTTAAATTGATTGAATTCTCCTACAACAACAGTTATCACACTAGCATCAAAATGGCTCCTTTCGAAGCTCTCTATGGTCGAAAATGTCGTTCACCAGTCTGCTGGAATGAGATTGGCGAGGCTCAACTTACTGGACCTGCCCTCATTTTAGAGACAACTGACAAGGTCAAGAAAGTTCGTGATAACCTTCAGGCAGCTAGAAGCCGTCAGAAGATTTACGCGGACCCAAAACGCAAAGCCTTGGAATTTCAAGTCGGTGATCGAGTATTACTTAAGGTCTCACCTTGGAAAGGTGTGATCAGATTTGGAAAGAAAGGAAAACTTGCACCTAGATACGTTGGACCATTCAAGATCGTCGAAAGAATCGGAAAGGTAGCCTACAGACTTGAGTTACCTCCTGAACTGGGAAATGTTCATCCAACTTTTCACATATCAAATCTCAAGAAGTGTACAGCTGATGAGAACTACTCCATACCGCTTGACGAAATTCGTGTTGGCAAAACACTGAAATTTGTTGAGAAACCAGTGGAAATCATGGAACGTGAAGTCAAGTGGCTTAAACGCAAGCGCATTCCTTTGGTCAAAGTTCGCTGGGAAGCTAAACGTGGACCTGAGTTTACTTGGGAACGCGAAGATCAAATGAAGGCGAAATATCCACATCTTTTTCCACGAGTTTCCTCTAAATAAATTTCGGGACGAAATTTCCACAAGTAGGGGAGACTGTAACAACTGTGCTTGTAATCACTATGAACAGTTCTGTTATCAATAAAACAATGTTATTTGATCTCAATGTTTGTTTTGTTATGTTTTACATTTTTCATGTTTTGACTTTTGTTCAATTCCAAACTCTACATCACTTTCTGGAGAGTTATACGCAAACTAGTGCGTAAACGTACTCAGTTTAATGCGAGAAATACTCTGGAACATCAACATATACTCAACATACCTTAAATAACCTTTACATAACTTAGAAATAAGTTTTGAAGGCTTTGGTATGGCAAAAATAAGTTAATTCGCTTACAGGGACTAAATATGACAAACTGCGAAAGTATGTCAATTTGAACTGTAACGAACATTCCGGAACATAACCATAAGTTAAACACACCTTAAATATCCTTTACATAGCTTAGAAATAGGCTTTGAGGGGTTTGGTGTGCTAAAATAAACTTTTGGAACATTCAGGGACTAAAAGTGTCAAAAAGTGCACAAGTTTGCATTTTCACGCATAACTTACGTTCTGAATACATCCGGACATCCAAAAATTTATGTAAGCACTAAAACATTTTATTTTAGTGTTCGGCATAAGAAAAATCCATGCGTCGCGTCATTTGGATCAGTTTTGCACTTTCGGGACCAGATTCGATATATTAGCCGTTGTTTAATTCACAACCACACATTCTAACAATGCTTAGTCAACACATGTGTGGATGGAATTTAAACACCTAAACACCATGACATTTCAACACATGTACGGATGGGATTAAGGCACGTTTTCCATGAAACGATCTCAACGGTTCACCGAAAACTATATATACCCCATGCCTTTCATTGTTTTAAGGCACTAGAATCTGATTAGTTGTGTTCTAAGTTGAAACCTTGTTTCATACCTGAACTATATTGATCTAGATTAGCATTCGGGGACCCTTCGTAAGTATTCTTTCGTTCTTTTCCTTATTTTTACTGCTTTTCGAGTCAGAAAGTCAAACTTTGTTTGACTTTCAGCGTTGACCAGTAATGGTCAATGCGAAGTTCGATTGAACTTCGCAACGTGATTGTGATCACGATGGTCATAGTCCCTTGGGACTATGCCTACTGATTACCACGTTGTCTAGGGTCGTAGGATAAGCGATCTAATAAATCGCTTATACCTCGAACCCGACCCATTTGGTCGATCATTAGGATCTGACCAAACACATTAGGTGACCATAGTAGGTAGGGAATAACCTTCCGAGGTTATACCCTATGGTCACATCGTTTAAGTAGTTGTATGATAGGTAGTTTATATGCCTTAGGTAAATTACCAGAATACCCTTTTCATGTATAATTGGTAATTAAGCATATGTAACCTAAACTTTTGTCACGTAACTGATTTTGTAACATGTTTAGGCATATAATACTTGTCATAGGACTAGTTAGGCGGTCCGAACGCGTTTCACGCGCACGATACGTTAAAGTAGCATAAGCTACCTAAACGGATCATAATGGGTCAATAAGACTTAGGTTAAGTTTCATTTAGCATGTAGGCTTTGTTAAACCATATCACGTGAGTTCCGACACTCATTTGGTTTACAAACCCTAATGCTACCCAGTCTTCCGAGATAGGTCCGGTTATTAACATAGTTACCTATACTAGGTGCCGTTTGATTCCGAGATCTCTAGCGTTGCTTGGTGATTATCTTTATACGACTGAGCAATCTCAAGTGAGTACATAGACCCCTCTTTTACTGTTTTCCAAACTGTTTTGGGGTGGAACACATGTGCCTACTTGTTACTTTCAAGCTTTCCTGTTTTCACATCATATACATGCTATGTTCGTTAGTACATAATAGTACATGATTTCATTTCATCTTATGCTAGGTGTGCCCATTGTGTGCATTACTTAGTACATTGTTTTACATGACATTTCATGCTAGGTGTGCCCATTGTGTGCATTACTTAGTACATTGTTTTACATGACATTTCATGCTAGGTGTGCCCATTGTGTGCATTACTTAGTACATTGTTTTACATGACATTTCCTGCTAGGTGTGCCCATTGTGTGCATTACTTAGTACATCGTTTTACATGACTTTTCACGCTACGTATGTTCATTTGATTACATACTTAGTGCATCGTTTTCACATGCTTACATTTTGTTATGACATTTGGTTTGTTTACATGGGACAATACATTCATTAACATTAGCTATGTCGTTCGTTAGTAGGTAGTGGTACCATAGGAATTGACAACTCCCGTTCCGGACATCCCAGGGAAAGGGGACAGAAAGGAATGACCGAATTCGATGATATAAGACAGATAGACCTTTAATTTGTTTAAAGGGTTTATCACCACAGTCACAAGGCTTGGATGTATGCATTTTCACAATACCGCATAAATGTTCATATTAAATAGTTGCATGCATTTACACAAAACATAGCGTTGATTTAAACCAAGTTTTACTTCAATACTTTGTTTTTGTGCATATGGTTTAGTTGAGACATTTCAGTTGCCATACATGACATATTTGACATAGACATTTGACATGGATATTTGACATAGACATTTGACATGGATATTTGACATAGACATTTTGACATGATTTACATCTTGACATAAACACTTTGACATATTATTCAATACATTTGACAATTTGTTTAAACATAGACTTCTTACATTGATTGGTTTGGTTTGATTAAGTGATTAAGTAACGATGCATGTGTAATATGATACAAGCATGGTGGATACGCCGCTGGTACTTCCTATATATAAGTGTTTGTATGGTATTACATGTCGTAACGTTATTTGAATCATTTCTATATTGAGACATAGAACATTTTATACAAATAACATACTTTTCACAAGACATTGATTTACAAAACAACTTATCTTATACAAACACATCTTTTTACATGGTCATTTATTTAACTGACATTTACTTATACATATCATCTGATCTTATTGTTTTCAAATGATTTACAAGACAAAGCAAATTACAAGGTTCATGACTAAACATTTTTCTTAAACATAAGTCATGAATCCTATTTTCAAAAACCTATGTATCTCACAGGCATTTTTATGCTGACGTACCTATTTTCACATGTGTTTTCAGGTGCTTTTCCATAGGATGTTGATCATGATACTAGGGCGGACCTGTGCCTTAGAGACTTTAAAAGATGATAGACTATGTTTAATTATGTTATAAACTCTTTTGTTTACCGTTCAAGACAATGTAACACCTTTGTTAAATAAATAAAATACACTTTGTGTGCCATGGTTATGAAACAATTAAATTCTGTCACAACACGCCCCGATGTTTCCGCCGCGATTTGTTGTTTTACGCGGTCGGGGTGTGACACAGCTGCAGTGGTTGCTAAGATGTGGATGTTGGCTATACCCCTATTAATCATTTCCTGTGCATAGGCATTGGTTTCTCTTTTAGCTGCTGCTAGCGCTCTCTGGTCTTGTAACTTTTTCATACGCTTTCTACGCTCATGTGCTCCCCTACTGAACCATCCCCTTTTTTCTGAGGAAATGGCTCTTCAGATTGAGCCTTAAATACGAATATTCCTTGTTCCGTATCAGCAGAGTACCCTGAGAGGGCAGGCTGAGAAGAGGCACATTCGCTTCTAGGCGAACCAGACAATTGACGGTACGCGTCAGATGGTCCTTGGTCGCTCATACAGTAAACTAACAAATAGTCAAATAACACACAACAACAAAATACAATTATGCACGTATTTCCGTAATTTATTTCCTAAAAATTTGAATTTTGGTGTCAGCAGAACACTTCTGTGGCTGAATCAGTGGCTTAGCTCTGATACCACCTTCTGTCGCAACCCTCGTCCCCCTAAATCAATACGGGAACGGGCGGCCGCGGCCAGTTTCGGTGGTATCTGGTATTGTCTAATTTTGGCAGCGGAAATTTCATCAGGACCGTAGTTAGGAAATATTTTATCAGAGTAAAATACCACATTTTGATAATATTAAACACATGGGGTAAAACCCAAGTTTTAAGTACACACATTTTCATAGGAATTAATCCTATTTTTATTTAATAAAAACATCTATTTCTTTTAGGTAACTTGATTGCCACTTTTCCAAACCTTCAGTGCTGTCCAGCTGGCTTCTATTTGGCTTTTACATTTTGCTACCTGAAACGCGTTTAAAAATATTTTGTCAGTGGGAAATACTGGTGAGTGAATCCCAGTTCAATCAAGTTTAAATAAAAACCATTGTACAGTTTTGAGGGCGGTCTCGCAATTATATTTGTTTCCAAGTCATATCAATTACCACCCACGGTACTGTCAAACCCGACTTTTGGAAAAGTTACTCCTCGCAAGGCAGTAACTAATTTTGTATACAAAACCCCAACATACCGACGATAATTGTATCCTTACAAATACTCAATAACTGCTTAATATATAATTAATTAAGTGGGGTTTTGTAAAAACAGTTTGTAAAAAGGAGATTACTCACATTGCTGTCTTAGATTTTCTGTAAGGATTTCCTGGGAATAATCTATGAATTATACAAATGCACGCGTGTTAGTATAATAACCCATTTTAACATTAGTAATACCCTCCCCGAGACGACATTCCAACGACTACGTCGGGCAGAACCACGACAGCCGTTACGAAACCCTAGATCAATCGGGCAGAGTATCTATTACGTATCCAGGGGTTATGATACTTACAACGGAGCAGAACTTCATTATTTAGGGGGGTATTATACCCGAGTATTATGTATATTACGTAGAAATTGAGAGAGAATTGAAAAGTTTGAGCGACAGAAACTGAAAGCCCGAGCTCCCATTATATTGGAGCTGAGTTTGGGTTCCTCGCGGCCTGCGTAAATGAGACCAAGGCCTACGCGGCCCGCGTAGTAGGTGGCCTAGGCTGTAGCTGATCCGGGTCACTTAGTAGGTTCAACACGTTGATGACACGTGTCGACACCGGGTTTCGTCGCGTTTGACGATCGCTCGCGGCCCGCGTAAGATCCCTAAGGGGTCTACGCGCCCCGCGTTAAACCCAAAAATTTGAATTTTAATTATATTTAATAATATTAAAGGTATTCGGGGTCCGTTTTCACGTATGGGGTGTATTTTAAGACATATTGGGATATTTTAAATATTTTTAGGGTGTCGGAAAATTTATGAGGGTGTTGGTTTTCTTTAGGGTTGTTATACTATAGCGCTATATCGTACTACCAATCGGTTTGGTGAATGTATAAAATAAGTACAATCCAACAATTTGTTTTATAATCTTTGAAAAATCAGTATTTAAACCATAGATAATCATTCAGTTTGTCAAAAGATAAGTACTAGCATGTATAATCAATTTATACTTTGAAATCATGAAAATAACAATTAAGCACACATGTTTCACCCCAAAACATTTGAAAACAGTAAAAGAGGGGACTATGTACTTACTTGAGGATGCTTAGAAGTCTTGAATAACAACCAAGCAAAGCTAGAGGGATCACGGAATCAAACGGCACCTAATGTAGGTAACTAAGTTAATAAACCGGACCTAAATCGGAAGATCAGATAGAATGAGGTTTCGTAAACCAAATGAGTATAGGAACTCATGTAATATGGTTTAACAGAGCCTACATTCTAAATCGGAACCTAACCTAAGTGCTTTCGACCCGTTACGACCCATTAAGGTAGCTCACGCTACTATAACGCGTCGTTCGCGCAAAGCGCGTTCGAGACGCCTAACTAGTCCTATGACAAGTATTATATGCCTAAACATGTTTAAATATGTTGCATAATTAGTTATGTGACAAAATTTTAGGTTGCATATGCTTAAAATTCAAATATGCATGAAAAGGGCATTTTGGTCATTTACCTAAGGCATATAAACTACCTATCATACAACTAATTAAACCTAAGTGACCATAAGGTATAACCTCGGAAGGTTATTCCCTATACAACTATGGTTACTAAACATGCTTGGTCAGATCCTAATGATCGACCAAACGGGTCGAGTTCGAAAGTCAAAGCGGGTTTTTAGACCGCTTGACTTACGACTCTATACAAGCACTAAACTAAAAGTGACGAGCTAAACATGTTGAAACATGTTTAACTAAGTTAGAAAACAGGTTTTGATATTAAAACAAACGATTTTGATACCCAAGAATAGTTTGGTTACAAAATACGCATAAATACGCATTTTGACCGAAACTATGACTCGTCACTACACCTAATCAACGTGGTAATCAGTAGGTATAGTTGCTAGGGACTATAACCATCGTGATTACGCTCACGTTGCGAAGTTCAAACGAACTTCATGTTGAACAAAGTCTGGTCAAAGCAGAAAGTCAAATACTATTTGACTTTCGCTAGAAAAACGATAAAAGCACGAAAGAATACTTACATAGGGTCCAAGCTAGGAAGATCTTGATTCAAGTTGCTCAGGTATGAAGTGCTAGACCCCAACTTAGAGCAATTGAATCAGATTTGTGAGGAATGAATGAAACTTAGGTGGGTATTTATAGGAAACCCACAACCATTAGGATCGTTCCTCGATAACCGAGCTTTGATCAAGACCCTACATGTGTGCCAATTGTTTTGTAATACCATGGGAGCCTCAAAACAAGCCCATAAACTCATTAAAACCATTTGCAAAACATGGGAACAGCTAGATCAAGCTGGAAACACAATTCTACTGAACTAGGGGTCTCTCGCGCCCCGCGTAAGTAGAGTTACGCGCCCCGTGTAAGCCAAGTTTGGCAGAATTACAGTTTAGGTCCCTGAAGTTGTAAATCTTGGTTTTCGATGCTTTTTCGGCACATTTAAGCCCCGTTAACCCCATTTCAAGGCTATAAAATGAATTTAAAGTCTAGGGAACATAAAATTTGCTCAAAAACATCTCGGATGTCGGTTCGTTTGGTCGTACGGTCACATTGTTCGGTTAATCACGACGAAACACGAACGGACGCGAAAAACGATCCAAATTACACGACGAATGGAATTTTATCATGCCAATCACTAAAATAAAATATTTTAATGATTAAATAAATTTTTGGATGTCCGGTTATATTCAGAACGTAAGATGTGCGCGAAAATGCAAACTTATGCACTTTTTGACGCTTTTAGTCCCTGATTGACCAAGAAGTTTATTTTAGCATACCAAACCCCTCAAAGCCTATTTCTAAGCTATGTAAAGGATATTTAGGGTATGTTTAACTTATGATCAAGTTCCGGAATGTTCGTTACAGTACGAATCGGCATACTTTCGCAGTTTGTCGAAATTAGTCCCTGTAAGCGAATAAACTTGATTTCGACACACCAAACCTTCCAAAACTTATTTCTAAGTTATGTAAAGGTTATTTAAGGTATGTTAAGCCCATGTCACTGTTCCGGAGTGTTTGTCGCATTAAACTGATTACGTTTACGCATCAGTTCGCGTATAACTTTCCAGAAAGGGATTTAGAGCTTGAAATCGAATGAGAATTGATATGTGCAAATGACACACATATTTATACAAATCCCAAGTATGAAATAGAATATTTCATTGATTTGGTATTTGTTTGATGGCCGTGGAGGCACAGATGTCACACGGGGGTTGTCCCGAGGTACCCTCCCCTGGTCGGGGAGCAGGGATCTCCTGAAGGAATACAATCGGTAAGTCAGTGCGATGAGCATCAGACACAAATGGAGGTGGGGGAACAAAATTAGTGGGTGGAGGTGGTGGAATGAATGGATCAACAAGTGGGAGATCAAGTGATGTAAGAATCGGCTCTGGGACAAGTGGTGCAATATCAGGCAGACCAAACGGAACAGGGTCTGGCTCGGGAATAGGCTCTGGGATGTGAGGAGGTGTGGGGACTCGAGCAGGGGATAGTGGTGCAGCAGACATCACAGTGTCGTCATCGGAATCAGTGGCATAAAGCTGCACTCCTGCCGCCTGCAGGGCCAAGGAAGTTACAGACTCAAAGGAGTTTGAAACTGAATGCAAGCTGGAGTCAGAAGATATCTCAACAATGGGTATGACTGGAGGGGGTACATCCAGTATAGCAACATCATCATCAACCTCCCGTCACCCTGAACATCAGCTGGGTGACCATCCAAAAAACAGATCGACATCATCACCAAAAAGATCATCAAAGGGCCAATCCTCAGGAGGAATGACCACTAGGGGAACAGCGTCGAGGATAGGTGCGACAATATGCTCACCATCGGGGTGACCGATGATGAGGTGAACATGGATAGGAGCAGGGAAATGAAAAAGATCCTCGACAGGAATGCCATCAGCGATAGGCACGTCGTCTCCAAAGTCCGGGAGAGTGAAGAGCTGAAAGTCATCGTCGTCCTCAGATAGCATCTCTGGGTCGCTATCGGTGTCTGAAGTCAAAACCTATGTTATAGGCGCCACCTCGTCATCGGAGACGATCGCCATCGAATCATGCTCCTCTGATAGACCGCTCTCAGATGAGGACATGTATACCTGTAGCATAACAATCATAAAATGTGCACAAATGTTAACCTACTAACACTCGGCGTATGTAAACAAATACAATCATCACTTAATCATGTATTCACGTTATCCTACATGAGACTTTTTCTATCTTAACTAGTCTGCCCCATGCAAACTAAACCACCACTGTGACCTTGCTCGTGATTCTTGTCTTTCCTTTGTAAAATATTTGTTCCATGGATCTTGGCGTTTTGTAAATGAAATGAAAAAAATATTTTGTGAAAATATTTTCGTGAGAGAGCCCTAATGATTGTAGTCTAGACTCGAGAAGGAATCCTAGTTCGCTACAACCGAAGCTTTGATATCAAACTGTCACACCCTGACTTTTGCGGAAGCGTATTATGTGTGACTTGCTTAATATCATTGCATTCAATTATACCAAACAACTAAATGATTAAAACCACGATGTTCATCCATAAATATGATTTAAAATATTACAACCCACATTGTTTAAGTACCAACAAGACTTCGAGTTTAAAATACAAACCAACTAAATGTTTTAAGTTCCATAATGGACTTTATCAAAAGACACTAATAAAGCGAGGCTTTGATTCATGTATCTTATCAAAGATAAAATACACGATTCAAACCCTTCAATACTGGATGACTTCGTTCCTGGTAAACACTTCTTGAAAACTTTTAACGCCCGCCTGATCCATATCAATTTCCTGAAATACATGTAATTTGAAAACATCAACAAAAGTTGAGCGAGTTCATGGGTTTTGTATGTGAGCTCGAAATAAACTTGTAATCATTGTAAGTATGTATTTGTAAACCGGTATGAAAGCGTCTTTGAACAGATCAATTAATGATTTGCAAGGTCATCAATATGTGTGCAATGGTGCAGGAAGGCTCAAACCTAGCAGATTTTATCCCGGGCTTCCGGCTGGAAGACATAATCACCACCTTCAGCCACATCCGGCCTAGGGGTGGGGCTCGCTACACCCAAATAGATCTATCACTCATGTCACTCGGTCCTTATACGAGGATTAATGGTCTTAAGTGTTGTACCCACCAGTCACATGATCTAACAGTTCATTCCTTAGCTAACCATACCATTTGTAAACGTTTGTAAACAATTGTGACATGTATTTCACCTCCGAAGTTATAAAACTGAAAACAGTTAAAAGAAAAGGGGGACATGAACTCACAATCTTGCGTCCTGCAAACTGGTGTAACTCAAAGATCCGGTGCTGAAGTCGTGCAACTACCTACACACGTGCTACGTTTTATTAGGCGGCTAGGTCGTGCCACAACTTTTTGTCTTAATTATTATGACTTAGTATCTTGGAGTTACATTTTTGATGTAATAAATATTATTCCAAAGTATATAATTACTTGTTAAAATAATAATATTTTAACTTAAATTATATTTATTAATTGTTGGAATATTTGTTAAAATAATATGCTTTAACTTATTTGTTTTGAAATCCTTCCATGAATAATTCCCCAAGGATGGGTATACTTATGCTTGTATTTTTAGGCTTGTGTATTTTGCCAAGTATTGGTGACGTATTCCGGTGTGTATGTATACGTATGAGGATACGTACTTTCGTGTATTTATTAAGTATTCTTATACTTAATTTTTGTATTTAATTTTCCGAAATAATAGTTTTAATCAAATAAAAAATTTACCACATATATATTTTTAAAATATATATTTTAAGAAAACTTTTTATAGAAAATTTTCTATAATTCTTCCTTGGCAAAAATAATCATATTTTCATATAAACCTCAAAAATAATATATTTTCAAGATTAACTTAGAAAATATTTATAAATCCATTTTTCACCCAAAATAATATATTCTAAATTTGTTTAAGAAAATATTTATTTTCTTCAAAAATAATATATCTTCTTCATAGTTCAAGAAAACATATATATTTTTCTTTACTCAAAAATAATATCTTTTCTTCTTGACAAAAATATGATATATTTTTGTAACACTTGTAAAAATTATAATTTCCGTTTCTTTGGTTTCCAAAATACCGTTTTACTCATTTGTCAAAATATATATATGAATTTGATTCCGGAATATTTATGTAGTTCATCATATTCCTTGTTCGGTTTGTCCAATTTTTGGGTATCAATTATATATTCATTTCCTTGGAATTTTGGTAACATTTTGTATCACAATTTTTGGTATTTTGGTAAGTTATATTATTTCAAGTCCTAAAATAATATAACTAATACACATAATATACAAGTAATCACACAAATTGTGACATCTAAATATACAGTTTCCTAAATATATACTTAGTCACTTTTATTTATCAAAAACAACCTCTAACATTTGTAATTTTTGTAACAAAAATTATGGCAAATTTTAAATGAAAACCCATGGTTAAATTTTACTTATAAACACTTGTTTAAAAATATTTTTCTAAGTGTTTAAATTCTACAAAAAAATTGCCATAGTTTCCCCTTAAAAATGGAGGTTTCCATGCTTTCAAAGCATATCATTTTCTTTTAAATTCATCATCAATCAACAACAATCCAATCAACACTTACCATGTGCCAAAAACATGCAATTTACACTACATCATGAACTTGAAATTTTTGTAAAATTGTAACACCCCGAAAACGGGTTTGGTAATCAAACCCCGTTAATACTAAAAGACGGGTAAAGTACCGTTAGTGGTAGAAGTAACCCGGTAAATATTAGGATTGAAATAAATAAATAATCGTAATATTAAATAAAACATGAATAAAAGACTTTTGAGAAAATAAAGTTACGAAAGGCCCGAGTTAACGAGACTTAAAAATAAAACGGGTTATATTTTCCCCGAACCCACTAATTTAACTAGGGATATTTAATCTAGTTAATAAGTGGGAATGGTGTTAGAAATAGTTAGGTTGTGGCCTACTTATAACTAACCAAACATGAGGGACCAAACTAGGATATCTTGAAAATGGTTTTAATAAACAAAAAAAAAGGGGGAAAGAAATTAAACACACACATAGGTGTGTGCGTACGTGAGAAGCCATGAGAAGCTCCAAGGGAGCTCAAACCCTAAACTCAACAAATCTCTCAAATTGAAGGTCCAAATCAAGTCTAAATCAAAATCCGAGTACGAATTAGTGATCTCCACTGAAAAAGGAGTCACGAGGTATGTAAATTTCATGAGGAATCTCTAGTTGAATTTCTGAGCAAACCTAGAGAATTCGAATTAGATGATTGCATGCTTGTTATATGATGAAATATGAACATTGTAGTGTCTAGGAGTAAACCCTAGACAAGTATATGATGAAGTTAGGCCTAATTCTTGTGAATTCATGATCACCATTGAAGGTGATAAGTGGGTTTTTGTATGAACATGTTAAACACTAGAAATCGATAGTTGTTCTAGTGTAATTTGAACTTTCGTAAGTAAATTATGATGTTGTAGATGTGAAAATTGATATGAACATGTTAATTGATGTTAAAACATGGTTAAAACAACAACCATGAACTAGATAAAAGAAGAATACAAATTATGCACATTAGGTGTTTGTTAAAATGCCTAAATGAGAACTAAAGTGTTGAAATTTAGAGTGAAAATGCGTATTTGAATTATATGGCAATTATGCGTAATATGAAGTGATAAGGGTTCTACATATTATGTTGATTTAGACTTAATGTTGTAAACCATATGATTGGAAGTAGTTAACTTTAATAAGCTAAGTTAACTAATGATGAAGTCGAATAGTAGTTTCGACATAGAAAATAAGTGAGGTGGAATAGTTGTGATTGTTAATCACTAATTTAACCGCCTTGTAAATGTTGACGATAGTTTGACGCGTAACAAGCTAGGTGGAAGCTTGGAGAAGGAAGCGGGTCAAACGAATTTAAGAAGGAAAAGAGAAGCATGGTTTGGATGCGAGGTAAGTGAAGCTTACGCCTTTTATTTTATTACCAAATACTTAATTGCGAGTATTTAATCTGAATTATATCGAGTAAACGAAACATGATGTTCCGACACGATTTAAATGCGAGTCGGAAAAAGGTGAGAAAGACAAGAAACCACGAATTATGGTGAAAAGGGTAAAAACGGTCAAATAGTAATCCGGACATGGACTAACGAATATAAAGGGATTTGAAAGGGCACCATTTGGCGTGAGCCATAACGGGTCAAACAAAACAAGAACGATTCTTAAGTAATATTAATTCAAAAGTAAACCGGGATAGGTTAAAGAGGGTTGAAATGGTAATTAAATACCATCTCGAAATGATAATTAGTCATTTCGACTGAATGGGTCAAATGGTGTTATTAACGCCATTTGTCAATAATATTTGATGATCGCTTGTTGAGTTTTGTGATCACAGGAATTAACACAAGGTTCACGTTGCTATAAAACTAGATATTTATAGCCCGAAAGGTATTTTAACGGGTCAATCTTATGACCCGAGCCAGGTACGCATGTTCAGAATTATAGCTAAAGGTGACATTTTGGTCAATTAATAGCGGAAGTCCTTCGTCGCACAAATGAAGGGCTAAAATTGACAAATAAGCCCTTGAGGGGTAAATAGGGCAAACAACTTTTAAGGAGTTGTTTTGAAATAAACGTCTTGTTTAAATTGAGTCTTTGGAATTCGTATAAAAATGGGGATAGGATGTAAACCAATAGAAGCATGATTTAAGTCTAAAGATGTAAAATACTCGTAACGGGTCAAAACGAGTATATATGCAAAACGGGTTAAAATTTCTTAAGGAACCCGTAGAGTTGAATCTTGATGATTAGTAAACGGATAGAATATGATGACCATGATATTTTGAAGGAAAATAACAAGTTAGTTTGGTAAAAGCATGAATGGGTCAAAAGTGTCTTAATTGAATTTCATGCCGAGTGCTTGAAATCTAAAATTTTGTAAATTCAGATGTCGGATTTTTACTCCATGAGATGGAGGATTAAATTACGAACGCGTAGGAAAAAGAATCACCTAAAACGGACTTACGGATCAAAAGTTATGGTGGTTTTAAGTTTGGACTTGATAAAAGGTTGAGCTGGGAAAATGCAGCAACATAATAAGAACTTGCTGTCAAAAAGGGGGCTAGGTGTAGCGCGACGCCCCCTAGGTGTAGCTCCACGCCCCCCCTGATTTTGAAATTTGTTTAATTTTTGTTGTTTTGACTCATGAATCTTGTTTTAACATGTAATTAACTTATCAAAACTAACTTTCATGTTGGTTTTGAATTTAGGTGATTAAATTATGCACTCGGATGAAGATCAAGCTCGATGAAGAACCGAACACATGATAATGAAGCTTCCGCATTAAACTTTTTTTTTATTTCATTATGTGAATTATGGAAACACTTAAGATTGGTATTATGAATGTTTCGAACTTGTGTGAACATTCTTGATGGAAAAGTTTTTATTAAGTCGTATTTTTTTATATAAAATGCATATTTTATTGATATATTAACATTAAATTAGAATGGGTCTTACAAGTTGGTATCAGAGCCCAAGGTTGTTGACAAAGTGTGTTTGGTTCGAGGCTTGATCGCAAATCCGGTAAGTACATGTATATTAATAGTGTAGCACGCTAAAGTGTTGTAAACAACATATAAGGCTATCGTGTGATACACGTTACCTCAATTAAATGATGAATATAGTTGACGAAATTGTGTGCGTTGACGCGTATAGTAGAAAAGCCTTGTATTATAATACGGGTGATTATTGAAGTTGATATTACTAACTCTTGTAAATGTTTTAATTGAAGGACACTCGCATCTGAAGATAGCGAGAGTTTAATAAATTGCGGATTTGACGTAGAAACGGTCCAAAGCATGACAAGTAGAGCATGCTCACCAAGGACCTAAATCGCGTAACGATCTCGAACAAGTTAATGGCAAGGAGAGCCTGTTAGAGCAAGCATTATCAGGTGCACGTTTTAAATTATTTCATGAATAGTAATATGCAACAAATACGTAGAAACTGACAGTTGCATATGTAGATTGAAAACTTGGAAAAACCTGAATAGAATACCTATCTAGGATATTGTTTCCAAGAGAAATAAATAGAGGTGTTATTTACATGGGGCGTGATGTGAAAGTTATAAAAAGGTCATGTATGTCATGTGTTGATCGCCTACTCTGGCCAAGTAGGTAGTGAACACATGATACCGTGAACTTTTTATGATGGACATGCTTACACCCGATGTAGTAAGGACGAGGTGAGTGGGGCAAATTAAAAAGTACCCAAATGAATCAAATGAGCAAAATATTTGATAATAATGTAAACGCACAGCCGGGTGACGGAAGCGTATTACATTAGGATAATGAGCCCGAGTGAAGGGACAAATATTAATGTAAAATGATTAAGATATGCATTGGGAGGGGGCGTACTTACACTCAAACCCGGAGAATGCAAACATGTAAAACAATTAAGATATGCATTGGGAGGGGGTGTACTTACACTCGAACCCGGAGAATGCAAACATGTAAAATGATTAAGATATGCATTGGGAGGGAGTGTACTTACACTCGAACCCGGAGAATGCAAACATGTAAAATGATTAAGATATGCATTGGGAGGGAGTGTACTTACACTCGAACCCGGAGAATGCAAATATGTAAAATGACTAAGACATGCATTGGGAGGGGGTGTACTTACACTCGAACCCGGAGAATGCAAATATGTCTCTTAACGGGCCGTTTTTGTAAAACGTCAAACTTGAGGACAAAGTCGGAATATAAAAGTGAAGCGAAGTCTTAATGCATACCGGAAGGGTTGCAATAATAACGACTTCGGTAAAACACCCGGTTGATGGGTAAGGATTTAAACACATGCGTAGACCGAGAAACGGGAACTCAGATGAAAAGTTAAAAGACTCGGGTTTTGAGTCATGACTAAAAGACGACAAGATGATGTAAATAGAAATTTTGATAAATTATGTTCAACTATTTTAAAGTTGAACGGGTCGAACAAATAATGAAGTTTGACATCCATAAATGATAAAATTTCACATGAATAAGTCAAACGGGTTGAATATAATATAATGCCGGATGGCATGAGTAAGCGCAAGCGGGATAACGATAGCGTTAAAAGTAAAAGAATAATGAGCCCGGTAATGAGACATAATCAAATACGAATATATGTAAACTGGATAATGGTGAGCATAAGATGAACCGACGCATAAATGACGTGAGGAGTCATAAAGTCGGAAAAATTTGTCCGAAAGAAAACAAATGTAGCCTTAGACTACGGTCAAGGTCAAAGGAAATACCAAGGCGAAAATAAATGATTTTGAACTTAAAATGTGACAACCCTCACTAAACCAGGTATCCGTACGACTTAATTAATAATTAATTACTGCTTAATTACTGTGCTTGCTTGAACTTGTGGATAAACTGCTACTTGAATACTGATACATGTACTTACTTGCATCATACTTTACTTACCGTCACTACATTATTTACATGCTGAACCTTAGTGACAAACATGATGCACAAAAAGCACAGTAGCACTATAAACGGATAACCTATTAAACATGCTAATAAAGCCAGCATCAGGCAGACACTGCCTCTAAGGCCTGTATGAGCCAGAAATATTTTACTACACTAGTGGTGAGTGTAGGGATACAAGGGTTGTAGAACTGCGTCTCTAGGAATAAGTTACGATGACTAGATGTGCCTAAAACGTGCTCTAAGCACAAAAACTCAGCACTTTAATAAACAATTCAGCATTTAGCCACCTAATAAAGTGCCAAAACATGAGGAAAATATTCTTGACACTTTGGAGGAATAAGTTGTGTCACTAAAAATAATAATAACGACACTTTAAAGCTTTGCTAAGCACTTTAACGGATTACTATCCAACCGAACAACCGGACTATACCCGGAACATGAAAATATTGTCATTTTCATTGTTTGTCTTTTTCTGAGCCAGTTAGGGTCCCTGAATACCCTAACGTCCACTGTAAAGCACAACACACTAGTAACCGGGTTAATCACTTAACTTAACTAGATTAACCTAACTAATACTTGGTGTCTAGTTGGAATCGAACCAAGACCCCCCCCCCCCTTTTTCAAACCGTCCCCAAGAGGGGGGACACCCTTGTACCTTTGTGATTAATTTAATCACTATTGTCTAATATCTATAAGACATATAAACCATTGGTTATTATTCTTGTTAATTGTCTATAAGATCCAAGTTTAGCACAACACAACATTTCCATCTCACAACCCAACTCACACACACTCTCTCCCTCTCTCAAAGGCTACGGCCGAACACCCCCTTCAACACCCATCATATTTTCGATTTTGATCTTCACATTCCAAGTTCATACAAGTGATAAGGATCGCGTATAAGGAACCTTGGTGCAATCGGAAGGCGAAGGACCTCACTCTATTGCTTTTACCCACGCATTTTTCGCTTAGATTCTTCCCTAGCCTCGAGCTAGTAGTAAGTTGCTTGAATCACCTTCTCGAACCATTTTAAAGTGGTTAATATGATATGTAACGGTTAAAAAAAAACGCAAACATACAAGATGAAGCATAAAAGTCTACTAAAAACACTAAAAGTGATGGTTAAAAGCTCATATGTTGTGTAAAACTTGTAGTAATTGATTTGTGTGATTATTTAGACCCGATCTATGGTGTGGTAGCTCGGATCATCGTTTAACCCGGGTTGGTCACGATCATGGATCATGACATAAGGTTGTTTTGGAAGTAACAAGGGTTAAAGGATGAAACTCTACCACACATGAATCATGAACTTGTGTAAAAGCGATTTTGCTTGTGAAAAAGTGTTTAAAACTAGTAGATCTACGTATCTACAAGCGGTATTTTCAAAGAACCAAGTATCAAAGAAATCATGTTTTCTAAAGACGGATCTTACACTAACACGAATGATTTTTAGAACACACAAGTGTGTAAACACTTGTGTAGCACAAAGTTTCGACAAAATAACTATTTTTGTAAAAGTTGACAAGAAGTTGTAAAGATGGAATTTCTTTAAAAACAAGACTTTTACGAAATCGTATTGCTTTATATAAAGATCCACTAAAAGTAATGAGATTTACTTCATAATATTAGAAAACTACAAGTTCATGAGATTCTTGCAAATTACATGTTTATTAACTAGTTTGATACGTTGAACATTGTTTTGGTTGAATAAGGAAATTGTTGGTTTGATTTATAAAAGAAAATGATACGCTTGAAAGCGTGGCCACCTCCAGTTACAGAGGAAACTCTGGCGAAATTTTTCCAAAAACCTAACACTTAGAAATATTTCTACCACAAGTGTTAGAAATACATTTTGACTTGTTTTCAAATTATAGATTTCGCCACGACTTATTTACAAAATACTGGAGGTGGGATTTCACAAAATAAAACCTGGTAAATATATATTTAGTATATATTTTTCATAAAGTCACTTGATATGTGCTTATGATTATTTTGTGAAAATACTAGTATTATTTTAGGGTAAAAATAATACTATCGAATGTTAATGGATCCAAAATAATACGAACGCCTCTACGATAAATACATAAGTTACACCGGTAATTATTATTACCACTCGATCGTTAAAACGTAACTTACGCAATTTTAAGAAAATATGACTTAACGCGTATTTTTGTCAAGGTATTATTTTGGGAAAATGTATGTAATAGAAAATATAATATTTTTGAGAAGAATATTTATATTTTGGAGTTAGAAATAAAATAGATTTTAAGTGAGACTTAATATATTTCGAACACACATGTATTAAATCCCCCATCCTTGGGAAGGAAAATGATTACCAAGTATTTACTAAATGTAAACACGAAATAGTTGTCTAACTATTTCCCAAAAACTTAAACCATAAAGCTGAGGCACGACCGTCCGTCTAATAAAATTAGTACGTGTAGGTCGTCACACAGCTGCTTGATTTGGAGGTATACTTGGTAGAGACGCACCACAGTGAGTTCATGTCCCCCTTTTCTCTTAACTGTTTTCAGTTTTATACTTCGGGGGTGAAATACATGTTACATACTGCTACGGACAATTACGAATGGTATGGTCAGCTAAGGAAGGAACTGTTAGGTTATGTGATTGGGTAGGTGAAATCTTAAGAACATTAGTCCTCGTAGTACGATCGAGGGATACAAGTGATAGGCCTATTTGAGCATAACAAACCCCACCCATGCGCCCTAAGGTTGGACCATGTGGTGACCTTGTCTTAACCCCACCCATGCGCCCTAAGGTTGGACCATGTGGTGACCCTGTCGTAACGCCACCTATGCGCCCTCAGGTTGGACCATGTGGTGACCTTGTCCTATCCCCTCCCATGCGCCCGCAGGTTGGACCATGTGGTTACACATTAACTGATATGTTTTCTTATTTGCTTTCATACCAGAGTTTACAAAACATTCATACTTACAATGATTATAAAGGTTTATTCGCGCGCACATACTAAACACATGAACTCGCTCAACATTTTTGTTGATTTTTCAACTTACATGTATTTCAGGGAATTAAAGGATCTGGCACGGTATGACACGTTTTCCCGTTGCACTAGTTACGAGGTCATCCGGGTTTGGGGAATGTGACTCTTTCCTGGACAAGTCACAGTCCTTAAACTGTGTTTATGTCATGTTGATGTTTGTGTTTGTTAAGACAATGTTGTTGTATTTGGTTTTTAAAACTTAATTGAATGGATGATCTTGCATGGTTTTATTTCATATAGCTTTGTTATGGTTAAGCTATGGTATTAAGAAGTCACACCACATTAACCACGCTTCCGCAAAGCCAGGGTGTGACATAAAAAGGGGTGCCTTAATGCCATATACATATATAAATGTATATACCTTTGAATAAAGACTTGAATAAAAGATGATCTACGGGATTATCATAACCTATGAGATTATAAATGAGGCTAAGGTCTACGGGACCAAAAAGACCTTCGGGTCCCAAATAGAAAGAAACGAATTGTTGGGGTCTCGCCTTAATAAGGTAAAAAGGTGAAAATATAAAGAAATAGCCTACGAGGCTAAGCGAAAGAACCTACAGGTCAGTAGTATAAAACAAGGAAACTGGTTGTAACTTCCCGCGTAAAATAATAACGGGAGATATAGTTAGTATAAAAGCAATGGGTTTCGCTAAGTTAATTAAATGGGTTAAAAGCGAAGAGATTGTAAAAGGTCTGGTTGACAAAAGTGAAGAATTTCACTAAAATATTTAAACAGGTAAAAATGACAAAAGAATTCACAATTATTTAAATTGTGTTACGTCACTAAAATGGGTGAAGTCATTACCGAAATGACAACGGAGGGGGATAAATCCTTGGACGTAAATTCCTTGGAATTGACATGAGTTAAAGAGAAAACGTGAAACTAAAATACAGTTTTAGTGAGTGATGACGGGGGTAGCCCAAGACTAAATAAAATGACTAAATGTGTAAACGCTCAAATGGTTAAACGGTTCAATGGTTAAACGGTTCAAGGGTTGAAAAGCTGTGAGATGGGAAAAGCAATATGGAAACAGTGGCCAGTCACATCTGGAGATCACCTCACCAACTCACAGCCGCAAAAGCAAAGCAGGTCTGCACAGTGCACGCTATTATCCAGGGGTCAAAAGGCTTTAACCCCCGAAAGGGCAAGCCCTCCACTGCAAGCAAGGTTACTAGTCTAATACATTCTACTTCGGGAGATGTCTTCTCTTATAAATTGACACTTCATTTACTTCTGAAAACATCTCCTGACCAGCTCTGATTCTCCAAACTCTGGTCATTCACGTAGAGTGCTTGTTCCATACAAGTCACTCCCTTTCACATCCAACACACACATTCCCTTTGCTACCACTTCCGAATCTGAGTGTACTTCAGAGGAGGATCCATAACAAAGAACAACAATAAACTAGTGAACCTCCTTCCACGTCTTGCAAACGTGGGGGGACCCCACGACCTGCGTTAGGCAAGGTTGAACCCTTCAACCCTTTTGCCTAACCAGCCCGGCTACCACCGTTGGTCTTGTATTTGTTGCATCAACAAGTTGGCGCCCACCGTGGGGCTACGCCGCTATTTCTTCTCAAAAAGACCTAGTAGTGTAGCTCTCTTCACTTAAAACCACCATGTCTGAAAGTGGATCCCCGGGAGAAGTAAATCAGATCCCAAACACTTCTACTCCGGGTAGTAGCCAAGCTCATGTGGCTATACCAACTTCTTTTTCAACTCCGGGGAGCACACCCGAGTTCCTCACCTTCAACACACCAACTCCGTCCAGATCCGGAGTTCCTTCACCCAATGTCGGTGTCTCTGACGCCCCAGCACGTGTTGAACTTACCCCTGAAGGGGTTGCCAACAATTTCCTTGAGTTGAGGTCCCTTCTCAACCAACATGTGAGTAAAGAAAGAGAAAAAGGAGTGAGGATCCGTTTAGATTATGATGAGCCTGAACCAACATTGTCTCCTGGGCCACCTCCCCTTCCTTTCACAACTAGAAATGAGGCTGGTCCCAGCAATGCTCCTAACCCTCACCCGTATCTGTCCACGATGACAAATCCCACGGTACATCCTTTCTTCTCATCCCAACCCATTACTAGTGGTGCTCCTTTGGGACATGAGCTAACTCTTGACCAGCTCCTACAATCCCCAGCAACAAGCTTTCCAGCATCCACAACAACCACATGGGAGCAAGCTCTGTCCGTGCTCCCTTTGGCACGAAGTGCTGTCATGAGCACTCCCCTTGGAGTGAGCTGCTCAGCTGTACCCGGAAGCCTTCAAGGCTTCAACCTTATGCCAAACATGATGACCCAGATGATGGCCAACTTCCCATGGAAACACTTCATCAATCAAGTGCTAGCCACTCAGGGAAATAACGGCAATAACAATAACGTGGGTGCAAGGGCTGAAGAAGACTTGGCTAAACCATACAAGCCAAGTAACCTTTCATGCTTTTCAAGACAGATAGCCGATTATGATTTCCAATCAAAGATTAAGATGCCATCCCACATCAGGATGTATGATGGGACTGAAGATCCTGAGGACCATCTTCAGATCTTCACCGGTGCAGCCCGGATAGAGAAATGGTCAAACGCTGAATGTTGCCTAATGTTCATGCAAACTCTTGTTGGATCCGCTAGAATTTGGTACAACGACTTGCCTGCTCAAAGCGTTCGAAGCTTTGACGACCTTAGCAAGGGTTTTCTGGCCAATTTCTCCCAACAAAGGCGGTACGTTAAAGACGCAACAGTAATCTTCCAGATAAAACAACGCGATGATGAAAGTCTACGTGCTTTCATTGAACGATTCAAGAAGGAAGGTCTGACTTATGTAGGGGCAGACGAGAAAATGAGAGTGGCCGGTTTCATGAATGCTATCACCTCTAAATACCTCACAAGGGATTTCAACAAGTCCTTGCCCAAGACCTTGGAAGAAGCTCTCGAAAGGGCTGAAGCCCACATTCGGGGAGAGGAGGCGGTAGACATTAAAGAGCAAAGAAAAAGGGGATCCGGCTGGCAAAGCAATAGCCCGGCCAGAAAAAGGGGAAACTTTAACTCCTATGACAGGCGGTCAAAGGGTTCAGATCTTCGAAGGTCTGAAGGTCGGAACCCTTCAAGCAGAGAAAAAGGCTTGAGTTTCACCCCCCTCACAAAGACTCCCCAAGAAATCCTTGCAACGGAAGAAGTTAAGCAAAGCTTCCGGCCTCCTAGGCCTCTCCCCAAGAGCAGGAAGAACGAGAACTCCACCCAATACTGCGAGTTTCACGAAGAAAAAGGTCACCTCACCAATGGTTGCTTCCAACTCAAGAAAAGAATAGAAGAGGCTGTTAAGTCCGGAGAACTCGCTCATTTGGTAAAGGGAGTCCGGGACAAAATGGCTGAAGGAAAGGGGAAGGAAGTCAATATGGTGGACTTCGATGGAAAGGTTCCTCATAAAAGACAGCGGTTGGAAGCTTGGGAGCTTCAGTGTGTCTGTTTCCCCCCTACGGAGAAAGACCCTCTCTCTAGCCCTCTTGTGGTAGAAGCTACCGTGGGAACGTTGCAAACATGCAGGGCATACATAGACACTGGGGCTGCCACTGAAATCATGTTCGAGAAATTCTTTAATCTTTGAGTAATGAAGAACGATCAAGGCTTCAACCCTCTGGAACATCCATAAAGGGTATAGCCGACATACCCCTCAAGCCTTTAGGGCAACTGACACTTAATGTTCGTTTCAGTGAAGGTTTAAGAGAAAGAACTCAACCACTCGCCTTTGTGGTTATCAACATCCCCTCAAGCTATGATGTGATCATCGGAAGACCGGGACAGTGTGCATTTTACATGGCCGTGTCTGTCGGCCATGGCACAGTCAAGTTTCCTACCGAGAGGGGCATAGCAACCCTTCAACCCTCTCAGGAGGCCTACATGGTTGAAGGCGAAAGCTCAAACAGTGAAGAAGACAGGCAAAGGTTGGTTATAAACCCTAAGTACCCTGAACAAAGAATAAGGGTCAATCCAGACCTCTCTCAAGAGACCCTTTCATACCTTAAGAAATTGCTAACACACTACAGCGATGTATTCGCTTGGTATCCAGAAGATATGACCGGGATCCCCCGGGGCATTGCCGAGCATGAGTTGAGAATACCACCGGATGTCAAGCCTGTGGTCCAAAAGAAAAGAAGCTTGGCACCCGAAAGAAGTCTGGCAGCCTGCCAAGAAGTTGAAAAGCTTGTGTTGGCCAGTATTCTCCGAGAAGTCAAGTACCAGTCATGGGTTGCAAACCCGGTTATGGTCAAGAAGCCAGACAACTCTTGGAGGATGTGCATAGACTTTAAGGATCTTAACAAAGCTTGTCCTAAGGATTGCTATCCACTACCGGAAATTGATCTCAAGGTTGACTCCCTCACAGGTTACTCGTTCAAATGCTTTCTTGACGCATACAAAGGTTATCACCAGATCCTCATGAAGAAAGAGGATGAGGAAAAGACAGCCTTTCACACGGACAAAGGGATCTTTTGTTATCAAAAGATGCCTTTTGGCCTCAAAAATGCCGGAGCAACCTATCAACAGCTCGTTGACAAAGCCTTTGAAGGCCAAATCGGCAAAAACATGGAGGCATATGTCGATGACTTGGTTATTAAAAGCAAGACGGAACATCAAATGCTCGATGATATTCAAGAAACTTTCAAAAACCTCAGAAAGGTCAACATGAAGCTTAATCCGGAAAAGTGTTCATTTGGATTCAAGGAGGGAAAATTCTTGGGTCACATTGTTGGAAAACAAAGCATCAAGGCCAACCCTAACAAAGTGAAAGCCATCCTTGAAACCAAGCCACCGAAGACCAAGAAGGAGGTTGAAAGCTTGAACGGGAAGCTTGCAGCCTTGAAGCGTTTTACCTCAAAGTTGGCCGAAAGATCTCTACCCTTCTACAAAACGCTCAAGAACTGCTCAGATAAGAAGGACTTCAAATGGACTAAAGAAGCTAAAGAAGCTTTCAACCAGATGAAGCAACATCTAGCTTCCCTACCAGACATTGCGGCACCAAAAACCGGGGAGTTAATATCGGTGTACCTCTCAATCACGGACGAGGCCATCAGTGCAGTCCTCACCATTGAGCGAGACAAGGCCCAGGTACCCGTCTATTTTTCAGCAAAACTTTAAAATTAGCTGAAACGAAATATCCTCCCCTTGAAAAACTTGCCCTAGCCCTAGTTCAAACAGCTAGAAGGCTTCGAAGGTACTTCCAAGCACACCCCATGCAAGTGGTCACCGACCAACCTATCAAGAGTGTGCTTGAAAAACCAGAAAACTCGGGGCGATTAGCCAAATGGGCCATAGAACTGGGTGAACATAACATCACCTATGTCCCAAGAAAGGCTATCAAAGCCCAAGTCTTGGCTGATTTCATTGTGGAAGTCCCAAACCAAACAGCCACTGAAGTAAACACTACCACCACTGAACCTTCCAACCCTGAAGCCTGGAAGCTTTTTACTGACGGGGCTTCAAGCGTTGAAGGGTCAGGGGCTGGGTTAATTTTAATCAACCCAAAAGGTTTGGAATTCACATATGCTCTCCGTTTTGATTTTCAGACCACCAATAACGAAGCTGAATACGAAGCACTAATAGCCGGCCTAAGGCTGGCCAAAGAAATGAAGGCTGAAAAGCTTGAAGTGTTCACGGATTCGTTGCTGGTCTCAAGCTAAGTGAATGATAGCTACATAGCTAAAGAGCCCAACATGAAAAAATACAGAGAAAAATCCAAGGAACTGATGAGTACCTTCCAAACGTGTAACATCAAACAGATCCCCAGATCTCAAAACAAAAAGGCTGATGCCCTAAGTAAACTTGCATCTCTCACTTTCGCCCACCTCACCAAGAAGGTACTGGTAGAAGTGTTAAAGGCCCCATCCATTAATGAATTGGAGGTTCAAGACGTGGTTACCGAAGAAGATCTAAACTGGATGACTCCCATAAAAAAGTTCCTCAAAAATGGTGAATTACCCAATGATCAAGTGGAAGCTAAAAGGGTTGAAATCAAGGCAAGGCAATACATACTACAAGGAGAAACCCTTTATAAAAAGGGTTACCTTGCTCCCTTGCTAAGATGTGTCGGTACCGAGCAAAGTAAGTATTTGATCAAGGAAATTCATGAAGGTGTATGCGGAGCTCACTTTGGAGCAAGGTCGGTAGTCGCAAAGCTCATGAACCTTGGATATTTTTGGCCTTCAATGCATCGCGATACAGCCGAAGAATTGAAGAAATGTGATGCTTGCCAGATCCATGCACCGATCCCAAAAAGTCCCAAGCATGATTTAGTCCCGATAACCTCGGCATGGCCATTCCATAAATGGGGAATGGACATCGTTGGTCCATTTCCCCCAAGCAAAGGAGGGGTAAAATTCTTGTTGGTAGCAGTAGATTATTTCACCAAGTGGCCCGAGGTCAAACCACTCGCCAAAATCACGGGAAAACAGGTCATTGACTTTGTTTGGGAGAACATCATTTGCCGTTATGGATTGCCGGGAGTACTTGTCACTGATAATGGAAGACAATTTGCTGAGAAACCTTTCAGCGTTTGGTGCAAGGAATACAAAATCGATCAGGTTTTTAGCTCAGTGGCTTATCCACAATCAAACGGTCAGGTTGAAAGAACAAATAGAAGCATAGTAGAAGGCATCAAGACAAGATTGGGTTGATACGAAAGCAATTGGCTTGAAGAATTGCCTAGTGTCCTATGGGCAATTAGAACAACCGAAAAAACAAGCCATAAGAAAACACCGTACAGCTTGGTATTTGGATCCGAAGCTGTGATCCCTGCCGAGATAGGAGTTGTAACCCAAAGAATTGTCAACATGGATCCCGAAACAAACCAAAAAGAGACTATGTTGAATTTACAACTCCTAGAGGAAGCAAGAGATCAAGTAGCAATTCAAGAGGCCAAATACAAACAACAGATGGAAGCTTACTACAACAAAAAAGTCAAGTACGAACGTTTCAAGCCGGGGGACCTGGTCCTCAGAAACAACGAAGCCAGCAAGAAAGAAAACCAAGGAAAGCTTGGCCCAAAATGGGAAGGCCCATACACCATCCTTGAAGCACACAAAGGTGGATCCTACAAGCTGGCTGACTCAGAAGGCAAAAGGCTTCCAAGGCATTGGAACGGCAAAACCTTGAAAAGGTTTCACGTTTAAACAAAAAGTTTGGTTTGTATCGAAATGTATTTCAAGCAAGATTATGAATACCTTTTGTAAAAAGCAAGTATTGCTTAAATGAATGAAGTTGTTTTATCAAACTTGTCTTTCTATCCTAAGATCAGGTTGAGAACCTAGCAAAAAACTCCATGGCAAGGGCCATGTAAGGGGATGAGCTCCCAGGCCACATCGCTCAATAGGTTCAAGGGTTGAACGAGCCTATATAAGGGGTGAGTTCCTAAATCAATACAACTCCATGAGACTTGTTAAGAAAACATAAAACTGTCTCATAGACGGGTATGAGCAGCCTACACCAAATGTTCCCTAAGCCTTAAAAATATAATCCACAAAGAGGCTAAAAAACAAAGAAATAATAAAAAGGATAGGTGCCATATCTTCTTGTTAAAAATGCCAAGGCTAAGTGTCTGCAGCACTGAACCCTTTTAGGCATAAAAAACATAAGGGCAGCACAAACTCGACAAAGACAAAGTTACAAAAAGAACGAAGCAAATCTAAAAGAACAAAGTCCCTTAGACAAGAAGTTATAAAGATACAAACCAAAAGGGTCACAAAACTATGAAGCCTTCAAGGCTTCAAGCCTCCCGAGTAATATCTCGAAACCTTAAAGGCTTCAACCTAATAACAGACAGCCAAAAGGCTTGGAAGGTTAAAAGCCAAATAAACTGCCTTGACCAAAAAGGCACAAGCATAAAACCACAGTACAAGGAAAATAGTTAAAGCATAACATCATATAAAAGAAAGACCCAAAAGACTTTCAAGCATAAGTTAGAGCAAGTCCTAATAACTTGCAAGATTAAACTACTGTTCCAGCGGCCACAAAGGTCTTAAAACACAACCAACAGGAACCTTAAGGGTTCCTAAAAACCTAATATTGTTCAAGTTAACATTACAAAACATAAATTGTTTTCAGTGCTAAGAAAGCTACGAATCAAGCATCAACAGGCTTGGAAACTCCAGAACCCTCGCCCTTGGCCTTCTTGGTCTTCTTCAACTTTTTAGTCTTCACACCTCCATCACCACCCACTGCTGAAGCCTCCAAGCTTGCATCCTTGGGAACATCCGGCTGACTTGACAGGGTATCATCACTATCCCCCGAGTAGGATCTCTTCCTCGAAAGAGATCCCAAGATTTCAGCACATACCTTCTCATTTAGGCCCTCCGGTTTCAAGTCCTGCAATACAGCAAGAGGCTTACCAAAACAACCAGAAACTTGATGGATGAAAGGATAGGACAGCTTCTCCATTTGCTCAACGGAGCCTTTGAAGACATCAGAAGCCTCGGGACGAAACAAAGGCGAATTCTCCAAAGGATGACCAGATTCATGGAGTTTATAACCTACAATAAGACCTTGGTGTTTTCCTAAATTGAGTAGTTTAGTATAAACATCACCAAGAGCAGAGTTAAACTCTTTGGAGTGCAACAGGTAGGTAACCAATTGATGGAAACCCTGCTCAATGAGCCATTGGTTATCCCCAGTAGCCTGGGCAACCAAAGCCTTCAACCCATCCTTCTCTTTAGCAAATGCCTTCTGTTGCACAGCCAAAGTCTCCTGGTCAGCTTTCAATTTCAACAAGTTAGCCTCAAAACTCTTTTTCAAATCACCCATCTCAATCTCATGCATCCTCTTCAAGTCACTAACCTTCTTGTCCCATGCCGCTTCTTTCTTGGCAAAACTAGCTATCTCCTTTTTCATCCCAGACATGGAGGATTTCATTTTATCCCTCTTCTTGGAGAATTCTTCATATTCCTGCATTCTTTGACGAAAACGGGCAATGCCTTGAGGAAGCATAGCAGCAAGGTTGCAAGTACTCAAAATCATGCGGGACAACATCAAGTCATCATCCATCCCAGCAATGGTCTTGTGCACCGAAGGAGGAGCAATGTAACTCAGAGCATCCTCACAGACAGCAGCATCTTTGAAACTGTCATCATTCTTCACCGACCAAGTAGGCACATAAATCCCTTCCGGATCCAACCCTTCAACGTCCCTGCTTGAAGATTCCTGAACAGGGATGGCAACAACCTTCTTACCTGAAACCTTTTTACCATGAACAACCAATTCTTTATCCTTCTCAGCACCTGCTTCAACACCTTGATCTTCCGAAACTTCAATATCATCACTCAAGTCCACTGGTTCAGTAGAAGTGGATTGAGGACCAGCCTTCAACAACCGACGAGAAGACCGGCGGGTTGAAGACTTGGGGGCATTAGACTTGGAAAAACCTTTGACAGTGGCAGCACTAACATAACCTGAGCCCTCAAACCTTTGATCAACAGTTCTAACCACAACATTCTCACCAGGAACAGACGGAGCATCCCCAAATACAACATCAGAAGTATCGTCGCTCTTAATAAAATCCAAAGCAGACATGACTGCAAAAAGCAACAGCACATAAGTCATAAGTTAAGAAAAACATAAAGAGGGCAAAAAAGGAAAGTGCATACCCATGCCACTCCTCATAAGAACCGGATCCCGATCAACATTCCCCCAAATTTTACTAACCCCTAAAAGAACTAGTAAGTGTTCAGGAAAGGGACGAACCCTCGAAGGGCACTCCCGGATGGCATTGAGAAAAACATCATTCAATTCAGACTCGGAAGGTTCCGGATCATTAAGAACGGCATCCGGTTGCCTCCACACCATCTTAAATGGGAGAATAGCATCGGAAACCCAGAAAAAGCGATCCTTCCAAGCCCCAAGCGTAGTAACCATGGACGAAATAAGGCAGGTATCAACTTTGGATGTTTCAAAAGTAAACCAATCGCCATTCTTAGCCAAACGAAAAAACCGGCGAAAGAGTAAAAGGGAAGGATCATATCCAAGAGCGCGACATAAAACCTCAAAATGCAAAACCCTAGCCATCCCCTTCGGATGAACTTGCCCAAAAGAAACACGATAATACTCCAACAAGTTCAAAACAAAAAACGAAAAGGGATAACGAAGATTCGAGAACTCAAAATGACGACAATAAAGGGCAATCGAACCAGGGGTCGGTTTATCAACGGAAACATCACAAGCAGGAGCAGTTGGGTTAAACTTCCTATCAATACCATATTCCAAACAAAATAAATCTACCTCCTCTTGTGTTAACCAGGAAAAGGATTTTGCTAAGTCCTTACGAGCACCCATTTTTGAAAAACAGAAAATGAAGAATGCAAGGTGTAAAGAAACCGAAACTAACCTTAGAGGAGGAAGGAAATGGCAAGAAACTTGGAAGAATTATGAAGAAAATGGATAAGAATTGTAAATATAAAACAAATATAAACCTACAATAGGGGTAATAATGGCAAACAGTAACTTCTGCAAAACCGCCACCCTATCAACTGCCATATATCAATCAAATCAATTGTCAGTTATTTAAAATTCAAATTCAAAAATTAAATGCCTTCAACCTTTCAAGCCTTCAAGCAACGAACCCTTGAAACCTTCAGGCAATAAAATATACGCATAAAAGTCAGAAGTCTTTGAGCTCACTACCCAAAAACCTCTGACTTGGGGGGCTGATGACGGGGGTAGCCCAAGACTAAATAAAATGACTAAATGTGTAAACGCTCAAATGGTTAAACGGTTCAATGGTTAAACGGTTCAAGGGTTGAAAAGCTGTGAGATGGGAAAAGCAATATGGAAACAGTGGCCAGTCACATCTGGAGATCACCTCACCAACTCACAGCCGCAAAAGCAAAGCAGGTCTGCACAGTGCACGCTATTATCCAGGGGTCAAAAGGCTTTAACCCCCGAAAGGGCAAGCCCTCCACTGCAAGCAAGGTTACTAGTCTAATACATTCTACTTCGGGAGATGTCTTCTCTTATAAATTGACACTTCATTTACTTCTGAAAACATCTCCTGACCAGCTCTGATTCTCCAAACTCTGGTCATTCACGTAGAGTGCTTGTTCCATATAAGTCACTCCCTTTCACATCCAACACACACATTCCCTTTGCTACCACTTCCGAATCTGAGTGTACTTCAGAGGAGGATCCATAGCAAAGAACAACAATAAACTAGTGAACCTCCTTCCACGTCTTGCAAACGTGGGGGGACCCCACGACCTGCGTTAGGCAAGGTTGAACCCTTCAACCCTTTTGCCTAACCAGCCCGGCTACCACCGTTGGTTTTGTATTTGTTGCATCAACAGTGAGAAATAGTGTTTTAACAAATACGAATATTATGAAACAAATTCGGAAAATGATTAATATCAAGGAATATAGATCCTAACACCGATAGGTGCAAGGCGATACCTTCGAAGGAAAGATTTCGATAATGAAAAGTCGAAATAGACTTAAACATGACGTGTTGTGATCACGGTGACAAAAGTGATATAGAATATACTCACGTCGTAACGTGAGTTATGAGATATGAAATCAGAAAAACACGTGAAAGGCCGAATTGGCAATAAGATATACCCGCATGACGAGGCATAAAGGGACAGCGACTAATCAGTCTAGCCGGTAAAACCTTTCAAAGTCGGAATAGTGTTACGACTTATACAAAACGCCTGTTGAAATAAGATTTGCTTGAAGTAAACATATTGAAAATTAAATACAACCGAGTGATTAGATGACAACTTGGTCAAATAAGTGACTAAAATAAGAAATACAAGCTGAAGGTAATGGCCTACGAGGCCTTACACGTGGAAGGCGCATACGTCATACGTTTTAAAACCAAAACATATTACCATACTTTTTTGTTAGAATATTATATGCGAGCAATGCGCAAGTAGTTGCTGAAACCAAGTCCGTAGAGTTGAACCTAAGGCACTACATAAGAAAGGTTTCGGGGACGAAACCTCTTTAAGGGGGGTAGACTTGTAACACCCCGAAAACGGGTTTGGTAATCAAACCCTGTTAATACTAAAAGACGGGTAAAGTACCGTTAGTGGTAGAAGTAACCCGGTAAATATTAGGATTGAAATAAATAAATAATCGTAATATTAAATAAAACATGAATAAAAGACTTTTGAGAAAATAAAGTTACGAAAGGCCCGAGTTAAAGAGACTTAAAAATAAAACAGGTTATATTTTCCCCGAACCCACTAAGTTAACTAGGAATATTTAATCTAGTTAATAAGTGGGAATAGTATTAGAAATAGTTAGGTTGTGGCCTACTTATAACTAACCAAACATGAGGGACCAAACTAGGATATCTTGAAAATGGTTTTAATAAACAAAAAAAAAAGGAAAAGAAATTCAACACACACATAGGTGTGTGCGTACGTGAGAAGCCAGGAGAAGCTCCAAGGAAGCTCAAACACTAAACTCAACAAATCTCTCAAATTGAAGGTCCAAATCAAGTCTAAATCAAAATCCGAGTACGAATTAGTGATCTCCACTGAAAAAGGAGTCACAAGGTATGTAAATTTCATGAGGAATCTCTAGTTGAATTTCTGAGCAAACATAGAGAATTCGAATTAGATGATTGCATGCTTGTTATATGATGAAATAGGAACATTGTAGTGTCTAGGAGTAAACCCTAGACAAGTATATGATGAAGTTAGGCCTAATTCTTGTGAATTCATGATCACCATTGAAGGTGATAAGTGGGTTTTTGTATGAACATGTTAAACACTAGAAATCGATAGTTGTTCTAGTGTAATTTGAACTTTCGTAAGTAAATTATGATGTTGTAGATGCGAAAATTGATATGAACATGTTAATTGATGTTAAAACATGGTTAAAACAACAACCATGAACTAGATAAAAGAAGAATACAAACTATGCACATTAGGTGTTTGTTAAAATGCCTAAATGAGAACTAAAGTGTTGAAATTTAGAGTGAAAACGCGTATTTGAATTATATGGCAATTACGCGTAATATGAAGTGATAAGGGTTCTACATATTATGTTGATTTAGACTTAATGTTGTAAACCATCTGATTGGAAGTAGTTAACTTTAATAAGCTAAGTTAACTAATGATAAAGTCGAATAGTAGTTTCGACATAGAAAATAAGTGAGGTGGAATAGTTGTGATTGTTAATGACTAATTTAACCGCCTTGTAAATGTTGACGATAGTTTGACGCGTAAAAAGCTAGGTGGAAGCTTGGAGAAGGAAGCGGGTCAAACGAATTTAAGAAGGAAAAGAGAAGCATGGTTTGGATGCGAGGTAAGTGAAGCTTACGCCTTTTATTTTATTACCAAATACTTAATTGCGAGTATTTAATCTGAATTATATCGAGTAAACGAAACATGATGTTCCGGCACGATTTAAATGCGAGTCGAAAAAAGGTGAGAAAGACAAGAAACCACGGATTATGGAAAAAAGGGTAAAAACGGTCAAATAGTAATCCGGACATGGACTAACGAATATAAAGGGATTTGAAAGGGCACCATTTGCCGTGAGCCATAACGGGTCAAACAAAACAAGAACGATTCTCAAGTAAGATGAATTCAAAAGTAAACCAGGATAGGTTAAAGGGGGTTGAAATGGTAATTAAATACCATCTCGAAATGATAATTAGTCATTTCGACTGAACGGGTCAAATGGTGTTATTAACGCCATTTGTCAATAATATTTGATGATCGCTTGTTGAGTTTTGTGATCACAGGAATTAACACAAGGTTCACGTTGCTATTAACTAGAAATTTATAGCCCAAAAGGTATTTTAACGGGTCAATCTTATGACCCGAGCCTGGTACGCATGTTCAGAATTATAGCTAAAGGCGATATTTTGGTCAATTAATAGCGGAAGTCCTTCGTCGCACAAATGAAGGGCTAAAATTGACCAATAAGCCCTTGAGGGGTAAATAGGGCAAACAACTTTTAAGGAGTTGTTTTGAAATAAACGTCTTGTTTAAATTGAGTCTTTGGAATTCGTATAAAAATGGGGATAGGATGTAAACCAATAGAAGCATGATTTAAGTCTAAAGATGTAAAATACTCGTAACGGGTCAAAACGAGTATATATGCAAAACGGGTTAAAATTTATTAAGGAACCCGTAGAGTTGAATCTTGATGATTAGTAAACGGATAGAATATGATGACCATGATATTTTGAAGGAAAATAACAAGTTAGTTTGGTAAAAGCATGAACGGGTCAAAAGTGTCTTAATTGAATTTCATGTCGAGAGCTTGAAATCTAAAATTTTGTAAATTCAGATGTCGGATTTTTACTCCATGAGATGGAGGATTAAATTACGAACGCGTAGGAAAAAGAATCACCTAAAACGGACTTACGGATCAAAAGTTATGGTGGTTTTAAGTTTGGACTTGATAAAAGGTTGAGCTGGGAAAATGCAGCAACATAATAAGAACTTGCTGTCAAAAAGGGGGCTAGGTGTAGCGCGACGCCCCCTAGGTGTAGCGCCACGCCCCCTGATTTCGAAATTTGTTTAATTTTTGTTGTTTTGACTCATGAATCTTGTTTTAACATGTAATTAACTTATAAAAACTAACTTTCATGTTGGTTTTGAATTTAGGTGATTAAATTATGCACTCGGATGAAGATCAAGCTCAATGAAGAACCGAACACATGATAATGAAGCTTCCGCATTAAACTTTGTTTTGATTTCATAATGTGAATTATGGAAACACTTAAGATTGGTATTATGAATGTTTCGAACTTGTGTAAACATTCTTGATGGAAAAGTTTTTATCAAGTCGCATTTTTGTATATAAAATGCATATTTTATTGATATATTAACATTAAATTAGAATGGGTCTTACAAAAAACTTGTAGTAACTTACTATGTTATTTAGTAGACTTAGTTACCCTTTAAAACATGTTTCTTTGTTCATAAATATCATTCTTGAAAAAATTAGTCTTTCACAACTTATAAGGTGATTTTTCTAAAAATAATTCTTTTGTATTTTTCTTGTTACAAACACGGTTCTAGTCTTGATTTAACACTAAACATATGATTAGTTTCTTTAAAAATCATGGTTATGTAAATCTTGTAAATAAACTTGGTTTCTTGAGAAAACTATTTTTGAAATCATACATAAAATCATCTTCATTTTCAAGTTCATGTAAAACATAAAGGATGATCATCTTGATTTTTCACAAGATCATCCTCTCACTTGCTAGATCATGTGTTTAATCACAATCTAGCAAGTTTCTAATGATGATTAACATCATAACACAAGAAATCAACAATCAAGATTCGTACATACACTAAAACAACAAAGATTATTATGATTTTAAGCTTTATGTGAAGAGTTATCTTCTTGTTCTTTCATGATCTTCATGTTTAGTTACTTACATAATCTTTTAACCAACATAGTGAGAAGTAAAATGAGGTTATAAGAGTCTTACTACTAGCACAAGGCTAGGGAAGAGATCAAAGATGATGAAGATGATGAACTAGGTGGTTAAAAGCTCTTGAGAAAGGTCCTTCAAGCTCCAATGGCACCAAGCTCCTTAATCTAGCTTCTTGCACCTTTGTAACACCTTGGAATGGAAGAACAAGACTTGAAAGTGGTGGTGTTGGGTGTGGTTGTTCTCGGCCGTGAGGGGAGAAGAGAGGGAGAGAAGTGAAGGTGTTTAGTGTTTGTGAAATGAGGAGTTGTATGATCTTGTGGTCAATTTAAACAAACTTCCAACATTCTTTAAACTTGTGTGTAATATGTCTCTAAAGGAATAAACATGATCTAATAAACAATTGAACAAAATCATGGGTGGGTCCACCCATCCAAACCGCCGCCAAGGGGGGGGAGGTGGTATAGGGTTGGATTTCAATTGTTAGTTAAGGAAATTAGTTAGAATCTAAGTGTTAAGTTTAGTGTTTTTAGATGTTATGTAATTATAAGACATGTTAAGATGTTTGGTGACCATAACTAGCTCGGAAATGATAAAACAATGCTTCTAGTGAAAATTTGGTGTTCCGGGTAGTGTCCGGTTGTTCGGTTGGTTACCGGTTCGTTAAGGTGCTAAATTACGCAGTTTAGTGTGCTTTAGGTTCCCTTTTGTGACAGTTTTGATTCCCGACACTTGGGAAAGTATTCTGGTCCATTAAACCATAATTCTGCATAATATTGTGTTGTTAGAATGCTGATTTTTGCTGAAAATTGCAGAATTCTGCAGTTTATGTGAGTTTTAGACACTTTCCGGCACTTACACTATCACTAGGAAGGCAGTTTTATGATCCTTACTTTCCTACACACTATACTAGTGTAACTCTTGGTTTCTGGCTCATTCTGTGTTTTAACATCATGTTTGACTGAGCACTGAACTCCCGTCAGTACTTCTAGTTTGTCTGATAACTGTGCTAACTTTGTTTCATGCATCATTTGAATCATAAAGTGTTGCATGCAATAATGATATGAAATCATGCAATATGGGATGCACTTGTATGTATATGACAATAATCAGAAAGCATTCATGTCATTAATTTAGATCAAGCACAGTCATTAAGCTACAAATTACTGTTTAATTATTGTATGGATACATGGAAATTTGACAGTTGTCACATTAACACCCTGCCTTGTCTCATCTGATAGCTACGATACGTGATTGACGGAAGCGATAGACATATGCACTCACAGTTTCCACCTTTCAGCCCACACTCTCATATGGGTATGGCAGCGGACAACGCGCACGTCCAAAACCAGCCCATTGACGAGTACGCCGAGGGTGAATGCGTTAACGTCGAAGCCATACGCGCAAGTGGTACTCGTACCGCCCAAGCTATGACCCACTTAACTTGGTGTTTCTTCATAACCTAACATGATCGACCATTCCAAAACTCAAATGAAGGACGATATACATCAACAGAATTAATTAATGAACACAATTCTCCTTGTAAAGCAAGTTAGAAGCCTTTGCTTCTTTGTTGCCAGCTTTGAGCTCAAATACCTACACAGAGTAAAAGTCTTAAATTGGTACTTTGACTTTGTAAACAGATCAATTGCACTATCTTCCGTCTCCCTGTTCATACTTAACTAATATATGTAAGGAAACAGAACTTTGCCGAAAAAAGGTCCGGCTTACCATAGTCACCGGTAAACTTCTTAGTATTTTATCATAGTTTCGTATGTATTTTTGATAACAGAGTTGTATTCACGTAGGCGCTTCTTAGATTGGGTTCTTCCTCCATTTGAGCATGAGGTAGTGAGTAATAATGTAAAGAGGTTTGGGCTTAATGGGCTCTTAATCAGGGCGACTAACATATATACAACTAGGGCTGTTCAAATTGCTCGATGCTCGAGACTCGTTCGATGCTCGATCGAAAAATGATCGGAATTTGCTCGTTCGATTCTGCTCGATTGAAAAAGGTGACCAATTCAGATCGGTTCGGTTTGAAACGAACCGAGCATGAGCAAAGGTCCGCTCAGTTCGGTTCGACTCGGTTGGCTCGAATTATATTTTAATATATATATGTATATATTAATAAAATAACTAGAGGCGTACATTAACAATGTTTGGTCTCAAATCCAACTAGAGCCCATTGTCTAATAATCCAGAGTAATTGAGTCAAATTGTCAAAATACCGAAATGGCGAAATGTGAAGCGTCGATCGATACTCAAGTGTCAACCTGCTGTTCAATTCAGAAGTACATAATACTAACTAAAACCTCGCATCAATCATCATTATTCAAATTCTTCGTCGCCAAGATACCAACTCCCTAAGGTTTTGCTTCAATCGGTTCATTCGATTTCAAAATTCTCATAGATCAAAGGTCTGCTTCAATCGATCGATGATTTATCTTTCTGCTCAGATGATCTCGGAAGAACCAGTTGAGTATTTTTTCTATTCCTTGTTATTTCGTAAATTTATACTTGTGTTCTAATTGATCGAAACCTTAGGGACGAAAACTGCACTTTACCCTTAAAAAAACTAACAACCCCACTACCACTTTTTTATTTGTTACGTGACGCTCGATACTCGCTCGACGTTCATTCGAAAAATACTCGAATCGAAAGGCGCTCATTCGACTTTGGCTCGGTTGAAAAAACGCTCGGTTATATTCGATTCGGTTTGTAAACGAACCAAGCACAAGCAAAGGTCCGATCGATTCAGTTCGGCTCTTCAACACCAGCCCTACATACAACAATCTTCCTTCCGCTATCCACCCATCTTTATCGAAGAGACGGTTAGTCAATAGTCAAACGAACAAACACGTGCAATCTCCAGTGGATACATGACAAAGAAAACAATCATTTTCACGTTGATCATCTAAACAAAAGTTTTGTCTGGTTAGGGTTTTGGCCGAATGTATGAGAAATAAGAATCAGAAATGGCTCGAGAGAAGTCGAATCTTGTACGGCCGCGATTCCTGATCTTCTTCCTAATTGGTTCACTTCTCATCTTCATTGTCTTCTCCTCCTTCTTTCACCAGGTACTCTACTCACTCGCAATTCAAGGGTGGGTTTTTTTGTAATGATGTTTTTAAATTTTCCGTACACTGTTTTGAATATAATATGTAAGATCTTGTTTGTTTGAATTGAAATGAATTAATAATCTTTGGTTGGATAATGATGACTTTTACTTGTGCCCGGTGATCATTATTATTGTATATATATAACTAACCTAAAGAATAATTTGGGATCATTGCCTTTGGTTGGGTGTCCATATCACCCATCATTTTTGGTTGTATATGATTGATAACCTCAAGAATACTCTTAGGATTTTTGTTAAAAATGGCCGGCCTTTGATTAGGTATGATGTAATTCTTTAGAAGATTATTGCGGTGCTATTGACTTTTAAATTAGTTTATTTGAAACTGATGGAGATTGGAAAGAAAATTTAATGAGTTTTAGGTTCTTAAGTTTGTAGTGTAGACTTTAGAGTTAGTTAAACATAATGTATTCCTGTGGAATCTTAAATTCATTCTCAAGGCACTACATTTTTATCTTTTAGGAGGAAGAGGCAGTGGAAGAGGTATACGACGTTACACATAGAGTATACCTGGATGTGGATGTTGATAAGCAACATATAGGTATCCTTTATCTTATGCATCTACCAATACTATACATTTCTTTTTATAGAAATATATATTTTTATAAAAACTACTCATAAATTTCATGCTGCAGGAAGAATTGTTATCGGATTGTATGGTGATGTTGTGCTCAAAACTGTCGGTAAGCTTTGACTTCTTTTCTATCTTGTCTTTGACCATATTTCTTAGTTGTTATTTGGCGGTTTAAGTATCCAGATGCTCTGAATTTCACAAAATTAGTAAATTTATATAAAACTAAATTATCTATCAACTAATTTGCTTTATCATCTTTGCAGAAAATTTCCGAGCTCTATGCACAGGTAATTATGGTTTCCATCTTTAATTTTATATTAGAGCTTCCATCTTTGAAGAAAAACCACAAATATGCAAATAATTTAATTTACGATAACCAACCTATGAAAAAGATTTAAGGTAGTTAAACTAGGTGCCCAAACTGCTGACATGTCAGTTGAGCTGGCTTCTTGGTAACATGTTGACCTGAAAATTGGTTACAACTTTGTGTTGGTATTAGGGGAATTGGGAAAATGTGCTAGTGGTAAACCGCTACACTATAAAGGAACACCATTCCATCGGATCATTGTCGGCTTCATGATTCAAGGAGGAGATATTGTCTACCGTGACGGGCGTGGAAATGAATCCATATACGGTGGCACATTTCGTGATGAAAATTTTAAAATCAAACAGTCACATGCAGGTTTGTCAACTATTATTTTTAATTCTTTGATCGTGTATTTTATTTATCCTTTTAATTCTCTGATTGTGCATTTTGTTTATTCTTTATTTGTGTATTTTATCAGGTATGGTGGCTATGGTGAATACAGGACCAGATTCCAATGGCTCACAATTCTTTATCTCCACAGTTAAGGCCTATTGGTAAGTATTAAGCTTGTACCCAAAACTAACTACTGATGACTATCGAAACTGCTTTATTGGGGTATTAGATAGTCTGTTGTTGGGTTGGGCTGACCCTTACTAGGTTTTTTTTTTGTTCTTTTTTCCGTCTATTTATATTTATAAATTATAAATGTATCAAATATGATTACAAAAACACTGATATTATGAATGCATGTTGTGCGTCTTTTGACCGTTGACCCATATAATTTTTTTTAACACCGTTACTTTTGAGACTAGAAATATTTTTTCCAGTTTTCCCTTATGAGACTAGAAAATTTTATATATGATGAAGGGCAAAATGGTCCAAGTTTTATTTTGTTGGTGTACATTGAACCTATTTTTAAAGATAATACATGGAATATGAATAATTTAATATGTTTTCCCATTTTTAATTTTGGAATTATGTCTTATTGCCCGAAAATGGGTCCAGATATTTAACCTTTAAGGTATTTTGGACTGATACCAGGTTGGATGGGGAACATGTTGTGTTTGGTGAAGTGATTGAAGGGATGGATAATGTGTGGGCAATAGAAGGAATGGCGGGCACTTACAGTGGCAAACCTCGTAAAAAGGTGATCATTACTGATTCCGGTGAAATCCCAAGAAGTGAATGGAATGTCGACACCACAAGTGAATCATGACGGTTGCACAAAAAAAGTAGCTAGATTTTTGGGTTTTACTTTTTAGATAGCTTGATCAGTATCATCTCTTTTTGCACTCTGTTACTGATACATCTCCATTTGAAGTAAATAAGAGTTTAATAATAATATTTTAGGTTGCTATCTCCATGAGGGACAGGGGCGTAGCATTTAAGGGGCCGGGAGGGGCGCCCGACCCCCCGAACTTTTCGTTCAGTAGTGTTGTACATGTAGTTTTCGTATATAGAAATTTTTGGGTATATACGTTTTTGACCCCCCGGTTCTATAGAAATTTTTGGGTATATACGTTTTCGACCCCCCCGACGAAAACTTCAAGCTTCGCCACTGATGAGGGATGATTTCCAGTTTTGTAGTTTGGTAATCACAGGTCCTCTGCTAAGTTGTTACTTTCCTAGTATTGGTTAAGGCTGTGCTTTGGGTTTGAACCAGCCCAGGACCGAAACCGAAAATACTGGAAAATGGAACCAGAGGAACGGATCATTTATGTTTGGGTCAGTCTCAGGTTTGTTGGTCGGGTCTACTGCAACAAGTCATTAGTCATAAAAACGTAAGTTGTGCCCAAAGCCATCCGGTTTAGGGCAGAGGCCCGGAGCATCACATAAAAAGTCAGGTTGTAATGGATGGCAGGCATAATGTTAATGTTTACATACAGCTTTATTATGATCAAATGGGGCTGCATCAAATCGAGTTGAATTTATTTGGTATGGCTTGTTAAGCTTCCAACAATCACTTTAAGTATTGAAACAAAATCCATCCAAACTTTAAACATTGGACATAACTAGTTAAATATAACCATCAAATGATAAATCAGAATACAGGAAGTATTCTACAACCATCAAACGATGAATCAAGTCTAACTAACTTAGACATAATTATCAAAAGTTTAACTAACTAAATAATGTCTTAGAATGTCCAAAGTTTAGCTAACTTAGAAAAAATAAGGTTTCAAGTTTTCAATATGTTTAGATAAAAGGTTTCTTATTTATTATTTTTTAATATAATCAAACGAACACGAACGAACGTAACCGAACATGCTACCGAACGTTCACGAACGCAATCGAACGAACGAGACATGTGTTCGTGTTCGTTCGCTAAGCTAACCGAACGGAATTTTTTGTTTGTGTTCGTTCGTTAAGCTAATCGAACGAACATAAACGAACTTCCCGCTGAACGTTCAGTTCGTTTACGGCCCTACACAGGGCCGGGCCGTCTCCGAAAATGAAAAAAAAAAATTGGCATTGTGCGAGATAAAAATTTGGGCCCTATTCGCAAAACCCTTGATTCGATGTTCCAAAAAATTCCTGCACCGATGATATCCTGGTTAACAATGCCCAGCGCCCTCTAATGGGTTTGATTTGAAATATGTTTGTTTATTAACCTGGGCTATTAAACTGTTATACTAAGGCATACCATTTCAATTGGGTTTATTCATTTCTTGTGCACACACCCATACAGTAGTTTATTTAAACACAGGCCCATTTAAACTTAATAAACAGACCCTGTAACACTTACACACAAGACTAATAGTTTTGGGGTTCTTGCATTGGAAATCGTTTCAGGAAGGAGTAATATGATATATCGGCCAACTGAAGAATCTATTTGTCTTGTTGATTGGGTAAAAGCGCTTTGACTGAAACTACAGTTTTATATTATCCTACCCACAAATCCCAGTTAACTCACAATCTTATTATCATTATATTTCTTCCATTCTCAAGGCTGTTTCTCTAAAACAAAAGGGGGAGTTTGATGGACTTGATGGATCCAATACTGGATTCTGATTTCAACAAAATGAGAGTTTGATGGACTTGGTGGATCCAAGGCTAGTTCATTAACACAGGCCCGTTTAAACTTAATAAACAAGCCCTGTAACATTTAAACACAAGCCTAATAATTTTTTTTTATAAAAACATACATATTTTTTTTAAATATATATATATAAAGAAAAGAAATTTTTGGGCCCTGTGCACAGGCCCATTCTGCACTTGGCCATAGACGGCCCTGGCCCTACACATTATCGTACAAGTCAGCAAAAATTAACTGGGTTAGACCCCGTTAAAAATGTTCGATGTGGGTAAAATGTTTTTTTTGGATTATTGGAAAAAAATTTCTAAATTAAGATTATTATCGACTAACAGGTGAAACTTAATATTATTAAAGTGTAATATTTAAAGAAAAAAAGTTATTACATAACGTTACATAAGTCCCCTTCCAGCCCAGTTGGTCCCATGTGGTATGGTTGGGCCGGTTCCTCCTTGGAGGTCACCGGTTCGACCTCCCGGCTGCGGCATATTGGGGGGGGGGGGTCGTCCCAATGATGGATCGTTTCCTACCGAGGCATAGTTCGATCCGGAGGGCAACCCGGTTTTACCCAGCTGTTACCCCAGCGAGTCTCTCGTGTGGGGGCAGTATGGTTTCTGGGCGAAGGTCAGTCAGAGCGGCAGCCGGGGCCCGATCGAACATCGCGTCTACGAATGCTGGGCTGACGGGTAACCGTCTTTGACGGCAGTGGCGGATCTAGAAAATCCGTCAAGCGGTAACGTTTTATAAAAAAGCGGTAACGAAATCGAAAAAACGTCAAATTTTTCCAAAATTTACACTAATTTTACACTACCGCCGGAGCGCCAAGCGGTAGCGGGCGCTCCCCCTTACTAAGCTATATGTCCGCCACTGTATGATGGGGACCCGATGACCAATGGTCCATATACATATTGAAAGTCACCCTTAAAAAAAAAAAAAAAAAAAAAAAAAAAAAAAAGGTTACATAAAGATCTCATAAATGTTTTCTGTACCTTAAAAATATTCAAAAGATAATTTTATTTAATAATTCAATAACTTTGGCGTGTCTCTCTCTCATCCACAATATATCCACGTACACACGCTCTTCGTGTAGACACTTCCGTGCGTGCTACGTGTCTTCGTCTTCTTCTACGCTCACTTCATTTCGAAGTTACAACCCCATTAAATATAACAAAAGAACCTGCAACAAACACATCTCAAATCTCAACAACAATGACCACACAAACCCCCAAATCTCTCTACCCTCAAGTCGATCAATCCAGTCCAGACTCACACTCTTCATTCTCATCATCATCATCATCCCAGTCCATGTATCCATCTGTAGAAGAACCCAAAGATCTCGCCGAGAAACTCTTCCCAGACACCTCCGATCAACAACAACAGATTTCTTTCGAATCATCAGAAGAAGTTGTCATCAAAATCCCTAACTCTATCGTCCACTTAATCGACAAACAACAAAGCATCGAATTAGCCTCCGGTCTGTTCGAAATAATCCGCCTCCGTCAATCCGGTAACGTCGTCGCCGTTCTCGCACGCATCGGCGACCAGATTCAGTGGCCGTTAGCCAAAGACGAAGCCGCCGTTAAACTTGACGGATATCACTACTTTTTCACACTCCGTGTACCGGAGGATGTTATAAACTACGGTTTGACGATATCTGGAAACGACGGAGAGCAACTGGATAGGATTTTGGATGAGTACAGTGCGTTTTCGGTGAAGGAAGTGGAGAGAGTGGTGGCAGTGGACGGTGGTTCGGCGGAGGCTAGGGCGGCGGCGTATTGGACGACGTTGGCGCCAAATGTGGAGGATTATAGCGGGTCGGTTGCGAGGATGATTGCGTCCGGGTCGGGTCAGTTGATTAAAGGGATATTGTGGTGTGGGGATGTGACTGTTGATAGGTTGAAGTGGGGGAATGACTTTTTGAAGAAGAGGATGAAAGCTGGAGACAAGTCGGAAGTTAGTCCCGAAGCTTTAAGGAGAATGAAAAGGTATTTTTGACTTTATAAGTCAACTATTTTGATTCATGGTTGGTTATATACATTTGAATTGAATTGAATTGAATACCCCTAAATTTGCCCCCTTGAGGAGAGTGAACAGATATTGACTATTATTGACCTTATATCTCATTATTTAGCGACTCTTTTTGTTTATCCTTTTTTTGTGTTATATACATTTTGAACACCCCTTTGAAAGGTTTATGATAATCACATGTTAATTATGAACCACTGAAGAGAATGAACAGGTATTGACTTTGACTATAAATAGTCAACCATACAATCTGTAAACTTTCATTGTAACTATAGATTTGGAGATTCGAAGGAACCTGTTTGTGTTTCTGTGTTTTCCGTGATGTTTAATATCCTTAAAAATCCAAGTTATATTAAAATGGGAGTCTTGATTTTATGTTGCAAGGGTGAAGAAGCTAACCAAAATGTCGGAGAGCGTAGCAACAGGGCTGCTTTCAGGAGTCGTGAAGGTCTCCGGATTCTTCACGGGTGCGATTGTGAACTCGGCACCCGGAAAGAAGTTCTTTAACCTTCTTCCCGGGGAGATCATTCTTGCTTCCTTAGATGGATTCAGTATGTTCTCTTTTCTGATATCTTTGATGCCTATTATCTATTTCACAGTTATACCCATTTGTGAATTGAAATGCTAAAAAAATGGTTTTCTTGTACAGACAAGGTGTGTGATGCCGTTGAAGTGGCAGGGAGAAACGTTATGTCGACAACGTCAGTTGTTACAACCGATCTTGTTACTCATAAGTAAGTGTTTTCAACCCATTTATGTTGAAGAGAGAACTAAAACTTCGACTTATAACATTTCGGTCAACCTGACAGTTTATCAGTACACAGAAGTCGCTATCTAAGATAGTAGTAACTAAGCCAAAATTGAAAACATCAAGAGATTCTTGCGTAGTTGCTATCTTAGATAGATAGCAACTTCCTGTTTTGGGTCAACCTGATGGAAATCGCTGTCTTAAGCAAAGAAAGTACACAGAAGTCGCCATCTAAAATAGATAGTTGGCTTCAAAGCTATCTGACGGCGACTTCAATTCCACCTTGCCACCATATCTGTAAGAAAAAGATGTCACTTCTTAGATTTTCATTCTAATGGAACTGTTAATGACTGGAACAGGCATGGTGAAGATGCAGCGAAGGTGACGAGCACCGGGATGGATGCTGCGGGGCATGCAATCGGGACAGCGTGGGCGGTTTTCAAGATCCGGAAGGCTTTGAACCCGAAGAGCGTTGTGAAACCGACGACTCTCATCAAAGCTGCGGCTTCTAAGTCGGGTTCGTCCAAATCAGAGTTGTAAATGAGCCACGGTTGTTCTGGATATGATATGGCTGTCGGATTGTTCTAATTATTGTTCTGTTGATGTAGTGAGGTTTATATATATAAAAAATATTTTATTGTCAGAACTGATGTTCGGTTTGTTGTGAATACTTGTGTTGTTACTTCTTATTGCATTAAATTAAAAAATGGATAAAAAAGTAAATTGTTAGTATACTAGAATTACCCGCCGCAATGCGGCAGGGTTGTTACAATATCGCAGCGGGGTTCTAACATCATCATTATCGTAGTTAACATCATACATGAGATAGATCCACACAGACCACAACCGAGAGATCCACTTTCTTGCAAGTTAAATAAATGAATATTTGTCTTCATATGCATTTACATAAAAGCGATGTCTAACTTACTGTTTTAACCTTCACTTCTTCCGTTATTGTTTTATTCAACCAGTGTCGTCTAAATTGTACTCTGTCAAACAAAGCTTGTACACTGATCTACTTGTTTAATTTAATGGAGTTATCTATGCAGGGGCAGCCTATCTATGCAGTAAGAATAATACTAAAATACAAAACTAAAAAACGAAATTTAAGATGATAAAATACAACACTAAATTTAAGAACAAATTAGACATACCAAGGCTATTTATTTAGCTCAAAAAAGAAAAATAAATGATGAAACCTCATTAAAAATGGGAATCAAATTAAAATTCGAATTATATTATTTCATCACTTGATCTTTTCCGTTATTTCAACAAACTTATTGCAATTGCTGACTATGTATTTATGTAGTAAACTTTGCCAAATCCATGTGCTTCTTCTCCTACACCATCTGGGGCTAGTCATATTGTTTCAACTTTTTCTTCATGATCAACTATCCACATTCCAAATATCTTTCAAGTTTCACTGAGCAAAAGCCAAAAAGTCAAAAACAATAACGGGGGCATTCCCTCTAAAGAGCTTTTTGACCCATCTTCTCATAGCTTTTCTGGATACTCACGAACTATAGGAATTTCTTCGATTTTCCTACCTTCAACCTTCGTATCAACTACGTTAACCAAGAACGTAGGATAGCCCTTACGCAGTATCTTGTGCATCTTCATAACACTAACAATTCTCGATACTCATCTCGATCGGTCTCCGTGAACAACTATAGCTTCACTGCCAGGACGAGGTATCCGTACTTGTTTCTCCGAGCAAATAATCTCAGCTTTATTCTTGGATAGCCAATCCATCCCAACGACTACATCGAAACTACCCAGCTCCACTAGTAACAAATCGATACTAAAACTATGATCGCATAACCGAATACTACAATTACGAATGACTTTGCTAGTTTCTATCAATTTAGCATTTGCTAATTCTATCGAGTACTTTTTACCTGGCTTACTTGCTTGAAAACACATAAATGGTTCAAAGTTTTTCGAAACAAAACTCAAGTCAGCCCCAGTATCAAATAGTACGAACGCGGAATGGTTATTGATTAAGAACGTACCGGTAACAACTACAGGATCATCACGTGCCTTCCCAGTATTCAGCTCAAACGCTCTGCCCCTGGCATTCTGACCTTTCACATTCAGACAGTTTCTCTTGAAGTGTCCCTGCTCTCCGCATTCGTAGCATCCCTTGAGCTTAACTCCCTTTGACATGCTCTTAGCATAGCACTCGCGAGTCACATGCCCAGATCGACCACTTCTGGTGCACTACCCTTGCTCATCACTATGAGCTCTTTTCACAGAACCACTCTTGCCATCCCTGGCCATATCTTTTCCTGAACCACTAGAATTAGCCACATATGCTTTTCCCCAACCACGTTTCTTATCACACTTCTCGTCGGAATCCTTCTTCGAGCTCTCAGACTTTCGCTTCCGCGAATCTCCAGATCTAGGCTCAGAACGCTCTGATCAATTAGATTTCCCGTCTGCATTGGCTTTCATCGACGAATTCCCAGTCTCATCATTTTTGTTAAGGCTACTTTTGTGAGCAACATCATCAGCAAATGATTTCGCCAAAGTAGTAGCTTCCAGATAGGTAGTGGGTTGCGCTGATGTGACCATACTGCGAATCTGTGGCGCTAGCCCCCCAAATATACCTTTCTATCTTAATGTAATCAGGAGTAACCATCTGAGGAACCAACCTAGCCAGATTACTGAACCGAGACGTATAAGCTCTGACATTCAAGCCTTCCATGGTCAGATTCTAGAAGTCAGTCTCAATCTTCTGTATCTCACTACGCGGGCAGTATTCCTTTAGAAGCATCTCTTTCAGTTCGTTCCAGGTAAGACCGTAGGCAACGTCTTCTCCTAAAATCTGAACTTGTGCATTCCACAAGGATAAAGCTTCGTCAAGACATGAACAAGAAGCATACCTAACCCTCTGATCAGCAGCATAACCGCTAATTGCCATAACAGACTCCATCTTCTTGATCCATCCAGTGATATCAAGAGGTCCTTCAGCACCAGTAAATGATCTTGGGTTACAACCCTGGAATGTTTTGTACATACATCCATGCACTGTTCACAAGGTTAATGAAAAATCAAGAATACTCTTCGATTATATCATAACACAAGAACTACTAAAACTTTCCGATCATTACACTACCTTGAGGGTGTCCAATTGGTGCTCCACCAAAACCATGCCCATGAGTACCATGCCCACGTCCTTGCCCATTATTCTGGTTAGCATCGCGCTGTTCCATGGCAGTATTAACATGTTGGGCGATAAGTTGTGACAACTCCTCTGGGGTGGTAGGTAATCCAGTACCATCAGTAGAAGGACCCTGTCTCGCTTTTGGTGGCATCTTGTCGTTTCTATTGTTATAACAATAATCACAACATAAGACAATATCCAAAATAATTCAATCATTAAATGCTAGTGGACCAAACAATACGTATGTAATCACATCCACATAATAATGAGAATAATTTTAATCCAAAAACCCGTTGATATTTATCATAGAAATTACATAGCTTGTTCATAGTACAACGACTAACCAAAATTTGGTGTGACAAACTCAAACACCAATAACAAGTCTAGATGAATTTCCTCCTAAATATTCAAAATGGCATACAAGCCGAATAGGGTTCACCAAAAGAGACAAACAAACAACAATCACTTAAAACCCAGGAAGTCTAAAAGCTTCCTAACCAGCTCTTTAAGCTCCGCTATCCTCCAGTGCATCTGATCCATAGCACTGTCATCCAAGTCCTGAAGCTCATCATACCAATCCATCTGACCCTCTAGATCCTTCATCTTGCCCTTCGTTGTCTCCAAGTCTCCGCGTAACTTGTCGAAATGACGATCTGTCACACCCCGATATTTCCACGTATTACCGGTGGGCCCGGTGGGGAGTATCGTGACATAGTTGATATCATCATAGTCAAACAACACAATTTAAATGCACAGCGGAAGCAAAAGATGAATCACATTACAAACCGAATAAATAGTAATATCAAAGTATTACAAACGGACTGTAAAGGATCCACAGGCGGATCAAAAGATAAAAGATCATTGTTCAACAGACTTTAACATCTAGAGCTTGCAAGATTTGATTAATGATGCCAGGAGTAGCCAGCCTATTTCGTCTAGTACCTGCACATAGCCTTTATGGAAAATACGTCAGTTTACACTGTAAATACAATTAACTGACTCATTTTGAAAAGAGTTTAAGAAAATTGATTTGAATGCACTCGGCACAAAATATCTTTTATAACTTGGGACAATTATTTAAAAATAATCTTGTATACAGTTTTACTTACTTGTCGTCCGTCAGGCCCGGTTAGAAGAGCCGGACAAGATTAACTGACACGCCACAGGTATAATGCCCACAAGGTTGATTACTTTAAGTGGATTACCAGTTTTTACATAATGCAACTGTCAGGTGTATGCCTACACCCCGTGCTTAGGTCGTGGCCATTTCTTTGAATGATGCCAAGGATATCCGGGACATGGTCATTTAACCCCCAAAGGCCATACACCAAATAATACAGATTAAAACGAGTTATGTAAATGCATTAATCACAATCCGATTTAAATGACTACATACCCGACCAAGCGGTATTATTATAATACCGTATCCCAAGCCCGTATAGGGAAAATAAGTTAAGATTATTTACCTGAGCAAGTATAATTCACAAACAGCGAGTGCAAGTAGCTTTTACCGGGCTCCTAATCTAGAACGAAAGTTTTTAATAACCTATTAGATTCCTAACGGGTCTTAATTAAGCCTAAACTTAGACCGGTTAGTTTTAAAGGAAGATATACGGTTCAAAACGCACGATTAAGCGATGACCGGATTAGAATGTGTTTTAGACCCGACAAGTTTAAAGACTTATATAATATGGGTAGACTAAACACATTCTGGATTTTGAGATAAAAATGATAAGGTTGACCCGTTTCGGCTAATTTATGCAAACTAGTTACATAAACCGCACCGAACGCGAATAATGCGTAACGGGTAACCAAATGATTCATGAACAGGTTTCCTGAGTTAATATGCCTTAAATATGTTGTGATATCAGTAGGATACCTTCCATTATGCCCAAAATGAATATAAACTCAAACTATGCCTCGCAGGGGCATTTTGGTCATTTTAAAGCTTATAAAGAGTTTAATTGTAAATCTAAGTTTCAAGTCTGATATATTCAGTAAAAGTACTTATTTTTATAACTCATAACAGTAGGGTATGGTATATAGGTGGAATTTACCTCTTATAACTAAACTATGCACCGTAGGGGCATTTTGGTAATTTCACATAAGCTTAAAAGGTCAAATATAGAAATCTGAGTTTAAAACTTTTGCTTACTGTTAAAATATAAAAAATTTACTAAAAATATCAGTAGGTATCAAGTCCTATATATTAAAAATAGTTTTAATACATACTATGCGTTTAAAACGCGTAAAAAGGCGGTTTTAAGCGATTTCCGGGTTTTATAATGAAAGCTGATATTTTTATTATTCCAGAAGGCTTAAACTATTTTATTTATTATATAAAATCAGTAGCAAAAGGTTTGGTATCAAAATATTGTGTAAAACTCATTTTATAGGCCAAAAGGGCAAAACCGACATTTACCGAATCAAAGCTATAACCCTATGTTATGCTCAGCCTAAAAATAAATAAAAATCTTCAAAAATCCCAAAATATTATTTTACATCAGTAGGTAAAAAGTTTGGTATCAAAAATTGGGTTTAGACAGGCTTTATGCTAATTACGCCGTTTAATTAATAAAAAGTTTTCTAATTACGCTATTGAGCATAACTCTTAATCTAGACCTCTAACTGATGTGAAAATTTAGGGACATGTTTATAAATCAGTAATAAAGATTATTGTCCTCTCACATTTTCAAAATTCTTGTTTTAAGGTCAAATGGGCATTATGGTCAACATTTAGGCATATAACAGAAACATGCATATGAATCGAATAACTAATGAACCAAGTTGTATAATCACAGAGGGTTATACTAACATGTAATATGGTCCTAATAAAGTTCTAAGGCATTTCTAAAACATGCTACATTGGGTCAGAACTGAAAGTCAAAGCAAAAGTCCACTTATGCGACTTTCGGTTCCGAACCGCGCTTATATTGAAAATTGTCGGGTTGAACATGCTTAGATATGTTCTTACATTAATTACCAAGTTATATGAATGATAAAACAGGTTGCATGGCTTTTACATTGTTAATTATGTGTTTATTTGAAAAATTGATTTCTGTTGACTTTTTATAATCAAGTTTGACCCGACAATTGACCTAGTTAGAGTGATAATCAGTAGGTGCCCTCTTAGGGGTTTATTACCTACATAATTACCAACTTATAACTACATTCAATTTGAAATTTGACTGGACAATTAGTGATTAATCACGAAGTCAAACCTTAATTACGATAAGTTTGACTTATGGCCATTAAGCTAATTAAACTGAATTAAGAGGGGTTAAGGACACTTACAAGGGTCCTAATTACGAATTAGAAGTTAATGGAAGTCTGCTTGAAGTCCCAGGAGTTCCAGAGAAATGCTAGAATTGGTTTTGAAAATGAAGCAAGAAGTGTTGGAACTTCAAGTTCTATATATACCCAACTTGAACTCATAAGATCTCTCCACAATAGTCTAGGATTGATCCCAGATGCATCCATGTGTCCCTATACTGCCAAAAACCAGTTGCAAGGCCCCTGAATTCGAATACCACCTTTCTATGGCGGTGTAACTTGTTATAACAGGTAACTGTCCAAAAATTTGCCCAGTTACAGGTCTTACGGACCGTAAGCCTTTGGCTTTGCGGTCCGTATCCGCTCTTCAGAATTTATCGCCCAGCTCTGCCACCTTACGGACCGTAAGGTGGCTCCTTTGCGGTCCGTAAGCCTTCATCAGAAAACAAAATCTTTGTAATTTCTTAGGCCTTGACCATGCAACTTTGCTAACCTCGAATCTTATGTCTTCTTTTCAGTAGAGGGACCATATAGACAGGCCTTGCATGTCCTTGCATGTGTTGCTATGCACATGAGGTTTCTTGGACCTATCTAAGAAGGCTTTTAAAAATGAATTTTGTCGTAAATGCACCTAGAATCCCATCTTTTGCAAAATTTGAATTATACATTATCAGGGATAACCGGATTTTAGCATATCAGATGTTTATAAAATAGATTAGGGTCTTGGGATTCATAACTAGGTCGCTCAGAGGTATTAATTAACATGTCGACACTTTTAAATCCTACCATACATCTTTAACTTGATCCGGGTTTATAACACGTTTGCCTTACATGACACGTGTCTTTATTTTATTGGGTATGATTTTACGAGGTGTTAAACGATCACAGTGAGAGCATCGATCGACCCAAATCCCTTTCTGCTTCTTCAAAGCAGACTCTATCTCAGCTCTCGAAGTCGATGCGATATCTCCAACGGGTTGAGTCCTCTTCCTACGACGAGTATAGACTAGTAGAGGTGCAGTAAAGACGCGTGACTCGATCAACGAAAAAGACGACTCTGTAACGACGGGTGGACGAATCTCTGGTGTAGGCTCGATAGTGACAGTGGGCGGGATGACCAATGGCTCTAAAGGTTGAGCAGTGACAATAGTGGCGTCCACCACTGGTGTGATAGCAAAAGATCCTCCAATCAATGGAATACCTCTATCCAAATCATCAATGATAGGCACTGTTCCTAATGATTGTCCTATCTTGAAAATCGAGGGAGGAGCAGAATCATCGCCATCGATCCAACTGTTGCTAGTAAAAGCATAACAGATGTCAACCTGACTAGCGAACGCAGCAGAGCCGACATAGAAAGACGAGGTAAATCCGGTCGTGTCTACGATCTGTGGGGTAGTGAAGGGTATCTCTAGCAGGACTGATGTAGGTGAAGTTTCGAATTCAGGCTCGCTATCTAAGTCGTGAATCTCGATGACCTCGTGCGCGTGCGACATTTGTGACATGATGTAACCGTACAAAGTAAGTGTGTGTTCAAATGAAAAATAACACATAATGTGAGTGCATTTTGTATGTCCATAGTTAGAAATCTGTCTATATTTGTAATGTTTAAAGTCTTGAGTCTGTATCATACCGGACAGAGGTTTCACTAGGTGTCATTAGGTAATGTCAGGTCAGTATACAATACGACACGATGCGAAGAAAGTGGGATTCAACAAGAATGATATCATCACAATCTTGTGATGACATCACATCTATGACATAATTAAAACATATAATCTGCATGGAATGAGAATGTTGCAAATTTATACAAATGAAGACAATATGCATGCACTAAAGGACAAATATGCAAATGTGATTGTGATTTGTGCATGAAGACATTTACGGATGAAGATATTTACGGATCTGGAAGTCAATCCGTACAAATTGGGATTGTTTGTTTGGAACAAATCAACATCATATTTAAATAGCTCACAACATGTGAAGACTCAGTTACCAGTAGGTTCGAGCTAACTATGGAAGAGTCTCAGAAAGTCTTTGCTGCAACCTGAAAGATCACAAAAAGGAAGAAAACACACCGTCAGCCTCGTTACAGGGCGGGGGGCCTCTCTGTGACCAAGCTCGGGCGTGAGAATAAGTATCGGAGTATGTGGAGTAAGTCAATGAGAGAGAGAGAGAGAGAGGAGTTAGAGAGAGAAAGTAGTGATTACCCCTTTTGGAAGGTCTTAGTGGGGTATTTATACCTTTTGGGTATGCTGACGTGGCGAGGTAGTTATGGCCGAACCAGTCACTGTCAGGCAGTTAGGGTTGTGGGCCCCGAGTTAGTTAGGGAAGATCCTCTAGGTCGATCATACCTGTTTAGGTCGTCCGACTTGGTCCAATGGCATCTTACCTTCGGTGACTATCGTTCGACCTTCGACGGGGGATGATTGGTCCGGTGATAGACGGTGTTCGGTTCGGTCTAGCACGTATCCTCATCAAGTCCACCTAGTTCGTGGCATCTATTTAATAAAGTTACGAACTAGTTTTCAAGCGTAGTTTGGTTTTTATTTGGGAGGTCTTTTTTTAATTTTTGAATTCCTATTTTGGGCGGTCATTTTGCTGGGTAACCGACAGTCATTTTAATTTTACTTTCTTGACGTGACGTTTGGTGTGCGTCGCTGTGGTGATGTGTCGGCTCTTCATTGGATGATTTTGAGGCAATTAGTTCACTTGAGCTTCTCTGAATCATTGTTCTTATCAGGTTTGTCTAGTTCTTGAGTATGGAAAATAAAAGCAATATGTCAGGGTGCTTCAATGTTTTGAATCGGTCTGGTTTGGAATGGTTTATCGATCAATATTCGATCCCATCCTCCCTTAATCCGATTCTTCTAGAAAAGGATAAGGCCATCTAGCCCTTCGTTCTGGGGAAGATAGGGGTTTATACCAGGATGTTCGATTACTCCAACTACCAGATTCCTTTGACCAAATTCTTGATCGATGTTCTGATGTTTCATGAGGTTCATCTTTCCCAAGTGAACCATTTTGGTCTGGCCAAAGTGTGCCAATTTGAACTTTCCTGCCGCGGCTTAGGATCGGACCCTGATATGGATGTGTTCCGGGCTTTTTACAAATTAAACCGAACCGGAGATTGGTTTACGTTCGAGCTCCGGAATAAAAAATGCCACTTGCTTTTTATGGATTACATCAAGTTTGAAGGACTGGAAGGATTGCTTCTTTCTGGTGGATGACCGTTATGTTCCGGCAGAGATGGCTTGGAGGTTGAGGAGATCAAGCCTGCCCGGACCTCTTCCTGAAAACTTTCAATTTAACAAAATTTTATACGCTTCGTTGATCAAGGAGGCCGGTCATATCCAGAAATTTCCGGAACACATCGTTGTCATGGGGAGAATAAGCACTATCTGGTTCGAACCTGAGTATTACCCAACACTTCGTTTGTGACAACTGTTAAAATTTCATGTATCTGTACAATGCTTAAACAGTAATTTATGACTTAATGACTGTGCTGAATTAAATTAATTACACAAATGCTTTCTGATTATTGTTATCATACATACATGTGCATCATATATTGCATAATGTCATATCATTATTGCATGCAACACTTACTGATACAAATGATGCACGAAACAAAGAAGACACAGTTATTAGACAAATCAGAAAATTACTGACGGAGTTCAGTACATATACAGACATGGTATTGAGACACAGAATGAGCCAGAAACCAAGAGTTACACTAGTATAGTGTGTAGGAAAGTAAGGATCACAAAACTGCCTTCTTAGTGATAGTTTAAGTGCTGGAAAGTGCCTAAAACTCACATAAACTGCAGAATTCTGCAGAATTCAGTAAAATTCAGCATTTAAACGACTTAATATCATGCAGAAATATGGTTAAATGGTCCAGAATACTTTCCTAAGTGTCGGGAATCAAAACTGTCACAAAAGGTAACATAAAGCACACTAAACTGCATAGTTTAGCACCTTAACGAGCCAGTAACCAACCGAACAACCGGACACTATTCGAAACACCAAATTTTCACTAGAAGCATTGTTTTATCATTTCTGAGCTAGTTATGATCCTCGAACATCATAACACATTATATACCATCATAACAACATATAACCTAACTAAATCACCTAAAATCTAACTAACTAACTTAACTACCAATTACAAACCAACCAAGACCCCCCCCCCCCCTTTGTTTGACGGTTAGAAGGTGGTCCCCACATGGGATTTTATTTGCTTATTAAATCAGATCTTGTCTCATACTTTAGAGAACATAAAATCCATGAGGTCTTGTGCTGTTGGAAGTTTATAAATGAAACCTTAGGATCATTCTTTCATTTCTAACACAACAACTCAACCATACTCTTCTCCCTCTTCCTTTCCCACCTTTCGGCCGAGATCAAGCACCACACCACCATCATTTTTCATTCAACATCCATCCATTCTCTAGTGGTATTAATGTGTAAGAATCTTGTTTAAGGAGCTAGGAGCCATTGGAAGGTGAAGGACCTCTTGCAAGTGCTATTAACCACCTCATTCATTTTCATCTTTAACTTGTGTTCATCCCTAGCCTTGAGCTAGTAGTAAGATCATCTACACTCCATTTTACATCTTATTAAGTTGGTTAAAAGATGTTATAAGTAAAGAATCATGAAGAACACTAATGATCAAGAACATGAATCTTAAACATAAGACTAAAAATCATAAGAATACATGTTGTTAAGTGTTATTATGCTTCTGGATTGATGATTATTTGTGTTTATGATGTTAAACATCATATGTTCTTGCTAGATGGTGATTAAAGACATAATCTAGCAAGATGAGAGGATGATTATGTTAGAAATCAAAGTGACCATCCTTATGTAAAGCATGAACTTGAAGTATAAATTGTTTTCTTGTAGTATGATGATCAAAGTGAATATAAAGTCTTGTGAACATATGATTTTAAGAATGATTTTCTCAAGAAATCAAATTAAAATACAAGATTTACTTAAACTTGGTTCTTAAAGAAATTAATCACATTTTTAGTGGTTAATCAAGTGTAGAATCATGTATTTAACAAGAAAAACTCAAGAAGAAATATTTTTAGAAAAATGATTTACAAGTTGTAAAGATCTAAATTCTTCAAGAATGATGTTTTTAAATAAACAACCACACTTTAAAGGGTAACTAAGCTTAGTAAACACACTAGTAAGTTACTACAAATTTTTATAAATTTTCAAGTTCATGAAGTAGTGATTATGGCTTGATTTTGGCAAATTGGTAAGTATTGGTTGATTTGTCGTTGATTGTGATGATTTATAAAAGAAAATGAAATGCTTTGAAAGCATGGAAACCTCCATTTTTAAGGGGAAACTATGACAAAATTTTTCTAAAAATTAAACACTTAGAAGAATATTTTTTAAAAAATATTTACAAGTATATTTTAACTATGATTTTTCATGGAAAGTTTGCCATAATATCTGTTACAAAAATTATAAATATTGGAGGTTGGTTTTTGGATAATAAAGGTGACTAAATATGTATTTAGGAGAATATATATTTAGATGTCACCTTGTGTGTGATTATTTGTATATTATGTGTATTAGTTATATTATTTTAGGACTTGAAATAATATAACTCACCAAAATACCAAAAATTACAATACAAAATATTACCAAAATTCCAAGAAATAAATATACAATTTATACCCAAAATATTGGAGAAAACGAACAAGGAATATAACTTACAAAATATTCCGGAAATAAATTCATAAGTATATTTTGGTAAATGGTATTTTGGACACCAAGAAAACAAAAATATGATTTTTACAATTATTACAAAAATATAACATATTTTTGACAAGGAGAAAATATATTATTTTTGGGTAAATAAAAATATATATGTTTTCTTGAGATTATTAGAAGATATATTATTTTTGGGAGAAAATATATCTTTTCTTAAATAAATATGGAATACATTATTTTTGTGTGAAAAATAGATTTATATATATTTTCTAAGTTAAACTTGAAAATATATTATTTTTGAGGTTTAAATGAAAATATAATTATTTTTGCCAAGGGAAAGATTATAAATAATTTTTCTATGCTAGATTTCTTAAATTATATATTTTGAGAATATATATTCGTGAATTAATATTAGAAGTATTATTCCGGAAAAATTAGTACCAAATATTTAAGTATAAGAATACTTGATAACTACGAGAAAATACGTATTCTCGTACGTATAATTACACCGGAATACGCCACCGATACTTGGCAAAAATGTACAAGTTTACGAATACGAGTATGAACACACCCATCCTTGGGGAAGATATACATGTACACAAACAGTAAGTGTTAAGTAAAAATATATTATTTTAACTCATATTCCAAAATTTAATAAATATAATTTAAGTTAAAATATTTATTATTTTAACAAATAATTATATACTTTGGAATAATACTTATGACACAAAGAAACGTAACTCAAAGACACTAATTAAGACTAAGGCCAAGGCACGACCCATCCGTCTAATAAACCCTAGCACGTGTGTAGGTAGTCGTGCGACCAAGTAAGAGCTTTGAGTTACTGGAACGAAGAACGCAAGACTGTGAGTTCATGTCCCCCTTTTCTTTTAACTGTTTTCAGTTTTACAACTTTGGGGGGTTCAGATCATGTATTATATCTTTGATAGGATACATGGTTCAAAGCCTCGTTTTGTTAAGTATCTTTTGTGAAGTCCAGTATGGAACTTAAAACAATGGGTTGTTATGTAACTTGAAATCTTAGTTGGTGTTAAACAATGTTGGTTGTATACATTTGAAACTCTTAAATGGATGAACATCATGGTTTCTATCATATAGTTGTTTGTTATGGTTGAATGCAATGATATTAAGCAAGTCACACGCAATCACGCTTCCGCAAAAGTCAGGGTGTGACAGTTTGGTATCAGAGCTTCGATTGTAGCGAACTAGGATTCCTTCTCGAGTCTAGACTACAATCACTAGGGCTCTCACGAAAATATATTTTCAACATACTTTTCATTGCATACACAAAATTCCCAGATCCATGGAACAAACGTTTTACAAAAGGAAAGAACAGAAACACAATGCAAGGTCACATTGGTGGTTTAGTCTGCATGGGGTAGACTTGGAAAGACAGAATAGTTTCATGAAGGATGATGTGAATACATGATTGCATGATAAATTGTCTTTGTTTGCATATACTGACTGTTAGTGGTTACTATATATATACATGTTAGGATTACATTGTTACAGGCACACATGTCATCCTTAGAGAGTGGGTTATCGGATGCCCACGGCCCGATGGCCGTCGTATCAGACGATGAGGTTATGCCCGCGCCAGAGATATATACGTTAGACACTGAGAGTGATCCTGACATGCTGTCCGAGGACGAGGACGACTTCCAGCCGTTCGCGCTACCAGACTTTGGCGATAATTTACATATTGCTGATGGTTTCCCTGACGAGGATCCTTTTGACATTCCTGCCCCAGTTCATGATCACCTTATCATTAGTCACCCTGATGGCGTGCACAGGGTGGCTCCAATCCTCGATGCCGTACCTCTTGTGGTCATTCCTCCCGAGGCTTGGCCTATCGATGACTTGTTCGATGGCGATGGCGATTTGTATGTAGACGGTCGTCCAGTTGACGCCCAGGGCGATGGGCATATAGATGAGGACGTTGTAGCTGTCCCACCTCCTGCTGTTCCTGTCATTGAGATATCTTCTGACGCCAGTTTGCATTCGGTTTCAAACTCCTTTGAGTCTGTGACATCTTCAGCTTTACAAACGGCCGGATTGCAGCTTTTGCTACTGACTCAGACGACGACACCGCTATGTTTGCCGCACTATCACCTGCTCGAGATCCCACACCTCCACACGATCCAGAGCCTGCTCCTGAGCCAACTCCTGATCCTGACCATGTCCCATTTGGTTTACCAGACATTGCACCTCCCATTCCCGACCCAATTCCTGCACCTGTTGATCTTTCAGTTGTTGAGCCATGTATTCCTCCAATCCACTACTCCACTGATGTTGCTCCTCCCCCTCCTGTAAATTCTGATGCACACCGAACTGATTTGCCTATTGTTTTCTTACAGGACATCCCTGCACCCCGTCCAGGGGAAGGTACTTCGGGCCAGCCCCCTAGTTATGACCCTTTTTGCTTCAGCGGTTTTCCCTCCGATCCCTCAGGTGACGCCATTTGCTCCCTTCACATCTACACCGCTGGACGAGCCATTCTGACGGTTCCCACCATACACCATGCCGATCTCAGACCCCTATCATCCCTCACATTATGGAGGCTGCACACGGGATGAGTTGCTCCTGTCACTTCAGCTACAGTTTGAGGTTTTGAGTCGCAGAGTTCTGGAGCTTGAGCTAGCACCATGTCCTCCACCCTGTCCCTGTCAGCCTACTTTTGTTCCTCCACGTTCATCATCATCCCCTTTTGCACATCCATCTGCTGCACCCACACCTATTTAGGGTTTTGATGCTCATTTCCTTACTGTCGAGCAACAGATCAGTTACTTGCTTCGCCATGTGTACAAGTTCGAGGAAAAGCTCACGCATGTTCGCAATTTTCTTTTCTTCTCTCCTCCACCTCCGCCATCAGTACAGTAGGTTTTTGGTCTTATGCAGATGCATCACTTTTGGTGAGAGCACTACTATTGAGCCGAGATCGTGAAGACTTTTGAAGACCACTTTTTGACTATGTGATTTTAGCATATTAACAGACTTATTGGACAAGGGTAGTGTGACCCTATATCCCTTTTAATGTGATACACTTTGCAATAATGTAATTGTAGTCGGTAATTAATGAAAGCTCAATCGCCATGTTCTCACTAAACATTTTGTTGATTTACACGTTGTGCTATGATTATGTTGTCGCTTGATTGCTTGCTATGATGATTGCCTATGTGTATATGTATATACGACCTCTAGACAACTATTTACTCACTTGATGAATAAGACCTGACCTATCCGATCTTCCTCTTAGAAGATGCCGCCGAACACAGCGGAGGTACCTCAGGAAATAACCCACCCAACGGTAATGTTTAGTCACTTAAGACACATTACAAAACGTTTGGACATTTCCAAGTGTGCTTTGCTAATGCCTTACGTGAATGATGTTGCTTATGTCGTAGGCTGTACCTACAAGTAGTTCTTGGGCTGCAAGCCCCTAAATTTCGACGGCACTGGGGGTGCCGTAGTCTTTGTGCACTGGATCGAGAAGACGGATTCTGTTTGGAGGAAATGTACCCCAGAGCAACAAGTCACGTACATTTCTGGACTGTTTCTAGATGGGGCTCTGTCATGGTGGAACCTTTAGGTTCAGACGTTGGGCGAGGTTGCTGCGTATGCTTTGACATGGAGTGAGCTGAAAGAGCTGATGCGTAAGAAGTATTGTTCTTGGGCGGAAATCCAGAAGTTGGAAACTGAATTATGGAACTTGAAAATGGAAGGTCCGAAGATAGCTAAGTATGTGCAGAGATTTCATGATTTATCGCGAGTTGTTCCATATCTGGTGGAACCAGAGTTTAAGAGGATAGAACGATTCATCTGGGGATTGGCACCTCAGATTCTGAGCTTGGTGACAGCATCAAAGCCTCCAACAATTACCGATGCTATTGACTTAAGTGTGGCGCTCACCGAAGAAGCAGTTAGGTTGGGAAAATTTTCAATCTCTGAGGAGAAAAAGGAGACTCATGTGGAGTCATCCGGTGAGAACAAGAGGAAGTTTACCAATTTCAAGAAGGGTACTCGGGCGAACAATAACAACAATGCTGATAAGGGAAGAGGGTACATGGGTAACCTACCTAAGTGCGAAAATTGCCGACGTCATCATACTGGGCGATGTAGATATGGAAAATGTGACAACTGTGGCAAAGTTGGGCATGTCAAGGAGACATGTTGGCATGGCACTGGACGTGGAAATGGTGGTCAAGATGGTAGCAGAAATCACGGAGGAAACAACGAAAACAACAACTATCAAGGCAGAAATGGTGATGATCAAGGACGTGGTCAAGGTTGTTTTAACTGCGGTGATGTGGGGCATTTCAGGAAGTATTTGTGATAACTCGAAATTCAGAACCTTTCGTTGTATCTTAGTGTAACATACTTGAACGTTATGTGACTAGTTAACTTGTCGGTTTAATGAACGATATAAGTAAATTTATGTGATTATGTGTTGTGCTTGTATGTATAGTATGTATATATGTATAAGTGAGCCAAAAACTATGAACCCGACTCGAGACCCCTTGGTCTCGAGTGAATAGTGTAACTATTGGGCCGGTTGGGCCATGTCCCTCTTCACCCCACTCGAAAACCCACTAGGGTGAACCAACTTAGAGCTAGTATATATCTCATACTCCTAGCCAACTTCGCCATTCTATGGACAACCCACATGTAACACCTGTGCCTCCACGGCCATCAAACAAATACCGAACCAATGAAATATAATATTTCATACTTGGGATTTGTAAAAATATGTGTATCATTTGCACCTATCAATTTTTTTGATCAATTCCAAACTCTAATTCGCTTTCTGGAAGGTTATACGCGCACCGATGCGTACATATAACCAGTTTAATGCAACGAACACTCCGGAATAGTGAAATAGGCTTAACATACCTTAAATAACCTTTACATAACTTAGAAATAAGTTTTGAAGGCTTTGGTATGGCAAAATCAAGTTAAATCGCTTACAGGGACTAAAGTTGACAAACTGCGAAAGTATGCCAATTTGAACTATAACGGACATTCCGGAACATGACCATAAGTTAAACATACCATAAATATCCTTTACATAGCTTAGAAATAGGCTTTGAGGTGTTCGGTGTGCTAAAATAAACTTTTGGGTCATTCAGGGACTAAAAGTGTCAAAAAGTGCACAAGTTTGCATTTTCGCGCATAACTTACGTTCTGAATACATCCGGACATCCAAAAATTTATGTAAGCATGACTATGTTATGCTTTAGTGTTTGGCTTGTCAAAAATCCATTCGTCGCGTCATTTGGATCGTTTTTCGCGCTTATGCGCATTCCGTCGTAATTAAGCGAACATCGCGTTCGTACGACCAAACGAACCAACACCCGGCATATTTTTGAGCATGTTTCATGTCCACAATGTTTAGGCAACATTTTAGGGCCTTAAAGTTGGCTTTACGGGCCTTAGAAGTGTCGGAAATGGCCTTAAACACGTGCAGGGACTGAAACTGTCATTTCTGAAACTTATGTCTGATTTGTGACTGCTAGGCGGCCCGCCTCAGGATCCTTACATCCTCAGGCGGCCCGCGAGGCCCCTTCTGACCAGATTAATCGAATCTAACAGCAGTTTCCAGCTGTTTCGTTCACAACCACACATTCTCTTTCACTTAGTCAGCTGATAAGGATCACTTTTAGCCACCATGAGTTTCCGACAAGTGTACGCCTTGGATCGTGGCACGTTTTCCATCAAACGATCCTAACGGTGGACCATTTACTATAAATACCCCACCCCCCATGCTTCAAAATTACAAGAATTCTGATTTGAGAACCTCTAAGTTGAAACCATTGTTTCATACCTGAGATTCTTGAATCGGGATTAGCATTCGGGGACCCTTCGTAAGTATTCTTTCGTTCTTTTCCTTATTTTACTGCTTTTCGAGTCAGAAAGTCAAACTTTGTTTGACTTTCAGCATTGACCAGTAATGGTCAATGCGAAGTTCGTTTGAACTTCGCAACGTGAGTGTAATCACGTTGGTTATAGTCCCTTGGGACTATGCCTACTGATTACCACGTTGTCTAGGGTCGTAGGGTAAGCGATCTAATAAATCGCTTATACCTTCGAACCCGACCCAGTTTGGTCGATCATTAGGATCCGACCAAATACATTAGGTGACCCTAGTATAGGGCATAACCTTCCGAGGTTATGCCTTATGGTCACATCGTTTAAGTAGTTGTATGATAGGTAGTTTATATGCCTTAGGTAAATTACCAGAATACCCTTTTCATGTATAATTGGTAATTAAGCATATGTAACCTAAACTTTTGTCACATAACTGATTAGGTAACATGTTTAGGCATATAACACTTGTCATAGGGCTAGTTAGGCGGTCCGAACGCGTTTCACGCGAACGACGCGTTAAAGTAGCATAAGCTACCTAAATGGGTCGTAATGAGTCGTAAACACTTAGATTAAGGTTTCAATTAGTATGTAGGCTTTGTTAAACCATATGACACGAGTCTCTATACTCGTTTGGTTTACGAACCCTCATTCTATCAGATATTCCGATTTAGGTCCGGTTTATTAACATAGTTACCTATAATAGGTGTCGTTTGATTTCCGTGATCTCTAGTGTTGCTTGGTGGTTATCTTAGGACTTCTGAGCAATCTCAAGTGAGTACATAGACCCCTCTTTTACTGTTTTCCAAACTGTTTTGGGGTGGAACACATGTGCCTACTTGTTACTTTCATGCTTTCCTGTTTTCACATCATATACCTGCTATGTTCGTTAGTACATTATAGTACATGATTTCATTACATTTTATGCTATGTATGTCCATTGCGTGCATACTTAGTACATCGTTTTACATTGACATTTTATGCTATGTATGTCCATTGCGTGCATACTTAGTACATCGTTTTCATCACATGCTTACATTTTGTTATGACATTTGGGTTGTTTACAATGGAACAAAACATTCATTAACATTAGCTACGCCGTTCGTTAGTAGGAAGTGGTACCATAGGAATTGACAACTCCCGTTCCGGACATCCCAGGGAAAGGGGATGAAAGGAATGACTGAATTCGATATACATAATTTAGATAAACCTTTAAGTGGTTTAAGGGTTTATCGCCTCAGTCTCAAGGCTTGGATGTATGCATTATAACAATACCGCATAGATGTTCGTATCAGTAGAGCATGCATTTACACAAAACATAGCTTTGATTTAAACCAAGTTTTACTTCAATACTTTGTTTTTGTGCATATGGTTTAGTTGATATATATCACTAGCCATACAGATCAGTTTGGTTTACATATTACATGATTTACATTGATCATGCATTTACACAAAACATAGCTTTGATTTAAACCAAGTTTTACTTCAATACTTTGTTTTTGTGCATATGGTTTAGTTGATATATATCACTAGCCATACAGATCAGTTTGGTTTACATATTACATGATTTACATTGATCATGCATTTACACAAAACATAGCTTTGATTTAAACCAAGTTTTACTTCAATACTTTGTTTTTGTGCATATGGTTTAGTTGATATTTATCACTAGCCATACAGATCAGTTTGGTTTACATATTACATGATTTACATTGATCATGCATTTACACAAAACATAGCTTTGATTTAAACCAAGTTTTACTTCAATACTTTGTTTTTGTGCATATGGTTTAGTTGATATTTATCACTAGCCATACAGATTATTTTGGTTACATATTACATGATTTACATTGATCATGCATTTCCACAAAACATAGCTTTGACTTAAACCAAGTTTTAGTTCAATGCTTTGTTTTGTGCATTTCATCTATGGTTTAGTTGATGCATTTTCACTAGCCATACATATCATTTTGGTTACATATTACATGGTTTACATTTGACACATAAACACTTTTGACATTGGTTATACATTACATGATTTACATTAGACATGAACATTTTACATTGTTGGTTTGGTTTGAGTAAGTGATTAAGTAACGATGCGTGTGTAATATGATACAAGCATGGTGGATACGCCGCTGGTACTTCCTATATATAAGTGTTTGTATGGTATTACATATCGTAGCGTTATTTGAATCATTTCAGTTTTTGACATATAACATTTTATACAAATAACATACTTTTCACAAGACATTGTTTTACAAAACAACTTATCTTTTACAAACTCATTTTTCTTGGTTATTCATTTAACCATGCATTATTCTCTTATTTATACGTATCATCTGAACTTATTGTTTTTTTCAAATGATTTACAAAGACAAAGCAAATTACAAGGTTCATGACTAAACATTTTCTCAAACATAAGTCATGAAACCTATTTTCACAAAACCTATGTATCTCACAGGCATTTTTATGCTGACGTACCTATTTTCACATGTGTTTTCAGGAGCTGTTGCATAAGATGATCAAGATACACATAGGCAGACTTGTGCTTTAGTGACAATAAAAGATGCAAGACTAGTTAATTATGTTGTATTTCTTTATTTGTTAAGACATTGTAACACTTTTAATCAATAAAACGAAACTTAATTTTTCATGATTGTGAAACATTAATTCTGTTACAACACTCCCCGATGTTTCCGCCACGTTTTGTATGTTCTACGTGGTCGGGGTGTGACACCACACTCACCCTCACACATACTCTCCTACATTCTCTCTCACTAAAACCCTAGGAGCACAAGTCTTCCCTCCTCTCCATTCGGATTCAACCGGTGACAACAAAGGGCTCTCGGTTCAAGCTTAGGACCTCCTTTGGAAGCTTATTCATCGATTTCTTCACACCCTCACACCTAGAGAACCTAACCGGTTAGTGATTCATGCTATGTATTGTGTGATGTTTCGGTTGATGTTGATGTAGGATGAAGTTGTTCGATAATATGTTTGCTTGTTAAGTTTTATACATGATGAATATATACTCCTTGAATAATCAGTGCTAAGATTGTTGTTATGTGATGATGAAATATTAGTAATCGGTTCTATATGGGTTTGAATCCAAATGGGTTAGTTATGTTATGTATAAATGAGGGGGTTTGTGTTCATGAAATCGGATTAGCATGTGGATGATAAATCTTATTTAAGCATGTTATTACATTGTTTGAATGTGCTAGATGTAGGAACCGATGATGTTATCAACTTGAGTTCATGCTAGGATAAACTTTATTGATGAGGCATGTTGTAAAATGAAAACCCTAAAATGAAGAACTAGTTGAATGTATGATGAACAACATGAATGTGCTATGAATGTGCCTTGAATATTTGAAATTGAGGTGTTTGATCCATTTTCGGTTAGTGTTAGACAAAGAAACATGTTTAAGGATTGTGGTTGGATAGTACATTGCATCATGAAATCGAAATTCTATTGGGTTAGTACATATGTCGGAAATCAGCAGATGTCCAGCCGAGACCTTCGGTCTCGACTCGAGATCACCACATGACAACTCGAGACCACAGATTGCGACATGGGTTGCGAGTCGAGAACCCCTAGTCTCGACTCGAGACCACACCACATCAACACAAAAACAGCATAACTCGAGAACAGGGTTGCGAGTCTTGTTGCGACTCGAGACATGACCCGAGACCTCCACATTGCGACTCGAGAACTCATAGGTACAACTCGAGACCGCGTAGTCTCGACTCGAGATCTCTAGTCTCGACTCGAGACCGTACACACGTGCACTGTTTCGGACTTGAATGCTATTATGAGCCCAACTGTTTGGGCCGCACAATTGGACTTGCATTGTTACGGGCTTAGGTAATTGGGCCGGACTTATGGGCTTTGTTTACTGATATACATGCTACTGTTCAACTCGCTGATATTATTGTAAACCGCCATGTTTATACGTGTATGCCGTGAATAATACCTGTATGCAACTTGCTAGTATAAGCGTAGAAAACATACGTGCACTACTTGGATACGAACCTGACTTGAATGGTATCTATGTTAGGACGTAGTTGACCACTTACAACCCGATTGACCTTTCTGTGTATCTGCCGAGCAAACCAAGGTGAGTTCACACCCTCTACAAAGCATGGGATTCCCGGGGTTGGGAATGGGGTTAAGGAACATGGATTCCTCGTCCTCTCTTGGGTAGGACAGTGTTGATTCAGGAATGTAATTCCTCGTCCTTATGGACAGATAACTCGTACTAGACCAAAACTCTATCACGAAGTCCCTCCTTTTTATATCGACATAATCGCCGGGCCAATGGCGAGCGGGTCATTAGTTAGATAGCGCTATTTAGGTCTGACAAGCCTCACACCGTGCCGCAGAGGACGGGCGTGAACTAATGGATCTGGGCACGTCAATGATGATAGACATTGACAGTTCAGGGCACATAAACATGACTACAATCAGCAGTCGATATGGTAACGAGTCTAGTGTATACATGGGGTAGCCCCCACGGCCGAAATGCCAGATAACTAACATGGGGTAGCCCCCACGGCTGGATTGCCAGAGTAAATGGGTTAAACAAATCACGCTTTCAACTATGGGGTAACCCCCACGGCAGGATGCCAGTTAAAGGAAACTGTTTTTGAAACAACTTAAAACGAACACCCAACTGTGAACTCACTCAACTTGTTGTTGACTCGTTACTACATGCTTTGCAGGTCAATAGGTACTTAGCTGGAGCTTGCATGGAAGAGGGTCGTTGTGGGACATGAACGGTTGTGTGCCATGTTAAACTTTGAGATAATTAAACTTATGTTTTGGATTTAAACGTTATGCTTCCGCTTGCAACTTAAACTATGTTTTGTTTGGACGCCAATCGTATTGGTTGAACTTTTATAATTACTTACGTGCTTGTTCTATATGATTGGTGGCTGGATCCTGGTCAGTCACGCCTCCAAGCGGTGGTATTCCGCAGGTGGATTTTGGGGGTGTGACAGATTGGTATCAGAGCCATTGGTTATAGAGAACTTGGTTTTAATAAAGGGAAAAAGTTTTATTAAAATCAGACTATAACCTGTACAGTGCTCTACGGTCCACAACGACGCTTCACTCCACATGCGAGGCTCGACATACTAGGTGATATGATCTATGCATATATTTCCTACTTGTTAGTTACATAGTATTTTCACGAACCTCTCTCACTCATGTTCTATGCATACATTGCTCATGGTATGCTTGGTTAGTATAACTACTGTTGCCTGAACCCGTGTGTGCTTACTCTCTTCTGTCATCGTATTTTCACGAACCTCTCTCACTCATGTTCTTCTTGGTATGAAGATCATGTCTGGACGCGTTAACATGACTCAAGCCCAGTTGACGGCTCTGATTAACGAACAAGTTGCCGCAGCACTTGCAGCTGCACCCGCAGGAGGTATATCCTGCAGTCCGAACTCATTCTGGGATCTTTAGATCCTACTCTCGTGAACCAACCTTTGTGTTAAACTCTGTTTCTCTTTCACCTACAATAGGTCAACATGTTCAGCCACCCGTGTGCACCTTCAAAACCTTTATGGACTGCCGACCCACTACTTTTAGCGGCACTGAAGGAGCAGTAGGTCTCCTCCACTGGTTTGAGAAACTAGAATCTGTGTTCGAAATGTGTGAATGCCCTGAGGCGCGCAGGGTGAAGTATGCTACCGGTACTCTCGAGGGTCTAGCCCTCACATGGTGGAACGCTCAGGTTCAAATGCTGGGGTTGGTTGCTGCCAACGCCACCCCATGGGAAACTTTTAAGGAGATGATCAAGGAGGAATACTGCAGTCGCGATGATATTCATAAGCTGGAGGTCGAGTTCTTCAACCTCAAGATGACGGGGTCAGAGATTGAGGCGTTTACAAAGAGATCGAATGAACTTGCATTACTGTGTCCTACTATGGTGGACCCTCCAATTAAGCGTATTGAACTCTTTCTTAAGGGCTTAGTGCCAGAAATCCAAAGTCATGTGATTTCAGCAAACCTCGCCACCTACCAGCAAGTTGTTCAATTGGCTCACCATCTCACTGATCAGGCGGTGGAGCAGAACAGGCTACCAAAACGTCTTAGTGCTTCAGCTACCTCTGAAACTCTCAGTGATAACAAACGGAAATGGGATGGAACTTCAAGCAAGGGTTCAACTTCTGTGCAATCTCAGTCTCAGCAGAGAAAGACTGATGACTACAAGAGCCCCAGCCAACAATCATCTGGTGGTCAAGGTCATGGTGGGTACAAGGGGAATCACCCCAAATGCAATCGCTGCAGCCTGCACCACAGCGGGCCATGCACCAGGGGTAACTGTCATCGGTGCAACAAGCCAGGTCACGCCGCCAAAGATTGCAGAAGCTTGTACCCCGCCAACCAGAATCGTCAACAACAGGCCCCTCAGAACCAGCGACAGCAGCAGCAGCAGGGTAACAACAAAGGGTGCTTTCAGTGTGGAGCTGAAGGCCACTTCAAGAAGGATTGTCCCCAGCTGAACAGGAACCAGAACAACAACAACAACAATAACAACAACCAAGGGAATGGTAACAACGGGAACAACAACAACAATGGAGTCAGGGGGCGGGCATTCGTGATCGGCCAAGGTGAAGCAAGGAACGACCCCAATGTTGTGGCGGGTAAGTTCCTTCTCGACAACTTTTATGTTACAGTTTTATTTGACTCGGGTGCCGATACTAGCTACGTGTCACTAGAAGTTAGTCAAATGCTTAAGCGTATTCCAACACCTTTGGACAACAAGCACACTGTAGAGCTAGCGAATGGTAAGAGTTTAGAAGCCACACACGTAGTCAAAGGTTGTAAACTTGTTCTTGCTAACCAGACCTTCTCTATCAACCTCATTCCTATCGTCTTGGGTAGTTTCGACGTTGTCATTGGGATGGATTGGTTATCCCAACACCGAGCAGAGATTCTTTGCAATGAGAAGATTGTTCGTATTCCTGGTCCCAGTGGTGAACCTCTCATGATTCGTGGCGACAAGAGGAGTGCCGTTGAGAACGCCATCTCTCTCCTTAAGGCCCAGAAGTGCTTGCGAAAGGGCCACACTGCCATTTTGGCTCTCGTAACTGACACCTCGGAGAAAGAGAAGAAGATACAAGATTTTCCAGTTGTACGCGACTATCCTGAGGTATTTCCTGAGGAATTACCTGGTCTTCCACCTCATCGCCAAGTCGAGTTTCAGATTGAACTAGCTCCTGGAGCTGCGCCTATAGATCGTGCACCTTATCGACTAGCTCCATCAGAGTTGGAAGAACTCTCTACGCAACTACAAGAACTCTTGGATAAGGGTTTCATTCGTCCTAGCTCATCGCCCTGGGGAGCCCCAGTGCTATTCGTGAAAAAGAAAGACGATACCTTCAGAATGTGCATCGACTACCGGGAACTCAACAAGGTGACGGTGAAGAATCGTTATCCTCTACCACGCATTGACGACTTGTTCGACCAACTGCAAGGATCGAGCTACTATTCGAAGATTGATTTGAGATCGGGTTATCACCAGCTGAGAGTCCGAGAAGAGGACGTCTCCAAAACGGCCTTCAGAACTCGTTATGGGCACTATGAGTTTTTGGTCATGCCTTTTGGGCTGACAAACGCACCTGCGGTCTTCATGGACTTGATGAATCGAGTGTGCAAGCCTTACCTGGACAAGTTCGTTATAGTCTTCATCGATGACATCCTGATCTATTCTAAGAGTCAGGAGGAACACGAGCAGCATCTACGACTCATTTTGGAACTCCTTCGAACAGAGCAGCTTTACGCAAAGTTCTCAAAATGCGACTTCTGGCTTCGTGAGGTCCATTTCCTAGGCCATGTGGTAAACAAGGATGGGATTCACGTTGATCCATCCAAGGTAGACTCAATTAAGAACTGGCCTGCACCTCGTACACCAAGGGAAATTCGCCAATTCTTGGGTTTGGCAGGTTATTACAGGAGGTTCATTAAGGATTTTTCCAAGATTGCACAGCCTCTCACCTTATTAACGCAGAAGGGCGTTGTTTATCATTGGGGAAATGCACAGGAGTTAGCATTTCAGCACCTAAAGGATAGACTTTGCAGCGCACCTATCCTTTCCCTGCCGGAAGGCACAGATGACTTTGTGGTTTACTGCGACGCATCAATTCAAGGTCTTGGTTGTGTATTGATGCAACGAGATAAGGTTATAGCCTACGCCTCACGCCAACTTAAAGTTCATGAAAAGAACTACACTACGCACGACTTAGAGCTGGGAGCTGTTGTTTTTGCACTTAAGTTATGGCGGCATTACTTGTACGGTACCAAGTGCGCAATCTACACCGACCACAGGAGCCTCGAGCATATCTTCAAGCAGAAGGAACTGAATATGCGGCAACGACGATGGGTCGAACTACTGAATGACTACGAGTGCTCAATCAGGTATCACCCGGGCAAGGCCAATGTTGTGGCTGACGCCCTCAGTCGAAAGGACACTGCGCCTAAGCACGTACGAGCTTTGCAACTCACGATCCATTCTAGTCTTCCTTCCCAAATACGAGCTGCTCAGATAGAAGCATTGAAACCAGAAAACGTCAGGGCCGAAGCCCTACGCGGTTCGAGACAACGCTTAGAACAGAAGGAAGACGGTGCTTACTACGTAACGGGACGCGTTTGGGTCCCACTCTATGGCAACCTACGAGGGCTTGTGATGGATGAAGCACACAAGTCTCGCTACTCGGTACATCCTGGTTCGGATAAAATGTACCACGACATCAAAACTACATATTGGTGGCCTAGCATGAAGGCCCACATAGCAACCTACGTCAGCAAGTGTTTGACTTGTGCGAGAGTCAAGTCTGAATACCAGAAACCCTCAGGCCTACTCCAACAACCAAAGATACCTCAATGGAAATGGGAGCAAATTTCCATGGATTTCGTTACTGGCCTGCCTAGATCCCAGCGCGGAAACGATACTATTTGGGTGATCGTGGATCGACTCACAAAGTCTGCACACTTCTTGGCTATCAAGGAGATGGATAAGTTCTCCACTCTTGCCGAAGTATACCTCAAGGAAGTTGTCTCGAGGCACGGGGTGCCCACCTCCATTATCTCAGATCGAGATGCGCGTTTCACTTCAGAACTATGGCAAGCAATGCATAAATCCTTTGGCTCGCGGTTGGACATGAGCACAGCGTATCACCCTCAGACGGACGGGCAGTCCGAGTGCACTATTCAAACCTTAGAGGACATGCTTCGCGCATGTGTAATCGACTTTGGCAACAGGTGGGAAAAGCATCTGCCACTCGTGGAATTCTCGTACAATAACAGCTACCACACCAGCATTAAAGCTGCTCCGTTTGAGGCATTGTACGGACGTAAATGCCGGTCACCTCTTTGTTGGGCAGAGGTGGGAGATGGTCAGATCACTGGTCCAGAACATGTGGTAGACACGACCGAACAAATTGCTCAAATACGAAGACGCATGGCGGCAGCTCGTGACCGTCAGAAAGTCTACGCCGATAAGGGCAGGAAACCACTAGAGCTCCAGGTTGGGGAGTGAGTACTACTCAAGGTCTCACCCTGGAAGGGTGTGGTTCGTTTTGGTAAACGAGGCAAACTTAACCCACGATACGTTGGACCTTTCGAAATCATCGAGAAAATAGGCAGGGTGGCCTACAGACTGAACCTACCAGCAGAACTCAGTACAGTTCACAACGTTTTCCACGTGTCGAATCTGAAGAAGTGTCTGTCAGATGAGACCCACGTAGTTCCTTTTAAGGAACTCACTATCGACGAGCAGTTACGATTCGTCGAGGAACCAGTTGAAATCACGGACCGGGATGTTAAGGTCCTCAAGAGCACTAGAATACCTCTCGTTCGAGTTCGTTGGAACTCACGTCGCGGCCCAGAGTTCACCTGGGAACGCGAAGATCGGATGAAACAAAAGTATCCCCAACTATTCGCAAACAGTACAACCACTACTGAGGCTGAAGCTACGGAATTTCGGGACGAAATTCCAGATCAACGGGGGGAGGATGTGACACCCCAGGAAAACCAGTGAAAACCATACAACTTAACTAGCTTCCTCAGTGAGTGCTTACCAAATTTCGGGACGAAATTTCTTTCAACTTGGGGATGATGTGACAACTCGAAATTCAGAACCTTTCGTTGTATCTTAGTGTAACATACTTGAACGTTATGTGACTAGTTAACTTGTCGGTTTAATGAACGATATAAGTAAATTTATGTGATTATGTGTTGTGCTTGTATGTATAGTATGTATATATGTATAAGTAAGCCGAAAACTATGAACCCGACTCGAGACCCCTTGGTCTCGAGTGAATAGTGTAACTATTGGGCCGGTTGGGCCATGTCCCTCTTCACCCCACTCGAAAACCCACTAGGGTGAACCAACTTAGAGCTAGTATATATCTCATACTCCTAGCCAACTTCGCCATTCTTTGGACAACCACACTCAACCTCACACATACTCTCCTACATTCTCTCTCACTAAAACCCTAGGAGCACAAGTCTTCCCTCCTCTCCATTCGGATTCAACCGGTGACAACAAAGGGCTCTCGGTTCAAGCTTAGGACCTCCTTTGGAAGCTTATTCATCGATTTCTTCACACCCTCACACCTAGAGAACCTAACCGGTTAGTGATTCATGCTATGTATTGTGTGATGTTTCGGTTGATGTTGATGTAGGATGAAGTTGTTCGATAATATGTTTGCTTGTTAAGTTTTATACATGATGAATATATATTCCTTGAATAATCGGTGCTAAGATTGTTGTTATGTGATGATGAAATATTAGTAATCGGTTCTATATGGGTTTGAATCCAAATGGGTTAGTTATGTTATGTATAAATGAGGGGGTTTGTGTTCATGAAATCGGATTAGCATGTGGATGATAAATCTTATTTAAGCATGTTATTACATTGTTTGAATGTGCTAGATGTAGGAACCGATGATGTTATCAACTTGAGTTCATGCTAGGATAAACTTTATTGATGAGGCATGTTGTAAAATGAAAACCCTAAAATGAAGAACTAGTTGAATGTATGATGAACAACATGAATGTGCTATGAATGTGCCTTGAATATTTGAAATTGAGGTGTTTGATCCATTTTCGGTTAGTGTTAGACAAAGAAACATGTTTAAGGATTGTGGTTGGATAGTACATTGCATCATGAAATCGAAATTCTATTGGTTTAGTACATATGTCGGAAATCAGCAGATGTCCAGCCGAGACCTTCGGTCTCGACTCGAGATCACCACATGACAACTCGAGACCACTGATTGCGACATGGGTTGCGAGTCGAGAACCCCTAGTCTCGACTCGAGACCACACCACATCAACACAAAAACAGCATAACTCGAGAACAGGGTTGCGAGTCTTGTTACGACTCGAGACATGACCCGAGACCTCCACATTGCTACTCGAGAACTCATAGGTACAACTCGAGACCGCGTAGTCTCGACTCGAGATCTCTAGTCTCGACTCGAGACCGTACACACGTGCACTGTTTCGGACTTGAATGCTATTACGAGCCCAACTGTTTGGGCCGCACAATTGGACTTGCATTGTTACGGGCTTAGGTAATTGGGCCGGACTTATGGGCTTTGTTTACTGATATACATGCTACTGTTCAACTCGCTGATATTATTGTAAACCGCCATGTTTATACGTGTATGCCGTGAATAATACCTGTATGCAACTTGCTAGTATAAGCGTAGAAAACATACGTGCACTACTTGGCTACGAACCTGACTTGAATGGTATCTATGTTAGGACGTAGTTGACCACTTACAACCTGATTGACCTTTCTGTGTATCTGCCGAGCAAACCAAGGTGAGTTCACACCCTCTACAAAGCATGGGATTCCCGGGGTTGGGAATGGGGTTAAGGAACATGGATTCCTCGTCCTCTCTTGGGTAGGACAGTGTTGATTCAGGAATGAAATTCCTCGTCCTTATGGACAGATAACTCGTACTAGACCAAAACTCTATCACGAAGTCCCTCCTTTTTATATCGACATAATCGCCGGGCCAATGGCGAGCGGGTCATTAGTTAGATAGCGCTATTTAGGTCTGACAAGCCTCACACCGTGCCGCAGAGGACGGGCGTGAACTAATGGATCTGGGCACGTCAATGATGATAGACATTGACAGTTCAGGGCACATAAACATGACTACAATCAGCAGTCGATATGGTAACGAGTCTAGTGTATACATGGGGTAGCCCCCACGGCCGAAATGCCAGATAACTAACATGGGGTAGCCCCCACGGCTAGATTGCCAGAGTAAATGGGTTAAACAAATCACGCTTTCAACTATGGGGTAACCCCCACGGCAGGATGCCAGTTAAAGGAAACTGTTTTTGAAACAACTTAAAACGAACACCCAACTGTGAACTCACTCAACTTGTTGTTGACTCGTTACTACATGCTTTGCAGGTCAATAGGTACTTAGCTGGAGCTTGCATGGAAGAGGGTCGTTGTGGGACATGAACGGTTGTGTGCCATGTTAAACTTTGAGACAATTAAACTTATGTTTTGGATTTAAACGTTATGCTTCCGCTTGCAACTTAAACTATGTTTTGTTTGGACGCCAATCGTATTGGTTGAACTTTTATAATTACTTACGTGCTTGTTCTATATGATTGGTGGCTGGATCCTGGTCAGTCACGCCTCCAAGCGGTGGTATTCCGCAGGTGGATTTTGGGGGTGTGACAGTATTGCCCTAAAAACAATCAAGCACATGGAAGAGTGTTCAAGATCAGAGCTAGGGAAGCACGCTAGGATCCAAACGTGGTTATTGGTACGTTCCCTATTAGTCAACGTTATGCATCTGTGCTGTTTGATACTGGTTCCGATTTTAGCTTCGTATCTCTAAACTTTAAGAACATGCTTGATTTAGTTGCTAGTAAGAAAAATGTCCAGTATTCGATAGGATTGGCTAACGGGAAGTTAGTGGAAACGAATGAAGTGATTGAGAAGTTGTGTAATAAAGCTTGGAAATATCCCTGTGGTGAGGGAATATCCTGAGGTCTTCCCTGAAGACTTGCCAGGATTACCTCCTCAACGACAAGTCGAATTCCACATGGACTTAGTTTTTGGCGCCGTACCTGTAACCAAGGAACCTTATCAACTTGCGTCTTCAGAAAGGCAAGAGTTATCCACGCAGCTTCAGGAGTTACCAAACAAAGAATTCGGAAGGCCGAGCTTCTTGCCTTGGGGAGCTCCAGCGTTGTACGTCAAAAGAAGGATGGTAGCTTTCGAAGGTGCATCGACTACCGGGAGCTGAACAATCCAACCATAAAGAGTTGGTATCCCTTGCCGAGGATTAATGATTTATTCAACCAACTGCAAGGATCCAACTACTAATCTAAGATTGATCTTTGACCGGTTTATCATCAACTGCGGATTCAGGAAGAAAGTATACCGAAGAACAGTGAGTAAAAAAATTGTTTCTTTTAGACATGCGCTAGTGATGTGTTTTATACACGGTACACAAAACAGTTACACACAGAATACAAAACTTTGAGGGTTTACGAAACATGCATTTAGGACCTTCGGGAACTTATATCGAAAATTCATTAAAGGTTACCACGTAAGAACCGCGTCTATTAACTCGGGCAAACACCATTATTTTGTCATGCATTCTATTTTAGTTAACCGAATGGATAAAGTACTGAAATTTCTTTTATCAAAATTCCCACTTTTGCATCTAGTTGTCACACCCGCTCGTAGCGGAAGCGCGAGGTGTGATCTGATCGGTTCTCATTGCATAACAATATAAGTGAACATACTAAATGAATAAAAACAAGCTCCAATGCCATTGTCATAATCGTTTCAAAAGAACGCAACATAAGTTAAATTTATTGGTTACAAACCATCAAATGAAAATAAGTTGTCATTGTTTTATACATCAAAATGCAAGTCTTGTAATGTCAAGGCTTTGACCACTATATCACCGCAAAGAGGCGGTATATAACGGGCAAACCCTTCAAATGGTGGCATGGAGTCTTGATACTTGCTTTCCTTGACTGAAATGTCTGCATGGTCCACTAATTTCCTGAAATACATGTTAAGTTTGAAAACATCAACAAAAGTTGGCGAGTTCATGCAGCTTAGTTGTATGAGATGTATCTGTAAAATGTGAGTTGTATAAAATGTATCTGTAAAATGTGAGTTGTATAAAATGTATCCATAAAATGTGAGTTGTATAAAATGTATCCATAAAATGTGAGTTGTATAAAATGTATCTGTATGTAATGATGTAGTATGTAAAGCGTCAATGAAATCGTTGATCATTAATGTTTCGCGAGGACATTAATATGTGTGACGAATTAGGAAGCAATCCAAACCTAGACGATTTCGTGTCGACTACTATCGACTGGGACACAAACGCACTCTTCTGTATGGGTCCACGACCAAGAGTGGGGCTTTCGCCAATACCCATTAGATCTAACCCTCTGTACCTAGGTCCAAACTGGATTAATGGTGCTTAGATGTATGACCCTAATCGCACATGATCTAAGGTGTTTCATTCCATGACTTAACATACAACTGAACATGTATTTTCCCCGATAGTTGTAAAGTTGTAAAGCATTTAAAATGAATAGGGGACATGAACTCACAGAATTGCGTCCGTGAATGGTAAGTAACTGTGATCTGACGTACAGTCGTCTTGAATAGTGTCACGACCTACAAACGATCTATATTTGTTAGACACTTCGGTCTTGTAATGACTTGAGTACAAGTCTTTTATCTTGAATATGTGTTAAGACTTGTATATCTTTGTTATTCATTGAACTGTGTCTTAGATGTATTAACTGATAACTGTTTAGTGTGTATATTTCGCCAAATACATATTCTTGTATCTCGTGAGTTGTATCATCGGGTCTTGTCCTCTTGATTTCATGTCTTGTATGAATAAATTGGGAAGTGATAGCAAAATTTTGGTTGGGAGCTGCCTGATTAGCTTGGGCAGTGATAGCAAAATTTTGGGAAGCCTTACGCTTCCTTGACCTCTTTGAAGAACCAGAGTCCTTTCCATTCTTGTTTTGACCCTTCTTGCTATCCCCCTTGTCAGCCGACTGTTTCTTGCCCTTGTCACCCTTCCTGTGTAGCTTTCCCTTTCGAATCTGCGACTCAGTCAATGTCGCTGATAACTCGATCGCCTGACGGAGTGTGGCAGGTTCACTACCAGTAAGAATGTCTTGTACCGAGTCAGGTAGGCCGTCGATGTATCTTTCGATAGCCTTGTCAAGTGGGGTAACCATAGTCGGGCAAAGCAAACTCAACTCTTCAAACCGATCAGTATAAGCCCTGTGCTCACCACTATCTTGCTTCAAAACATCAAACTCTTTCTCCAACGCTCGCTGGTCATGACGAGGACAGAATTCCCTCATCATAAGGGCTCTGTGCGAGAGCATGTCTGTGCGAGAGCAACTTCTGCACCTCGGTCTCTCATCACCCCATTCCACCATGTAAGAGCCCTTTTCTGAAACACGCTCGAGGAGAACTCGACCTTGCGATTATCCGGGCACTGCACGTGGCGAAAAGTATTCTCAATGCTTTCGAACCACTGAAGAAGCCCAGTTGCTCCTTCAGAACCACTAAACTTGAGTGGTTTAGCCTGGTTAAAATCCTTGTATTTGCATGGAACATTGTTCTTATTGTTGGCTTGGTTCCATTGAGCAAAGAGATTTGGAAATTGAGCAGCCATTTGCTCCGCAATAATTTCTGCCAGTTCGGCAGTCGCAATCAGATTGTCGCGTCGAGGAGGCATTCTAAAAGAGGAAAACATGAAAGGAAACGAGTGAGATGATTGGATAAAGAGAATGAGATGAAACAAAATCAACAAAAGCAGAGATGGTGATCATTCGTCCGCATTACCAAGCAAACAAATGAATCACAGTGACTAATCAAAGTAAATGGGTCAAAAATAATGTATAATGAAGACATGCTCGCCTATAAGTGAACACTCATCCCAAGAATTCCCAGGTAAGCACAACTGGTCTCGCGTCTGATGAGATATATATGAAGTGCTTGCCTAGACAGAAAACCCAGAATACAGGCATTCACCCTTCCAGTTTGCACGTGTTCACGTTATTTAAAACCCAAAACGTTGACGGGATTTTTGAAAATTTGAAGGCACAAGGCCAAAAACCAAACTGAAAAGGGTTCAAAACCATATAACAGAGGGTTCAAAACCTTACAATTGAGGGTTCAAAACCTTGTAATAAATCATTCACACCCCGACCGCGTAAAACAACAAATCGCGGCGGAAACATCGGGGCGTGTCGTAACAGAATAAATTGTTTCATAACCATGGCATACAAAGTTGTATTTTATTTATCAAACAAGGGTGTTACATTGTCTTGAACAGTAAACAAAAGAGTTTATAACATAATTAAACATAGTCTAGCTTCATTTTAAGTCTCTAAGGCACAGGTCCGCCCTAGTGTCATGATCATCATCCTACGGAAAAGCACCTGAAAACACATGTGAAAGTAGGTACGTCAGCATAAAAATGCCTGTGAGATACATAGGTTTGTGAAAATAGGATTCATGACTTGTATTTGAGAAAATGTTTAGTCATGAACCTTGTAATTTGCTTTGTCTTGTAAATCATTTGAAAAACGATAAGATCAGTTGATATGTATAAGTAAATGTAAGGTTAAATGAATAACCATGTAAAATGAGTTTGTATAAAATAAACTGTTTTGTAAAAACAATGTCTTGTGAAAAGTATGTTATGTATATAAAATGTATTATGTCTATACTGAAATGATTTAAATAACGTTACGCTATGTAATATTATACAAACACTTATATATAGGAAGTACCAGTGGCGTATCCACCATGTTTGTATCATATTACACACATATCATTACTCAAATCACTTACCCAAACAACCACCAATGTAACTTGTTCATGTACAAACCAATTGTCAAGTGTTGTTGTGTAAACCATATCAAAATGTCTATGTCCAATGTAAACCACCAAATGTGTATATCAATGTCAAAATGTTTATGTTCAATGTGGATTATGTAATGTGTAACCAAAATGTCATGTATGGTAAGTGAAATGTATCAACTAAACCATATGTAAAAATGCACAACAACAAGGTATTGAAGTAAAACACAGTTTAAATCAAAGTCATGTTGTGTGTAACAAATGCATGCTATACTGATACAAACATTTATGCGGTATTGTTATAATGCATACATCCAAGCCTTGAGACTGTGGCGATAAACCCTTAAACATATTAAAGGTTTATCTAAATTATGTATATCGAATTCGGTTATTCCTTTCATCCCCTTTCCCTGGGATGTCCGGAACGGGAGTTGTCAATTCCTATGGTACCACTACCTACTAACGAATGGCATGATCAATGTTAATGAATGTATTGTTCCATGTTAAACAAACCAAATGTCATACCAAAAATGTAAGCATGTGATGCACTAAGTATGTAATCAAATGAACATACATAGCGTGAAAATGTAATGTAAAACGATGTACTAAGTAATGCACACAATGGTCACACCTAGCATGAAATGTAATGTAAAACGATGTACTAAGTAATGCACACAATGGGCACACCTAGCATGAAATGTAATGTAAAACAATGTACCAAGTAATGCACACAATGGGCACACCTAGCATGAAATGTAATGTAAAACAATGTACTAAGTAATGCACACAATGGGCACACCTAGCATGAAATGTAATGTAAAAAAATGTACTAAGTAATGCACACAATGGGCACACCTAGCATGAAATGTAATGTAATCATGTACAATAATGTACTAACAAACATAGCCGGTATATGATGTGAAAACAGGAAAGCATGAAAGTAACAAGTAGGCACATGTGTTCCACCCCAAAATGTTTGGAAAACAGTAAAAGAGGGGTCTATGTACTCACTTGATATTGCTCAGATGTATTAAGATAAACACCAAGTAATGCTAGAGATCTCGGAATCAAACGGCACCTAATATAGGTAACTATGTTAATAAACCGGACCTAAATCGGAAGATCGGGTAGCATGAGGGTTTGTAAACCAAAGGAGTATGGAGACTCGTGTAGTATGGTTCAACAAAGCCTACATACTAATTGAAACCTAACATAATTGTTTACGACCCATTACGACCCGTTTAGGTAACTTATGCTACTTTAACGCGTCGTTCGCGTGAAACGCGTTCGGACCACCTAACTAGCCCTATGACAAGTGTTATATGCCTAAACATGTTACATAATCAGTTATGTGATAAAGGTTTAGGTTACATATGCTTAATTACCAATTATACATGAAAAGGGTATTCTGGTAATTTACCTAAGGCATATAAACTACCTATCATACAACTATTTAAACGATGTGGCCATAGGGTATAACCTCGGAAGGTTATTCCCTACCTACTATGGTCACCTAATGTGTTTGGTCGGATCCTAATGATCGACCAAATGGGTTGGGTTCGAAGGTATAGGCGATTTATTAGATCGCCTACCCTACGACCCTAGACAACGTGGTAATCAGTGGGCATAGTCCCAAGGGACTATAACCAACGTGATTACACTCACGTTGCGAAGTTCAAACGAATTTCGCATTGACCATTACTGGTCAACGCTGAAAGTCAAACAAAGTTTGACTTTCTGACTCGAAAAGCAATAAAATAAGGAAAAGAACGAAAGAATACTTACGAAGGGTCCCCGAATGCTAACCTCGATTCAAAAATCTCAGGTATGAAACAATAGTTTCAACTTAGAGTTTCTCAAATCAAAGTTCTTGTGATTTTGAAGCATGGGGGGTGGGGTATTTATAGTATTCGGTCCACCGTTAAGATCGTTTCATGGAAAACGTGCCTTAATCGTAACCGTACAAGTGTTGGCAAGTTGTGGTGCCTAAAAATGGTCCTTATCATCTGACTAAGCAATTTAGAATGTGTGGGTGAGGATCAAACAGCTGCAATCTGCTGTTAAATTCATTTAATCTGGTCAGAAGGTGCCTCACGGGCCGCCTGAGGATGCTCAGGAACTGAGGCGGGCCGCCTAGCAGTCACAGATCAGAACAAAGTTTCAGAAATGACAGTTTCAGTCCCTGCACGTGTTTAAGCCCATTTCCGACACTTCTAAGGCCCGTAAAGCCAACTTTAAGGCCCTAAAATGATGCCTAAACATTGTGGACATGAAACATGTTCAAAAATATGTCTGATGTCAGTTCGTTTGGTCGTACGAACGCGATGTTCGCTTAATTACGACGGAATGCGCATAAGCGCGAAAAACGATCCAAATGACGCGACGAATGGATTTTTCTTATGGCGAACACTAAAATATAATATAGTCATGCTTACATAAATTTTTGGATGTCCGGATGTATTCAGAACGTAAGTTATGCGCGAAAATGCAAACTTGTGCACTTTTTGACACTTTTAGTCCCTGAATGACCCAAAAGTTTATTTTAGCACACCGAACCCCTCAAAGCCTATTTCTAAGCTATGTAAAGGATATTTAAGGTGTGTTTAACTTATGGTTCTGTTCCGGAATGTCTGTTCCAGTATGAATCATCATACTTTCGCAGTTTGTCAAGTTTAGTCCCTGTATGCGAATTAACTTGTTTTTGCCATACCAAAGCCTTCAAAACTTATTTCTAAGTTATGTAAAGGTTATTTAAGGTATGTTGAGTGTATGTTAATTTTCCGAAATATTTCTCGCATTAAACTGAGTACGTTTACGCACTATTTTGCGTATAACTCTCCAGAAAGCGATGTAAAGTTTGAAATTACATAAAAGTCAAAACATGAAAAATGTAAAACATAACAAAACAAACATTGGGATCAAATAACATTGTTTTATTGATAATAGAACTGTTCACAATGATTACAAGCACAGTTGTTACAGTCTCCCCTACTTGTGGAAATTTCGTCCCGAAATTTATTTAGAGGAAACTCGTGGAAAAAGATGTGGATATTTCACCTTCATTTGATCTTCGCGTTCCCAAGTAAACTCAGGTCCACGTTTAGCTTCCCAGCGAACTTTGACCAAGGGAATGCGCTTGCGTTTAAGCCACTTGACTTCACGTTCCATGATTTCCACTCGCTTCTCAACAAATTTCAGTGTTTTGCCAACACGAATTTCGTCAAGCGGTATGTGGAGGTTCTCATCAGCTGAACACCTCTTGAGATTGGACACGTGAAAAGTTGGATGAACATTTCCAAGTTCAGGAGGTAACTCAAGTCTGTAGGCTACCTTTCCGATTCTTTCGACGATCTTGAATGGTCCAACGTATCTAGGTGCAAGTTTTCCTTTCTTTCCAAATCTGATCACACCTTTCCAAGGTGAGACCTTAAGTAATACTCGATCACCGACTTGAAATTCCAAGGCCTTGCGTTTTGGGTCCGCGTAAATCTTCTGACGGCTTCTAGCTGCCTGAAGGTTATCACGAACTTTCTTGATCTTGTCAGTAGTTTCTAAAATGAGAGCAGGTCCAGTAAGTTGAGCCTCGCCGATCTCATTCCAGCAGACTGGTGAACGACATTTTCGACCATAGAGAGCCTCGAAAGGAGCCATTTTGATGCTGGTGTGATAACTGTTGTTGTAGGAGAATTCAACCAACTTAAGATGTGAATCCCAACTACCACCAAAATCGATCACACAAGCTCTAAGCATATCCTCCAAAGTCTGGATTGTTCTCTCAGATTGACCATCCGTTTGTGGATGATAAGCTGTGCTCAGATTAAGTTGGGTCCCCATAGCAGATTGCATGGTTCTCCAAAAATGAGAAGTGAAACGAGCATCTCTGTCAGAAATGATGTTCAACGGAACACCATGTCGAGCTACAATTTCATCCACATAGATTTGAGCAAGTCTGTCAGCAGGAAAATCCTCCCTGATTGGCAAGAAATGTGCTGATTTAGTAAGACGATCAAAGACTACCCAGATGGCATCATGACCTTTCTTTGTACGTGGAAGTTTAGTAATGAGATCCATAGTAATGTTTTCCCATTTCCAAACTGGGATCTCTGGTTGCACCAATAAACCCGAAGGACGCTGATGTTCAGCCTTAACCTTAAGACAAGTAAGGCATTTTGATACATATAAAGCAATGTCTTTCTTCATACCAGGCCACCAATAGTGAATACGAAGATCCTTATACATCTTATCTGAGCCCGGATGAATAGAATCACGAGACTTATGGGCTTCATCCATAAGCAAGGTACGAAGATCATCTAGGCTTGGGACCCACAAACGGTCCATGAAGTAATATGATCCATTGTCCTTCAGTTCCAGAGCAGGTGTTATGTGATAAGGAAATTCCTTATCCATCAAATCTTGTGAAACACAAGATTGTTGAGCCTGAGAAATGCGTGCTTGAATATCGGATCGAGCTTGAATAACAGATTGAACACGTACACAATGAAGCTTAGTACGTTCCTTACGACTCAATGTATCAGCTACGACATTCGCCTTACTAGGATGGTAGCGAATTTCGCAGTCATAGTCGTTTAAAAGCTCAACCCAACGTCGCTGTCTCATGTTGAGTTCTTTCTGGTTGAAGATATGCTGAAGACTTTTTTGGTCAGTGAAAACCACACATTTTGTACCGTACAAATAGTGTCTCCAGATCTTGAGAGCAAAGACAACTGCACCCAACTCAAGATCATGAGTGGTGTAGTTCTTCTCATGTATCTTCAACTGCCTCGATGCATAAGCTATGACTTTGTTCCTTTGCATAAGAACACAGCCAAGACCCAATTTCGATGCATCACAATACACAACAAAATCATCAACACCCTCAGGCAATGATAGAACAGGCGCATCGCAAAGCTTCTGCTTCAGGTGTTGAAAAGCTTCCTCTTGTTTGTATCCCTAATAAAAGGGCATTTTCTTCTGAGTTAGAGCAGTTAAAGGAACTGCAATCTTTGAGAAGTTTTCAATGAAGCGGCGATAATAACCCGCTAGACCAAGAAAAGAACGAACTTCAGTAGGAGTAGTAGGTGTATCCCAATCCTTAATCGCACTGATCTTGGAGGGATCTACATGAATACCTTGTTCGTTGATAATATGCCCCAAAAATTGAACTTCTTTAAGCCAAAATTCGCACTTGGAGAATTTGGCGAAAAGTTGCTCTTTCTTTAGGAGTTCTAGGGTAAGACGAAGATGTTGCTCGTGGTCAGCTTGCGTCTTAGAGTATATCAAGATGTCATCAATAAAAACAATGACGAACTGATCCAAATAAGGTTTACAGACCCTATTCATTAAGTCCATGAAAACAGCAGGAGCATTAGTCAAACCGAATGGCATGACTGTGAATTCATAATGCCGATAACGAGTACGGAACGTTGTCTTCGGAATGTCTTCTTCTTGCACCCGAAGTTGATGATATCCAGATCGCAGATCAATCTTCGAAAAATAAGAAGCGCCTTGTAACTGATCAAAGAGATCATCGATGCGAGGTAGGGGATATCGATTCTTGATGGTAAGCTTGTTAAGCTCACGATAATCGATACACATCCTAAAGGATCCATCCTTCTTCTTGACAAAAAGAACGGGAGCACCCCAAGGTGAAAAACTAGGACGTATAAAACCTTTGTCAGAGAGCTCCTGAAGCTGTTTAGACAACTCTTGCATCTCAGATGGTGCAAGACGATATGGAGCTCTGGCAATGGGATTTGCACCAGGTACGAGATCAATGCGGAACTCGACTTGGCGTGCTGGAGGTAGACCAGGTAAATCTTCAGGGAACACTTCAGAATAATCCCGAACGACAGGAATATCTGAAATAGACTTACCCTTGCCTTTATCTTCTGTAACATGTGCTAAGAAAGCCACATAGTTCTTCCGCAGATACTTCCGAGCTTTAAAACAAGACATGAGTTTGAGACCACCGATAGGCTTCTCACCTTGAACCTGCAGAATCTCGTCTGTCGAAAGCGGCACACGAACAATCTTCTCAGAACAAACTATCTCTGCGTGATGCTTGGATAACCAATCCATTCCCACAATAACGTCAAAGCTTCCAAGTTGCATAGGCGCGAGGTCAATAGGAAAAAGATGGTCGTTAAGGTTCAACTGGCAGTTGCGAAGAACAGAATCAAGAATAATGGGTTCACCACTAGCAACTTCTACTGTCAAAGGTTTTCCTAGTTTCGTTCTCGACACGCGAAGCATAGGCTCAAAAGACAATGACACGAAACTCTTATCAGCACCAGAATCGAAAAGAACAGATGCAGGCTGATTATTAATAAAGAACGCACCGTTCACCACATTATCGTCAGCCTGTGCCTCTTGGGCATTCATGTTAAAAGCCCGGCCTCGAGCCGGAGCCTGATTCTGGTTCTGGTTCTGGTTGGCTAGCCTTGGGCATCGGTTTCTGTAGTGGGTCAGATCCCCACAATTGTAACAAGCACCTGGTGGGTATTGTAGTCGTGCAGCTTGACCCTGTTGCTGAGCAGGAGGCTGTGCAACTTGTTGAGCCGGGTTTTGAACTGTGCGATTCTGAGCAAACCGAAAAACATCGGCAAGATGACCTGACTTCCCACAGCTAGTACAGAAACGGCACTGATGTTGCGGCTGATGGTGACTGTTGCATCTATTGCACAAAGGTGCATTCCCTGTATAGGGTTTCTTTGCTGGAAGCTGTGCGGGTTGGTTGGGAGCTGCCTGATTAGCTTGGGCAGTGATAGCAAAATTTTGGGAAGCCTTACGCTTCCTTGACCTCTTCGAAGAACCAGAGTCCTTTCCATTCTTGTTTTGACCCTTCTTGCTATCCCCCTTGTCAGCCGACTGTTTCTTGCCCTTGTCACCCTTCCTGTGTAGCTTTCCCTTTCGAATCTGCGACTCAGTCAATGTCGCTGATAACTCGATCGCCTGACGGAGTGTGGCAGGTTCACTACCAGTAAGAATGTCTTGTACTGAGTCAGGTAGGCCGTCGATGTATCTTTCGATAGCCTTGTCAAGTGGGGTAACCATAGTCGGGCAAAGCAAACTCAACTCTTCAAACCGATCAGTATAAGCCCTGTGCTCACCACTATCTTGCTTCAAAACATCAAACTCTTTCTCCAACGCTCGCTGGTCATGACGAGGACAGAATTCCCTCATCATAAGGGCTCTAAGTTCAGCCCATGTCTGTGCGAGAGCAACTTCTGCACCTCGGTCTCTCATCACCCCATTCCACCATGTAAGAGCCCTTTTCTGAAACACGCTCGAGGAGAACTCGACCTTGCGATTATCCGGGCACTGCACGTGGCGAAAAGTATTCTCAATGCTTTCGAACCACTGAAGAAGCCCAGTTGCTCCTTCAGAACCACTAAACTTGAGTGGTTTAGCCTGGTTAAAATCCTTGTATTTGCATGGAACATTGTTCTTATTGTTGGCTTGGTTCCATTGAGCAAAGAGATTTGGAAATTGAGCAGCCATTTGCTCCGCAATAATTTCTGCCAGTTCGGCAGTCGCAATCAGATTGTCGCGTCGAGGAGGCATTCTAAAAGAGGAAAACATGAAAGGAAACGAGTGAGATGATTGGATAAAGAGAATGAGATGAAACAAAATCAACAAAAGCAGAGATGGTGATCATTCGTCCGCATTACCAAGCAAACAAATGAATCACAGTGACTAATCAAAGTAAATGGGTCAAAAATAATGTATAATGAAGACATGCTCGCCTATAAGTGAACACTCATCCCAAGAATTCCCAGGTAAGCACAACTGGTCTCGCGTCTGATGAGATATATACGAAGTGCTTGCCTAGACAGAAAACCCAGAATACAGGCATTCACCCTTCCAGTTTGCACGTGTTCACATTATTTAAAACCCAAAACGTTGACGGGATTTTTGAAAATTTGAAGGCACAAGGCCAAAAACCAAACTGAAAAGGGTTCAAAACCATATAACAGAGGGTTCAAAACCTTACAATTGAGGGTTCAAAACCTTGTAATAAATCATTCACACCCCGACCGCGTAAAACAACAAATCGCGGCGGAAACATCGGGGCGTGTCGTAACAGAATAAATTGTTTCATAACCATGGCATACAAAGTTGTATTTTATTTATCAAACAAGGGTGTTACATTGTCTTGAACAGTAAACAAAAGAGTTTATAACATAATTAAACATAGTCTAGCTTCATTTTAAGTCTCTAAGGCACAGGTCCGCCCTAGTGTCATGATCATCATCCTACGGAAAAGCACCTGAAAACACATGTGAAAGTAGGTACGTCAGCATAAAAATGCCTGTGAGATACATAGGTTTGTGAAAATAGGATTCATGACTTGTATTTGAGAAAATGTTTAGTCATGAACCTTGTAATTTGCTTTGTCTTGTAAATCATTTGAAAAACGATAAGATCAGTTGATATGTATAAGTAAATGTAAGGTTAAATGAATAACCATGTAAAATGAGTTTGTATAAAATAAACTGTTTTGTAAAAACAATGTCTTGTGAAAAGTATGTTATGTATATAAAATGTATTATGTCTATACTGAAATGATTTAAATAACGTTACGCTATGTAATATTATACAAACACTTATATATAGGAAGTACCAGCGGCGTATCCACCATGTTTGTATCATATTACACACGTATCATTACTCAAATCACTTACCCAAACAACCACCAATGTAACTTGTTCATGTACAAACCAATTGTCAAGTGTTGTTGTGTAAACCATATCAAAATGTCTATGTCCAATGTAAACCACCAAATGTGTATATCAATGTCAAAATGTTTATGTTCAATGTGGATTATGTAATGTGTAACCAAAATGTCATGTATGGTAAGTGAAATGTATCAACTAAACCATATGTAAAAATGCACAACAACAAGGTATTGAAGTAAAACACAGTTTAAATCAAAGTCATGTTGTGTGTAACAAATGCATGCTATACTGATACAAACATTTATGCGGTATTGTTATAATGCATACATCCAAGCCTTGAGACTGTGGCGATAAACCCTTAAACATATTAAAGGTTTATCTAAATTATGTATATCGAATTCGGTCATTCCTTTCATCCCCTTTCCCTGGGATGTCCGGAACGGGAGTTGTCAATTCCTATGGTACCACTACCTACTAACGAATGGCATGATCAATGTTAATGAATGTATTGTTCCATGTTAAACAAACCAAATGTCATACCAAAAATGTAAGCATGTGATGCACTAAGTATGTAATCAAATGAACATACATAGCGTGAAAATGTAATGTAAAACGATGTACTAAGTAATGCACACAATGGTCACACCTAGCATGAAATGTAATGTAAAACGATGTACTAAGTAATGCACACAATGGGCACACCTAGCATGAAATGTAATGTAAAACAATGTACCAAGTAATGCACACAATGGGCACACCTAGCATGAAATGTAATGTAAAACAATGTACTAAGTAATGCACACAATGGGCACACCTAGCATGAAATGTAATGTAAAACAATGTACTAAGTAATGCACACAATGGGCACACCTAGCATGAAATGTAATGTAATCATGTACTATAATGTACTAACAAACATAGCCGGTATATGATGTGAAAACAGGAAAGCATGAAAGTAACAAGTAGGCACATGTGTTCCACCCCAAAATGTTTGGAAAATAGTAAAAGAGGGGTCTATGTACTCACTTGATATTGCTCAGATGTCTTAAGATAAACACCAAGTAATGCTAGAGATCTCGGAATCAAACGGCACCTAATATAGGTAACTATGTTAATAAACCGGACCTAAATCGGAAGATCGGGTAGCATGAGGGTTTGTAAACCAAACGAGTATGGAGACTCGTGTAGTATGGTTCAACAAAGCCTACATACTAATTGAAACCTAACATAATTGTTTACGACCCATTACGACCCGTTTAGGTAACTTATGCTACTTTAACGCGTCGTTCGCGTGAAACGCGTTCGGACCGCCTAACTAGCCCTATGACAAGTGTTATATGCCTAAACATGTTACATAATCAGTTATGTGACAAAGGTTTAGGTTACATATGCTTAATTACCAATTATACATGAAAAGGGTATTCTGGTAATTTACCTAAGGCATATAAACTACCTATCATACAACTATTTAAACGATGTGACCATAGGGTATAACCTCGGAAGGTTATTCCCTACCTACTATGGTCACCTAATGTGTTTGGTCGGATCCTAATGATCGACCAAATGGGTCGGGTTCGAAGGTATAGGCGATTTATTAGATCGCCTACCCTACGACCCTAGACAACGTGGTAATCAGTGGGCATAGTCCCAAGGGACTATAACCAACGTGATTACACTCACGTTGCGAAGTTCAAACGAACTTCGCATTGACCATTACTGGTCAACGCTGAAAGTCAAACAAAGTTTGACTTTCTGACTCGAAAAGCAATAAAATAAGGAAAAGAACGAAAGAATACTTACGAAGGGTCCCCGAATGCTAACCTCGATTCAAAAATCTCAGGTATGAAACAATAGTTTCAACTTAGAGTTTCTCAAATCAAAGTTCTTGTGATTTTGAAGCATGGGGGGTGGGGTATTTATAGTATTCGGTCCACCGTTAAGATCGTTTCATGGAAAACGTGCCTTAATCGTAACCGTACAAGTGTTGGCAAGTTGTGGTGCCTAAAAATGGTCCTTATCATCTGACTAAGCAATTTAGAATGTGTGGGTGAGGATCAAACAGTTGCAATCTGCTGTTAAATTCATTTAATCTGGTCAGAAGGTGCCTCGCGGGCCGCCTGAGGATGCTCAGGAACTGAGGCGGGCCGCCTAGCAGTCACAGATCAGAACAAAGTTTCAGAAATGACAGTTTCAGTCCCTGCACGTGTTTAAGCCCATTTCCGACACTTCTAAGGCCCGTAAAGCCAACTTTAAGGCCCTAAAATGATGCCTAAACATTGTGGACATGAAACATGTTCAAAAATATGTCTGATGTCAGTTCGTTTGGTCGTACGAACGCGATGTTCGCTTAATTACGATGGAATGCGCATAAGCGCGAAAAACGATCCAAATGACGCGACGAATGGATTTTTCTTATGGCGAACACTAAAATATAATATAGTCATGCTTACATAAATTTTTGGATGTCCGGATGTATTCAGAACGTAAGTTATGCGCGAAAATGCAAACTTGTGCACTTTTTGACACTTTTAGTCCCTGAATGACCCAAAAGTTTATTTTAGCACACCGAACCCCTCAAAGCCTATTTCTAAGCTATGTAAAGGATATTTAAGGTGTGTTTAACTTATGGTTATGTTCCGGAATGTCTGTTCCAGTATGAATCATCATACTTTCGCAGTTTGTCAAGTTTAGTCCCTATAAGCGAATTAACTTGTTTTTGCCATACCAAAGCCTTCAAAACTTATTTCTAAGTTATGTAAAGGTTATTTAAGGTATGTTGAGTGTATGTTAATGTTCCAGAGTATTTATCGCATTAAACTGAGTACGTTTACGCACTAGTTTGCGTATAACTCTCCAGAAAGCGATGTAGAGTTTGAAATTACATAAAAGTCAAAACATGAAAAATGTAAAACATAACAAAACAAACATTGGGATCAAATAACATTGTTTTATTGATAATAGAACTGTTCACAATGATTACAAGCACAGTTGTTACATTAGCCCAAGAATTCATGTTATTGGGCCCAAATAGTGTTGGGCCTAAATAGTGTTGGGCCCAAATAGTGTTGGGCCTAAATAGTATTGGGCCTCAATAGTGTTGGGCCTAAATATTGTTGGGTCCAAATGTTATTGGGCTTAATGTTATTAGGCCTTGGCCCATATGTTTGGTTTTGGGCTTAGCCCATGAGTTTTGATATTGGGCTTAGCCCATGTATTTATATTAAGCCCAATTAGGATGATAAGCCCATTTGTAAAATAAGCCCATTTGTATAAAAAATAAGCCCATTTATATAAAATAGGCCCATATGTAAAATAAGCCCATTTGTTATAAAATAAGCCCATGTGTTAAAAATATATTCTTTCATTTTTATAAAAGTTACTAACTATAGGCTTTTTAAATTAAAGAATACATAGTAGTTTTTATAAGTTTCAAAACATCCGGATTTTGTTGTCGGTGATTTGTATGTATTCGCGTCGAAAGATCGCCTAAACGTCGTAGTAACTCCTCGGAATGGCGATATGTTCATAGATTCGTCCGTCGTCTAATTTGACCATAATTTGTGTCCGATCATTCGGATTGTCCGTAACTCATTTTTGAGGCGTAAATATATGTATTCTTGTAAGACTTTGATGGTAATATACCTTGTGTTTATTTGTATCATTATATTCAAGTTTCTAGTTTTGATAAATATAACTAATACACCAAATAAACACATAGCACATAAGTTGTTAAATCACTAAATATATATTTTCTCAAAAATATATATTTATAACTAGCTTTGTTTTTATAAAAACTACTCTTTAAAATCTTTTTATTCTCATAAAGATCTTGTAAAAAATGGTAGTTCTTATAACATATGATTTTTAATAAAATTTTGCCATATAACCTTTGTATTATGTACTTTGCCATGTTTAGATAAACATATCATTTTCTTTTCAAATTCATCATCAATTTACTCATAACTTTCTTAACAAAAACATATGAGATTTTATAACATAAACTTATCATGATGATCTCAAAATCATGTAGGGTTTTGGGTATGATCATAACATATGTTAACTAGTTCAAATCCATGCTTTACTTCAAGTTTTAACCATTTTTATAAAAATCCCATCTTGTATGTTTGTTTTCATAATCTTGTAGAAGTATTGTTTTTAATGAAAAACACTAAATACTTTAACAACATCAAAGATTATGATCATCCGTTTAAACATTTATGTTGAACAAAAAAACCCTTTTAACATAAACATGTATACTTGTTAAATCATGTATTTAAACATCATCTAACCATTTATTCATATGCTAATCATCATGACAAGATCAAATATGCAAGTAATAAGTCTCAAATCACCACATAAACAAACATATATAGCATGATTATTATTTTGCTTCTTTGTATTTTCATATTATTATGTATGCTTGTTTAATTATTACATGTTCTTTAAACAACATAAACATAAATAAATATGAAAAAGAGATTTAGAAGCTCACTTCTAGCACTTATGGCTAGGGATGATCTTAGTGAAGATGATGAACAAAGATGATGAAGATTATGATGGTAGAAAGCTCTTGAATGGATGAAAATGCTTCCTTCAACTTGGAGATGTCTTAGATATTCATAATTTGCATAAAAGTACATCTTGATCATCTTGTAAATGACTTGAAATGAATGATGAATTAATGGGTTCATGGCTGAATTTTGGGAGTAGGAAATGGGTTCTTGAGTGTGTGTAAATGAAGGTGTGAATTATGGTTGAAATGATCTAGTAAAGATATGTTTACAACACTTTAATCATTCACCAAGTTACTACTTGCAAATGGTAGTAAATATCTAGATATTTTTCCAAATGAGCACATGGATGTGGGTCCCACAAAGAGAATTATAAACGTGAATGAATGAGGGGGTATCTCATGTTTGATTAATTTGTTTCCTTGTTTAAAGTGTTAGGATTTTTAGGTAGTTTATTATGAAGTTTAGGTGTTTGAGTTTTTAAGTGATAAGAAGGTGTTTAGTTGATCAAAACCAGTCATAAATGATCCCAATAATGATAGATAGTTGCTAAAAAATCCAATATCGTTCAGATATTCGTTTGGCATTGTTTCGGTTAGTCGTTATTCGAACACTAAGCTTGAGTTAGTTGTGTGAATTGATGTAGTTATTGGTTCGGATGATACCCGAAGGTATCTTCATATAAATTCTATGTTAACCAGCACTTTTACATGTTGCAAAAATATTAAATGGCTGATTTCTGCAGAATTTCTGCGAAAAAGTGTTGAAATCGTCGCTTTTAGTGCTTTTCAAGTAGTTTTTAGTGTTATCGAACTTCGGAAAGGTTTTTAACCAAACCCTTGTATTCCTAGTTAGTGTTTAATGTATATTAGATGTTGGACTTTCGTCTGAGTCCTAAATATGTCATTAAGATGGTTTCTGCGGATCCTGCGTTTCTGTCAGCACACTAGTTCACTAGGTACTATACTAGCTGTTTCGATGCATTGTTTAAATTGTTTCAAATGTACTCTATAAAAATGAATCATGTGCATCATAAATATGTATTCCATGAGTATTCTAGATGTATGTCATGAAATATGCTGTTCGGATGTTCAAAACACATAACTGTATAATGTAAATGACTGCTTTAAGTGTATGTAAATTACCAGAAAGTGGCAGTTGTCACATTCTCCACCTGTTATTAAGAATTTCGTCCCGAAATTCAAGCAGAGTCATCCTTTGCAGGAGTATTCTCAAACAGGTGAGGGTATTTGGCTTTAATTTGATCTTCACGTTCCCAAGTATACTCGGGTCCATGACGAGAATTCCAAAGTACAGTTAATAATTTGATACGACTCCTCCATGATTTCTGGACCTTACAGTCCATGACCTCAACAGGTTCTTCAGTTAATTGGAGTTTGTCGTCAATATGAATCTCATCCGTAGGGATGATAACCGTTTCTTGTGTTGGACTCTTTTTAAGATTCGACACATGAAATGTGTCGTATACACTGCTAAGTTTGTCTGGTAATTTTAGCTTGTAGGCAACAGTTCCAATCTTTTCCAAGAATTCAAATGGTCCAATGTAACGTGGGTTAAGCTTTCCACGCTTACCGAATCTCACTACGCCCTTCCAAGGCAAGACTTTCAACAAGACTTTGTCTCCAACCTCGAAAGATAATGGTTTTCTTTTTTTTTTCTGCGTAGCTCTTTTGTCGATCGCGAGCCGCCCTGATACGGTCTCGGATCTGAGAGAAAGAAAAAAAAATTTTATTCGTAGTCTCTTGGACTAATTCCGGACCAATTAATTGTCTATCGCCTGTTTCCGCCCAACATAGCGGATAGCGACACTTTCGACCATAGAGAGCTTCAAACGGTGCAGCTTGTGTACTAGTATGGTAGCTGTTATTGTAGGAAAACTCAACTAAAGGTAGATGAGTATCCCAATTGCCGCCTAAATCCATAACACACGCACGAAGCATATCTTCGAGTGTTTGGATTGTCCGTTCTCTCTGGCCGTCAGTTTGTGGATGAAAGGCTGCACTTAGATTCAAACGAGATCCAAAGGCCTGTTGAAAGGATTTCCAAATTCTTGAAACAAAGCGACCATCTCGATCTAAGATGGTTGAAATAGGCACTCCATGACGAGCCACTATTTCTTTGAGATAGAGTTCCCCTAGTTTCTCTGTACTATCCTTCTCCCGAATTGGTAAGAAGTGTGCGGACTTTGTTAGTCTATCGACGATTACCCAAATCATGTCGTGACCTCTTGAGGTTCTGGGTAACTTCGTAATAAAGTCCATCGATATTTGTTCCCATTTCCAAATGAGAATTTCGGGTTGCTGTAGCAAGCCCGAGGGTTTCTGATATTCGGCCTTGACTTTCGCACAAGTCAAGCATTTTCTGACATAAGTCACGATATCACTTTTGAGGTTAGGCCACCAATAGTATTCTTTCAATACTTAGGCCTATGTGCTTCCTCAAAATATCATCTCGAAGGCTGCCAAAGAATGGAACCCAATTTCGACCCATAAGGTATAAAGTTCCATCTTCTTTGGGCACTAATTGTTCCTTCATGCCTCGAAGTGTTTCTGCTTGAATATGCTCTTCCTTGAGCGCTTGTGAATCATCTTCTCTAGTGCTTGAACTCTCAATGTTCGAACTCGTTCCTTGCAGCTCAAGACGAACATTGTCAAGGCGCCTGCTACAATGTTCGCCTTGCTCGGATGGTACTTTATTTCATAATCATAGTCGTTCAACAGTTCAACCCTATGTCGTTGACGTATGTTTAATTCTTTTTGGTTTAATATGTGTTGAAGGCTTTTATGATCCGTGAGAATAGTGCATGGAGTACCATATAAATAATGTCGCCATATATCAAAGCGAATACCATCGCGCCTAAATCAAGGTCGTGAGTGGTATAGTTCTTCTCGTGAACTTTTAGTTGGCGTGATGTGTACATGATAACTTTTTCACGTTGCATGGGTACACAACCCAATCCTTGATGCGAAGCATCACAGTATACAACAAAGTCTTCGGTACCGTCGGGTAATGATAAAATTGGTGCAATGCACAACTTGTCTTTAAGAAATTGTAATGCTGCTTCTTGTTTCTCGATTGGGGAAAATTTCTTGTCTTTCTGTGTGAGGGAGGTTAGTGGTTGGGCAATCTTCGATAATATCCCACTAAGCCCAAAAATTGTCGAACTTCAGTAGGAGTCTTGGGTACTTCCTAATTCTCATTTGCTTCAATCTTAACTGGGTCTACTTGAATGCCTTTCTCGTTCACTACATGCCTGAGAAATTGTACCTCGCGAATCCAAAATTCACACTTGGAAAATTTCACGTATAGTTTCCCCTTCTTTAGTAGCTCCAAAATGGTTCTCAAATGTCGTTCGTGTTCATCAGTCGATCGTGAGTATATTAATATGTCGTCAATAAACACTATGACGAATTTGTCGAGATACGACTTGCACACGCGATTCATTAATTCCATGAAGACCGCTAGTACGTTTGTTAAACCAAAAAGGCATAACGAGAAACTCATAATGACCGTAACGAGCCTGAAAAGCCGTTTTCGGTATGCTTTCCTCTTAAATTCGTAACTGGTGATACCCAGAACGTAAGTCTATCTTGGAGTAGAAGCTTGAACCTTTCATAAACCATTTGAGTTAGATGGAAATTCAATTGTAACATGGTTTAGAAATATGAGTTTTTGTTCATCGAAATGTTGTGCATTTTTTTTTGCAAAACTTGCATTTCTGTCCACCCCTGAAAACCTTTATACATATGTAAAATGGTAAAGAGTGGGGGTTATGAACTCACAACATCCTTATTCGGTCAACTACTGGGTTCAGAAGGAGCTAATCGATATGAAGATCTGGCTACGGGTGTGGCTCCCGTTACCAAGTCGATGTGAAACTCGACTTGTCGATATGGTGGTAGTCCTGGAAAGTCTTCAGGAAAGACTTCAGGGAATTCTTTTACCATAGGAATATCTATCATCTGAGGCCCATCAGCCTTCTTGTCGACAACAAGTGCTAGAAAGGCAATACAACCTTTCCGTAAACACTTTTGTGCCTTCTTGTAATTGATGATCCGCAATGGGGTGTCACGTTTTTCTCCACGTATAACAAGTGTCTCTTTGTTCGGTAGTGGTAGGCGAATGACCTTCTCATGACCAAAGACTTCGGCTTGGTTATCGGATAACCAATCCATATGTTCAGATGTAGGATAACCCAATCCATATGTTTAGATGTAGGATAATCCAATCCATATGTTTAGATGTAGGATAACCAAATCCATATGTTTAGATGTAGGATAACTCAATCCATATGCTTAGATGTAGGATCACCCAATCCATATGTTTAGATGTAGGATAACCCAATCCATATGTTTAGATGTGGGATAGCTCAATCCCTATGTTTAGTTGTAGGATAATCTAGTCCCTAATTGTAGCTAGGACAATCCCGTCACTAGCCATGAAACTCATTTCACATGCATGAGTTTGATTGGTAAGAAACGTGTCAGGTAGCTACTGTTTGAGTGATCGAGGTAGGGTGGGATGATGCGGTCATGCCTTAGATCTCAGAGGCTAAACCCTAAAGGTAGCATTCAATGTGTTTTAATTCGGGCTGTCGCATCTTCCGGTGTGGCATTGTCACTCATTCCCAATCCATCGGGATTTGAACCACGTGAACTACCAGTACCACCAGTACCGTCACTAGTGTCGTCTCGATTGACCTCATGTTGTGCAATTTCTGCACCCTTGTGTTGTTTCGTAAGAACTCTTGTTCGACTTAATCAGTAAGATGCTGATTTGTTAATCCCTTTCTGGGTGTAAACCTTCCTTTTGGCGCCATGATCTTTTTAATACGCATTATTAAAAGAATCTAGACATATAGTTGGACAATATAGTCTATCATGCGCCCAAGAATGAAGAATGCAGTCGGTCATGGAAACCTTAAGATCGCATTGTTCATACATGTTTGAATAAATAGTAATGTGGATAACCGCAACCAAAATGAGTAGTGCCTCTTGCGTATACTGGTCATATGTCTAAGTGGAAAACGAAATAATTCGTTGAGGATGGGAAACCAACCAGTGGCCTCCGTCCCTATAGTATGCATTCCATACTACATAGGCTTTGATCATCCGAAGTAGAGAAATTCTTTTGTCGTACTTGCCCATGTGACGAATATGGTAATAGTGCTTGAGCTTCACGAGCTCCAACAAGATCACTAAGATCTTCATAGATGTCGAATAGAATGCAATGAGGGAGTTGTAGCATGGCGCATGCCATACTATCCCTTTGGATAGGACAAATGTCAAATGACGGAATTCATCGTATTCATTTCCAATAAGTAAGATAAGGTGCCATAGACACCAAGGAACCAACTCATGTACAATAATTCTAGAATGTTGAGGAAAGATCCTCCATGAGTGGTTAACAAGTTTTGTTTGTTTAGATGACTAGTCTCGAATAACTCGTGTTATAGATCAAATGTTTAGACGCAAATGAATACATATCATCTTCCTGTATTGTATTGTATTGTATTGTATTGTATTGTATTGTATTGTATTGTATTGTATTGTATTGTATTGTATTGTATTGTATTGTATTGTATTGTATTGTATTGTATTGTATTGTAATGTAAGGTGTTATAGTAACCATCTCGGTTAGTGTTCTACTGGACAGAAACTTAAACACTTAAGAATTTTGAATGGATAGTGATCATTAGCTTGACCCACAGAGTCCACCAGAATTTCCATGCACTACAAGTTGTTATTACGTGGGCCCCCGTAATAATAAATTGTCTTGCATGGTCACTCTAACATTCTCTCGTTCAGAGCCGATGATCAGTCAGAGAGAGGACACTATTGTCTATGTTTAACACAGGAGGGAACTTTATGATAGTTCATGTGTCAACGTCCGTTGTCATTACTCGCGGAATGGCAAGACGTTAGATGAAATAACAATCGAGAGAATTTGTAAAAATAACAACTGGAGGGGCACCTTCAAGATGAGTACTTCATCTTCCTTAACTGGACAAGAGTGTCGTCAATCATGATTTGTATGAGCCACAGGGACCTCGTCCCACTAATGGAGTTGTTGTCTAAGGTTGCCACCTCTGCCTCATAGTCACTACTGAAGTCAGGCGTCTCAGCATCCGCGAGAAAGTAACCATTCTTCCATGGGATCAATGCTTTATGGTCTCACTCAGGAACCACGTTCGTTATAAGCTCCGCAATAGACGTGAGGTCGATATTCTCATGGAAGATGTATTGTATAAAATATGTCATGTTTGAAAATAGAGTATCATATCTTGTGTAAAAGATGTCGTGTCTTAACCATGTTATGTGTGTCAAGGATGACAATGGAATTCGAAGTCGAAGGCATTTTGTTCTTGCCACAATATTCCTTAGAACACATATATAAATCATTTATATATAATCACATAAAATCCTATCTAACAAGGATTTCTATCTTGCATAAGCTGAACTTGTAAACCGTTTATAATGCGTAAACTGATAATGTAATGTATTGTAGGCACATAGTCTGTTAATGTAATGTGTCTATTTCTCATAGACTTCACCCATGGAAATGTCCTCGCTTGATTTATGTGAAGTGAATTTTTGTTGTAGTGGACCCTGAAAAATGTTTATGCAATGAAAACCTTTTGACCTGTCCAATTTTATTTATAATCTGTTCAACATGAACAAGAGGTTTTTGTGAGAGGTCCCTAGTGATTGTAGACTTAGACTCGAGAAAGAATCCTGGTTCACTACAATCGATGCTCTGATACCAATCTGTCACACCCGCTCGTAGCGGAAGCGCGAGGTGTGATCTGATCGGTTCTCATTGCATAACAATATAAGTGAACATACTAAATGAATAAAAACAAGCTCCAATGCCATTGTCATAATCGTTTCAAAAGAACGCAACATAAGTTAAATTTATTGGTTACAAACCATCAAATGAAAATAAGTTGTCATTGTTTTATACATCAAAATGTAAGTCTTGTAATGTCAAGGCTTTGACCACTATATCACCGCAAAGAGGCGGTATATAACGGGCAAACCCTTCAAATGGTGGCATGGAGTCTTGATACTTGCTTTCCTTGACTGAAATGTCTGCATGGTCCACTAATTTCCTGAAATACATGTTAAGTTTGAAAACATCAACAAAAGTTGGCGAGTTCATGCAGTTTAGTTGTATGAGATGTATCTGTAAAATGTGAGTTGTATAAAATGTATCTGTAAAATGTGAGTTGTATAAAATGTATCCATAAAATGTGAGTTGTATAAAATGTATCCATAAAATGTGAGTTGTATAAAATGTATCTGTATGTAATGATGTAGTATGTAAAGCGTCAATGAAATCGTTGATCATTAATGTTTCGCGAGGACATTAATATGTGTGATGAATTAGGAAGCAATCTAAACCTAGACGATTTCGTGTCGACTACTATCGACTGGGACACAAACGCACTCTTCTGTATGGGTCCACGACCAAGAGTGGGGCTCGCCAATACCCATTAGATCTAACCCTCTGTACCTAGGTCCAAACTGGATTAATGGTGCTTAGATGTATGACCCTAATCGCACATGATCTAAGGTGTTTCATTCCATGACTTAACATACAATTGAACATGTATTTTCCCCGATAGTTGTAAAGTTGTAAAGCATTTAAAATGAATAGGGGACATGAACTCACAGAATTGCGTCCGTGAATGGTAAGTAACTGTAATCTGACGTACGGTCGTCTTGAATAGTGTCACGACCTACAAACGTTCTATATTTGTTAGACACTTCGGTCTTGTAATGACTTGAGTACAAGTCTTTTATCTTGAATATGTGTTAAGACTTGTATGTCTTTGTTATTCATTGAACTGTGTCTTAGATGTATTAACTGATAACTGTTTAGTGTGTATATTTCGCCAAATACATATTCTTGTATCTCGTGAGTTGTATCATCGGGTCTTGTCCTCTTGATTTCATGTCTTGTATGAATAAATTGTATAATTGTATTTTCATCAATTATATGTCATTGGGCTTAGCCCAAGAATTCATGTTATTGGGCCCAAATAGTGTTGGGCCTAAATAGTGTTGGGCCTAAATAGTATTGGGCCTCAATAGTGTTGGGCCCAAATGTTATTGGGCTTAATGTTATTAGGCCTTGGCCCATATGTTTGGTTTTGGGCTTAGCCCATGAGTTTTGATATGGGGCTTAGCCCATGTATTTATATTAAGCCCAATTAGGATGATAAGCCCATTTGTAAAATAAGCCCATTTGTATAAAAAATAAGCCCATTTATATAAAATAGGCCCATATGTAAAATAAGCCCATTTGTTATAAAATAAGCCCATGTGTTAAAAATATATTCTTTCATTTTTATAAAAGTTACTAACTATAAGCTTTTTAAATTAAAGAATACATAGTAGTTTTTATAAGTTTCAAAACATCCAGATTTTGTTGTCGGTGATTTGTATGTATTCGCGTCGAAAGATCGCCTAAACGTCGTAGTAACTCCTCGGAATGGCGATATGTTCATAGATTCGTCTGTCGTCTAATTTGACCATAATTTGTGTCCGATCATTCGGATTGTCCGTAACTCATTTTTGAGGCGTAAATATATGTATTCTTGTAAGACTTTGATGGTAATATACCTTGTGTTTATTTGTATCATTATATTCAAGTTTCTAGTTTTGATAAATATAACTAATACACCAAATAAACACATAGCACATAAGTTGTTAAATCACTAAATATATATTTTCTCAAAAATATATATTTATAACTAGCTTTGTTTTTATAAAAACTACTCTTTAAAATCTTTTTATTCTCATAAAGATCTTGTCAAAAATGGTAGTTCTTATAACATATGATTTTTGATAAAATTTTGCCATATAACCTTTGTATTATGTACTTTGCCATGTTTAGATAAACATATCATTTTCTTTTCAAATTCATCATCAATTTACTCATAACTTTCTTAACAAAAACATATGAGATTTTATAACATAAACTTATCATGATGATCTCAAAATCATGTAGGGTTTTGGGTATGATCATAACATATGTTAACTAGTTCAAATCCATGCTTTACTTCAAGTTTTAACCATTTTTATAAAAATCCCATCTTGTATGTTTGTTTTCATAATCTTGTAGAAGTATTGTTTTTAATGAAAAACACTAAATACTTTAACAACATCAAAGATTGTGATCATCCATTTAAACATTTATGTTTAACAAAAAAACCCTTTTAACATAAACATGCATACTTGTTAAATCATGTATTTAAACATCATCTAACCATTTATTCATATGCTAATCATCATGACAAGATCAAATATGCAAGTAATAAGTCTCAAATCACCACATAAACAAACATTGATAGCATGATTATTATTTTGCTTCTTTGTATTTTCATATTATTATGTATGCTTGTTTAATTATTACATGTTCTTTAAACAACATAAACATAAATAAATATGAAAAAGAGATTTAGAAGCTCACTTCTAGCACTTATGGCTAGGGATGATCTTAGTGAAGATGATGAACAAAGATGATGAAGATTATGATGGTAGAAAGCTCTTGAATGGATGAAAATGCTTCCATCAACTTGGAGATGTCTTAGATATTCATAACTTGCATAAAAGTACATCTTGATCATCTTGTAAATGACTTGAAAGATGAATTAATGGGTTCATGGCTGAATTTTGGGAGTAGGAAATGGGTTCTTGAGTGTGTGTAAATGAAGGTGTGAATTATGGTTGAAATGATCTAGTAAAGATATGTTTACAACACTTTAATCATTCACCAAGTTACTACTTGCAAATGGTAGTAAATATCTAGATATTTTTCCAAATGAGCACATGGATGTGGGTCCCACAAAGAGAATTATAAACGTGAATGAATGAGGGGGTATCTCATGTTTGATGAATTTGTTTCCTTGTTTAAAGTGTTAGGATTTTTAGGTAGTTTATTAGGAAGTTTAGGTGTTTGAGTTTTTAAGTGATAAGAAGGTGTTTAGTTGATCAAAACCAGTCATAAATGATCCCAATAATGATAGATAGTTGCTAAAAAAAATCCAATATCGTTCAGATATTCGTTTGGCGTTGTTTCGGTTAGTCGTTATTCGAACACTAAGCTTGAGTAAGTTGTGTGAATTGATGTAGTTATTGGTTCGGATGATACCCGGAGGTATCTTCATATAAATTCTATGTTAACCAGCACTTTTACATGTTGCAAAAATATTAAATGGCTGATTTCTGCAGAATTTCTGTGAAAAAGTGTTGAAATCGTCGCTTTTAGTGCTTTTCAAGTAGTTTTTAGTGTTATCGAACTTCGGAGAGGTTTTAAACCAAACCCTTGTATTCCTAGTTAGTGTTTAATGTATATTAGATGTTGGACTTTCGTCTGAGTCCTAAATATGTCATTAAGATGGTTTCTGCGGATCCTGCGTTTCTGTCAGCACACTAGTTCACTAGGTACTATACTAGCTGTTTCGATGCATTGTTTAAATTGTTTCAAATGTACTCTATAAAAATGAATCATGTGCATCATAAATATGTATTCCATGAGTATTCTAGATGTATGTCATGAAATATGTTGTTCGGATGTTCAAAACACATAACTGTATAATGTAAATGACTGCTTTAAGTGTACGTAAATTACCAGAAAGTGGCAGTTGTCTCACTAGTGAGTAGATTTTCACATCCCTACTCCTCTTAATGGTCATTGCATCACGATAATTTTCTTTCATTATAGCGAACGCTCATTTGCGTCATTTCATGAAAAATTCATATGTTACACATGCATCGTTTGTTACGCATGTGGTTTTGTTTCGAATAAGCGTTTCATCAAGGTTCAAATATTATTTCGCTAAATCTAATTATTGAATCGTGATTCGAATGACCCGCACTATTGTAATGGTTGGCTCCTTTGTTATCAAGTCAACACACTTTCTTGAAATATCTTTTCCTTCAAGTTACATACATGGTTTATCCTTGTAACATTGTTGAAACTTCCTTGTCGATACATATACTTATTGTCGGATTGCGCTGAGACCAAGTTCAATTGCTTGAACTTGTCCATTTCGCATATTCAATTCAAGACACCACATGATGTATTGAAAGCATCATATTCAAATTCATTTTTGCAAGTGTTTCATTTGTCCCAAGTCATAGTAGACTTGTTCGGTCTACGGCTCCATTAAATCGATTGTTGATTTCGACACCTTGTGGTGATGCTTTCACTAAATTGAAGCTTGCGCTAATCTCATTTACACATCGCATACACGGATTTAATTGTTTATTTATTGACTTGCTCTAAATCCGCTCTGGTTTACCATGATAAAGCAGTCTTAATGCAATTGTGTGTTAAGACAATGGTACATAAATTCATGTAACACCTTGTAAAAATCGCGACCAATATAATAAAGACGCGTGTCATGGACTTTAAACGTGTAAGGAATTGTTTCCGAGGGACTAAAATTGTCAAACAATGTAAGTATGTTTGTAAAAGGATCCAAAGGGTCAACATGCCATTATTGTGCCTCTGATTGACCTCATACGACGTTCGTATTCTTTAACGAATAAATTATCGCGCATGGAAAGCCGTTTGTGTTTAAAATAAGGATCTTACGAAACATAGGGGTTAAAAGTGTTAACATGTTAAAAGATACAGATGAATAACCTTTTAACGAACCCAAAAACATTGTAATAATTATATATTTGGTTCTCAAGAATATTGGATATTTATTTTGTGGAGTTTTGAAGAAATCAAGACTTTTCGGGTGATCTTACAACTAACCGGGAGCTTAGCGGAGTTAGTTTATGACCCAAGGTCCTTAAAAGTTAACTATGGGGGTCCTAAATGCAATAAATGAAAGTTAAATAAACTTATATTGGACCAGGGACCAAAATTGCAAAGTTTAAAACTTGTTTTCCGGTCATAGAGGAGTGTCGCGGCCCGCGTAGACTCCTTAAGAGTCTTACGCGGCCCGCGTGGGAAGTGCCAGCAACCAAAAATCAGGATAGCTGCATGTTCAGCCTGTTGCACCGCCTTTGCATGCTAAATTTCGATACCAGGGACTGTGCCAATGGTTTTTCATGCAATAGGGACACCTGGTGACATCTAGGATCATCATAGGGACACATGCAAAGATCTTGGAGCTTCCTATTTTGCTATATAAGGCCTTGTTCATTCACTTGTCATTTGCACACTTGAAATTTTATTTCAAAACCCACTCTTTGGAGCCTCCTGGAGCTCAAGGAAGTTTTCTAAAGTTCCATACTCGTGCTAAGTACCCTAGTAAGTGTTCTTAGCTCCCTAAGTTCAAGTTTTATTAGTTTAATGACCAAAAGTCAAAGCCATCGTAATTAAGCTTTGACTTAGTGATTAATCACTAATGGTCTAGCCATTATTCGAATTGAAAGTGGCTATGAGTTGGAATTTATATAGGTAATAGACCCTTAAGAGGGCACCTACTGATTATTACTCTAACTTGGTCAATTGTCGGGTCAAACTTATTATTAAAAAGTCAACAGAATCCATTTTTCCAAATAAATTCACAACTGATAATATAGAAGTTATGGAACATGTTTAAACACTAAAATAACTTGGTAAATAATATAAGAACATGTTTAGGCATGTTCAACCCAACAATTCTGAGTTTAGGCTCGGTTCGCAACCGAAAGTCGCAAAAGTAGACTTTTGCTTTGACTTTCAGTTCTGACCCGATTTAGCTTGTTTTAGATATGCCTTAAGGTTCCTTTAGGACCATATTATATGTTAGTAAAACCCTCTGAGGTTATGCTACATGGTTCCTTAATAATCCGATTCATTTGCATGTTTCCGTTAAATGCTTAAATGTTGACCATTATGCCCTTTTTATATAAAAACAAGATTTTTGAAAATGTGAGAGGACAAAAACCTTTATTACTGATTTATAAACATGTCCTAAAAATTTGACATCAGTTTATGGTCTAAATTAGGAGTTATGCTCAATATCGTAAATGAAAGCCTTTTTATTAATTAAACGACATTTTCGACATAAATCCTATTTAAGCCCAAATTTTGACACCAAACCTTTTACCCACTGATGTAATATAATATTTAGGGATTTTTGGAAATTTTTATTAAATTTTAAAATGATCATAACATAGAGTTCTTGCATATGCTCGGTAATTGACGATAATGCCCTTTTTGCTAATAAAATGAGTTTTATACATCCTTTACATGTCAAACCTTTTTCTACTGATTTTATATATTAAATAAGTTATTTTAAACAGTAAAGGATGATCGAAATCTTAAATTTCCTTATTCAACCCAAATATCGTCAAATACCGACTTTTATGCGATTTAGGCGCATGGTATGGTTTAAAACCATATTAGGCACCTAAGACTTGTTACCTGCTGATGTTATGAATACATTTTTATACTTTAATAGTAAGTAAAAGTTTTGAAATCAGATTTCCAAATTTGACCTTTAAAGCTTATGTGAAATGACCAAAATGCCCCTATTTGAGGTGTTTGGAAACTGATTTACTTCACCCGGGGATCCGCTTTCGGACATGGTAGTTTCAAAAGAAAAGAGCTACACTACTAGGTCTTTTTGAGGAGAAATAGCGGTGTAGCCCCACGATGGGCGCCAACTTGTTGATGCAACAAATAATAGACCAAGGATAGTAGCGAGGCTGGTTAGGCAAAAGGGTTAAAGGGTTTAACTTTGCCTAACGCAGGTCGTGGGGTCCCCCTACGTTTGCAAGACGTGGAAGGAGGTTCACTAGTTTATTTTTGTTGTTTGCTAAGGATCCTCCTCTGAAGTGTATTCAGATTCGGATGAAGGGGCAAACAGAATGTGTGTGTTGGATGTGAAAGGGAGTAACTCGCATGAAGCAAGTACTCGGAGTGAATGACCAGAGATTTAAGGAATCTTGACTGGCCCAAAATGTCTCAACTCAGTAAATGAAGTGTCAAATATATAGGAGAAGACATCTCCCAAAGAGGGATGCATTTGACTAGTGACCTTGCTTGCAGTGAGGGGCTTACCCTTTCGGGGGTTGAAGCCTTTTGACCCCTGGATAATAGAATGTGTTCTGAGGACCTGCATTGCTTTTTCGGCTGGCGAGTTGGTGAAGCAATCCGGAGATGTGACTATTTACTGTTCCCGTATTGCTTTACTTCACCTCCTCAGCTTTTCAACCATTGAATCGTTTAACCCTTTGAGCGTTTACGTATTTAGTCATTTTATTTAGTCTTGGGCTACCCCCGTCATCAATATGTAACTTAAATTTTGCCACATAAACTGATTATTTAACATGTTAGGGCATATAATACTTGTCATAGGACTAGTTAGGCTACCCGTTTGCGCTTTTGTGCAAATGACACGTTAAAGTAGCGTAAGCTACCTAAACGGGTCATAACGGGTCAAAAGCACTTAGGATAAGTTCCGACTTAGTATGTAGGCTTTGTTAAACCATGTCATATGAGTTCCAATACTCATTTGGTTTACGAAACCTCATTCTATCCGATCTTCCGATTTAGGTCCGGTTTATTAACGTAGTTACCTATATTAGGTGCCGATTGATTCCGTGATCCTTCTAGCATTGTTTGATTGTTATTTCAAGACTTCTAAGCAATATTAAGTGAGTACATAGTCCCCTCTTTTACGTTTTTCAAATGTTTTGGGGTGATTCATATGTGCTAAACGATTTCGAGTTCTTAAAACGAATGCTATGGTTTATATTGAACTATTTGAACCACTGGAACTATCTGAACTATGTGAATGATTTGATCTATTGAACCACTAGAGCTATTGAACTATGCGAATTATTTGAACTATTGAACCATTAGAACTATTTGATCTAAGTGAACTATTTGAACGATTGGAACTATTTGAACTATTTGAACGATTGGAACTATTTGAACTATTGAACGATTGGGTTAGGGTAAGTGATTAGGTAACGGGGCGAGTGTAATGTGATAAAATCATGGTGGATACGCCGCTGGTACTTCCTATATATAAGTGCTTTTAACATATTACATGTCGTTGCGTTATCTAGATCACTTGGACAAATGTTTTCTAAACGAAGTTACACTACAAGGTTTACTTAAAGATATAAACCATACATTGTTTACTTTTAACAACGATTTACAATTTGGTTTACTTAAACAATTGTTTTGGGTTAAGATTCATGGCAACGAGATTTCATAAACTATAACCAACTCATTTTGAGCTGGTTATTCATATTGCAATACCAAACTCTTTTCAATACAAGGTTTTCAAGTAACGACTCTTGTAGTCAAACGAGGTATTGCAACATATAAACAAACCATGAATTCGATACTCTCACAAAACCTATGTACTCGCCGGCATTTTTATGCTGACGTATTTTCACATATGTTTCAGGTACCATAGTTGATGATGTTTGATGATGATTATGATGCATGCTCACATAGGGATGGACGAGGCCTTAGTGATTTAATAACAATGAAAGACAATTGTTCATGTTTTGTTTCTGATTGCAATACAATGTAATAAACTTAATTTAATAAAATGAAACTTCAAATCCATGTGTTGTGAAACAATGATTCTGTTACGACACTCCCCGACGTTTCCGTCGCAGCTTGTTGTTTTAACGTGGTCGGGGTGTGACAGTTCAAGGAAACATACAAACCATTAAATCGTTTCAGGGTGCTAAGAAAGCTACGAATATTATTCAAACATCAGAAGGAGGCTTAGAAGCCCCAGAACCATTACCTTTAGCTTTCTTGGCCTTCTTCGACTTCTTAGCTTTCGAACCTCCATCATCACCAACTGCTGAACCTTCAAGGCTTGCATTCTTGGAAGCATCAGGTTCTCCTGAAAAGGTCTCCTCACTATCCCCTGAGCGAGAACGCTTCCTCGAAAGGGAGTCAAGCACTTCAGCACAAACCTTTTCATTAAGCCCATCCGGTTTCAGCTCCTGTAAGACAGAAAGAGGTTTACCAAAACAAGTTGCAACCTGAATTACATATGGGTAAGTCAACCTCTCCATCTGCTGAACGGACTCTTTAAAAACCACGGAAGCTTCAGGACGATACATGGGAGACTGCTCCAAGGGTTGACCAGATTCTTGAAGTTTATAACCAGCAATAAGGCCCTGATGTTTCCCCAAGTTCAGTAGTTTGGTATAGACTTCTCCAAGAGCAGAATTGAATTCCTTGGAATGAAAGAGATAGGTAACAACTTAGTGAAAGCCTTGCTCAATGAGCCACTGGTTATCACCAGTGGCTTGAGCAACCGAAGCCTTCAAGCCTTCCTTCTCTTGGTCAAAGGCCTTCTGCTGAACATCTAAGGCTTCCCTATCAGCCTTCAACTTCATCCGATCAGCTTCAAAACTTTTTTTGAGATCGTTCATCTCAATCTCATGTCTCCTTGTTAACTCTCCAACCTTCTTCACCCAAGCCTCCTCCTTCTTAGAGAACCCCTCAACCTCCTTCTTCATCGCAGCCATAGAAGCTTTCATTTTGTCCTTCTTCTTAGTAGCTTCCTCATACTCCTGCATACCTTTTGTAAAGCGGGTAACACCCTCAGCCAACAGGGCCGAAAGGTTGCAGGAACTTAACATAAACCTTGAAATAAAATGATCAGCCTCCATATCAGAAATAGCACTCCGGACACCAGGGGGAGCAAAATGGGCTAACACCTCAGCACAAACAGCTGGATCCTTGAAGCTATCCCCAACCATCACATCCCAGTTGGGAACATAAACCTCCTCAGCTTCAGGACCCTCCTCAGCTTCAGGACCCTCCAAGCTTTCAACGCTTTTGCCTGATGAACCCTGGATGGTAGGAGTGGCACCTTTCTTAACCAGCTTCTTCTTCTTCCCAGAAACAACTAACTCTTTTTCCTTACCATTCCCTACATCAACCTCAAGAACTTGTTCCGCAGACACCTCAATGTCATAGCTAACGTCAATGGCCTCTAAGCCAGAGGGTTGATCAGCACCTTTCAATCGACGGTTTGAACGACGGACAGAAACCTTGGAACCCGGAGCCTTCATGAAACCTTTAACATTTGGAACATTCAATAGCCAGAACCTTCGAACCTATAATCAGATCCCCTAATAACTGCATCTTCACCAGGTGTGGCCGAAGCATCCCCAAACACAACATCGGAAGTATCATCGCTCTTAATAAAGTCAAGTGCAGACATAACTGAAAAACAAACAACAGGTATAAGCAAACAAAAAATAAGAACATAATAGCACAACAAGACAAATGCATACCCTGCCCATCTCTCATAAGCACTGGATCTCCATCAGGTTTGTCCCACAACTTACTAAGGCCCAACAACACCAGCAAGGGCTCAGGAAAGGGACGAACCCTCGAAGGGCACTCCCTGAGGGTTTCAAGAAAGTGAGTATTTATTTCAGAAGCAGAAGGTTCAGGTTCATTAAGAACAGCATCTGGATGCCTCCAAACAAGTTTAAAAGGAACAATCTCATCTAAAACCCAGAAAATCGATCTTTCCAAACGCCAAGACTAGAAACCATGGATGAAACTAAAGAAGTCTCAACCTGGGATGTCTCGAACGTGAACCAATCACCATTCTTGGCCAATCGGAAAAATCGATGAAAAGACAAAAGGGTTGGGTCATACCCAGAAGCCCAACACAAAACTTCAAAGTGAACAACCCTAGCCAGACCCTGAGGATGAATCTGGCCAAATGATACGCGATAATAATCTAAGACATTCAAAACAAAGTTCGAGAAAGGGTGACGGAGGTTCGAAAATTCAAAATGGCGACAATAGAGGGCAACGGAACCAGGGGGACACTTATCGATCGGAACATCACAAGCCGGTGCAACCGGTTTAAACCTCATCCCAAGCCCACATTCCATACAAAAAAATTCTACTTCCTCTTAGTTAAGCGAGAAAACGATTTCGCTAGATCTTTACGAGCACCCAAACTATAAGAAAATAACCAGAAATATGGAATCGGAACTAACCTGGAAGGAGAAAAGGAAAGGAAACTTGAGAGGAAATGTGTGAATGATTTCTTCTAAATGATAAATGAAAATAAATGAAACAAAAAAACATTATAATTACACATAGGGCTAGTAAAATCGCCGCCTGACACAAAAGAAAACTGCCATAAGTCATATCAACTGTCTTGTCAAAATTCAAAAATCAAAAAGCTCAACCGCTTTCAACCTTCCAAGCTTTCAAGCCTTGAAGCCTTCAAGCAAAATAAAACAAATGTACAGAAAGTCAGAAGTATTTGTGCCTACACCCAAAAACCTCTGACTTGGGGAGCTGATGACGGGGGTAACTCAAACCTCAATAAAATGACTGAAATTACATGATAGCTTGAAGGGTTAAAATGTTCAAAGGTTTAAAGCCCGGGAACTAAGCTAAAGCAGCACATGTACAGTAATCAGTCACTTCACTGATTACTTGAACCACTCTCCCAGCCATAAAAGCAGAGCACATGCACAAGAAGGTCCCTTTTACCCGCAGGTCCAAACCGTTCAACCCCAAAATGGGTAAGTCTCCCACTGCAAGCAGGGTTCACTAGTCCAAGGTTTCCTCTTTGGGCGATATCTTCCTCTATAAATGACACTTCATTTAGTGCATTTCAAACATTCCAGATTAGTCCTGATTCTCTAGGGATCTCTAATCTTCCTTCTTATCTTCCGAGTACTTGTCCCATACAAGTCTCTCTTCTTCACATTGAACACACACAATTGAGTTGCTCTTGTATTCAAAGCTGAACATCTTTCAGCTGAGAATCTTGAACAAACAACAAAATATAACTAGTGAACCTCTCTCCACGTCTTGCAAACGTGGGGGGACCCCACGACCTGCGTTAGGCAAACCGGAACCCTTCAAGCCTTTTGCCTAACCAGCCTAACCATTATCATTGGTCTTGTATTTGTTGCATCAACAGTAGATATAAGTTACTTTTTCACACAATATAAAATTGATTTTTGATCATAACTTCATGAGTCATACTTGGTTCTCAAAATGCCCTTAAATGTTGATTTTACCTTTCTTTCCTGAACGGTTCTAGAAATTATACCTTATATTAAAGATGAACCTTAACTACAAGATACTTTCGATTTATTTTAATTTAACTATCAACTTTTTCATTCATCTATCTCTTATATTAAAGTAAAATAACGTTGACCATTTGACCATGATGTGGCATATGTGATTAGGCAGATAATTGTAATTTGGGCGCCAATGACCTATTCTCTCAATTCTCCTTTCTCCTTCAATTCATATTACCGCCTCTCATTTCCTTCATTCGAAATTCAAAGTCTACATTGATTTTATATGGAAACTTGAATAAATCATCAATTACTGGAAGATCTTTTGCGAAAATATGGAAGCGTTTCCAATTTTATCGCATATATACAGTTTACGGCTTTTAATTGGAGGATTCAAAGGACGATTCCAGTCACCTGTTTTCTTTTATCTTGATCATCCTTCAAAACTGAAGCATCGGTAAGCTGGATTCCATTTCTGTTTGTCATTTTGTAGTTGTTATAAGAAAACCCTAATTTGGTTGTATGATTTGCTAAGTTGGATTCCAAAGCTGGAACAAGAAGAATGGTCGGCAAGTTTTTCTTAAACACCGATTCCATGTAGTGATTCAAGGTAAATATCATGTTAAGTATAAAAGTTTCAGTTTTGTATCCAATTTGTCCATCTCAGATTTGAATTTCGAAATGTCAAACTTATGCTGCATCTTTTGACGGATTTAGGGTTTTTTTGTTCAACTTTATACATCAGATTTCTTAGTCAATCAAGGTATGTATTTTTGTTTGCTCCTTTCTTTTGATTTAGGGTCGTTACATCGGATTGCTCATGGATGTTTGTTTGTTGTTGAATGGGTATACTTGTCATTAGTATCACTATTTAATTGTGTTAGGCTGAACCATTTTTTTTTTTTTTGAATTTTAGGTGTTTGTTGCTTTTATGCTACTTTGATTATGCAGCCCATTCAAGTTTTATTCTACTGAGTATGCAACCCTTTCATAAATAACGATGTTATGCAGCTGCATATGCAGTCATTTGGATATTCACTAGACTGTCAGTTTCCTTCTCAATTATCTTATTAAGTTGCCGCGGCTATGAGGTGGAACCCGGTGGCCGGATATTGCCTGATCCCAATATTAGGATGTTTAGCTTGTGATCCGTTGCACAATCATTCTCTAATCGCTTCTTCTGCAACCAGGTTCGGTATGCAATGGGTTTCAATCTTGATGGGTGTTGCATTGCATCTTGATGTGAATTTGCGTAAAAGTTAACTCTTTGTTAGATTATTGTAAGAATTAGGCTCACTGCTCTTATTATTTGATGAGATTGAAAAAGGTAAATTGTGGTTTCAAAGTAAGTGATATAGATTATTGTGAAATTCGTAACATTTGAAACTTTATTTTGGTTTCTTTTGTTATTTATTTGTTTTTTCTTTTGATTTTTAGCTGGCAGCTCTACATTTACTGTTGATTGTTACCCATACTAAAGCCCATCCATGTTTAATCCGTGAACCAGCACGTCAAACGAGGACTACATCAAGTAGAAAATGATAATAGTTAGAGATTCAAGGTATTTATTCAGTTGTCATTAGTAGCCACTATGACTCATTACTTAATATTGTGTCTTCTGATGAAACAATGGTTAATTGCTTAGATGAGTTTACAATTAAGACTTCAGGGAACTGCCAGGGTATCACACCTAACAAAAGCCAAGCTGGTGGGATTAACGGACCTAGCAGATGATAATAAGCGAGCCTCATTTTAGTATACAATATTTCGTAAGTATTTTATATCAATGTAACAATCCAACTAAATTATATTGTCTATTCGTGTTAGGCCAGTGAAAGATCGATTTACAGTACTGATTATGATCATCAGCAGATTACAGTAGTTCCGATCATGTTTGTTTGAGCAATCCATCATCAAAATCAAGTTAGCCCCATCATCGATCCATTTGACCACTTTTCGCTACCATCGAACAGTGTATAACACGTTAGTGGTATCTTGATTACGTGTACAGTGTTTGTATAGTAGTGCCTATATATATATATGTATATATATGGTAGAGTACAATCTAGATAAGCTAAGCTGCTAGAGTTTGTTCTTTGGACCCAGTGAGGTAAATCCACATACCCATCAGGTCAAGATATGTGATTTTAAAAGTGCTAAAATTTTGGTTTGTAGATATTTATTCATAACCATTTCATTTTGTGTCGCAAATGTAATAACTTACGATTTCATTAACTTTTATTTTTTTTTCTTTATATTTTTTCCCCTCTAAGAGACAGAGAGAGATAGAGAAAGACGGTACTGATCATGGGCCGAGGTAGAGAGAAAGAGAGGGAGCTTAGGTATAGAGAGTAAAGACAAAGAGATTGAGTGGGTGGGGTAAGTTTAATGCAACCTTCGTCAAAATAAGATTTATACTATGACTTAAAGGATGGTGATTTTAGATTTAGTTTTACTTAGGGTTCAAACTAGGTACAATTTATACTATGGACAAACTAGGATTGCTACAACATTTGCTCTCCCTGCTGTAGGTTTTCACCTTTTTTAAATCTTTTATCATCTAACCAAATTACCCAAGGCATCAAGATTTAATTAACTGAAACTAATTTTGAAGTCAAGATTTCTTGATAACATATGTGCTTCAAGACCAAGAGGCCCATGCAGCACATTCTTTTATAGTTTTTATGATTGAAAATTGTAAGCATGACAGTCTTCTTTTGATGTATCTTTGAAGCATGATGGATCTCTTATATTTCATGTGCAGATGGAGCGCACTTTCATTGCTATCAAGCCAGATGGTGTGCGAAGAGGACTGGATAGCTTGCCACCATTATTTATATGCATCTTAGATACCCTTTCATTTAGTAGTTGGTCACTTTATTATAACAACAAATAAGACTAGAGTTCAATTTTCTGTCTTTTCTATATTTTAAACAGTTTCTTATAACTAAAACTTTCTTCCCAGATTTCAGAGATTATAGCTCGATTTGAATGTAAAGGCTCATAGTTTTTAAGATTCAATCTTTAATCTTGAAACATTTTAATTTGTCATTTAGGTTCTGCCAAAAGGCTATGTTTTGGTTCAAGGTGGCATTTATGAGAATGAGGTTTGTTCTGTTTCTCAACTCTACATTTGTTATGTGCCGATAATTTTTGTTAAATTCAGGTGAGTTACCCTTCATGTATTTATCAGGCCTTATGATATTGTTTTGTTTTTGTTTTTTTAGATAATGCTAACTGCAAAGAGGAGGTAGCACTTGAGCTTTGTGCAAGCCAGGTAGTTAGCTATATATTAACATTTAACATATAGTGATTTGTGATATGTTGTAGCTGGATTAATAATCATTAAACTACCAAGAACCAAACTGTCCCAATTCGGTTCTTTGTTCCCCGTGTGGTCTTTAACTTTAATTTTCTATGTTCTTTTCCAATTTTAATCTTCATGTTGGTGATAGATATGCACTATTTTACTCAAATTTTTTATATTATTTTTTTAGGGGTACTTTGTGTGCTAAATAATATAGTGATAGATAACTTTACTTGTGCATAGTGTGTTCATGTTTTGTATCTAATGGGAACCCTTTGTTCTGTTTGGTACCAAAACTGTGCAGTTCAAACAAATCTCATTCTGGTGGTAGAGGCAGCGTGGTAACGACGGCAGTGGTGCTGATCGTGGTGGTGGTTGGGACGTGGAGGAAATTGAGGCCACGCTAGGGTTGTGTTAATACCGCAAAGGTAATAACAAAACAACTTTCATCTATTACAATAAAAAGGTAATTACAAAAGTTATTGATGAGTTTGTTTTCTGAGTGGATATGTCTTATAAACAAAGTTATTGCATTCTTGAGTGTAAAATCAGTGACATGGTTACTTCGAGATCAATTGTTAAATTTAGGTTTTTATCAAAAAGATTTAATTTTTATCGATGGTTGGTTCTGTTCTTACTTTTGTTTCTGGTTATTATTGCTTCTCCAACAGTTAAAATAATAACTGTTATATTTTGTTAACAGTGCTTTGGGGATGGCTTCTGATGCATCAACCAACAGTCTGCAAAAACCTATAATACAAATATATTCTACACAAATGATGAAGTCACCTCCTTCTGGAAAGGTATATGACTGCAGGTTGGTTTTCAAGATTTATTTATGCTAGATTATTATTTGTTTTTTTTTTTTTTTTTTTTTTGCAGAGAAATATGAAAAGGATGCTAAGAAATATTGGGATATTTTCTACAAACGTCATCAAGATCGGGTTCGTTTTGCTTTCCTCTCCATTGTTATTTTAACTTGTGGATTGTTTTGATTTATAGTGTTTGTTTATGGTTAATAATTTCAGTTCTTCAATGATAGACATTACTTGGATAAAGAATGGGGACACTATTTCTCTGTGAGTGTGCAGAGTATTTGCTTATCTCTTATTTAAGTTTTATGATAATTTAAAATATATATGTGTGCGTATAATCGTATATATAGGGGTATGTTAATACATTAGTGGTTTTAACTTTTAAGTAGAGTATGAGGACTGCATTAGCATTTGTACGTAATGGACACCAAAAACATGTCATCAAGTGGATTTATAAAACTGATTATAGGTTGCAGCTTTTTTTCATGATTCTTTTTGCACAACCAGAACAAGGATTAAGAAGGCCTTATGAGCTACACTTGGGAGTTGACTTTTGATTCATTTGAACCGTTAGACCCGTTTTCTTTCCAAATGCATCAATTACCATTTTTCTTAACCCATTAGAGACGAAATTGCCACCTCTTGATTATATTAATTTTTTAGTTCATTAAATTTTGATAAAAATTACCTAAATATCAACCGGAAGTATACTGATACTATGCAATATTATGCAGATGACACTTGAAGGAACTATTGGTTACATGGCATGGCATATAATGAGCTAATTGAGGTCAGTGTAAATTCAGTTGAAATATTTTCGACCAGTTTATGAGTCAACATGAAAATTTATTTAGTCTACACTTTGCCTAAAATGGGTCAGATGGTTGAATTTCGTTGCCGGTGGAAGATGAAAGGTTGCATGGCCGCTGATTAGCAAAGTTTTTTTTTCTTTTTAACTATTGTTGATTTTCCTTACTAGATAACTGATGCTTTGTTTTCAAACTCTTGACACTAACAGAGAGAGTGATTATTATTTAAGACACTAATAGTTTTCTAATTTGCTATTGTAATGATGGTGTTACTGTAATTGCAGGAAATTGACTAGATTGAGATCAACTGCTTTCAATACTTCTGCAAGTTTTTATGTTGTCAATGAAGAAGATGAAGGGAGTCCGAAAAGTTACGAGTTGAAAGGGGTTAATAATCCTGGCCAAATTTATGCTAATCATCAGACCTGTTGTTGGCTCTTAGAAGGATATATGATGCCTGGATCTCTCATAGATGCTAAGAAGCTTCATGGGAAAATCTCGAAGTCGGGTTTCGATACCGATAACGTAATTTGCATTCGGCTTGCTGAGGTTTATGTTGCTCAGGGTGATTTGAGTTATCATGCCAGGTGCTTGATGAAATGCCCGACAGAGATTTATCCTTTTGAAATAACTTAATTTTTTATCTGATCGAAAAGAGGTTACCGACTATAGTGTTCTGCCTGTTCTCGAAAATGTTGGCTGACAAGGTTGACCCGGATGAAGCAACATTTGCAAATGTTTTACGGGCTTTTAGTGTAGATAGGATTGGCCATTATAGTCTAAATGAGATCTACCAACTCTGTTCTCTTGGGGTTACGGTAAGCAAATTCCATCTCAATTTCCAGTTCAAGTTATTGCTAAAATTCTTCATTAATTTGCAATGCCCGAATCACAGTAATCACATGTACACAAAATAAGGTTGCGATTGAGTAGAAAGTGCCGAATAAATAATACACAGTTTATTAGTTTTGACCCATTAGAGTTAAGCATGACACAAGTTAACCTTTTATTAAACAAATGGTTTGAAATTGGCATGTCTAGGTTGATTTACTATCTGATGCTACTTATTTGGTCAACAATTTAATGTCTTCAGCCCCAAATCTTGGCCGAAACTCGAATATTTTGTTGGAGATCGCTGGTTTGTTTGGTGATTCATTTATGCAATTACAATGAAAACTTTAGATTATTGCATCTTACTCTCATAAACTTACGTTGGTTGCTTATTATGTTCAGCTTGATTGTTCCTCTGTTCACTTCAATATGTATGATGTTTCTTAAACATCATAATTGCCTACCGTTCTAATGATCTGGTCTGTGGGAAGCAGGGATGGGCAGAACATGGTTGGAACCGTGAGAACCGTGGTACCGAACAGTGACTACCACATAGAATGACTTGTTTAATATTTAAGGTTCGGCTATGGTTCTGTCTCCTACATTCAAAACGTCTAACATGTTTTTTACAAAGACCGACCCGTTTGATATATATATATATATATATATATATATATATATATATATTTATATATATATTTACAAATGTCTTTATTTTGGTTGCAAGATATTTTTTTCCAATGTTATGTTATCTTTCAGATTGTTTTTTCGAATTGATTATCTCCTTTTTGTGTTTTGATGCGTCAATAAGCTATTTCGAGGGTGTTTGAATCGGTTAATTAAACTTGCTTATATGATTAGTTGTGGGTGAGATAAGCTATTTTGAACACGCGGTTTGAAGTTGTATAATTCCAAACTGCTTATTATAAGCTGATAAAGAGTTTTAATAAGGGTTACTTATCATTGGCTTGCCTGTAAAATTTATGCAAGCTTATATGCTTCTTAAAGGTGTTCAAAGTAGGATTTAGTTTATAGAATATTGTAGACATTGGAATCTTTTTCTTAAAGGTGTTTAAAGTAGGGCTTACTTTATAGAATTTTATAGATATTGCAATCGTATCAACCGGTACACCTTTAACATTTTTCGTCCTCAAAAGTGTTAACTCAAACATATTCAATGACCAAGGTGTTGGTGGGTAAGTTCATTTAGTCCAAAAAGCTTTATTTCCACACTCAATATAGATTGAAGAATATAGAATACGGAGGTGGCAAGATGGCCGGGTTGAAAAGAGCCATTCCAAGTCGGTTGAAGAAATCTTTAATGATTTGCGATTTTTTCTCATTCATGTATTTCAAATATTCAGTGTACTCTAATATTTGCATTAGTAGTTTAACATTTATATAGTTAAAATATTTTTGTCAACATAAGGAGATATTTTTTTTGAAAGCCACCCGTGTAATACACGGGTACTTAGACTAGTTTATATATATATATATATATATTTATATAATATGAAACATCTTAGGAACAGTTTAGGTTATCAGGTTTCTCCTCACCCGCATCTGTCGGTTTCCAACACTTAATCCCACCGCTTCAAACACCCAGTCCCATTGTTGTTCAATCTCTCCCAAGCTGAAATTCCAGGTTTACAAATCACGTTTCCAGGTTTCCTTTTTATGATTTCTCTGATTTGTTTGTCAAATTTCAAAACCCATCACAAACCTGATTGTTCCTTAGATGCTTTGCCAGCCAAATCACAAACGCATCGCCGTTCTTCGACTTCACAGGCCAAATTGCGTTTACGGCTTGCGTTTCTAATTTGTCAACCTTAAGAACAGTTCGTGTTTCCCGGTTTCTCATAACCGGCAGCTGCCAATCTTCAGACTATATCACACCGCTGAAAGCCACCTCAATAGCAATTCGTTCCTGTTCCTACGCTTCAGCAATTAGGCCTTACTTCGTCCTAAGATTACAGCTTTGCTTCAGCGATTAGGGTTCAGGTACGTTTGAGATTAAAGCTCCAACATGTATGATTCAACAAATTAGGGCTCCAATTTCAGTGTTTACTTCCATCGCAAGTATGCTTGGAGATTAGTAACATGTATGCTTCAGCAATTAGTGTTCCAATTTCAATGTTCTTCACTCCAATCTCAGGTACACTTGATGCTTTTCATCCAAGACTCCAAATGGTCAAACTTACTCTTGAATAGCACTACTACAAGTGTCAAATTAATATTTTAATTTTATGTGGCAAAAGCCTATAAATAATTGTTATTCGCCACCAATTGTTCCATGTTTTTTTTAATGAGTTTAATTACATGTTGGTATAGTAGTTCCATGGTACCCTGTTCGCATTTGATTAAACTGAAAGTTAGATATATGTTTTTTTAGTCAAATTAATATTAATGTGAAAGGATCCTTGTAGGGGACATATTAGTTGTAATTTGTGTTGTTAATAGGCCCCTTTGGTTGTCTGCAATTAATATAATTTGAAAAGTTTATAGAAAAAGAAAATGCCGAAAATTTGATGGAACTGCTTGATTTGTGGCTTTGTGAGGAAGATAAAGTAGAAGGGAAGGTTTTAAAAATGGCGAAAAAGATGTAGGAAATGGTGTGATGGACTCATAGTGTGAGCAGAGGGACAAGTGAGCTCAGTCATTGTTTTGAATGACGACGTAAGAGAAAACATGAGTTCTTGATTTGTATGCATAAGACGAAAGAGAAAACCATTTCAAGTATGCTAAACCATTGTTGGTCTTTTTTTTCAGCAAGTGCTTTTTGACCCAGTTCTTTACATCTTCAAGCGATCTGTGTTGGTATGATTTATTAACTGTTACTTTCTTATTTGTTAACACAGTTGTCTTTTGCTTTCAGTTATACTCACTTTTTTTCCTTTTACTATGTAGTTTTTATGATACTTTGTTATGAGTTTGCGATAAAATGACCGATAAGCATAGATTAGATGGTAGTACTTATGATGTTCGCGTGGTCATCACTCCCGCATATTATTGATTTTTTTCATAGGAATACCATTTCTTTAGCCCTTTTGTATAGCTGGGCAAATATATTATGGCTGTACATATCTTGTGGATTAACCAAATTGTACTAATACATGTCACAACCCCGACGCAACGCGCGTGGGTTACATTCTAGCTATATAACAATTTGCGTCAAGGCTTATCTATAGTAAATTTAGCTTATAACCAAATTGCCCTTCCCTTTTTCATTGATTTACTAATAACCGGACATCGGATTTTGTTTCAGTTGCCGCTGCAGTCTATTGTAAACCTAGCCGTCGCTGGTGTGGCGACTGTCACCCATCTTTGTCATGAACCGGAATCACCATCACTCTTCACATGGTCACCTTACCATCATCGACTTCCCTCATCTTCTACCAACATCAAAATACAACTTTTCATTCAGATTCTCTGGACTTTCCATCGCGTCTCTCTCTCTCTTTATCTCTTATCTGTGTCTATCCGATGGGGGTGATGTCCGTACGATTTGTGGCCGACGATCAGAAAAAGTATAGCTGATGATGGAACTTTCACCCAAAATTAATGATGTACCGTAAACTACCAATTTTCTTCTACTTATGAGCATGAATTGATTTGTCGATGCAACATCTTTGGAGTTCATATTCTAAAGCCGAGAGATTTATTAAATGGATATTTTTCAAGTATTTCTTAAAATTAGAAAAGTATTTGAACCAAAGTGATGAAGCGTGATTATTTTGAATTTCTGGAGTCAACCATTCAGTAACAGCTTCTTTTGCTTAATTTCCTTTTTAAATTAATTCAAGTTTGATGCGTGATCTTTTTTTTTCAGATTTCAAAACTGGGTTTGTTTAAAGGATTAAAGGTTGCTATCTTATTGAAGACTGGAACATGTTAGATTGGGTATGAAAGTTATTGGGCATAGTTTTGACATAGGCGTAAGTGCGTAACATTTCAGACTTCTTTTGTGGAATGTTATGTTTAATCGATTTGCTTTCGCTGGTTTAAAGATGTATTTCAGTACGTCTTAGATAGAGATTACTTTTTACCCAAAACTTTTCGTCTTTTATAATTTAACCCAAAACTTTTTTACTTACAACTTTGGTCCCCTCATACTTTTTATCTTTCACAAGTTTTTCGTTTTACGTTTCGTTCTAAATTTCACGAGTTAATACGTCGCAACGTGTGTGTGTGGTTCAACGTTTTTCGTCTATTTTTTCACATTTGACAGGTATGTCGCAACGTGTCTATTTTCCCCCTTTGGCAACTTCGCCGCAATAGGCGGATCCTACATTGACTTAGTTATTCTTTTCTACGTTATTTTGCGAGTTAACACGGCGCAACGTGCGTGTGTGGTTCAACATTTTTACGTCTATTTTTTTTTCATTTAACAAGTTCGTCGCAACACGTGTGTCCTAAATCGACATAGTTATTTTTTTATGTTATATGTTTCAGTCTTATTTCTTCGCATTAACGCGCCACAACTTCAGTGTTAGTGATCGCTACTAGCGGTGTGACATTGATATTATTTGGCATAGTTTTAGACCCCCCCCCCCCCCCCGGCCGCAACGCGGGAGTGCTTAATTCTAGTTTTAATTTAACCATCAACTTTTTCCTTCATTTTTAAATTCGCCCCCAAAATAGTTTCGTTTCTTTTTGCCTTTAATTTTCTGTTTTCCTTTTTAGGGAAAAGATCAAATAGGAAGTTTATTTTGGCTAGGAAGTGTAGGAAGCAATAGGATTAGGACATGTGGCAACATTTAAAATAAAGAAAAAGGGTATTTTAGTCAATCCAACCCTTTCTTCTTCCTTTTCAAAACCCAGTAACTTCAAAACCCACCATTTTCAAAACCCACCATCTTCAACCATTTCTTCACTTTCTATCTCAATAATCACTACATTATAGTGCGATTTTCATCACCAATCAATGATTCAAACACCCGATCAACGTGTTCTTCAGCTTTTTTGAAGAAAAACCAGTTTAATTTCATAAAAAATCTCTTTTTTCCGGTGATTTTGGAGATAATCACTCGATTCGAGCGCTGATAAGTGTTTCAATCATTCAAAATTCGTCAATTGTTGAAGAAATCACTTCGATCCATGTAAGAAATTCTTTAATTTCATTTTTACGATCTGAGTTTTTGATTTACTCATTGCGTTTTACGATCATGGCGGGGGTCCGGGGGCAGCGCCCCTGGTAACGGGGTCCCAGGGGCGGGAGCCCCTGGCGGGGTCCAAGGGGCAGAGCCCCTAGCTGGGGTTAGCTCGGGAAATTTTTTTTTCTGATTAAATTGCTGTAATAAAAATCATCAGAAAAAATAATTTTCCAGAAATTGGCTCATTTCGAAGACAGTAATTCGTAGACAATTCAGACAGTTCACAGTCACAGACAGTTCCCAGACAGTTTTATATGTCCATTGCGTTTTAGAAATAAGAGAGTTTTATGTGTTTTCTGGCTATTGCGTTTTAGAAAAAAAAAAACACATTTTTAAGTGTTTTTAGTCATTGCGTTTTAGGTAAAACACATTTTTGAAGTGTTTTTAGTCATTGCGTTTTAGGTAAAACACATTTTTTATGTGTTTTCAGTCCATTGCGTTTTAGAATGAGTCATTTTTAAGTGTTCTCTGGCCATTGTGTTTTACAAATAAGACATTTTTTGTGTTTTTTGTGCATTGCGTTTTATGTAAAACACATTTTTATGTGTTTTTTGTGCATTGCGTTTTAGGTAAAACACATTTTTTATGTGTGTTTTGTGCATTGCGTTTTAGGTAAAACACATTTTTTATGTGTTTTTAGTCTATTGCGTTTTAGAAAGTACATTTTCTTTTGAGTTTTCTGGCCATTGCGTTTTACAAATATGACATTTCTTTGTGTTTTCTGGCCATTGCGTTTTACAAATAAGTCATTTATTTGTGTTTTTGGTGCATTGCGTTTTAGAAAAATGTCATTTTTTAGGTTTTTTTTTTTTTCATTGCGTTTTACATAACTGGGGATTTTTCTATTGCGTTTTACGCAACTGGGTTTTAATTTTTTTTTTTAAATATAGCAATAGTATACTCGTTTTAAAGATAAAAAAACGCTCGTTTTTTTTTTTTGCAATTTTTATAAAAAAATAATGTCGTATGAAAGAGTTATTAACGTTTAAAAAATGGGGGGGGGGGGGGAATTGGAGGAGAGAGAAACTATTAGCTTGGATTGACTAGATTGCCCCTAAACAAACTCACGCGTCTCTTTTCTCCCCTTCAATTTCCCTGATTTAATCTTAGCCCTTGATTAACTAAATGGATGGTCAAGATCACTTCCTAGCCTTCCTAGCCAAATAAACTTTCTATTGTATCTCCACCCTTCCTTTTTAACTCTTTTTTCGTCTCATTTTACTTCGACGATTAACTTTTTCTTTCATTCTAAATCCGCCCAAAAACACTATCGTTTCCTCGTCTTTATTTTTTGTTTTCCTTTTTAACTCTCTTTTATTAAAATTTTATTTTCAATGAATTCGCATATTAAGCTACTCGATTAACCGAACACGCTATAACTTTTGGGTTTTACTTTTGTAACCCGTCGCAACGTAAGGGTTTGGTAAAACAGGTTTGGACGTTACATAATACAAAAACAATGAAACGACCACGTTCCGATACCCTTTTTGTTATATTATAACTATCTTTTTGTGTTTTCTTTTGGTTAAGCATAGCGAGTACACCGAAACCAAAAAATCTTGCGCCCGCTGAAACGCTCTGTAAATGTGTCCTGGTTTGTCCTCGCTGCAAAGCGCGGACATAACCATGTAGTATTATTATTAGAAAGAAGATCAGCACTAACAGGGAGCTAGAGGCCGATGGAACACCTCATACAAAACAATAAAAACAGAAAAACTAGCGAAACATAAAAATATGTCAATTAAACCATTCTAAGTTTCCCAATTTCGATCTATTTTTATATAAAACAAAACTTAATTTCCTCGAACAATTTGCATCAACACCGGTTTATTTGAATACTCTGTTTTTATATAAAGTTTACTTTTAGTTATTAAGAAAGAACACAAGCCTAAGTGTCATAAATGATCATTCTATATATTATCAACTTACTTAAAACACAAAGTAGGTGGTATACGCCACCGACATGCATGTGTCATTTTCATTTTTCACACAATATTTTGAGTAAAATACATTTTGGCCTCTTACTTTTAGTTTTGTTAAATTGCGTTTTGAGTCCATTTCGACATTTCCTCTTTTCACCCATACTTTGAGTAAAATACATTTTGACCCCTTGCTTTTAGTTTTGTTAAATTGCGTTTTGAGTCTCTTTCCTTTCCAAGTTAAACTTCAATTTTTCACCCATACTTTGAGTAAAATACATTTTGGCCATTTGCTTTTAGTTTTGTTAAATTGTGTTTTGAGTCCATTTCCTTTCCAAGTTAAACTTCAATTACATTTGCAATATTAGACCATTGAGGTTTAATCTCAAAAGTTTATAATGTTTCAACTTTATCGTTGTAGCGTATATCTAAACATTTTTAGCTTATTGTTTTCTTTAATTATTTTCGTTCGCTAATTTCTATTTTAAAAAACTAAATGCTTGGATTCAACAGTACATTAAGTTGAACTGAATACGTCAAGACATGCGCTTTCATATGGTTTGCGCATGACATGGCGCTTGGATTAATCTGTTTGCAACGTGCCTACGACGCATCGCCCGCGGGTTGTATTATGAATATTAAAATTTATGTGTTGGTATAAATTCGAGTTGGTGTACGTTTCGATGTAAACTTTTTTGGGGAACAAGTCAGGTCAAATATATTTTGTTTTTTGATTGTTTTATGTACGTTTCCAATTCTACGTTTCGACCCTACCGCAACACGCTAAGGGTATAATTTTTTCCGTTGATATGAATATCACTTTTGATTACATGTGTTAGTTTTCCCTTGATACAAATTTTATGTTTTTTTGTACGTTTTCTATGTATGAGTCGGGTCACATATAAATACGATATACTTTACATTTTTATTTATCTAGCTACAATGCTATTGAGTTAAATTGGATACGTCAAAATGTGTGTTTTCATATGTTTCACGCATTAAATAACGCTTCAACTAATCTATTCGATGTTTGCAATGTAGTTGCGCCGCAACGCGCGCGGGTTTCCCACCGGCTTTGCCTCCCTGCCCCCGCTTTCACGATGTTGCAATTTTAGCCCCTTGACTTTGGTATCTTCAAAGTTTCATAAAATGACAAATTTAGGCCCTAAACATTCTACTTTAGATTTCCAAAACCACAACCTCATCTTTCAAACTTTGTCTGCACCAACCCTCTACTTTGGTTTTCCACCATCACCCCCTTAGCTCTTAAACAGTTACGCCACCAACCCTCTTCTTTTACCTTTCCACCAACACCCCCTCATCTTTTACACATTTCCGCCACCACCCCTATACTTGTACACTTTGCCTTTTTTAGACTTTGTTTTTTTACCCCTTGCACTATTACTCCATTTTTACACCTGCCGAACTTAAAAAAAATTGCAATTGTAACCCCTAGACTATAACTCATACTTTTGTAAATGCCAATGCATTGTGTTTTTCGAATGTCTTTGGCATTGTGTTGTACACTTTGTGTCTACCTTTGTGATTTACACTTTTTTTTGTAATTGTCTTTTACGCACTTCGTTTTACGAATCGTGTTTTGTCTTACTACATGTTTTCACCCGTCGCGCGCCGCCACAACGCGCGGCGGGCAAAATCCTAGTTGTTGTAAATTCCAAAGTTATCCTTATTATAGTAGTTGTTGAAGAAATAAGAATCATAAGATTGGATGGATGGTTGGTTATATGCTAGACCTTGTCATTTTTTGAAATTGACAACTTATAACACCATTTATGGGAAATTCATCCATGCACATGGGACTTGGGAGGTGGTACTAAGGGGCTGTTTGGCTAAGCTTTTCAAAATGACTTATTTGCTTATTTGTTTTCTGAAAAGCAAATAAGCAAATAAGTCATTTTGAAAAGCTCCATTTTAAAGCTTTTCAAAACAGCTTATTGACTTATTTGCTTTTCAGAAAAGCAAATAAGTCATTTTGAAAAGCTTAGCCAAACAGCCCCTAAAACTATCATGTGAACTCCATTTTAATTTTATTAATTATTTTATTCATTCATATAAAAACAGAATGACACGTGTTATTGCCTAGAATGACCGAAATTGCTCATCAAAATGAGATGAAATGGAAACCTAATAACATCAACAAATGTGTTTATAATTAAAAGAAAAAGACATCAAAAAAAAAAAACAGATAGATATTTTTGTTCAAATATATAATTGAAAATATAAAAAATCAAAAAATAAAACATATATATCTTATTATTGTTGTGTTGGCATATTAGTGTCCAAATCTGGTCACAATCATTACCAATTGATAACAACATTCCAACCATTTATACAACAATACAAAAAGAGGCACAAAGGTTACTTCAAAGAGTTTCTATACAAAGTTGTGTTAGTGACCCGATAACAAAGTTTGTTAGATTAAGATTCCATCAGCTCGTGTCCAACTTACTTCATAATTTATAACTAGTTTTAAACTTTCTTGTAATTAGTTCGATGAAAACTAGTGTGCAGTCTAGCTAAAGTTAATTTGACTTGAGCTACTTGAATCTTAGACCAGTGGGTATGGAGAGCCTCATCCTCAAGGGGATAGGCCGTCACGTCGGCGCCACGTAGGAGGGGCTTGGAGGGGATGGACCTAGGGGGTGGGGGATGAACCCCTTTATATATATATATATAGGGAGGAGATCATGCGAGAACCACCCTTATTGCGAGAACCGCGAGAACCAAATGTGAACACAACCTAAAATAGCTAAAAAAACCTAAAAAACCTAACCCCCCCCCCCCCCCCAAAAAAAAAAACCTAAACCCCCCCCCCCCCCCAAGCTAAATGCTAAAAACTAAAACCCCCAAAAAACCTAAAAAAAAACTAACCCCCCCCCCCCAAAAAAAACCTAAACCCCCCTCCCCCACCCCCCAAAAAACCTAACCCCCCCAAGCTAAAATGCTAAAAACTAAACCCCCAAAAAACCTAAAAAAAATCTAAATTTTTTTTTTAATATTTTTTATGCTCAAATCGCTACTTTTAGTGGCAAAAAAAAAAAAATTACTTTTTTTTTTTTTTCCTTCGAAAAGTAGAGATTTTTATATAAAAAAATATTAAAAAAAATTGTGTGATTTTTAGCTAATATATATATATATATATATACGGAGAAGATCATGCGAGAACCACCTCTTATTGCGAGAACCGCGAGAACCAATGTGAACACAACCAAAAATGCCTAAAAACAGCTAAAAATCACAAAAAAAAAAATTTCTTTTTTTAATATTTTTTATATAAAAATCGCTACTTTTTGAAACAAAAAAAAAATTAAAAATTTTTTTTTTTGCCACTAAAAGTAGCGATTTGAGCATAAAAAATATTAAAAAAAATAAAATTTAGATTTTTTTTTTGATTTTTTTAGATTTTTTTTAGGTTTTTTGGGGGTTTAGATTTTAGCTTGGGGTGGGGTGGGGGGGGGGTTTAGGTTTTTGGGGGGTGAGGAAGGGGGGTTTAGGTTTGGGGGGGGGGGGGGGGGTTAGGTTTTTTTGGGGTTTTAGTTTTTAGCATTTAGCTTGGGGGGGGGGGGGGGTTAGTTTTTTTTTTTTTTTTTTTTTGGGGGGGGGGGGGGGGTGGGGGTTAGGTTTTTTTAGCTATTTTAGGTTGTGTTCACATTGGTTCTCGCGGTTCTCGCAATAAGGGTGGTTCTCGCATGATCTCCTCCTATATATATATATGTATAGATGTGTGTGTGTGTGTGTGAGGAGAGAGGAATGAGGCTCGGCGAGATCGGCTGGTGGGAGACGGATGGGACGAGCCGGAGGAGTGGGGGACCGGCGCCGGGCCTCAGCCGGCCCCCATACCCTCTAGTCTTAGGGTGAGGGGGTGCATTCCAACCACCCAATTGAATTGTGTCATGTAATTTGTCTAAACTTTTTGTCTATTACCTAAAAAACACAAAGGGTGCATGTCTAAATTAAGATTAGGTAAATTAATTAAAAAAACAAAAAACAAAAACATGTGATTGGTTGATTTAGGTATGGGCCCCACCTTCTCTTTCTCTCCTTCTATTTCCCGCAGCGGCAACTACTCGCCGAATTCTTTCCCTCTCTCTTCTTGCCGATCACCTATACTCAGTTGGCGGTGGTCATGCCCAAGCGGCAAAGGGTTGCGGCAAAGGGTTGCCGAAAGGGGTTGCATATTACACCCCGTTGGCCCTTATAAACTTGGGGGGCACGGGGAGCCGCGTGATGGCCAAACTTCCACGCGTCAAAGCACGTTATATATCGTCCCACCATCATTCTTCCACGCGTGTACTTGGTGACACGTGCTCGTTATCACACGTTGAAATTGAATTTTGAACGTTGAAGGTGACCGTTTGGCATTTTAAAATTAAAAAAAAACTCAAACATTATATATATATATATATACCATCTATTTTAACCTTTTAAATCCACAAAAATACATAATTTTATACCACTTTCTTGGGTAAAAATGGAATTTCCAACTGATTCGTTCCGCTAGACACCGATAGCTCTACGTCTTCCGACAATGACACGCTTAAATTTTTCGAGAAGGCGTATAACGAACTTGAAGGTTCGAGCCGCCCAAAGAAGAAAAAGGTGGATTGTGATCGTATACATGCACCGAAGTGTTAATGAAGTATTATTTTGTGGAGAATCCAGACTACAATGCTGAAACATTTAGAGATCGGTTTCGTTTACCAGAAGAATTATTTTTAAAGATTGTTGGAGACATCGAAGCAAGCGAAGAATGGTTTCAAGAACGTTACGACCGCGGGGGGGGGGGGGGGGGGGGCAAACGAAGTTTCATGCCAATACAAAAATGCACATCCGCCATTCACCAACTAGCAACAGGTAACCTTCCTGATCAATTTGATGAATACTTATCCGTGTGACTGACCAGGATCAAGTCACAATCATATTGAACAATTATAATAATAGTAAAATAGTTCCACCAAACCAATACGATTAGTGACAATTAAAGTTTAAGTCCAAAGTTTTAAGTTCAAAACAACGTTTTAGGAGAACAACGGAAGCATAAGTAAAACGATTCAAACATAAGTTCACAGTTCATAATTATAAAAAGAACCCAACACGGGTTAAGGCGACCACTACACTTCCCAAGCTGCAAGCTCCTGCCATTACTGAGTACCTGCAAAGCATGAAATAGGGTATCAACATAAAGTTGGCGAGTTCACGAGTTGTCCAGTTTTAATTTCCATAAAACGTGTTAATAGTTAAGTTACTCATTTATATCATGCCATGGGAAGCTACCCCATATGTAGGCTACTAAACTGCGTCATACCGAATACTCTGCGACCTCATGTTTGTTTGCCCCGTTTTGTCAATGTCTATCATCATTGACGGTTTTGCCTGAGTCTATTAGTTCACGACCGATCCTCTCCAGGCACGGTGTGAGGTTGGTGAGACCTAAATAGCGCTATCAACTAATAACCCGTTCGCCAGGCACCTGCGACTAATCGGTATCACAAGTAGGGACTTTCGTGATAGAGTTTCGTTTAGTACACTTGTTGCATCTAATATAAATAGTAATTAACTAAGCGTCCCGCACAAAGGGAGAATGTACCCGTATCCCACACAAGGAGATAGTGTTACCCGTATCCCACACAAGGAGATAGTGTTTTTCGTTTCGTTTCCCAACCACCGGGAATGCATGCTTTTAGAAAAAGTGTGTTAACTTACCTCGGTTTGCTCGGCAGATAGTTTACTTGTTAAAACAACTTTGATCAATCACGTCTGATTATTGTTACCATAACTAGTTAGGTTCGTATTCAAATATCGTTACATATACACGTATTCAGCACGTAGCACATAATTAGTATGCATTCCATAACATAAGTGTAACACCCTATTTTCTATTTAATGGTTTTATATGCAAATACCAACAATTAGATGTGTAGCTAAGACTACACATACTATATAAAAAAAATACGGGTTTATTAAAACTTTTACAAATTATAAGTTATTCTACATAACGTGATTAAATTCGTTGTTTAAAATATACAACGTGGCAAGGTGCGGAAGCATGTAACTATATCGTGTTCGGTTCTTCGTTGAGCTTGATCGTCTCTCGGCATCCAAAATGTACATACATTTCATAAACATGAAATGCTTTAGTCATACTGGGATTAAAACGTGATTAAAGGAGTCTGGGAAACAGTTGATTCTAAAAACAAGAATTTGGAAATGACCTCCACCGTAACTTACGGTGGCACCGTAAGTTACGGTGGCCCCTGTAATGTTATTTTCCTACCGTACAACAGTAGGCAACCACCGTAGCATTTTCATCTCCACCGTAACTTACGGTGGCACCGTAAGTTACGGTGGACTCTGTAATAGCCCAGTTTCCTTTTTGTCGTAATTGACACGAAATCTTTCGTATCTTTCAAACCGCTTGTCCGTTTAACCTACCGTTTCTTCCTACGTGATTGTGATTTGATTCTCCATCACATGGAGTTAAAATCCGACATCCGGCTTAATAAATTCTGAGACTTTTATGCCTTCGGCTTATTATCTTTTTACAAGATTTTGACCCGTTTACGCATTTATCACACAAACATATTTGTTTGACCTTTATATCACATACACTACTTCAACTTAAGGTTATTTACCATATTAGGTTCTAACCACAGGTTTATTACACAATTTAAACCCATTTTCACTTGTATGCTTATTTTGACCCGTTAAGGGTATTTAAGCACTTTCGAGCCTAATTTCGCTTTTGATTACTTCTAGCAATCCATCACCACATTTCTTATCATATAATCTCCCACCACAACTGAATTTGTGGTGGGTTTAATGTGGTGATCTATAAAAACCAATTTTTACCTCTCGGATCATTATTTTACGGCAAAAACTCAAGTAGTGCCATTTGACTAATATAATACCTCTTTCAGCTTCTATACTTATTCTAAGTATTTATCTAATCATAAAACTCGTTTCCAAACAACCTTTAAAGGTTGTTTGTTCAAATTAGCTAACAAGGGCGTTTTGGTCCTTTTTAGTCTTTCAATCACGACAAGGTCTTTTGAGAGCATGTTTGACCCATGATTCTTCTTTTGAATTATGATCTTGCTCGAAAAGTCAATATGCTTTTCAAAACGCCACTACCCTCTTTTAAAACATTCGGTTTACCCATTTAAGTAACCCATTGTCTATCTAAGACTTCATTAAATACTCATTGAACCTTACGTTCTCAATGAATCATTACTCTATTACACATACCTGGCTCGGGTCAATGTATTGACCTGATTTAATGCCTTGCTATAATATTCACTAAATAGTAGCGATGCAAATATCATTTCTACATTTATTCCTGAAATCATATAACTCGACAAGAATCATTAGTCGCTATAATCAAAAGGTGGTATCTTCACCCTTTGACCCGTTTGGTCTAAATGACCGATTATATTGGCGAGATGACATGTATTTTCATCTCGACTATATGACTCGCTCCGATTTACAACGTGCGGTCGCTTTACTTATAATTCATTTCTTAACACTTTTCGGCCTATTAAGGCTTACTTCATAAGTGTCTTTTAAAGCCAATAGTTATGGTCGATGCATGACCAATTTACCGTTTTACCCTTATTGTTTGTTTTGGTTTACCCTATAAGGTAACCATTCAAAAGTTCATTTTCCATTTGTCATAAAATGATCAAATTACCGATTTAACTCCGTTTAAACCATCAACATGGTCTCTTGTCATACTCGACTATCTTGTTCCGTACGTTTACACGCCGGAACATCATACCTCAATTATGTATTTATCTTATTCGTAACTAATACGATAAGAGAATATTCTAAAATATAAGACTAGTGTAAGTTATACTTACCTTGCATCCGAATTATGCTTTTTCCTTCATTCTTGATTCGTTTGACCCGCTTTCACTCCAAGCTTCACCTAGCTTGTTTAAGCGCCAACTATTATTCATCATTTTACAAGGTGGTTAGTTTAGTCATAACTTAATACGATCATTCCACCCTACGCATTTTATATTCAAGAATTATCATTCATCGTATTATAGGTCGGTTTGACTGTTTAAAGTCAACGGCCTATTAATCATAAGTGATTACATGATGTAGCTTTACTACTCATTTAACTACTTGGTCAAATACACGGTAGCATCATACTTAGGCTACCGTTTATTCACTTCGTTTACCAAGTTTTATAACCATAATTCATCAAATTAACACTACATTAATCTTTCTTAACACATGATGATATCAAGCTTCATTTTTAACATGAATTTATCATCATTTCCATTCTTTTTACACCAAACCCAATTCATGGTAATTATGATTCATGTACTCAAACACCTAAATGGTTCAAGTAGCATACTTTTATTATCTAATATGAGGGTTCTAATCACAATTTAGACACTAACATCATCATATCATAAAAACCCATCTCTATCATGTATGAACAAGTACTCAATCATGTAAATTTGTTCAAGTACTTTGTTTCTACTATCAACTATGATGATTTCTAGCACAATTATATCATCATCTTCATTATCTAGCCATAACCCACTTAGCACATACAAGGGAAATCATCAATTCCCTAGTTTTCAACACTAGTTCATCAAATTGTTAACTAGGGTTGTTCCTACACATAGATTTCTTCACAACTACACTCATGGATTCATCATCCATTCCCAAATTGTGATTTTGAGTGTTCATCGTAACTTCAAGACATCACCAAATTACAAAATTTAACATACATTACGATCCCTTTGACTTGGTGATCATTTATACGCGTTCATGCATTGATTTGGGGCTTGATTCGAGCTCCAATTTGGTGAATTTGTTGATTTTAGGGTTTGAGCTCTCTTGGTCGCTCCTGATGATCGATCCACACACACAAAGTGTGTGTGGTGTGTGTGTTTTTTTTATTAATAGAACTTGTTCCCTTTTTGACGATTTTGGTCCCTCAAGTTTTGTTAACTAGTAAGTAGGCTACAACCTACTTATTTTCAACAATACTTTGTTTTGTTAACTAGGTTAAACTTTGCTAGTTTAACTTAGTGAGTTCGGGGTAGTCATAACCCGTTTTATTTTAAGTCCCGTTAGCTCGGGCCTTCTATATACTTTGTTTTCCTCAAAGTATTTATCCTCTTTTAATTAACATCAAATTTATTTATTTAAATCCTAATATTAACCGGGTTAATTTTTACCACTAACGGTATTTTACCCGTCGTCACTAGTAACGTGGTTTAATTACCAAACCCATTTTTGGGGTGTTACAAGTCTACCCCCCTTAAAGAGGTTTCGTCCTCGAAACCTTTTCTTGCATAATGTATTGAGTTTCAACCCAATGTACATAAACTGAGTAACCTTCTAAGCATTACTCACACTTTGACCATTTGTTAGTGTCATTAGACAAATATGGTAACATCTTTTAATTACACAACATATGTATCTTTTATGCGAATTTACGCAACTCAGAATAACGCCATCTTGTCATTTCGACTTGTTTGATTAACTTAGCGAAATCCATCGCCTTTATACTTTCGGATTCTTTGTGAATCTGTTATTTTCACCCATTTGGATGTTTCTAGTGAGATCTTTCACTGTTTACAAACAGACCCCTTTTCTTTACGAACTTATTCATTTGGTTCATTCGTACAGCATTCGCCACTAAAATGAATTTCCTGATTTTATCTTATTTATTTAGCACTATCTAGATGTGCTATTAACGGAATTCTACAAGGCATATTACCACATACCTTCCGGCTTTATCCTTTTTATCGTGCCTTTACTCGATCTGACTTCCCAACACTTTGCTTGTGTTGCCTTGTGATCGCTCAGTATAGGCGATCAATACTTTTCGTTATTATGACCTCATGGACCATCACTGCCATTTTGTACTCACTTACCTTTATTATTTGGCTTGACTGAGTAGCCATTTGGCCACTTGGTCATACACGCTTATCAACTATGATTATTTCACGCTAATCTTAATATAGATAGCGTGTTAAACACTTTCTTAATTTAAATATTGACCTTAACCGGCCTCACTGACTAGTCTTATTAGTCCAGTTACTTTATACCCATCTCTCGGGCTACTATGTGATTTTATTTCACATAACTTTCTTGACCGTGATCGCGTCACGTAGTGTTTTAGGTCTATTTCCCAATCATCTCATACTATATATGTTTGATAAAACGTTGTTTTTGACTAAAACGGAATTTTAGTTTAATGTTTTATCTTTAATTTATGTCAAGCAATTTTGACGACTTGGCATTTACTCTTTTACAGTCTTTGTTTTACGCGAGGATTCTCACTGGTTCTCTCGCTTTGTTTAAGTAACTCGTAGGTTCTCTCACGTGGCCTCGTAGGCTATTTCCTTAGGTCTTCACCCCCTTTTAATGGGAACCCTAAGGTTTATTCCCCTTTCTTTTCGTGACCCGAGGGTCATTCTGGTCCCGTAGACCTTAACACTAATCGCATTCCCGTAGGTTACGATGATCCCACAGATTCATCTTTTATTTGTATCTACATTCAAATGCATATATGTATATATGCATATATAGCTTCAAAGCATGTCTTGTTATGTTTGGAATCGTATATTTCCGCTTTTGAACTTTAGTTGACCTTGACCGTAGCCTATGGCTTCATTTGTTTATTTTTGGACGAAATTTTCCGACTTTATGACTTCTCATATCATTTATGCGTCGGTTCATCTTATGCTCACCATTCTCCAGTTTTCATATATCCGTACTCGATTAAGTCCCATTACCGGGCTCATTATTCTTTTGCTTTTAACGGTACCACTATCCCGTTTGTATTTACTCATGCCGTCCGGCTTGATATTGTAATCGACCGTTCAACTTTAAAATAGTTAAACATAATTTATTCACAATTTTTATTTACATTATTTTGTCATCTTTTAGTTATGACCCAAAACCCGAGTCCTTTAACTTTCCATCCGAGTTTCCGTTTCTCGGTCTGTGCATGCGTTCACTTCTTACCCATCAACCGGGTGTTTTACCGAAGTCGTTATTATTGCAACCCTCCCGGTATGCATTAAGACCTCGCTTCATTTCTATATTCCGACTTTGTCCTCGAGTTTGACGTTTTACAAAAACGACTCGTTTAGGGACATATTCGCATTTTCCGGGTTCGAGTGTAAGTACACTCCCTCCCAACGCATATCTTGATCATTCTACATGTTTATATTCTTCGGGTTCGAGTGTAAGTACACCCCCTCCCAATGCGTACCTTAACTATTTTACATGTTTCTCTGTCCCTTCTTTCGGGCTCATTATCCTAATGTAATACGCTTCCGTCACTCGGCTGTGCGTTTACATTATTATCAAATATTTTACTCATTTGATTCATTTGGGTACTTTTAATTTGTCCCATTTACCCCGTCTTTACTACATCGGATGTAAATGTGTCGGCTATAAAAAGTTCATGGTATCATATGCCACTGCTTACTTGGCCAGAGTAAGCGATTAACACATGACACGCATGACCTTTTTATAGTTTTCACATCACGCCCTATGTAAGTAATACCTCTGTTTATTTCTCTTGGAAACAATATCCTGGATAGGTATTCTATTCAGGTTTGTCCAAGTTTTCAATCTAAATCTGCAACTATCAGTTTCTACGTATTGGTTGCATGTTTATATTCATGCAATAATTTAAACGTGCACCTGGTAAATGCTTGCCCTAACGGGCTTTTCTTGCCATTAGTCTTGTTTGCGACCATTACGCGATTTAGGTCCTTGATGAGCATGCTCTTCTTGTCATATCTCGGACCGTTCCATCATCATATCCACAATTCGTTTGACTCTCGTCGTCTTCAAACGCGAGTGTCCTTCAATTAAAACATTCACAAAAGTTAGTAACATCAACTTCAATAATCGCCCGTATTATAATACAAGGCTTTTTCTACTATACGCGTCAACGCGCGTATTTTCGTCAACTATATCAATCATTTCAATTGGGGTAACGTGTATCACACGATAGCCTTATGTGTTGTTTACAACACTTTAGCATGCTAAACTATTAACATACATGTACTTACCGGATCTGCGATCAAGCCTCGAACCGAACACTATTCTTTATCAAGAGCGTAAGGTTTAAGTCCAAGCATGGTTTTCCCCACCATACTTGAATCTCTTAAACCAGGGCTCTGATACTAACTTGTAACACCCTATTTTCTATTTAACGGTTTTATATGCAAATACCAACAATTAGATGTGTAGCTAAGACTACACATACTATATAAAAAAAATACGGGTTTATTAAAACTTTTACAAATTATAAGTTATTCTACATAACGTGATCAAATTCGTTGTTTAAAATATACAACGTGGCAAGGTGCGGAAGCATGTAACTATATCGTGTTCGGTTCTTCGTTGAGCTTGATCGTCTCTCGGCATCCAAAATGTACCTACATTTCATAAACATGAAATGCTTTAGTCATACTGGGATTAAAACGTGATTAAACGAGTCCGGGAAACAGTTGATTCTAAAAACAAGAATTTGGAAATGACCTCCACCGTAACTTACGGTGGCACCGTAAGTTACGGTGGCCCCTGTAATGTTATTTTCCTACCGTACAACAGTAGGCAACCACCGTAGCATTTTCATCTCCACCGTAACTTACGGTGGCACCGTAAGTTACGGTGGACTCTGTAATAGCCCAGTTTCCTTTTTGCCGTAATTGACACGAAATCTTTCGTATCTTTCAAACCGCTTGTCCGTTTAACCTACCGTTTCTTCCTACGTGATTGTGATTTGATTCTCCATCACATGGAGTTAAAATCCGACATCCGGCTTAATAAATTCTGAGACTTTTATGCCTTCGGCTTATTATCTTTTTACAAGATTTTGACCCGTTTACGCATTTATCACACAAACATATTTGTTTGACCTTTATATCACATACACTACTTCAACTTAAGGTTATTTACCATATTAGGTTCTAACCACAGGTTTATTACACAATTTAAACCCATTTTCACTTGTATGCTTATTTTGACCCGTTAAGGGTATTTAAGCACTTTCGAGCCTAATTTCGCTTTTGATTACTTCTAGCAATCCATCACCACATTTCTTATCATATAATCTCCCACCACAACTGAATTTGTGGTGGGTTTAATGTGGTGATCTATAAAAACCAATTTTTACCTCTCGGATCATTATTTTACGGCAAAAACTCAAGTAGTGCCATTTGACTAATATAATACCTCTTTCAGCTTCTATACTTATTCTAAGTATTTATCTAATCATAAAACTCGTTTCCAAACAACCTTTAAAGGTTGTTTGTTCAAATTAGCTAACAAGGGCGTTTTGGTCCTTTTTAGTCTTTCAATCACGACAAGGTCTTTTGAGAGCATGTTTGACCCATGATTCTTCTTTTGAATTATGATCTTGCTCGAAAAGTCAATATGCTTTTCAAAACGCCACTACCCTCTTTTAAAACATTCGGTTTACCCATTTAAGTAACCCATTGTCTATCTAAGACTTCATTAAATACTCATTGAACCTTACGTTCTCAATGAATCATTACTCTATTACACATACCTGGCTCGGGTCAATGTATTGACCTGATTTAATGCCTTGCTATAATATTCACTAAATAGTAGCGATGCAAATATCATTTCTACATTTATTCCTGAAATCATATAACTCGACAAGAATCATTAGTCGCTATAATCAAAAGGTGGTATCTTCACCCTTTGACCCGTTTGGTCTAAATGACCGATTATATTGGCGAGATGACATGTATTTTCATCTCGACTATATGACTCGCTCCGATTTACATCGTGCGGTCGCTTTACTTATAATTCATTTCTTAACACTTTTCGGCCTATTAAGGCTTACTTCATAAGTGTCTTTTAAAGCCAATAGTTATGGTCGATGCATGATAAATTTACCGTTTTACCCTTATTGTTTGTTTTGGTTTACCCTATAAGGTAACCATTCAAAAGTTCATTTTCCATTTGTCATAAAATGATCAAATTACCGATTTAACTCCGTTTAAACCATCAACATGGTCTCTTGTCATACTCGACTATCTTGTTCCGTACGTTTACACGCCGGAACATCATACCTCAATTATGTATTTATCTTATTCGTAACTAATACGATAAGAGAATATTCTAAAATATAAGACTAGTGTAAGTTATACTTACCTTGCATCCGAATTATGCTTTTTCCTTCATTCTTGATTCGTTTGACCCGCTTTCACTCCAAGCTTCACCTAGCTTGTTTAAGCGCCAACTATTATTCATCATTTTACAAGGTGGTTAGTTTAGTCATAACTTAATACGATCATTCCACCCTACGCATTTTATATTCAAGAATTATCATTCATCGTATTATAGGTCGGTTTGACTGTTTAAAGTCAACGGCCTATTAATCATAAGTGATTACATGATGTAGCTTTACTACTCATTTAACTACTTGGTCAAATACACGGTAGCATCATACTTAGGCTACCGTTTATTCACTTCGTTTACCAAGTTTTATAACCATAATTCATCGAATTAACACTACATTAATCTTTCTTAACACATGATGATATCAAGCTTCATTTTTAACATGAATTTATCATCATTTCCATTCTTTTTACACCAAACCCAATTCATGGTAATTATGATTCATGTACTCAAACACCTAAATGGTTCAAGTAGCATACTTTTATTATCTAATATGAGGGTTCTAATCACAATTTAGACACTAACATCATCATATCATAAAAACCCATCTCTATCATGTATGAACAAGTACTCAATCATGTAAATTTGTTCAAGTACTTTGTTTCTACTATCAACTATGATGATTTCTAGCACAATTATATCATCATCTTCATTATCTAGCCATAACCCACTTAGCACATACAAGGGAAATCATCAATTCCCTAGTTTTCAACACTAGTTCATCAAATTGTTAACTAGGGTTGTTCCTACACATAGATTTCTTCACAACTACACTCATGGATTCATCATCCATTCCCAAATTGTGATTTTGAGTGTTCATCGTAACTTCAAGACATCACCAAATTACAAAATTTAACATACATTACGATCCCTTTGACTTGGTGATCATTTATACGCGTTCATGCATTGATTTGGGGCTTGATTCGAGCTCCAATTTGGTGAATTTGTTGATTTTAGGGTTTGAGCTCTCTTGGTCGCTCCTGATGATCGATCCACACACACAAAGTGTGTGTGGTGTGTGTGTTTTTTTTATTAATAGAACTTGTTCCCTTTTTGACGATTTTGGTCCCTCAAGTTTTGTTAACTAGTAAGTAGGCTACAACCTACTTATTTTCAACAATACTTTGTTTTGTTAACTAGGTTAAACTTTGCTAGTTTAACTTAGTGAGTTCGGGGTAGTCATAACCCGTTTTATTTTAAGTCCCGTTAGCTCGGGCCTTCTATATACTTTGTTTTCCTCAAAGTATTTATCCTCTTTTAATTAACATCAAATTTATTTATTTAAATCCTAATATTAACCGGGTTAATTTTTACCACTAACGGTATTTTACCCGTCGTCACTAGTAACGTGGTTTATTTACCAAACCCATTTTTGGGGTGTTACAATAAGGCAACTCACGAGAATACAACTGAATTCTGTGAACATTGACATACTTGAATCAAAACACAGATACTCTACGTGTGTGGCCCAATAATATGCATGGCCCAACTAGCAAGTGTGCGGCCCGGGCTTAAGTGTGCGGTATGATCCATTAAGGAAGTGTGCGACTAGTTAAATCGGTCCACTTATGGTGTCCAAGTCTACAGTGTGAGGCCCAACTGATTTGTGGCCCAAGAAGAGTGTGCGGCCCACCAGCAAGTGTGCAACCACTTGCTGGTGTAGGGTCATGCATTAACCTAATGTACGACGTGTTGGGAAAGTTGTATCATTAAAGTGTGTGATACATTAGGTGTGCGACTTAGCAGCACCGGTTTGTACATCGGGCAGCAGCAGTTGTACAACAAGGGTGTACGGTCTCCGGAGGGTGTGCGACCCAGCTTGGCTTAGGTGTATCAGATGCTTAAGGAGTTCTACCCTGCCTATTGTACGGCATACTTCTCACACACAGCTGTGCGGTATGCCATGCTTGATTGTACCACATGCATTTCATGTTGTACATTCTATTTGTACGGTATTAACAGAGTCTAAACATCATTCATTCAGCTTTTTCCAATCAAATCAAATAAGATAAAACATATCTTTCATATTTTCATGTTTTTGGCATACATTTGCACATAAGTTCAAACACAAGTCATCCTATTCCTCAATATTCCTCCTGTTAATTACCCTAATTCTTTTAACCTGAAAACCCTGGATTTCTGATGTGTGCAAAATGCAACATATAAATTACATCAATTGAGGCATAAAACTAACCCTTTTTAGTACTAATGTTGGAGAAGACACGTTTCTTTCGTCCTTTTGAATTTACAGGACAAAACAAGCTTAAAAGAACAAAAGGAACAAATAAGCAGCTAAAACCAACATAAATACAAGAAGAAGGAATAAAGTGATATACCCGACCCCTAGGCAGCATCTCCCAAGATAAAACAAGGAAACAGAACCTGACCACGGGGCCGTGCCCAGCTGAGCATGGGGCGTGGTCAGGCCCTGCACAACAAGACAAACCTTCAGAAGCTTCTACATGGGGCCGTGCCTAGCTCTCCACGGGGCGTGGTCAACTCTGTGGTTTCATTTTTTTTTTGCCATTTTGGTCTAAAAGCAAAGTCATCTCAGATCTCTAAAAAAAAAACCCTGGTTTTTTTTCCTTTTTCTCAGGGGCAAAATGGTCATTTTAAGCATTAATATATATATATATATAAATAAAATAAAAAAACCTCAAAAGTCTGCACTCTCTCTCTCTTTAAACACACATCTCTCTCTCTAACACCACCGCTACCATGAACTCCACACCTCTACCTCCTCCCCCTGTTCACCACCGCCACCACTACCTCCTCACCACTGCCACCGCCACCACCTCCTCTCTCTCGCATCAAAATTTCAAAATTCCAAGTGATTATTTATACAAATTCACAAATAAACCCAAGTGGGTAGGATTACTGTTGCCCACCACCACTCCTGCAACGCAGATGATCAAACTTACCAATCTACTCTCATATTGATAAGAAATACAAATATTCAGCAACAATAAAAATACACAAAAATCACAAAGCGGAGGATCAATCATAAAAATGCCTATGAAAACCAAGGTTTTGGGTAAATTCCCATGTTATTGAGCATTAATTTCTTGACAGAATTACACTTTTCACATACAAGAGCTAACCGACACCAAACAAACTTAACAATCCTTAAAAAAATACAAAAAAGAAAATATAATATAATTTCACCAAGAAATGGGAGAAAAATGAAGCTCCTCTACCTGCATATCGATCAGATCTATCTCTAAAAAGAACGGATTTATACAGGTCCTAACTTGATTTTGTGTATTACCTCCGTATCCTCCATTTTGTAAATTACATCCGTATCCTCCACAACCACCGTTGGCGCCACCATAACCACCACCTCCACCATGATTTCCGCCGTACGATCCGCCTCCGCCACCACTGCCTCCATAAATGCCACCACCGCCTCCGTATCCACCACCGAAGGCACCGCCAGCAAATCCATTTCCACCGTAACCGTAACAAATTTTTTTTAGGGTTTCTTTGTGGTTTTGTTTTAAAAAGTGGTGGTGACCTGCATAAGAATAGTGGTGGTGAAGTGATTAGGTTTACAAGGGTTTTTAGAGAGAGAGAATTGAGGGTATGAATTTGTTCTGATTAATGAGGAGAGTGGGAAGATGAAGATATTGTGTTATAATAAATTAATAATGAGTTATAATAAATTTATAATGACTAATTTACCCCTGTGGAAAAGAACAAAACATCACTATTTAATATTAGGAATCTGACCTGATTTCACTTTTGGATCAAAATGGCAAAAAAAAAAAAATGAAACAACAGGAACCCAGATACAACGCAAAAGGTTTGAGATTTGAACTAAAGTGCCAAAACTGCCCAAACCTCATGGACCAGAATCACAGTTTACTCTTTTGAATAAAAAAAATAAAAAAAAATTAAATAATTGAAATGGACTATATGAAGCAAACATAGCTGGCTGTGAAAAGTTCCTGCAACACTTTCTCTCTCCCTCTCTCTCTCCTCCAGAGGTGCCTCACATTCCCCTCTCTCTACACACACTATTTATATATTGACAATTCATTGAATTCAGCTGCTTTTCATTTGTGCGTGAAGAAAAAAACTAGGGTTTCCAATTTGGGGAGGCGTTTTGACTTTAGTCGTTGCATTTGGTGAAGAATGAGCGCATCTCGGTTTATAAAGTGTGTGACGGTCGGCGATGGAGCGGTCGGGAAGACGTGCATGCTTATTTCTTACACCAGTAACACTTTCCCCACTGTAAACTCAACTCAACTCTCAATCGTTTTGTTAGAAATTACAAGTTAATTTACCTGCCCTAATTGTGCTATGTTTTACCTGATTTTTCTTTTCTTTGAGTTGATAGATTTAAAATATTGAGATTTTATTTGATGGTAATATATGTTGCTTAATTGCACTTGTATCTATGTATGTATGTATGTAGTATAAACAAGTATTGGTAGAGAGAAACATATCACATACATAGCTTTAAGTACAAATGTATTAGATGCCCCTACCTACATTTGGTGTCTATAGATTGGGATATGGGCAACAGAAGCCAACTATCAAGCTTTTTCTCTTGTAGGTGTTCCAATTTCACAATTAGATTGATGTTGAACTCACATTTGCTCTTTCCACTCTTTGTTTGTAGAAACAAATAACGGTCGATTGCAGTAATAAACAGAAATCGAATCAACGTTATTTATGTGGTTTACAAATAGGCCTTGTTCATCATCTTTCTTAGAATTTTTGTAGCTCCTATTATAAGCAAAGAGAGATTGAGTAACACAGAAATTTTGGTCATTGTAACCTATCAACATTATTTGTTTTTAGAGTAAACTTCTGTTTTGCTCCCTGTGGTTTGGTCACTTTAACGGTTTTGCCCCAAACCTTTAAAAATAGTCATTTTACTCCCTGATGTTTTGGTTTTGTTGCCAGTTTGCTCCCTGTGGGGAGCAAAATGGAAAAACAAACAATTTGGATGGAGTTAGAGGCGGGGAGCAAACTGGCAAAAAAACCGAAACATCAGGGAGTAAAATGGCTATTTTTAAAGGTTTGGAGCAAAACCGTTAAAGTGACCAAACCACAGGGAGCAAAACGGAAGTTTACTCTTGTTTTTATTCAAATTTGGGGCTGAAAGTGGGTGCTACCATGTTTAACAATTTCTCAAGTAATCGGTTTTGTGTGTTTGGCAGTAATCGAGATAACCATGTAAGCATTTGCTGTAAGAATCTGATTGTTGGGATAAGGGTTAATACAATACAAAACCATCATACTTTATCATTTTGCACGAAAACGTCCCTCAACGCAGTTTTGTTATATTTAAGTCCCTAGACTTGTTTAAAGTACACATATATGTGAAATCACCGATAAAAGGGGACTAGTAGCACAATCAATACATGTGTAGGCAATGTTTTGTTGACGCCGGACTGTGGATGTCATATATACTGTTTTGATGGCATCTACCATGCATGCTTTAAATTGAACATCGATTATGCATTTTCTACTAATATGTTTGATTGTATCTTACATGCATATGTTTGATTTAACAGGATTATGTGCCAACAGTTTTTGACAATTTTAGTGCAAACGTGGTGGTAGATGGGAGCACAGTAAATCTTGGGTTGTGGGATACTGCAGGTTAACTTCTTCACTGGTTATAGGCTGCAAAACTGTTATATTATTCGGTGCTAAAACTATGTTATCTATATGAACAGGACAAGAAGATTACAATAGATTGAGACCATTGAGCTATCGTGGTGCCGATGTCTTCATACTTGCATTTTCTCTCATTAGCAAGGCCAGCTATGAGAATGTCTCCAAAAAGGTGATTCCCTCTCTCCCTCTCTCTTTTTATTATATTAGTCATTTGTTTCACCAAAATATTCCAATTTTTGTTATTGACAAAGAACGTAATGAAATCTTATTTGGAATAAAGAAAAATAATCCATAGCTTGTTTCTAATGATATAACAAATCAATTTTTTTGAGTATGACTTGCTTTATCGTGTATTTTAGTCACTTGACTTATATACTAAAATAGTTCTTTTTTATTATATTAAAAATGTTTTAAATAATTTCAATGGCGTTAGAATTTCATTTCGAGTATCCAAGATTTCATATAATTTGGACCATAATTCCGTTAACTTCAAAAGTTAAATTGGATTCCTGCTTGTTCATCTAACACTTAATGGATTTGTTTTATGCTTGTTATAATTTTCAGTGGATTCCTGAATTAAGGCACTATGCTCCTGGTGTTCCAATTATCCTTGTTGGAACAAAGCTTGGTTAGATTTCTTCAACCTTTCTTTCACACAATTTATTACAATCATACCGTTCTGTCTATATGATTTTGCATTGTATTATCATATTATATTGGTTCATCCGTTGCTTATATAAGTTCATTTTGTTTCAAAGATCGACTTGCATTATATTAATATTATCATACTTCTTTATTTGATATTTTGTGTGCGCGTGAGAGAGAGAGAAAGAGAGAGAGAGAGAGTACAAGCAAATGCAAAACATGACGACTGTATAGTGTCTGTCAAGTTTTGCTATAGCTTATCATCAGAACGGGTACTACTACCGAACAATATTTATGTGCCTTAAATTTTGCTTGCATCAAGTAGGAAAATGAAAGACAATCCACATGTCCTCAATGTGAACGGAACTAAAGTTGTTATTTTGTAGATCTTCGAGATGATAAACAGTTTTTGACCGACCATCCTGGTGCAGTTCCAATTACAACGGCTCAGGTACATTCTATTATCTTTTAATCTTGTTTTTGCTTCATATAGATAGACTTTTAAGGTATTCCTCAAAGAGGAACAATGCTTCATACCAGAAGGTGCAATCAAAGAATTTGTTACTAAGAAACATAATCTTTAAGATGCAAATGTTTAGATTTTTCAACTTCGTGTTTTTTTATTGGGTAAATCTTGTACATTATCCACAACAACAACAACAACCATACCCAGTATAATCCCACCTATAGCAAAGCTATTGATAGGGTCTGGGGAGGGTAGGATGTAGGCAAGCCTTACCTCTATCCCAGGGGATAGAGAGGCTGCTTCCAGTGAGACCCCCGGCTCCCAAAAAACCATAACCAAGACATAAGCTTCCGGAAAAACATATATAAGCACACAACTACTAAAAAAATGTGGAAAAGAAAACTAATAAAAATAAACACATAAATAAATAAGTAGTTGTTAGTAAAACTACGACGCCGGGATTAAGTGACAACTTATAGAAAGCTATATCACACCTCATAGAAAACAAAAAAATTTAAACTCATAGACAAGAACCTAAACCAAAAACCAGACCAAACTCCTAAAAGTCCTTAACCTTAATCCTACGTCTCCACGAAGTTCTATCCTCGACCATGTCCTCGAAGAGGTGCAAATCTAGCAAATCTTGCCTAATCCGCTCCTCCCAAGTCATTTTCGGCCTACCTCTACTCCTCCTTCCATCTACAGTGAGTGTTTCAACTATTCTAATCGGGTCTGTCATCTGCCTTCTCCTGACATGCCCAAACCATCTCAATCTTCCCTCCCTTATTTTGTCTGAAATACAAGCAACTCCTAATCTTACCCTAAAAACCTCATTTCTTATCTTGTCCAACCTAGTATGCCCACACATCCATCTTAGCATCCTCATCTCTGCCACATCTAGCTTTCGTGCATGGATTTTCTTGATGGCCCAACAATCTGTTCCGTATAACATAGAAGGTCTAATTGCAACCCTATAAAATTTCCCTTTTAATTTATCAGGGAACCTCTTGTCGCACAATACCCCTGTGGCTGCTCTCCACCTACACCATCCAACCTGGATACGGTGAGCTACGTCACTGTCTATCTCTCCATTACTCTGAACAAACGATCCTAAATACTTGAACTTAGTTGCCTGTGGGACCACCTGACCCTCAATGGTGATCTGAGTGTCGTGCTCATCGCCTGCTCCACTAAAATCACAGTAAAGGTACTCAGTCTTAGAGCGACTTATCCTCAAACCTTTGCCTTCTAAGGCTACACGCCATTCTTCTAACCTCTCATTCAAGCTCTGCTTACTTTCTTCTATCAGCACAATATCGTCTGCAAAAAGCAAGCACCATGGAACTGACTCCTGAATCGACTTTGACAACTCATCTAGGACAATCGCAAAAAGAAAAGGACTCAACGCTGACCCTTGGTGGAGTCCGACTTCCACAGGAAAGAAATCAGTATCCCCTACCGGTGCACGAACACTAGTTTTAGTTTCAACATACATATCCTTAATTAAGTCTACATACTTACTAGGTACCCCTCTATCCTCCAAACTATCCCATATCAATCTACGTGGCACACTGTCATACGCCTTTTCTAAATCAATGAACACCATATGTAGATCTCGATTTTTCTCTCTATATTTTTCCATCAATCTCCTTAGAATGTGTATCGCTTCTGTAGTTGACCGCCCTGGCATGAAACCAAATTGGTTTACCGTAACCTGGGTTTCTCTTCTAAGTCTAGTCTCAATCACCCTCTCCCATAGTTTCATAGTATGGCTTAACAACTTAATCCCTCTATAACTACCACAACATTGGGCGTCTCCCTTGTTCTTATATAAAGGCACTACAATACTGCTCCTCCACTGGTCTGGCATTCTTCCAGAGTTGAAAATGAGATTGAACAAGTTAGTTAGCCATTGAACTCCCTCCTGTCACAAGCACTTCCACACCTCAATTGGTATGTTGTCCAGACCCACTGCCTTAGCCCTTCCCATCTTCCTAAGTGCTGCCATCACCTCTCCCTGCGTGATATGCCTACAATAGCAGTTATTTCGTTGTTGTCTCTGTGTAATCGAATTGTCTCTTTGTTGTTGGTAATCCCCATCTCCATTGTAAAGTTTGTGGAAGTAAGTTTGCCATCTTGACTTTATGTCATGTTCCTTGATTAACACACGTCCATCCTCTCCCTTTATAAACTTCACTACCCCTAGATCTTGTACATTATCCACAAAAAATCGTAATTTCAAATAATACCCGATTTTATTTTATGACATTTATATCCTTCTCTTAAAACTCCATCTGGTATGAAATGGCTAAATATGAAACTTTTAAGTAATCTGAACGGGTATATTTATTTATATCGTGACATTTATATCCTTTTGTGTTCTTGCATAGGGAGAGGAGTTGAAGTTAATTGGCGCCCCAGCTTATATAGAATGTAGCTCAAAAACTCAGCAGGTGAAGTTCTTTTATGCAATCCCATGATTAACATAATGCTTGACTTACAATTTGACCACGAGTCGGATATCCTTAATATAGCAATTTGTCCAGAACTCTGGATAGGTAAATTTTATTTGAAACTTAGATAGAGAAAGAACTCACGAAAATGGGATTTTGCAGAATGTGAAGGCTGTTTTTGATGCAGCCATCAAAGTGGTTCTGCAGCCACCAAAGCAAAAGAAGAAAAAGAAGCGAAAGGGTCAAAGAGCGTGCTCCATACTGTAACTTTTGCACAAGATTGGGAAGAAAGTTGACTTTTCATTGCTGAATGATCAAGTGCTGATTACCCTTTATATGGATTTGGATGAATTGCTCACGTTTGCTGTGTCTGGAAACAGGATGTTTTGTGTAAGCTGATATATGTAATTCTGTAACACTGAATAGCTAAGACTTGGGGACTATTTGGCTAATATGTAATATGATTTTATGTAGATTGTGGATAGATGATGACTCTTAAGGCTGTTGAATGAAATTACATCTGAATAGTTATTGATGCTTAATATTGGTTTAATGTTCTATTGACTTTTAGTGTTGGTTCGATCCCATTGTTTTGAAAAAGTCAAAGTTTTGACTTTTGTGGGTCGATTAGAGCCTAACAGTCGCATTAGCCAAGTTCCTAGTAAAGGTAAATTTTCTTCGATATATGTTTTAATTTCATTCAATTTATAAGGATATGGTCTGTGTGAGGTTTTAAGGTTCACTGTGCTGCTCAATCAAGATTTGGCTACTGTCATTCTTCGACATCCCGCTATTTACAACTCGCAACCCCAAATAAGCTTTGAAGGTGTACCACTTTGCTGCGTTCTTTCTAAATTAGTCGTCAAAGACATATTGAGCTCCATGATCATTAATTTTGATGAACTGCGGCGGAGAAGATCATCGGGCTGTGTTTTTTCAGTGTTTACACCATAGATTTGTGGCCACCTCATTCGTATTTTAGCGAGGGTAACACGATGAAAATAGATTGGTGGTGGAGATGATGTTATGGCTGGAAAAACGAGGTGGGTTTTGGTTGTGAGATCACGATGCTTCTTGAGCTGGTTTTTCAAGGTGTTGGATCACGGTCACCAGCTTTTTTAAGGTGTGCTTCCGGAGTTGTAGGTCGCTAGAGGAAATTGAGGTTGAAGATATGGTAGACCTGTGAAGGTTTTTTTAACAATAATTTTTTACACCTAAATACCATTAAACCTTGCATTTTGCAAGGGAATTGAACCACACCGCTTTTGTAAGGACAAGACACCATACCCACTAGGTCATGGTAGGTGAGGTGGGTTTGTCGTGGGCCGTGGGGGAGTTATTGTGTTTCTAAGTATTAGACTATACGGAGTCGGCGAGGAAGCCACTCCATGCCGGGCACACCGACCCTGTGGTGGCGTGGGCAGGGGGTTTTTCCACCGCCGTGGAGGCTTTTGTTTGGTGATGTGGAGGCTCTTGATTGGTGGGTGTAGTTTGGGTTGGTTTTGATTGGTTGATGTCAATTTCATGCCCCTTCCACTCCGTGTTTTTTTTACCACACCCCTCTGCTGACGTGGCGTCACATTACGCTTCATGCCCCTCCACTCCGTATGGTCTTAAGTAGGTCTATTTATTTTATTTCTATTTTTCTAAAATTGGTCAACTTCTAAAAGCTTGATACATCATTCAGATTCAAATTTTCAGAAATTGGATTTGGAATTTGCAGAAATTTTCGTGGGTCTCTGTGTACTCTACCAATTGTATGAAAGTTAAAAGATCATGCAACTATCAACACACTCTGAATGTTGAAGATGTTATGAGATCACTCAACTCTATCAAAGAGGAACTCTTAACTATCTTTGGTAAGCCGAAAATGTTTTCATTGATAGTCTGAAACCACAAACACAAACTGTTGCCGCTGGAACTTCGTGCACCAGAAATCCATTAGGAACAATGGAAGTATTGGAAGATAGTATTGTGGGGCTCGTTCGTGATGCTGAGCTCATACGAGACAAACTGGACGAAGACCAAAAACAACTGGATGTGATATCTATTGTTGGTATGGGGGGGATTGGGGGTAAGACTACCCTTGCTAACAAATTATTCAATGATCCTTTTATTGTGTACCATTTTCATATCCGAGCGTGGGTCACTGTTTCTCATACATACGAAAGACGTGATTTGTTGCTTCAACTAGCGACATCCATTTGCACTGAATTTGACCCTGATAGTACAAGTGACGTAAAACTCCATGAGAAGTTGCACAAAACTCTTATGGGCCAGAGATATTTTATTGTTGTTGATGATGTCTGGAGCATTCAAGCTTGGGATGACATCAAACTATTTTTCCCAAATGATAACAATGGAAGTCGAATTCTGCTCACTAGCCGTCTCAAAGAAGTTGCTTTACATGCAAAATCATTGATCAATCTTGGAAAGGAAATTGCAAAGAAGTGTCATGGATTGCCACTTGCGGTGGTTGTCATAGCAGGAGTTCTAGCTAAGGAAGCAAGAAGCAAAGATTCATGCGACAGAATAGCTGAACGTTTTAGTTCCTACACTGTCATTGATCACAGTGGGAATGCGCATATCTTGGCTTTGAGTTACCTCCTCACTTGAAAGACTGCTTTCTTTATCTTGGTGGTTTTCCAGAAGATCCGTAAGTTTCAAATACGAAAGTAAATATGGCTATGGATGGCTGAGGGATTTGTTGAAGAAGATGGAAAACGAAGCTTGGAGGAAATTGGAGAAGATTACCTCATGGAATTAGTCGATAGAAATCTTGTAGCCGTTACAGATAGAAAATTCAATGGCGCCATTAAAGCTTGTTATGTCCATGATCTTTTGCGGGAGCTCTGCTTGGAAAGAGCAACAAAAGGACATTTCTGCCTGAAAATAAACACTCCAACGATTTCCTTTTCTCATATGAGACAATATAAGCCTCGTCGTATATTCACAAACCAGAGCTACGAAGTCAACAGAATTTTTCCTCAGTCGTTCCCATGGGTTCATTCAATATTGTGGTTTCATAAGAACAAGTCTTTGTTTAACATCACTAATGAATATTTGCATTCCTACCCTCTTCTAATGGTGTTGGATCTACAAAAGTGTGAAGTTCAAGACTTTCCACAGACTATAGAATTACTTGTTCACTTAAGGTACCTGGCGTTCTGCTCTACCAAAGGCTTTCCATCCTCGATATGTGATCTTTGGAGCCTTCAAACCATCATTGTGAAAAGTTCCGTACATTGTTGTTTACCGGGTACCATATCAAACTAGGCGAATCTGAGGCATTTATGGAGCAATGTGTATATTTACTTTCCTTCAACTGGAAAACCTATGAATTTGCAAACCATTTCTAATGTAGCTTTGTGTTACGTGGCTGAAAGTTGGGATAAATGTTTTCCTCGTGTCAAGAAGCTTACATGTACGACTCCCACACATCATGACCAAGACTTCAAGTCACTCAATTCCCTGGAAACACTGATGTGGATTAATACAGCCTTCTGAAAGGTTCGTGTGTCGTTTCCTGATTCACTGAAAAAACTCTCATTATCAGGATGTTGTCTTCCTTGGAGTGATGTGTCGGTTGTTCAATCTTTACCAAACCTTGAGGTTCTTAATATACTAGAGAAAGCATTTATGGGACCCAATTGGGAAACCACTGATGTCCCGTTTCAGCAACTAAATTTTTTGATTATCGAGCAGTGGGAGGCTTCTAGTATTAACTTTCCATGTCTCACACATCTAGTGTTGGATACCTGCCGATATCTTGAAGGGGTCCCTCTGAAATTGGTGACATCTCAACACTTGAGTTTATTGATGTTGATGACTCCAGCAATGCTGTTGTCGAATCCCTTGACATAATACAAGAAGAGCAACAAAATTTTGGAAACTATGCCTTGAAGATCAATGTTAGAAAAGAGTTGCGCCGCCTTACTTTATCTAGGAAATTGAACGGATTGGCATGGATGGTTGACTGGCAAAGTTTTTTGTATTAAAGATGCAAGGAATCTACGTGTAACATCAAGGACACGCGTTTCTGACTGCATCATAGCCACATGATAATTGGGTCACTAGGAATGTCTGGTAAAGTCGTAATACATAAAAGTATGTAACTATAGGAATGACAGATGTTTGGATACCGTGGATTTAGCTTACTTTCAGGTTGTGGCTGTGTTAATATTGAGTAGCTCGAAATATAAGAGGGTATATCGTAAACATGTAAAGGATGAGAATGTTAATAATCATAACCAATTGTAGCTCAATTCACTGTAATTAGTAGCTACATATGATCCATAATGTTACGAAATGGTTGATCAGTACTTCTATTTGTCCATCTATTCTCTCTTTCATATTATACAAGAACTTGAATAGACATTGAAGGATCACGGAAAATCATTTCAATGATTTGAAGCTGAGCATGGGCGATCGATTCAGAAATAATAAACTAAATAAAGACACTCATGGAAGTAATGATGTTATGCAGAGATTGGCTTCGGTAACATAGAATCATACAACGAGCATGGAACAACTAGTGGGGTAATGGTGGAATGCAGGGGGGGGAGGACAGAGCAACCTGATTTGTAAGGTAGACTTCCCAAAGTTTAATGGGGAAGATTTGGACATGTGGCTCTATCACTGATAATTTATGATGCAACCGCTACCATTAAGCTGAGATATGCTATCATTCACTTAGAGTGGTGCCACAAATCGTTTATGAAGACGAGGTAACAATTGTAGCAGAGCTTCCATGGCTAGAGTATGTGAGAGCGATTACCAGTAGGTTTGCTAATACTGGATTTGAAGATGCACCGGAAGAACTCAACATGCTATTACAGGTATCCCACTTATTCTACTATAAAATTAGCTGAAAATATATATTGGTTATGTAACGGGTCAAAACATGCAAGGCGAAATGTTTAGGTTGGGTTGTTTAAGACCTTGACTCGTTTCCTATTCAGTTAAACTTTTAACCTATCTAAAATGTTGAGAAAAGCTAAAATATAACCCAAATTGACCCGCATGTAGATGAGTGAATTGCACGCGAAGTTTATTTAACTGTATATATTTAACCCGTTAACAATAAATCTTAACACGAGATCAACTTTTACATAATATGGTTGAAATTGTTGTCTTTAAGACTTTTAAAAATGAATAAAAGGACAGGATTACTGGATTCGAGTTGGTTATTTTAGACCCATTAGCCATCACTAGATTAGAGTTGGCTATTTTGGCGCATCGACTATTTAACGGTTGCAAGTTCGAAATTGTTTTAATACATACATCCCCAATTCAACCTGTTGAGTTTCTTACCAAAAAAATGCTCATTTGACCCATGACTCAACATGCCACTTTTACCACCTCTAGCAAGGATATATCATCATGCTTATTATTTGAGTCTTCAATTCATAACTAGAGAATATTTTGATGTGAGTGATGAATGCATCTTCATATACCTGGAATTTGTATTATTGTTTTCTTTTATCAGGGATCTGAATGCATTGACAAAGTTGCTCAAACAGGAATGAAGATTGGGGCTCCCACCGGTGATTAAATCGAAGCAACAATCAATACCTACCGGTTAAGTTTTGTCTCCTCTTCTATCTTAGAAAAAATCAAACCTTACGCAGGTTCTAAAATTTTGTGATAGAGTCTTATGTGATACCTTTTTCCTAAATATGATCGGATTGTAATGAACCGAACAAATGCCAATCGAACGCGTCACCACCAGGCGCAGCGCTCAGGGTTTCTCCACTAGTTTTCTTTAAAATTCAAACCGGACTCTTAAAAAGGGTTATCCATTATTCTTATAAACAAATGGCCAAATTCCATATCTTCGTTTTTATGGTAATTTAAGATTTGAAGGATTAGAGAGAGAGAACCATATACCATCCAAACAGGTGGACACGGAGATGTATAAACACATAATAACAAAGTACAAACAATCATGCACGTGGTACATCTATAAGAACATTTTTCTGTTGCTGCTTCTGCTAATATGTAAATGTCCTCTTAACCTCAATAAAAGAATTTCAAGATCAATACAAGCTGAACCCAAAACACTGACTGACAATAATCCCCAGCCCTAACGCTATGGCCACCATCGACGAAATCCACGTTAGCTTCTCGGTGACTCTCGGGATCCGATCTTGCAATGCTTGGCTAAATGATCCGATAAAAAATGCGTAGCTTCCCATTGCAATAACCGTCCCCACCAAAAACATACCTAAAAAAGCTGCACCCGCCAAACGTGATGGGAGTGCAAGTGCAGGCAGAACTATCAGAAGTGCATCAGGTTGTAACCCATGGATTATACCCGTTGCGAAAGTTGCAAACCCGATCTTTTTCTTCCTGCTTATGGTGGGGTCCGGTAAGGAAACGCTGACATCGCACTCCCCATTTTCGAGAGCAACACAAGGGGCCGGGATTTCTGAGGCTTCACGAATTCCCATAGCCCCGATTACAAGAAGGGTAAAACCGACAACCCGTGTGCCCCATGTTCTTATAATCTCGATATGGAGTTGGTCTTTTAAGAGTAAAAAAAGTAAACCAAACATTACCTGCCCGGCATCGTGCCCGCAGCCCCAGAGGGCTCCCACGAGTGCACTCTCCACTCGTGACCGCCCGATTGAGAGTGGGGCTAAAGCGGCTAGGTGGTCGGGTCCAGATAATGTGTGCAGGCAACCGGCTAAGAAACCGGTCCAAGCACTACTTAGCAGCTCGCTTCGGACAAGTGGGCCCGGGCCTGTGCTCGGCGCGGTTTGGAAAGAGGCAAATGCTGGTGAGACAAAAAGTGGTTGGACCATGAAAACGAGAGCTGAAATTAGAATTGCTGTTCCGATAGCCGCTACCTGAAAAAAAAATCATTTATCAACAATTTAGGTGACATGTGTAGACGTGACTGCGTGATTCTATAACCGGTAAAAGCCAACCCTACCAAGGTCTAAAAAGGCGGGAACGGGCCTCGAGGCGTCTTCCCTTAGCCTCACGAGGCGTAAGCCTCGAAATATTACTAAAAAAATAAAAATATATATATATATATATCTCATAAAAACCACAAATTAATATAAAACAAACATCATGAATATTATAAAACCCAATTTAGTAATAAAACATACATCATAAATAGTTCAACAAGCAAGATTAAACATCATAAAAAAGTTAACCAAAATTAGTAGTGTTATGACATTTAAATATCATAGAACTCGTTTTCCTCCGCATCATCATCCTCAATGTTTTCATCAAGCATATTTAGATCGGCATAGTCATCCCCACTCGGGTTGGCTATCCACTCATCACTCGACAAAACCTCATTGGCAAATGGCAACTCAGGTTGGCTATTCTGTGTACTGTGTTAGCGATTAGGTTTGAAAAGATAACCTAATCGATGTTTTTTAAGTCTACTATTGGGTTGGTCCACCAATTAAGCCCAATAAACACTAAATGAGGCTAAAAGTAAGTTTAGAAAACTAATTTTTTTTTTCAATTTTCACAAGGTCTAGTGAGGCTTATGCCTCACTGCCTAGCCTCACAGCCTTACCGCCTCTTACAGCCTCGGATGGCTGAGGCCTAGGTTTCAGTTGTCCCCCATGAGGCTAAGCCTTTTAGGCGATTTTTCATAGCCTCAGCCGAGGCGTAAGCCTGAAGGCGAGCCTCAGAAAGCCTTTTTAAACCATGAACCCTACAATATGATAAGCATATCAAACGATTCGGATTCAGTGATTCACTACATAGGAAACACAAATTGACATGACATTTTCCTAAGATGTGATTTGGTAAGAATGATACTAAACAGAAATTGCAACATTTTCCTTCTTGTGAACTTCAATATACAAAAAGGTGATACGACTCGTTGACCAGCTCATTTAGGTCAACATCTCATTATCAGGTCGTTACAAATAGTTATCATGCACCATACTTTAGTAAAATGTTTTACAAAAAAAATATGTGGTCGGCTCATACATCCAATTACTGTGGAATGCATTTTTTGATCCGCAACCATATATGTGGATATAAGATTTGGATTATATTAAGGAGCAAGGGTGTTAAATGGATTGTGATCGCAGATCAAACCCAAACACTACAAAAACCCAAAAATAGTGTCAAACACAACACAAGTTTTCATAGGTTGACACGAACATGGCCCATTTAACTTAAAATTCTAATTTACATTTTTATGTATTGGTGCTCAAAATTTACAAATTTAGAGAAGGAATACAAATATATATATATATATATATATATATATAGAATAATTACACTTAAACTATAAAACTTAATTCTCATTTCTTTTGTCCTCTTTTAAATTGTCATAAAATAGCTAATCAGTAAAAGTTTTAACATAAAACAACTTTAGAAAAAGTAAGCATAAAGTTAAACTGGTTAAAGAGGTACCACAGCCCAAAACCCGTATTCAAACACCTAATGCCAAATGTTATTCCAATTAAGGATAATGAAACCAACAAATATTATTTTTCACAAAAACTTGAAATATAAAACAAAATCAGCAAAAAAAAAAAAATAAGACCCATTGTATAAAACTAAATGGTTAAACGGGTACCACGAACCCGCCACGTCAACTGAATTCGACTCATCTAATTGTGCTCACGGGTTCAGTTCAACCCAAACCCCTAATTCCAGATGCTATGCCAATCAAGGATTTGAATCTAAATTATCAATAACATTGAGATCAAATCTAACATTTATAAAACTAAATTCAGCAGCATAAATATATAACTCAAAACAATTAAACAAATTGGCTTGGAATCATTAATTACCTTCTGTTGATGAGTAAATGCCTGCAAGAATTGCTGTAGAAAATGGGGTTTGGGTGTATCAGAGCCCTTAATATTAGCTGAGTCTGTTGCTGGAGGTTTGATTACCGGTGATGAAGAATCAAATGAGGGGGCTTGTTCATGTTTGCAGGAGACTGAGTTGACTCGGAGGCTAAAGTGGGAGAGATTGACGAGTTTAGTGGGTTGGAATCGGGCTAGCTGGGGGGAAAATGGGCGGGGTTTGAGGTAGAGTTGGTGGCTGTGGTTGTGGATAAGCTTTTCCATGGTGGAGCCGCCGTGACTGGCGTTATCTGAATGGCTCCCTCCGCCGTGGTGTATGTGTGAGAGAAATTGTTCCACCGGGTGAACACAAATTTGTTGGATATATATATTTATTCCTTATCAAATAGAGTGAACAGCCATTTTGGTCACGTGGTTTGGGCACTTTTGGCATTTTAGTCCAAATCTCAAACTTTTTAAATCTGGGTCCATGTGGATTCACTTTTGTTGCCATTTTAGTCCAAAATCAAAAAACCTCCTTTTTTGACTGTTACAACATATCTATTTTGTCTTTTTGTTCAGGGGCATTTTGGTCATTTAAAATTATTATAACATACCCCTCTGTCTCTCTCTTCTCTATCTCCCAGATCTTCATCTTCTTCTCTCCCTCTCTCAGATCTTCACAAAACCCAGATTGTCTTCATAAACCCAGAATGTCTTCACAAAACCCTTTTTCATCCCCATCACAAAATCCGACCTTTTGTTCATGAACCACACAAATCAGCTACAACAACCGCTCATTCACCAATCAAAAGCTAAAAATTCAGATTCTAAAAATACTCGGTTGAAGTCTATTTAGAAAAGGAGATATCATCATCCATCTTAAAAACATGACCACCAGAATCCAGAAAATCAACTGTTCATAGGCATTAAAATTGAAGGAAGAAACTGCAAATCGTGATGACTTCACTGATATTACCCACTGCATCGCTCTCAACAACCCCACAATCTCACATATCATCTTCATCTTCATCTTCTCGCATCCAACACACACTAACTCAAAGAATCCACATTCCCCCTCATATTTACAAACACCCAGCAGTAATTCTCCTAGAACTCTGCACTTCACTCCAAGAACTTCACCGAATCATCCCTCTAATAATAAAAAACGGTCTTTATCAAGAACACCTTTTTCAAACAAAGCTTGTGAGCTTGTTCTGCAAATACAACAGCTTAACCGAAGCCACCCGTGTTTTCGAACCAATTAAAGACAAAAACGATGCTCTTTATCACACAACGCTTAAAGGGTATGCTCAGAATTCTTCTATTTCTGATGGGTTTTCGTTCTTTTGTCGTATGGTTGAAGATGGTGTGCAGCCTGTAGTGTATAACTTCACGTATTTGTTGAAGGGTTTGCTCCGACACCGCTTGCAACGGAAGTGTGTGTTTTTGGGTGTTTGTGGTTTGCTCCGACACCACTGCCTCCATAACTGCCACCACCGCCTCTGTATCCACCACCGTAGGCACCACCGGTAAATCCATTTCCTCCGCCACCACTGCCTCCATAAATTCCCCTGTATCCACCACTGTAGGCACCGCCAGCAAATCCATTTCCACATACAAGAGCTAACCGATCGGAAGAGAGAGAGAGAGAGTGTGACGGTGACGGTGACGTTGTGGTGAGAAGAAGGAGATGGTGGCTGTGGTGAGAAGGATGTGGTGGTAGCGGCTGTGGTGAGGAGGTAGTGGTGGCGGTGGTGAGAAGAGAGGAAGAGGTGACGGTGGTGGAGTTGGAGGTAGTTGTGGAATTAGGGTTTGGGTTAAGGGTTTTTGCTCTGCATCTGCATTTGGGGAAGATGATGGTGAGACATCATCTTATTTATATGTTAATTTAGTTTATTAATTATTAATATATTATATTAAAATTAGATGGACAAAAATGCCCCTGAACTAAAAGACAAAACATCCAACTTTCATCAGTGAAAATAGGGGGTTTTTGGATTTTGGACTAAAATGGCAACAAAAGTGAAACATGGGGACCCAGATTTAAAAAGTTTGAAATTTGGACTAAAATGGCAAAAGTACCCAAACCACAGGGACCAAAATGGCAGTTTACTCTATCAAATATAATATTTATCAGTTTTAACAAAATAATTTAATTTTTTTAACGCAAGGAACAATGTGTCAATCACCGTGACACCGGCCGCTGTGTCCAAGGTCGACTATTCAACCGCCGTCAGCCTCCTGGCTCTCCCCAGATGCACGGAAACCCGACCTTCACCCGCCCGAAGACACGACAATGGAATAATCGGTAAAACCTCGCCTCTCATCCAAGTCGAACCGGCGGCACCCGTATTCACTCTTCACCTGGATGCCGCATAAAATAATGAGGAGAGTGAAAATCAAACCAATTCTTTCCCCAACCACTCCACCACTACCTTTTTTTTCAAAGGTGTGAATTATTCGCGAATGTCGGGAGGTATAGCATACGTTGTCTTAACCAGGTTCGCGCTAGAGAGCCCTCTCGCACAATAGATCCCCAATTTAAACCCCTCAATGAGAAACCCCTATCACCCAGATTCGAACTTGAGACCTGGAGGGGAAAACCACTCCACCACTACCTTATTGGCAACAAAATAATTTAATTATTTTCACAAGAGTATATTGCAATTTTCGTCATGTTGTTTGCATGAATTAACACTTTTGGTCTGTTAGGATCTGAGTTTGACTTGATTGTATTGTTTTAGTTAAGATGGTAATGAAAGAAGTTATAACAGAGAATAATTGCAGCGAAAATGAATGTAAAACTTTGTAACACAATCAAGGAAAGATTAGCTTTGATCATACAATGCTTTCATAGTTAAAAGATTGAAAGATTATAATAATTTAACTTATGCATGCATGAACACTAACTCCCCCTCAGCCTGAGCTCACTATGGTTGTTCGTACAAGATGAGTGTGTGTGCAAAAGAGCTAAACAGAACAGTACAGGCACTGTCTATTTATAATACAAATCCTGACCACTGAGCATCTAAACTGACGTCGCCTAGACTGTGACAGCAAACAGTTATAACAACTTCTAAACACTGATTATACAAAACAATGTTACATTGATAAACAAACTATACTAAGCACCGATGAAGCAATCCACTGATGATGCTTTAATCACTGATGAGTCTGAGCAGGGCTTTCCTCTTAGGTTGATCAGGCCTTTGAATCCAGCAGTACTTTGTCTTCAACAACACTTTGACAATTAGCAGTAGATAGGCCTTAACAGTTTTTGTAATCAACAGAGCTTTGATAGAACAGTCTTTGTGCATAACAGTCTTTAGGATCATCAGTTGTTAGAAGCCACTGCCATTGGAGGGAATTAAGTTCAAACACTTCTTATTGTGGATCAACTGTTGAGAACCAGTTTTGGCTTTTGTATCATCTGTTCTTCAAGGAAGGATTACATGGGCCAACAATCTCCCCTAGAACAGATGATGCCAAAACACTTCCTTATTTTGATCTTTATTCTCTCATCAACCTTTCCTTGACTTGCCCTTTAAATTGGAGCTCAAAATCTAAGGAGTCGGTGTCATCTTCATCCCTTTGAAGTTGAAGGTTCAAAAGATCTTAGAGGTCAGCTGCACTCAGACCTAGTGCATCCTCCCTTGATATATATTCAACTCTACCATTAGACTTGAGCAGAGTCAATACATGGGTCTTTTTGTCAGACTTCCACTTTAGTATTTTTGGGTCTAATGGGTTTCTTGGGAGAAGTTGTATTTTGATGAGTTAGGGGATTGAGGTCTGCTTGCCATCTTTTGAATAGTTGCTGCAACTTGAGCTTGAAGTTGCAAGGAAGCCTCATCCATTCCAAAGTCTATTTGATTTCTGATAGCCTCTTTTCTGATTTCTTCTTCCCTTTTTTCATCTTCCTTGTCAATTAGTTGTTGCCTTTTTCTTTGGTTCAAGACACTGATGGATACATCTGCTGATGAGAACAACTTTTTAGAGGGAAGGGTCTGCTGGGGTCTATCAGTGGTTTCATCATTATATACTGGCTTATGAGGCACTGATGGATCTGTCTTTTTTAGTTCTTCTAACTTTTTGTAAGTTAGATCAATATTCTGCTTAGACCATCTTGCAATGGCCCTAGCAGTCCCATAGTTAGCTACTACAAGTTCTGATCTCTATTCACTAAAAAAGAGAAACAATTTCAATGTAAAAAAGAAAACGGAAATGAAACAAATATAATAGGATAACCCATCTTCTTCCCCACATTTGTTTTACCCCATTCTTGAAGAGCTCTGCTTTGTGGTATGCCTTATATCATTTCTGTTCTCTAACTCTTATCTCCTTTCTTCTAACTACTAAAATGGTGGTCTACTGTACAAACATAACTCACAAATCGATGAAGAAATGAATGTCGAGGATGTTACAGGTTAGAAAAAAAGTGAAACAGAACCGGCCGACCTCTCCAGTTCACTAAACACCCGGCCGAACCACCGGAAACCGGCCAAATCGCCGGCCCACTGCAAAGACGGTCTGAACATGTGAACCGGCCCGGTATTACTAGCGGTTCTCGGCCCGACCGGCCGGCCCGGTCCGGGTTTAAGAACATTGGTGAGAACTCAAAAACTAACTAAAACATCCTTAAAAACATACCAATTTTTTTTCTTTTACCAATTTTTGCTAGTTTTTGTGTATAAAAAAATTCAAAAAAAAAAAAAAGTATAGTGCACATGTGTAATAATACACATATGTAATAAATGTGTATTATTACACATGTGCATTACAAAAATTTTTTTGAATATTTTTTATATATAAAAAAGAGCGATTTTTAATAAAAAAAATTGTAAAAAAAAATTGGTATTTTTTTAGGTTTTTTATTTAGTTTTCGAGTTCTCGCGATAAAAGGAGTTTTCATTTGAACATTCCCCTCTATATATATAGGTACGTGATTAGGAGAAAACGCCCAAAAGTGTGAGAACAGTGAGAACGCATCCTGGCCCAACACGTGGCGCGAGATATGATCAGGGGGTGAGGGTTTTTTTGTCTTTTCAATCTTCTTTTATTTTCCCAACGTTCTATAACATTTTATGGCGTCTAAGATTATTTTGGCGTTAATTGTATTCATTAAACTTTTTGGCGTTGAATTAATTGTTTTTGTGTCACATAGATAATTTTTTGGCGTTATAACGTTTTCTGGTCAATTTTTTTGGCGTTTTGTGGCGTTGTATAATAATTCACTACGAGTCATTAATATTTTCATAAGATTACAATAAGACCAAATGTTTTTTATGGTGTTTAGTCAATTTTTTTGGCGTTTAATGCATTTGACAAGGTGCTTTGCCAGCACACGTTCTCACAGTTTTCATACTACTAGCGTTTTGGTGTTTGTAGTTTTTGGCGTTTTATATAATAATGTATTTTATTTGTAGAGAATTAGATAACAAAAGAACAAATAATTTGATAACAAAACAATATAAAATGAAAAATAAAAAAAATAAAAATGGTAATCTAATTTCTCATCCGAATCTTCACTGTCATCAGCCTCTTCTTCTTGAATTTGTTTTGGCGTTTTGAACCTTTGGATACCTTAGCTAGATGTCAACTTTCCTACATAAACCCCGTCTTTTTTAGACGAAGCTGCTTAGTGACATCCTGTTTTTTGGTGTGATATTCTTGTTTGGTGGCATGTCATTGAAGATCAACTCTTGCTTGATGCTATTTATAATAATGGAGTCCAAAATAGTATTTTACACTTGTGATGATCCCTTCATGCCATGCATATATTCATCAAAAACAAAGCTTACATGATGACATATCACTGTCATCAGTCTCTTTTTCTTGAATATTTGTCCATCTCATTCAGAAAAAGATTATAGAGATAACCCCCTTAGAGAATAATCGATTCAGTGAAAGCTTTGCCATCTGTGGTTATTTTAACTAACCTTTTTTGGCGTTTTAAAGTGAGTGGTTTCTAGAGAACATGACGTTTGTTTTTCTGAGTGTGATGTGTAGACCCCTCTCTTATAGGAGTTTTTTGGCACGTAGTTTAGGCGAGATTTTTTTTATTATAATAAATGATAGTAATAAAGTAACCGTCTTTTCAGTTACTGTTTGTATTTACTGTTTTGATCAACTTTTATCAGTTTCTAGGGAGATAGACGTCCCATCTTCCAAGTTTGGCGTTTTTTTAAATGGCGTTATGCAAACCAAGATGACAAAATACAATAACGGAGAAAATAAAATATTAAGCAAGAAAAATATTTTTTGTTATTTCTGGCGTTTTTTAAGCAATACCTTTTTGTAGTATTTTTTTGGCGTTTTGCAAATAAATAGAGAAATATATCATTTAATTATCTTAAAAAAAGGGGATTAAACAGAAGAAAAAAAATTAATACCCTTCGTCAGAAGGTACTTTATCCGAAAAGTATCCATCACTTGCGTCATCTTCTTCCTCGGAGTCTTCATCTGGATCTTCATCCATGTCATCACCTTCACCTTCATCGGCTTCTTGTTCCTGAAGATTCTGAAGCCTCCATTTGAACATGTCTTGCATTAACGCCAATTTTGAGTTCATTTCTATGTTCAAACACGTGGCGTTATGCAATTCTTCCATGAACCCAAGCCCCTGCTTTGTCATGATGTTTTCAAGCCAGTAGTCTTCCTGCTCTCCGCTGTCGTATATAACGATCACCATGTCTGTTTCATAAACGCCATGATGTCATGACAGGGTCCGGCTTTACATCTGCTTTGATTGGTCCAAATTTCCTTGTTAATGCTTTCATAAGCATATGTGTTTCATGGCATTCATTATCCAGAGCGATGCTAAGAGATATGATACCCCTCTGTACCTCTTCTTCCATCTTCAAAATTGCCTTGATCGTCCTAACATACACCCTCCTTCTGTTGTCAAAACGCCGGACGAATCGCCTGATTGCCAGAGTGTATCTCTACCAAAGGATTGTTGCCATTTTTGGCATTTTGGTTAAATTGGCGTTTTTGGTTAAAGATGTTTTTGCAGAAATTATAGATTGAAGTGATTATGGAAGCGATGTTTTACGTCATTTATATAATAAAGACGCCCGAGATGACAATCAAGAAGTATATTCGAGCTCTGCTAGACTGTGTTGCAGATTTTGTGCATGCCACCAAGCCAGCAACAATCGAAGAAACTTACTTACTTGCCGCTGAAATAAACGACAGTAAAAGCTGGTTTTTGGGATAAAGCTTCGAAGAACCTGCATCAAGCTACCGCCGCTCCAACTACCGACACCACCGCTGCCGCTCAATCATCGAAAGCCTCTCGCCACAAGAAGAAGAAGAACAACAGCAGCTCCAGCAACAAGAACTGTGCTGTCACTACCTCTGCTGCTCCACTTCAAGCCGTACCGGCTCAGCAGCAAACTCAGCATCGACCAACTCCAGTTATCTATGCACCACCTGCAAAGCGTGCATACACTGGTCCCCACCCTGCCTGCCCAACATGTACTTATCATCACCCGGTGGATATCGCCTGCCGATTTTGCGTGCATTGCAACATGTACGGCCACTTTACCGCCAAGTGCCGTACTGGTCCCCGCCAAGCACCAGCTCAGGCCACTGCTCATCAAGCTCTGTTTCCAGCCCCACAAGGCCAACAAGCGGCTCAGGCACCCGCGGTCAACGCCAGAGTCTGCTTCACGTGTGGTGATCCCAACCACTTCGCGAACATGTGCCCGAACAGGGTTGTGAAACAAGAGCCTCAACAGCAACAGCAACAAGCCGCCCGCGCCAGAACTTTCAACATCAATGTGCGCCAAGCCTAGGCTGACAACAACGTGGTCAATGGTACGTTCCTTGTGAATGGTATTTATGCTTCATGTTTGTTTGATACTGGAGCCGATAACTGCTTTGTGTCATTTGAATTCGAGAAACTCCTTAGTCGTAAGCGCTCTCAACTCCCCTCGACGTTCGATGTCGAAGTCGCCACTGGAAGAACTGTCGCCGTTAATTCCGTTCTTCATGATTGTACTCTTGAGCTCAACAATCACATCTTCCCAATCGACCTTATTCCTATGCAACTCGGAAGTTTTGACGTCATAGTAGGCATGGACTTTCTTCGCGAAAACCATGCTGAAGTTGTGTGCTTCGATAAGATGATTCGATTCTCGCTCGTGAATGGTGATGTATTGTGTGTTTATGGCGAAACTGCTTCGAAGGGTCTCAAGCTTATGTCATGTGTCCAAGCTAGTAAGTATCTCCGCAAGGAATACATAGTTTTCTTGGCTAATATTGTAGTAGCGGAGAAGGAAAAGAAAGGTAGACCGGGAGTAAACGACGTTCATGTGGTTTGAGATTTTCCTAGCGTTTTTCCTGAGGATCTTCCCGGACTCCCGCCAAGTCGTTATATCGACTTTCGTATCGACCTCATTCCTGGAGCAAACCCTATTGCTAAAGCTCCTTACCGACTCACTCCATCCGAAATGTGTGAACTCTCGAGTCAGCTCCAGGAACTACTTGATAAAGGCTTCATTCGCCCGAGCACCTCTTCATGGGGCGCACCAGTCCTTTTCGTCAAAAAGAAGGATGGGTCATTTCGGATGTGCATCGACTATCGAGAATTGAATAAGTTGACAATCAAGAATCGCTATCCCCTGCCTCGCATCGACGATTTGTTTGATCAGCTACAAGGTGCTACGTGTTTCTCCAAGATCGATCTACGCTCAGCCTATCATCAGTTACGCATTCAAGAGGAGGATATACCCAAAACTGCTTTTCGCACTCGATACAGCCACTATGAGTTCGTTGTTATGCCTTTTGGTTTAACCAACGCACCCGAGGTTTTCATGGATCTGATGAATCGCGTGTGTAAACCTTATCTCGACCGCTTTGTCATCGTGTTCATCGATGATGTCTTGATCTATTCCAAGTCGAAAGCCGAACACGCGCAACATCTACGTTTGGTTCTCGAGCTACTCCAAGGGAATCGACTCTATGCCAAGTTCTCCAAGTGCGAATTTTGGCTGGAGGAGGTTCAATTCCTCGGTCACATTGTCAATAGTCAAGGTATTCACGTCGATCCCGCTAAGATTGAAGCCGTTAAGAGTTGGATTACACCTAAGAACCCGTCTAAAGTCCGTTCTTTTCTCAGATTAGCGGGCTATTATCGACGATTTATCGAAGGATTCTCAAAAATCGTTGTGCCGCTTACCGCTCTCACGCATAAAGACAAGCCTTTTGTTTGGGGAACTGAACAAGAGTCTGCTTTCCAAACCCTTAAGCACATACTTTGCAATGCTCCCGTCCTTACTTTACCCGACGGAAACGACAACTTCATTGTTTATTGTGATGCTTCGAACCTTGGTCTTGGTTGTGTCCTCATGCAACGAGACAAGGTCATTGCATACGCATATCGTCAGCTCAAAATCCACGAGAGGAACTATACAACCCATGATCTCGAGCTAGGCGCAGTTGTTTTTGCGTTAAAGATTTGGCGACACTACCTGTATGGTACCAAGTGTACGATCTTCACTGATCATAGGAGCCTATAACATATCTTTGACCAGAAGGAACTTAATATGCGTCAACGCCGATGGGTAGAACTTCTCAACGACTGAGATTCGTTATCACCCAGGCAAAGCAAATGTCGTTACCAACGCCCTCAGCAGACGGAGCTATCTGCTCAGCATTCGTGATATCCAAGCCCAATACGATCTCGAAACCCTCATCCGTGAAGCTCAGCATGCATGTTTTAATGAACACACTCTGAAGAAGGAAAGAATCTACCACGATTAGGCCCAGCTTGTGAATAAGTCGAATGGGATATTCCACTTTCTGGACCGAATTTGGATCCCTAAACGGACCAATTTGCGACAGATATTGATGGACGAAGCCCACAAATCCCGGTATTCTATTCATCCCGGTGCCTATAAAATGTACCAGGACCTTCGCTACAAGTACTGGTGGCCGGGCATGAAAAGGGATATCGCTCTCTACGTTGGGAAGTGCCTGACTTGCTCAAAGGTCAAGGCTGAACACCAAAGACCATCTGTCTTACTCGAACAACCCCCGATCCCTACGTGGAAGTGGGGGAGTATAGCTATGGACTTCATAACAAAACTCCCGCGCACGCAATCAGGTCACGACAACATCTGGGTTGTTGTTGACCGTTTGACCAAATCAGCTCATTTCCTGCCAATACGAGAAGACTACAAGGTAGAACGATTAGCCCGAATCTACACCAACGAGGTCATTTGTCGACTTGGGACTCCTCGCGACATCATCTCTGACCGTGATGCTCGGTTTACCTCGCGACTGTGGGAAACATTTCAAGCGGCTCTCGGTACTACGCTTAATCTAAGTACCGCATTCCACCCTCAAACCGACGGTCAGACTGAGATAACGATCCGTACTCTTAAAGACATGCTCCGTTCGTGTGTCATAGATTTCGGTGGTAATTGGTATGCTTACCTGCCGTTAGTCGAATTCTCGTATAATAACAGTTATCATTCCAGCATTCAAATGGCACCATTCGAGGCTTTATACGGAAGAAAATGTCGATCGCCTATTGTATGGCACGAGATCGGGCACTCGCAATTAACCGGTCCTGAGCTATTGCAAGAAACGACTGACAATGTCCTCCAAATTCGAGACAATCTGCTGAAAGCTCGGAGTCGACAGAAAAGTTACGCCGATAGACGACGCAAGCCCCTTGAATTTGACGTTGGCGACTACGTACTCCTAAAGGTATCACCTTGGAAGGGTGTGGTCAGATTCGGCAAGAAAGGGAAACTAGCGCCTCGATATGTTGGACATTTTAAGATTCTGGAAAGGATCGGAAAAGTCGCCTACAGACTCGAAGTACCGGAGGAACTTAGTAACGTTCACCCGAATTTCCATGTTTCGAACCTCCGAAAGTGCCTGGCTGAGCATGATTTAATTGTGCCTCTTGACGATCTCCAAATAAACGAAACACTACACTTCGTGGAAAAGCCTGTCGAAATCATGGACCGCCAAACCAAGCAGCTCAGACGCTCGCACATTCCTATTGTGAAAGTCCGATGGGAAGGCAAACGAGGCGCAGAATTCACTTGGGAACTCGAAAGCGACATGAAGGCGAAGTACCCGCAGTTGTTTGTTACGGCTTCGGCCTAATTTCGGGACGAAATTCCCTCAACTAGGGGAGGCTGTAACACCCCGTGTTTCGAAAGTCAAAGTCAAAGTCAAGATTGAAGTCAAAGGAAGACAAGATTGCTAATTGTGATCTGTCGCTCCTTGCTCAATTCCTGTTTTGACTTCTTTGACTTGTAGTTAGTCTATTTTATGTCTTACGTTAGTTGTATTATGTGGAGTACTTATTAATAATCGAGGTTTATTCGATATATATCGCATGTTTTATCGATTTATCGCTATCGCAATCGCACTCGCAATTCGAATTACGCATTCTGGATATTGTTATACGTGTGTGTGTGCCTTATGTGTTACTTGTGCATGTTTATTTATGTTATGTTGTGGTGATTAATCGAAACGCAATCGAAACTCAATCGCAATCGAATCACAAGCGCTAAACGCAAGTCAATTAAGGATGATTGTATGTTGATATAGTAGTTGGGATTAAAAGTAATTTGACTAGGAAACTTTATCGCATCGAAACGCTCGCATTCTCAATCGAAACGGCAAAACTCGTCGCACCGAACACTCGAACCAAGTGGGTAATCGACCAAGTGACCAGCCGATCGACCAGCCACTCAATCGAGCTGCCGCTCGATCGACCAGCCATTCGACCGGGCTGCCACCCGATCGATCAGCCCCTCTCCTTCCCTTTCCTTTTTGGGAAACCCTATAAATACCCTCCTTTCAACATCAAACTTACCATTTCTGGAAACTCTCGTCCGACCAGCATTCTTGCCCACTTTTCTTCAGATTTCTCGCAATTCTTGTAAGTTTTCCACCTAATCTTTGTACTTTCTTGATCTACACGCACTCCTACACCTTTCTATCTTTCGAATCTTAACTTTTAACCGTGAAATCACTAGATTTGAGGTGTTCTAGGATGATGTCATCATGGTGTTCTTAGGAACTTCATGTTTTGGCTACAATCCACCAAGAACAACTTAGATCCAAACGATTTCCATACAAATAAACAAAGATCTTTCATAGATCTAAACATATTCAGGGTGGAAAAAGGATTGAAAGATGGTTTCTAACTTTCTTTCAACTCTTTTACACTCAATGCCTCAAAACCGATAAAATCGGAGCTTGTTCTAACCTTCTACACTTGCTTGTTGATGTGTTGGTTCAAGATCTGGATTCTATCCATGAGATTACCGATTTCGGGTTAAACATGGAACATCATCTCGAACAGTTAACTGGTCAGATTTGGGTGATTCCTGTCTGATCAGGAGTACCAAGTATTGACGGGGTTTCTGTTGTCTAATACGTTATCAAATCATCTCTATAAAATGACAAACTACCAGAATGACCAAGGAAGAAGACAATCAGGTTGACCCGGATGGAGTGTCGTCCGATCGGACTACTGTCCGAACGGACAACCACCCGAACGACTGGCCACCCGAACGACTTGCACTTGGCCCCACATTTAGTTTTCAAATCAAACTTCAAGAGTTTTGGAACACCGAACGGATTGCCGTCCGATCGAATTACCACCCGATCGACCGACCCTCCGACTATGTGATGTTTTGGAACTTCAATACTTAAAACAAATTTTCAACATGTTCAATACACATGTGTTGCCACCCGATCAAACAACCGTCCGATCGAGTGACAAACTGCTGTAAACTTATTCTCACTAAAGTATCCAACCGATCGGGTTGTCGTCCGATCAAACGTCCGACCGATCAACTGACCTGAAAGGTAGTGATACTTCTATGTTTTCAAAATGTTACAACGAAAACTTCAAAAGTCAAACCATCATACACAAACACATCCTTCACAACGGAAGAAAACAATCCACTCGAAAGGTCACCCGATCGGATGACCATCCGAGCGGACTGACACTCGAACGACCGGCTGTCCGATCGGACTACCATCCGATCGAACTGCTGTTCGACCCACTGTCACTTGTTTCATTTTACGCGTCGCTTATCGTTATGCTATCAATCTGTTCAGGCTAACCTTACTCTCTAGCGCTCCCTTCAATCCACCAATCGCTGTGAGTATACTCGATCCCCTTTTGCTTTACGCACTTTTGGGTGTTACATACGTTACTTATTCTAAATCACATCGAACACACTACGCAATACTTTAATCGCTAACCAATTACCGCATGTTATACGTGACTTAATGAATGCTTGTTTGTTATGTTTACACATGGAATGTTGTCTACCTGCCTTAGCAACGGTAGTACTATTTGTTTGGACTCAGCACTTGTTCACTCAGGGGTTGTTAAGGACAATTAATTACATGGGTCACGGTGGTGATCATGCAATACGAACTGCCTTGGGCAGTCAACTCGCAGTCATTGGTATTGATAGGTTCATGTCGATAACTAACATGCCTCATTTTACACTGTGTACGTGCTGGTTATGCGTAACGATTTCGAACCCTATATGCTATTATTAAACTTGTATGCTCACCTTTACACTATGTGTATTGACTTTTACTTTAACATATGTGACAGGTGCTTAGGATGCTTATTTGCTTAGCTTGCTGTGAAATCGAGGCTAGGAAAGACCTAGAACAATAAACAATTGTCTGTAATAAAAATCTGAGTTGTCGGAACAGAACAATTTGACTAGATCTTGCCTGTAATAATTATG